>JASDDO010000022.1:7924150-8641504 GCA_030015575.1 Agapanthus africanus
AAGCCGCGACACCTCAATGAGAAGTTGAAACGTCCTTACTCGTTCCCCAAAGATAAAACAAAGAGATTGTTCGAGCTGGCAGTGTGGAGCGGGCTCATCACTCTGCCGGATCCAAAACGTCCATTGCAACCAGGTGACGTTAACAGTCCTAACTATTGTCCCTACCACAGAGTAAGGGGTCACCCACTCGACAATTGCTACGTCTTCAAAAACTGGGTTGAAGACCAATACCAACAGGGCAAGTTCGCGCTGCCCGAAAAGTGGATAGTAAACCCGCCACAACAACATGCTCCGAAAAAGGTGAATATGCCGGGGACATCATGCTCATTCATAGGGAAAGCCCCATAGACCGAAATGTCGTTAAACTATCGATGGACCACTATGTCCTAAAACTGGCTGTAGACCGAAATGTCGTTAAACTAACGATGGACCACTATGTCCTAAAACTGGCGTCGGACCGAAATGTCCTTAAACTAACGGTGGACCGCAATGTCCTAAAACTTGCAAATGACCGAAACGTCATTAAACTACTATCAACCCGCAGCATCCTCAGGCTGGCGTGGTTAAAAAAAAATAAAAAAAAAAAAAAAAAACAAAAAAACGGTATGTCCATAAGCAAAATGGGCACGGATGAAAACCCGAAAGGGCTCCGTGAGTTAAAACAGCAGGGCTACCGGCGAGTGTTTGTGAAAACCCGAAAGGGCGCAACCTCGTTAGAAAAAAGAATAAAAAGAATAAAAAAAAACGGTATGTCCACAAGCAAAATGGGCACGGATGAAAACCCGAAAGGGCTCCGTGAGTAAAACAGCAGGGCTACCGGCGAGTGTTTGTGAAAATCCGAAAGGGCGCAACCTCGTTAAAAGACACTTACAGGGTCCTCTCGACCTTGTAAGGAGAAACCACTCACGTGAGATCCTTACGACTCACAAGGGAGCAACACACTTAGGGATCCTCACGATTCCTAAGGAGAAATTACACTTGCGAGATCCTCACGACTCGTAAGGAGAACTCTCTTATGGGACCCTCACGGCTCATAAAATTTGAAAATCTTAAGTTACAGAGACCTGAACCTGTTCTTAAGCAACCCCACAACCTTCGGTATTGCCCTACAAGCGGCTCATATTGACCCTTGTATACAATCCACGGGCATGAATAAACATTTCCCTAACAAAGTCCCACCCGTGACTGGGGATATATCCATATGGTGAACAACCCTTGTAAGTCCTCTCGACTTATAAGGAGAAAATCCTTTTGTAAGATCCTTACAACTTACAGGGGAACATACACTTAGGAATCCTCACGATCCCTAAGGAGAAAACACACCTACGAGATCCTCACGACTTGTAGGGAGAAATACCTTTGTGAGACCCTTACGGCTCATGAAGTCAAAAGCCTTAGTCGACGGGATCCTAACCCTGTTTGCTAAGCCACCTTTGTTCAATATCGACAGAGGCAAATGATGATTCGCTCCTGGCAATATCCCAGTTGCAGCGATGCTGATGCCTAAACCGGTGTCAAATTCCAAGCCCTTTCAAGGCAAATGATGATTCGCTCCTGGCAATAATCCAGTCGCAGCGATGCTGATGCCTAAACCAGTATCAAATTCCAAGTCCTTTCACGGCAAATGATGATTCGCTCCTGGCAGTATTCCAGTCGCAGCGATGTTGATGCCAAGATTGGTATCAGATCCCAAATCCCCTACTCGCGAGAAAAAATCAGCGAACCCCCTAAAAAAATGCATATGAAATAACCGAAATGATGGGGCAACTTGCAACAAAATCAGCAAGTAAAAATGTATGCATGAAAAATAGCCGAAATGATTGGGCAACTCGCAATAAAAAGCAGTGAGTAAAAAGAAAAATAGCCGAAATGATTGGGCACCGCGAAAAATAGCCGAAATGATTGGGCAATCGCGATTTTCGCGATATAAAAAGCTGAAATGATAGAGCATCGCGGAAGGAATAAAAAAATGAAAGAATGAAACTTTTTGCCCTACAGGTGAAATCACATCGATCCCTGTATACAATCCAGGGGCACAGATAAAAAGGGAACCATACCTTCCCAACAGACTCCATCAGAAAGCGGAGCCAAATCTCGACGGTTAATAGACAACCTAGAGACAATCTCGGCATTTATCGCAATATTGCAGACATAATGTCAACAAACGAAGCAAAAGGAAGATCCCGAGCTTCAGGGTCTCGACGTCAACATCGACAACTTAGAGATCACCAACGGCGTTTCTCCTCACTCCAGCCAGATGCAGACGTGACGTCAACAATCGACCTCAGAGTCGCAACGAAACGGAACCATGGCAAAGTCCTTAGTTCCAAATCTCAATGGCCATATCTACAGCCTGGAGACCAACAACGGCGTGCCTCCTCATTCCAGCAGGACACAGATGTTACACCATCAAGCGGAGCGATGGCAAAATCCCAACTCCGCCTTAGCATTCGTCTCATTACAGCAGACGCAATGTTAACAACGGCGTTCCTTCGCAGTCCAGCAGGATGTACATGCAAAGCTAATAAAAGACCCCATGGTCAGCAAAGCGGAGTGATGGCAAAATCCCCACTCCACCTCAGCACCCGTCTCGTCACAGCGGACACATCATCAAGCAAAGCGGAACAGCGGCAACTCCCAATTCCATGACTCGACGATGTACTCCCACAGAGAGTCAAATCCCAACTCCGTGAAATGCGGATATAATCAACAAAATTCCTGGTCACGTGGAACACGGATAACGTCACTCTTTGACCCCGTGGAAAACGTCCAGAGCGGATCCTGGTCCTCGCAGAACACGGCAGTGAACCCATGTGAAGCATCCAGAGCGGAGCCTAGTCCTCGCCTAACGCGGCAGTGAACCCGTGTGAAGCATCTAGAGCAAAATTCCTGGTTACGTGGAAAGCGGATAACGTCACTCTTTGACCCCGTGGAAAACGTCCAGAGCGGATCCTGGTCCTCGCAGAGCATGGCAGTGAACCCATGTGAAGCATCCAGAGCGGAGCCTAGTCCTCGCCTAACGCGGCAGTGAACCCGTGTGAAGCATCTAGTGCAAAATTCCTGGTCACGTGGAACGCGGATAACGTCACTCTTTGACCCCGTGGAAAACGTCCAGAGCGGATCCTGGTCCTCGCAGAACATGGCAGTGAACCCGTGCGAAGCATCCAGAGCGGAGCCTAGTCCTCGCCTAACGCGGCAGTGAACCCGTGTGAAGCATCTAGTGCAAAATTCCTAGTCACGTGGAACGCGGATAACGTCACTCTTTGACCCCGTGGAAAATGTCCAGAGCGGATCCTGGTCCTCGCAGAACACGGCAGTGAACCCGTGTGAAGCATCCAGAGCGGAGCCTAGTCCTCGCCTAACGCGGCAGTGAACCCGTGTGAAGCATCTAGAGCAAAATTCCTGGTCACGTGGAACGCGGATAACGTCACTCTTTGACCCCGTGGAAAACGTCCAGAGCGGATCCTGGTCCTCGCAGAACACGGCAGTGAACCCGTGCGAAGCATCCAGAGCGGAGCCTAGTCCTCGCCTAACGCGGCAGTGAACCCGTGTGAAGCATCTAGTGCAAAGTTCCTGGTCACGTGGAACGCGGATAACGTCACTCTTTGAACCCGTGGAAAACGTCCAGAGCGGATCCTGGTCCTCGCAGAGCACGGCAGTGAACCTGTGCGAAGCATCCAGAGCGGAGCCTAGTCCTCGCCTAACGCGGCAGTGAACCCGTGTGAAGCATCTAGAGCAAAATTCCTGGTCACGTGGAACGCGGATAACGTCACTCTTTGACCCCGTGGAAAACGTCCAGAGCGGATCCTGGTCCTCGCAAAGCACGGCAGTGAACCCGTGCGAAGCATCCAGAGCGGAGCCTAGTCCTCGCCTAACACGGCAGTGAACCCGTGTGAAGCATCTAGGGCAAAATTCCTGGTCACGTGGAACGCGGACAACGTCACTCTTCGATCCCGTGGGAAACACCCAGAGCGGATCCTGGTCCTCACACCAACATGGAGTGATCACCACCACGACATTCGTCTCGATACAGAGGACGCAATGCCAGCAAACGAAGCGAAGGCCAAATTCCTAGCTTCAGGGTCTTGACGGCAAGTCATATAAAGCCTGAAAGACAATCGGAGATCATCCCACACCAGCGCGGATTGGTCACCACCTTGACGTTCGTTTCGATACAGCAGATGAAATGTCACCCCAGCGTTCTTCCCCCAGCAGGATTCCGACGCGACAAAGCAAACGAAGCGAAGGCCAAATTCCTAGCTTCAACGTCTTGACGGTAAGTCATATAAAACCGGAAAGACATTCAGAGATCATCTCATACCAACATGGAGTGATCACCACCTCGATGTTCGTCTCAACACAGCAGACGCAACATCACCGAAAGGAGTCACGGCAAAATCCCTGGTTCCAAACCTCGACGGTTCACCTGCAACCTAGAGACAACCACGACATTCGTCTCGATACAGAGGACGCAATGCCAGCAAACGAAGCGAAGGCCAAATTCCCAGCTTCAGGGTCTTGACGGCAAGTCATATAAAGCCTGAAAGACAATCGGAGATCATCCCACACCAGCGCGGATTGGTCACCACCTTGACGTTCGTTTCAATACAGCAGATGAAATGTCACCCCAGCGTTCTTCCCCCAGCAGGATTCGGACGCGACAAAGCAAACGAAGCGAAGGCCAAATTCCTAGCTTCAACGTCTTGACGGTAAGTTATATAAAACCGGAAAGACATTCAGAGATCATCTCATACCAACATGGAGTGATCACCACCTCGACGTTCGTCTCGACACAGCAGACGCAACATCACCGAAAGGAGTCACGGCAAAATCCCTGGTTCCAAACCTCGACGGTTCACCAGCAACCTAGAGACAACCACGACATTCGTCTCGATACAGAGGACGCAATGCTACCAAACGAAGCGAAGGCCAAATTCCTAGCTTCAGGGTCTTGACGGCAAGTCATATAAAGCCTGAAAGACAATCGGAGATCATCCCACACCAGCGCGGATTGGTCACCACCTTGACGTTCGTTTCGATACAGCAGATGAAATGTCACCCCAGCGTTCTTCCCCCAGCAGGATTCGGACGCGACAAAGCAAACGAAGCGAAGGCCAGATTCCTAGCTTCAGGGTCTTAACGGCAAGTCATATAAAGCCTGAAAGACCACCGGAGATCATCCCACATGGAGTGGTCACCACCTCGACGTTCGTCTCGATACAGCAGACGCAACATCACCAAAAGGAGCCACGGAAAAATCCCTAGTTCCAAATCTCGACGGTTCATCAGCAACCTAGAGACAACCATGACATTCGTCTCGATACAGAGGACGCAATGCCAGCAAACGAAGCAAAGGCCAAATTCCTAGCTTCAGGGTCTTAACGGCAAGTCATATAAAGCCTGAAAGACTATCGGAGATCATCCCACACCAGCGCGGAGTGGTTATGACTTATCGGGGCTCTCCAAAATGAACCTAACCTCAAGTGAAAAGCGGCATGGCAAATTCCTAGCGCTTGCTCTTCCGACGGTCAAACTGCCAAGGAGGATTGCTTGAAGACGTCTTGTCCAGCCCCCGAAGGGATCAGAGACACGGCAGTCGCAGGGCTACTCGAACAGCACGATTGCCTATCGAGGAATACATCAGCTCATGCGACGGTACGACGGCCAAAACCCTAAGTACCACAGACCCTAACGGACTTCTGTCGTAAAGAGCAGAGGTTAACTGTGACGTTAGGATATTCTTGTGAGATCTGCTCGATTCGTTTCGACTTGTGAGGAAATTGATGTCTTTGCGAGAACTTCTCGATTCGTCTCGACTCGTGAGATAAAGCCTTAGGCAGTAGGGATTAAAAAACCTGTTTCCTAAGCATTGGGATCCTGCAAGTCGGACCAAAATGGTCTCTTACATACTATCCACGGGTCTCACTCTCCGAAGTCGAATTTCGACAAGGAGGGGAACAACCGCTTACGGGTCCTCTCGACTCGTAAGAGGGAAAAATCCTCTCATAAGATCCTTACGACTTATAAGAGAAGACACACTTAGGAATCCTCACGACTCCTAAGGAGAAAATACACCTATGAGATCCTCTCGATCCGTAGGGAGAAAAGTCTTTATGAGACCCTCACGGCTCATAAAGTTGAAAAGTCTTAGGTGGCAGATCCTAACCCTGTCTTCTAAGCCATCACTGCCCTGCAAAGAGGTCAAGATGGACCATCTATGAGCCACACTCGCCAAAGCTACATGCTACTGAAATGGAAAAGCTACTCATGAGCATATAAACTACTTCACTCCAGAGTAAGATATAAAGAGATAGAAGGGTGCGGCTCATGGAGTTAAGGGTTTGGAACTATATCTCTTAAGAGTCGAGATTTGAGTCAATGATAAATGACGACGCTTGTGTCCGCTCGTTATCTTCTCAGATCAAGATTCTGAAAGTAATATACCAACCCGAAACTGGTCATACGCTATGCATTACTTTGCACTACTTCACCCACGTAAATACTTACGTGGGCAAAGTAGTGGGGGGCATTTGTTCCCGCCAAAAATTTCTGCGCAAAAGACCCCAAGGTATCAAATGGCGGCGATACGCTTAAGAAAATGGGAACCAGTATCTTCCGGGCTGTTTTTTGACAAACTCCCGAATGAGAAACAGATAAATTCTGATGGTATCGAAAGCGGCTCGAAAAACCCTTCGATTTGATATATTATGGGCCTCGTAATTCATCCGGGATCAAAAGTTATGAGGAATTACGTGTCCACACGTGATGGGCTTTTAAGAACCCGCTGGAGGAGTTAAAAGATACAATAAAATCTCAGCAAAGACCTCAATGGGGCATCACGTGCTCACACGTGACCATGGGTCACGTGCAGACACGTGATGGGCTTTTAAAGACTCTAAAATAATGAATAGAATTTAATTCTAAAAGTCAGAAAATACCTCAACGAGGTATCACGTGCTTACACGTGACCAATGGTCACGTGTTGACACGTGATGGTTAAAACTGAAACATAAATAAGCGGCTGAGAAAGGAACCCAATTGGGGGTCACGTGCTCACACGTGACCAAAGGTCACGTGCCAGCACGTGACTGGCTTTAAAAGCATTATAATTTAATAGAATTAAATTCTAAAAGTTTCTGAATCTTTCCAAATGGAAAAGGGTCATGGGGAACCGTTGGATTAAAAATCCAAGGGTGATTAAAAATCACTAATTTATAGAAAAACCTTGGACAAGGAAAGATTTCCCTGAAAATCTCACCAGAATAACAAATAGAATATCTTTTGGATTTAAAATCCACGGTGAATAAAATTCACTGAATGATCTAAAGGCCCAGATTAATGATAAATATAAATCAAATCTCTCAACAATCAAATCAAATCTTCCAATGAGAGATTTGCTAAACAAATTGATTCTTTTCCTTCTCCTATAAATAGGAGCCAAGAAAAGAAGAGGGGATCTACTTTTTTGAGAGAAAAACAGAGAGAGGAGAATTTAATTCTCAAGAGGGAAGAAAAGAAAGGAGAATTTAATTCTCAACAAAGAAAACCCTAGGTGAGAAAAGGGAAAAAGATAAACTTCAAACAGAGAATTTAATTCTCAAAATCCAAGAGTTTAACTCTTATACAAAAAAGAACTTAGTTCTTCTTCTGGTTGAAGATCTGCACAGAGCACATCTCCCCACAACTTGAGAATTTAATTCTCATCGGGTCGAGATCCTGCCATGCAGATCCTAAACTTAGAAGGGGAATTGAGTTTTGAGAATTAATTCTCCTAAAACAAAACTAGGGTTTAACCCTAATCAAGAATTTAATTCTTTTACATATCTGGGAATTTAATTCCTTTGAAAAGAAATCAGGGTTTCATCCTAAATAAGAATTCAATTCTTTCACGATAGGAATTTAATTCCTCCAAAATCATAATTAGGGTTTAACCCTACAAAGAATTCAATTCTTAAAAGATCTCTGTTCATGAAAAGAACTAGGGTCACGTGCCCCACGTGGCCCTTGAAAAGATCCCCTGCAAAGAACTTTGAAGCATCACCTCACGTGCTCCCACGTGACTCCCAAAACGCAGAAAGAAAAAGCAAAGGAAATGAAAGCTTTGGGCGCTCTCACGTGTTATCACGTGACCCCTCAGCAAATGCTTTAACAATTGGCGCACAGATCCCCATCACGTGCCAACACGTGATGCTCTAAAATAAAAGTGTTTAACACTTATTCGCAGATTTGTGGATAAACCAAAAGGAGATCTGGCTTCACATTTAGGGCGCCCTCACGTGTCACCACGTGACCCCTAATGAGCATTCTAACAGACCGGAGCGGGGGCCTCCATCACGTGCTCACACGTGATGGCCGTCAGAATTAAAAGTGTTAAACACTGATCTGCAGAATAAAATAAGGGAAATCAGGGCGCTCTCACGTGTCCACACGTGACCCCTCTCTCCTTAGTGTTTAACACTAATCTGAAGACTTTGTTCCCAGTGTTTAACACTGATTTGCTTTAGTGTTTAACACTAATTTGAAATCTCTGATTACCAGTGTTTAACACCGATTTGCTTTAGTGTTTAACACTAATTTGAAAGCCATGTTGCTAGTATTTAACACTGGTTATCTTTTAGTGTTTAACACTAACTTGCTAATCTTATTCCCAGTGTTCAACACTGTTGATCTTTAGTGTTTAACACTAGCTTTAGCCCAATTGGCTAAGTTTCTAGAAGCAAAGCCTCTCCTTCAATGGACCAACAGAGGGCCAATATTTCAAACATAATTGGACTTAGCCCAAACTGGCCATAAGTCCTCAAATCATCTTGAACTGAGCACATCTGCTTTTTCAACCAACTCATTGGTTCAAGGGTACATCTCTGAGCTCCTCTGATATTTGTCGTTGTAATCCTTCAACGTCTTCAGAGAGGTGACGGGTCCCGACAACCACACATCAACACGGACTGTGGGGTCCTTAAACTCATGGACTTATGCGTCCTTAAACCAAGATACGGACTGTGGGGTCCTTAAACCCGCGGACTTATGCGTCCTTAAACTAACGGACTAATGCGTCCTTAAACACCACCCATATGGACTGTGGGGTCCTTAAACCCATGGACTTATGCGTCCTTAAACTACCCATGGACCACCATGTCCCTAAACTGGAGTTGGACCACCATGTCCCTAAACTGGCATTGGACCACTATGTCCTTAAACTGGTATTGGACCACCATGTCCCTAAACTGGTATTGGACCACCATGTCCCTAAACTGGCAATGGACCACCATGTCCCTAAACTGGAACAATAGAGCCCCCAAATGCTCTTTTGTCGGATCTAAACGATCCCGTTAAGTCGATCTTAGTCCCAAACTGGACTAACGTATCCTTAACAACCGTTTAAGTTGATCTTAGCCTCAAATACGGCTAACGTATCCTTAAACCCTCAAACAGACTTTAGTCCCAAATTGGACTATGAATCCCCCCAATCAGCTTTGGTTCAAGGGTACATCTCTGAACTCCTCTGACACCTGTCGTTGCAATCCTTCAACGTTGTCAGAGAGGTGACGGGTCCCGACGACCATACATGCAATGGACCACCATGTCCCTAAACTGGAACAATGGAGCCCAAACGCTCTTTTGTCGGATCTAAACGATCCTGTTAAGTTGATCTTAGTCTCAAATCGGACTAACGTATCCTTAACAAACGTTTGAGTCGACCTTAGTTTCAAATATGGCTAACGTATCCTCAAACCAAAACCACAAACCCAAATCTAAGTTAACACGGATTTGGATTAATCCACGTCCTACGGGCGACTATATAAATTAGTCTCCGTATAAAATCCACGGGCAACCACAAACAAAACAAACACCCACGACACGAAGTGACCAGCTGGAGAAGGAGAAAGTTGTTACCGCGATGCGGTAGCGTAATTAACTGCAGGGGCTTGCGCCTGCAGGGAAGAGCGTCCCCACAATCAAAAACCCCTCAACGAGGGGGAATCTGACGAAGTCTGCTACATCGGCCGCATCCGTCTAAACCTCCGATACACGGTGCCATAAATCAACTTGGCATCTTCGGAGAGGTAGACGGATAACACCAATTAGCATCTGCCCCGAATCTCAGGCGAGGCATTCCATGTCTCGGCCGCCATTCGGAGGGGAACAGCAGCGTTGACTTCCACCACTGGAGCCGGTGGAGTTAGCCCTAAGGGAGAGTTGCCCCCTGCCTTCCTCACTCGTCGCCAGTGGCGACGTCGAGCACGACGAGCCGTTGGGACTGGCTCAGAGATAGAGATAGCTTCTTTTTGCCCCCTGTCTGAATGAGGCACCGCCGGTGTTAACCTTTTAAAAACTGAGGTCGTTCCTTGCGGGGTAATATCCAATCTGTCAAAGACAGATCTTCGTGTAGGGGCAGGAACAGGAATCGTCTGTCTTGAAAAGACTGACTCTTTGACGGGAGAAGCCGCCTTAACGTCTTCCGGAGCAGCGGCCGTTGCCCTCCTTGGGACAGCCGTTTTAGAGTTCCTGGGCTTCTTAGCGGGCCCTTCAGAGTTTTGATCCAGCCTCGCAAAGACAGAGGCTGTTGGCTTGGTGGTGGGCGACCCGTTGACAGGGGTCGTGGTAGCAGTGAGCCGGTCGAACACCGACTTCTTGTTCACTTCCGGTGCAGGTATCGACATAGAGAACCTTGTAGGTGGGACCATGGTCCCGAAAAACAGGCCGGTGGTGGCCTGGGTCACCTGTTCTACCGGCAGAGCGAGGAAAGAGGCCGCTTGGGGCCCATATGCTACACCTCTAGATGAGGTGGAGCGTCCGTTGCAGTGGTACTTCGCGCAGTTGGTGCAGTTAGAATCCATGGATGCTTGAGTTCTGCGCCAGACAAAAGACCAAATCTTAGCAACTTGAAATCCGAAGGCAACCATTTAACAAACCGCGATTGGTTCGCGAGGACGACACACGAAGTGTGGAGTGGAAAGAGGAAAAGGTCCCACCGGGCGTGCCAGAATCTGTTCCCCTCCGAAAGGCGGCGCACAAGACTGCGATGTCCTGACGCTGAGATTCGGGGCAGATGCTATTTGGTTTTATCCGTCTACCTCTCCGAAGATACCAAGTTGATTTATGGCACCTTGTATCGGAGGTTTAGACGAATGCGGCCGATGTAGCAGACTTCGTCAGATTCCCCCTCGCTTGAGGGGTTTTTTATTGTGGGGACGCTCTTCCCTGCAGGCGCAAGCCCCTGCAGTTAATTACGCTACCGCGTCGCGGTAACAACTTTCTCCTTCTCCAGAATTTCACTTCGTGTCGTGGGTGTTTGTTTTGTTCGTGGTTGCCCGTGGATTGTATACGGAGACTGAGTAATGCCGTCGCCCGTAGGACGTGGATTAGTCCAAATCCGTATTTGCTTAGATTTGGGTTTGGTGTTTTTAGTTTAAGGATGCATTAGTCGCGTTGCGTCTAAGATCGACTTAAACGTTCGTTAAGGATACGTTAGTCCTGTTTTAGACTAAGATCAACTTAACGTAGTGATTAATTTAATGTATGGCCATCGGGACTCGTCACCTCTCTGACGTCGTCGAAGGATTACAACGACATGTATCAGAGGAGCTCGGAGATGTACCCTCGAACCAGAGTTGATTGGGAGTTTTATAATCCATTTGAATGTTTAAGGATACGTTAGCCGTGTTTGGGGCTAAGATCAACTTAAACGGGACCGTTTAGATCCGACAAAAGAGCGTTTGGAGGCTCTATTGTTTCAGTTTAGGGACGTAGTGGTCCGTTTTCCAGTTTAGGAACGTGGTGGTCCGTCGCCAGTTTAGGGACGTAGTGGTCCATCGCCAGTTTAGGGACGTGGTGGACCGTATTCCAGTTTGGGGACGTGGTGGTCCATCGCCAGTTTAGGGACGTTTCGGTCCAATGTTAGTTTAGGGACGTTTCGGTCCAGTGTTAGTTTAGGGACGTTTCGGTCCAATATTGGTTTAAGGACGTTTCGGTCCAGTATTAGTTTAAGGACGTTTCGGTCCACGAGTTTAAGGACCCCGCAGTCCATATGGGTGTGTGGTCGTTGGGACCCGTCACCTCTTTGACGTCGTTGAGGAATTACAACGATGGATGTCAAAGGAGTTCGGAGATGTACCCTCGAACCGGACGTAGATTGATTTAGGAGAGCCATTTTGCTCAGTCAATTTAATTTAAGGACTTATGGCCACGATTGGGCTAAGTCCAGTTGAAAATGTCTAACATTGCTTTTGCATTTCTTTTTACTTTTATTTGGTCTTTGTCCAGAAAGGATGCAGAGCATCAATTTGTTTTGGGCTCTGTTCTTTATAAATGATGCAGAGCATCAATTTTATTTGGGCCCAGCCCTTTTATTGCTTTGCAATTTATTTTGGCCTGCTAGGTCTTTTTGATTTGGGCCTAGCCCTTCAAGTAATGCATTGCATTTGTGCAAAACACCAAGAATCTTTTAGATTCAAGAAAAGAAGTGCAGAACACTTTTTAATTTCTTGATCTAAATTTAGATCAAAGAAAAGAAAGAAATCTTTTCTTTCTTTCTGTCTCAGAGAACCAGAGGTTCATAGCAAGTGCAAGGCACTATTTTTATTATTTTTATTTATTTATTTATTTATTTATTTATTGAAGATCACTGATCTTGTTTTTTTAGATCAATGATCTATTCTTTAAGAGAATTTTCTCTTATCTCAAAGGGTTTTACCTTCTTTTTTGTGTTCTCCAGGAGTTCTCAAGAGTTCTCTTCTCTCCTTTTTTTTTATCCAATTGTCCCCCCCTTTGAAATGGGGTCTGGGGTCCTTTTTATAGTGCTCAAAAATCAGTTAAATTTGTTAAAAAGATCTTTTCTGAGTGATTTGGGGAATTTTCCCCACCGTTGGATCTTTGATCCAAAGGCCCCTGTTTTACAGAAGAAATCTTCTTGTTTTAACAAGAACAGAAAAAATTTCCTTAAATCTTCATTCTGTTGTTGCGCAACTCACCAGCGCGTGACACGTGTCGCGCAGTAAGGCGCTTGCGCAGCTGTGCTTGCGCAACTGCGCAGACACGTGTCGCGCAGTAAGGCGCTTGCGCAGCTGTGCTTGCGCAACTGCGCAGACACGTGTCGCTCAACGGTGCACTTGCGCAACAGTATATGCGCAACTGCGCAGACACGTGTCGCGTAGAGGTGCGTTTGCGCAGTTGTGCTTGCGCAACTGCGCAGACACGTGGCGCGCTGTGGTGCACTTGCGCAACAGCGTTTGCGCAACTGCGCAGACACGTGTCGCGCAGCGGTGCGCTTGCGCAGTTGTGTTTGCGCAACTGCGCAGACACGTGTCACGCAGTGCAGCGCTTGCGCAACTGAGCGTTGCTTTTGCTTTTTAAAGAGCCTTGCTCTGATTGGACGCATTACCTTGGGCGTTGTGCTGCCGAGTCAACTTCTGACACGTGGCAAATTGCGCGCAGCGCACGGGATCTGAAGCGTTGCTTCAAAATTTTGAATTTTTGAAATTCAAACAGAGCCTTGCTCTGATTGGGGGAACAGTGTCTGCATCTGGAGAGTCACGATATCGAGCCTCATCAACCGAGAATCTCACATTCTCGGAAACGGGATGAGCCGACATCTAATTCTAAGGAATCCTGTATTAACGTGCTTGATATACCTTAATCATTCCCGGTAATATATGTATGTCTTGCTGTCGACCGGCGGCGAGGCCGGAGCAAGACCGGTGGATGACGGCGAGGCCGACAACGAACGGTCGATCGGCGGCGAGCTTATGAGTAATCGGCAACGGCCGCCCGGCCACTGACTATGGCCGGCCGGCGGCAAACATCCGATCGGCGATGACCGGCGACCGCCCGATCGAGGAACAATCGGCGATTTCCGGCGACCGGCCAGTGATGACGGACTGACGGACGACCGGTGATGGACGGCCGGCCGGCGGGTGGCGAGAGAGGCCAGCGACGGATGGTCATGGCTCAATCATGTTAGACGCGAATATTTCGTGGTGGTTTAGAATAGACGCATGTTTTGGAGAAAATAGGATCATCGTGAAAGGGGGCCATTTGATTACCGTGGTAATCCTATATTCTCGGAAACAATTTTTACATCTAAATAAACATGATAATATTTTATATTATTCTGGGATCACCTCTTCCGCAGCGCACCGCCGCTGAATTGCTAAATTTAGGTATTAAACTCTTGCTCTAAGATCATATATTTCAAGAAATTTAAGATCGCTTGGTGTGTTTGTAGACCAATGAAATGCTTTATATGCAAAAGAAGACATGGTGGATGAAAAAATAGGAAACTTATTTAAAACTGTTTCCGATTTTTACTTATAAAGAATGAGACTTAGGCTATGATTCTTTTCCATCTCACTCTTGAAAGCTTATCTTATAACCGGGCAAATTTTCAGATGAGGTGAAGATTCAAAACCGTAACGAAAAAATTGCTTGGGTAATGAGCTGGGAGAGTCCGAGCAATTCGATGTTGTATTTGCCAAAATTGCAGCATCAGTTGCTCAGTCATACACAAGCTTTGAATCTAACATATCAAATCGCTGTGGAGATGTAGTCCATCATAATAATAAAGACTGTTATTCATTTTTGAGTGGACGATCATTATTTAGATACATTGTAGAGAATCAATATGCAAGTCGTTCGTTATTGTTTAAAGAATCTGAACGTGTTGCCATATTTGTAACCAGCTATTAGCCTTTTCCCATGTAATTAGCATAAGTCACTGTGTTACCGTTTTAGTATATTCTTCATTTTATAGAAATTTTCAAATAGAAAGGGAAAAAATAGAAAAGAAAAAAAAGGTCAAGGGGCATATCCGGTTAGGTTGCTCAAGAACTCATATCCGGATCCAGCTTGAAAACAAAGCCATCTCAGATCCATACCCGTCTCTCTCTCTCTCTCTTCTCCTCTCGCGTAACGAAATTTCTCGCCACGCGTCATATAAACATCACATCATTTTCGACCAATTGTTTCCGAACTCGAGATCTGAACAAAATCAATAATTACGAGAAGCCATCAATCAATCGCTCGATCGCAGCGCAGGATCGATGAAGAAGGAAATGGCGGCGGACGCCGGTGTGGTGGAGGACGAGGACAAGTCGCTGGCCGAGGGCATCGCCGGCCTCCAGCAGAACGCCTTCTATATGCATCGCGCTCTCGTCTGCTATCCCCAAACCCTAACCCTAACCCTAACCCATAATTCTTTGAAACCCTAACTGAAATTTCTTTTCTTTGTGTAATGATTTCTTAGGATTCCAATAACTTGAAGGACGCCCTCAAGTTCTCCGCTCAGATGCTCTCCGAGCTCAGGACCTCTCGCCTCTCCCCACACAAATACTACGAGCTCTGTACGTGATCTTGATCCGATCCACTTCATAGAATCTTAAATTTACTGCATGTTATCAAGTTTTGTTCCTAATTTTTGTTTGGTATGGAGATATGAGGGCTTTTGATGAGCTTCGAAAGCTGGAGATGTTCTTTAGGGAGGAGACCAAGAGCAGGTGCTCTGTGATCGATCTCTACGAGCTCGTGCAGCACGCCGGCAACATCTTGCCTAGGCTGTAAGTCAATAATTCAAATGTTCAATCTCTTCCATGAAATCAGGGATCTTATTTTATATGCATCAGGAATCAATGCAATTCCTTAAAGCTGTAGTTTAACCTGCTTGGTGCTTGCATAACAGTTATATTAGATGTTGCTGCTTCACATTGTTCACTAACTTGCTTATGAGTTCTACCAAAAGAACTATCTTTTTGGTAGTTAACTTTGCTAGATTTTGGCACCGAAACTCAAATGGTTTGCGGCTATTGAAAATTTGACGTGCCTATAATTTTCAGTTCTTGCATAAAAATTATTTAGAGCCTGTTTGTTTGCTGGAAGCAATACCGGTACTTAACCACCTCTTGAAATAACTATTGTTTAGTGATACTGGAGTATGTCTACAAGCAAATTCTTCTGTCCATTTGCTTAAGTTTTTGAAGACCGGACAAAAATTTTAGAAGTAATACACACATCGGAGATCCACCTTGAATTGCAAAATGTGTCTTCCAAATCCACTTCCGGAAAAAAGAGCGAAGAAAAACCATAAGAAATAGCAAAAGTATATGTTCTTTTGGATGCCCAACAGGATTGAACATTAGTAATGTTTCTTTGGAAACACAAAGGTTGTGAGAGAAGGGATTAGAACTGTTCATGTGTTGAATCAACACCAGATGAATGACCATCAGTATCACATGTCTGATTTAATAATCTATTTCCATTGGTAGGATGTTGATTCCATGCAGAAATCCATAATTCCTCATTAGAACATAAATAAATGAGTTCATCTAGCTAAGACAGATTGTGCCTTACAACTAAGAGAGCACACAAGATGACATGCTTAGAACCCCATGGCAATTTTCACTGCAAAAGAAATTATCCCAATTGTATTCGGAGATTATACCAAATGCAAGCTGATAGATTTATCAGTTACCAGTTTATCATGTTTCCTTAAGTAACCTGCAATGATTATCTGTACGTTATAAATTATGTTAAAAGCTGATAGGTTGTGTATTTATGGGTTCTTAGATGTGTTACAGTTTTAGTTCGTTTTCATTCGACCACTTTGAATCCTGTATAAATCAGTGATCCCATGCTTTCTGATTTTCACTAAATTAGATATGTTAGTTTCTTACCTTTTTTTTAACATTGTTTTTCGCTTTTTGTCACTTTAATTTAATTTTCTTACGTAGACATCTTCTCTGTTGTTATTAGGATCATTTGTGATTTATATTTTTGCGATGAATGAAATTCAATTGGCCAGTCATTATATTTGATGAAACGTCGAACCTTAAAGTTCTTTATTATTGAATGAATACTTGCATTTGTCTCCATATGCCTAATAGTTTGAAGACCTTAAGCTGCATATCGTCTCCCGAGCCATGTAATGCATTTTTTGCTCCCACCTTTTTATTTTGTATTGTGTCTTTACCTAAACTCTAGCTTGCTTTTTACGACATGTTTTAAATTTAATAAAAAATGATTTATCTTGTTTAAATTTGCTCCATTCATTTACGTTGAGCCGCTTCCTTTTTCTTTTTATTTTCTTTCTGCCTTTTTTTTGTTGGCAATCACATGTTTGAATTTGCAGGTATCTTCTCTGCACAGTAGGATCCGTATACATTAAATCAAAGGAAGCTCCTGCTAAGGACATCCTGAAGGACCTTGTAGAAATGTGCCGAGGCATACAACATCCTGTCCGTGGGCTTTTCTTGAGGAGCTATCTCTCTCAATTAAGCAGGGACAAGTTGCCTGATATTGGATCAGAGTATGAAGGGTATAAAATCCCGTCATTGTATCCAATTGATAAAATTCTAATTGACAGAGAAATGTTTTCTTTATGTTTCTTTCGAAAGGTTTATTCAGTTGTGGTATGTGGAAACATCATTTTTGCAAGTCATCCCACATCTTGTAGTACAATCTGGAGGATTGGACTTAGGCATCCTCAAGTTTTATGATGTGTTCACTTGTTCACTCATGAATGGATGTTCACATCAGCCAGCTTATGTTTTATTGTCGAAATTCTTGTGGCACGTGGGGTGCTCTACATATTCCTATTAGATTCTTCCTCTATTTATGCGAATTGGTAATAGCAAATGAACTTATTAACCTATTGATCGGGTTGCCAAGATGTATGCGGTCCACTCTATATTCCTCAGTATTTTCCTTTTTTTCTTTTGAGTTATTGCAGATCAACCTAGTTCGTTTCTATAGCTATATAGTTGATAATCTTTTATTCAATCTTTGTTCTTTGGCTGAGAAAATTATATTTCCACTGAACATGAAGCCTCCCAGAATTTTCTGGCTGCCTCAGTGCCCTTCACTTCAAAGTATCACGACTCTTAATTTAGAGCTCATCATGTACAGGGCATCCCAGTTTCCACCACTGTATAATTTATATTCCTTATATTTTTTTTTGAAAAAACTTCTATCCTGGTGTCCTTCTGTACTCGTTTTAGAGTTATTTCCTATTGGTGAGACTAGCAATAGTTAACAATTGCTGATTTGTTTGATGTTTCAAAAATTATAGCCAGAGATTTCATTTTCTTGTCTAATTTCAAATTTGCAATTCCATCTTCTAGGGATGCTGACACTGTTTCGGATGCTGTTGAATTCGTCCTTCAGAACTTCATAGAGATGAACAAACTATGGGTCCGGATGCAACATCAGGTATATACATGATATTGCTTCTTGATGTTATGTTATTGCAATGCATGGCATTAGGGTACATGGACATAGTAATCTATTAGTCATTGTAACTTCATAGAGATGAATAGACTATGGGTCCGGATGCTGCATCAGGTAAATATCTAATAATGCTTCTTGATGTTATGTTATTGCATGGATGGCATTAGGGTACATGGACATAATAAACTATAAAACAAGTAAGTGGCGTGATTGTTAGCTCGTCAGCAGCTGTGGGCATGCAGTTATTTTAGTAAATTTTTAATATTGAAACTGTTAGGTGCTGAAATGAGACTCGGAATCGGGCTTTCTGGTCTGCAGGGGCCTGCGAGGGAGAAGGAGAAGCGTGAAAAAGAGAGGAACGAGCTTCGTGATCTTGTAATAACAGCAGTCCATGCTTCAAATCTTTTGTATGAGAGCCTTTTTTTTCTACTTATGTAGGAATTTCTTTCCAGGTTGGTAAAAACCTGCACGTACTTAGTCAGATAGAGGGTGTTGACCTTGATATGTATAAAGAAAATGTACTTCCCAGGATATTGGAGCAGGTTGGTTTTTGCTAACATGTTCTCAGGCCCTTAACATTGTTCAGTGTCCCATAGTATTTACTTGGAATTGTTTTATAAACAGGTCGTTAACTGCAAAGATGAGCTAGCGCAATATTACCTGATGGACTGCATTATCCAAGTCTTTCCCGATGAATACCACTTGCAAACTCTTGAAACATTGTTAGGTGCATGCCCACAACTTCAGGTTGGTTAAATGATCTGTATTATGTGAATTTGTTTGTCCTTATAGAATTTTACAAATTCCGTATCTTGGACATTGTAACTGAATTAATATCCTTTCTCAACATTTGACAGCATTTTAGTATATGCAATTTTTGACAGCTTCTGTTTTTACATCCACTTAATAATCTCTTCAATGAAATTAGTTAAAGAATTAGCAAAACATTTAAGATGAAATAATCAAATCTGTCCTTCATTATGCCCCCCTTTCCTTTGACTGTAACTTCTTAAGAGACGAGCCATACCGAAGGCTATAAGACGACAAATTAAACTTCTCTATTGCCCGTGTTGGCTTTGATCTTGTTTTATGATTTAGTACCTGTGCAATTTTTATGGCTGTTCTTCAGAGATTCAGAACTAAAGACATGTACTCTTGCTTCAGAAATCCATCGAAGTAGCCATCATACAACGTTTTCCGCTTTGTAGTTGGGCAGATGGTGTTGTAGTATGGAGCAGTTCAAGCATAAGATATTCATCAATTTTGTTAGTTAATATAATTTGATATTCCTCTAAGAGATCTTCCATTAAGGAAAAATTAATTTAGTAGGTATGTGGAATATAAGTTGCATCAACTTCATTGACATGAATAACCGAAGTAGTAGATTTAGACCACGGGAGAGTTTAATGCAGTTATTGATAGTTATTGATATCCTAACTCCACTTATACCACTATATTAAATAGTGTGTCCATTGCACCAGCCTCATCCCATGACTACAATAATAAAATATCTTAGACGAGGCACATAAGTTCTCAAGTATTTTTATCCGAATCAGCTTGTTTTTTTTAATGTGTTCCACCCTAACCAGTCAAATTGCATATTTTCATTTTGGGTCATCATTCGATCTCAGTCTTTATTATATATAATGTGATTTTTGCCTAACAACACGGAAGAAAAATGGGTACATGGTGCAAATTGATGGCCATGAAATATCTAGAACTTAACAATATTTATTACCTATGACCTATAATTAATCATGATGGTGAGGTTGAGGAAGATTTATATTGAAGAAGGATAGTTTTAGTGGATAAGTTTCAAGATTGGAATGTGTTACTACAACAATAATGATCTTTAGCGGAACTCAAAGGTGCCACTAAAGGTTAAAATAAGCGCTTCGAAAAATTTTCCGACACTTGCCATTTACCGCCAATTGCTCTGTTTCTAAAATTAGTTTAGCAACATTTTTTTTGCGTTCTACAAACACCCTCAGCTAAAGAATTAAATTTTTAGTGGAACTTATCGAGTGTCGCGATAAAACATTAAGCGACATTTTCGACTCCAAAAAACTTATATGTTAGCAGCATTGTTTAACCGCCGCTATAAAAGTTCTTACAATTCAATTCAAATTAAACTTGTCTCTTTTTGTACATAAAGTACAAGCTTTTTATGACTATTTATTGTTACCAACAAATGCAAATTAATACGTTATATTTTTTCGTAGCATTTTATATGGTCATCACAATATTATTATTATTTTAGCAATAGAAACATAAAATAATAAATTACACATTAATTCATCGACACAGATTATATCATCAATACTGTAACATGCTGTGGATCTATTTCTTCAGATATTCCAATACTCTCAAATTCCAACCAATCCCAAAAAATACATTCATCTAATTAGCCAAGTACTTAAATCTATTATCAATCTAAAACTTTCTGTACGAAAAGAGAAAAAACCACATACCAGTCAATCAAAAGTTGAGCATCCATTTAAGCCGTTAGCATTGGGCTTGAACTTCCAATTTCAACTTAAATCACCTATATATTACTTCAATTTAAATAATTTACATTTAAGCAACAAAAGAATGATCAATAGTTATAAACCATAAAATATTCCACTCAATTTATGAATGTTTTGAAATGTGACATGTGGTTTCATACTCTTAGGGACTGGATAGCAAATAAATGGGTTATGCGATGTATATGCGAACATATATTAAATCAATAAAATTCTCACACACTTATGTGTATACATATATATACATATATATGATAAAAATGATAAAATATGAAAAATAGTAAAATGTAAATAAATATATAGCGTCCACAATGGAATATTATTGAACTGTTGGATCATGATTTTATTTCAAAAATGCAAAATGAAGAAATCATATTATATGAAATTGATAATTATACAATGCTAAGATAAATAACATACCACAATTATATATTTAAATTCGTGATGTATCATCACACACTTATAGCATAACACTTAATTAATACCAATGATTGAAAAATTAAAATCAGAATAATTTCATGACTAAAAGTTCATCAAGATCATCGTTAGTAAATAGTTCCATAGAAACAATTAAAAGCATTGTTATTGTCACAAATTTACAAAACAAGTAATAAAAGTCAATATCATCAAATGGTCCCAGAATCACTCGTCCTTGGTGTGGTAAAGCATTTTAAAGGAAAAATTTCGTAAACGGCAATAAGCACAGATTTCAAATTTTTTTCTTGAGATAAATAAACAAATAAAAGAAAACTACCATATTCAGACAAAAAGAAAAATTAAAAAAGAGTAAAGGAAAAAATGCAAGAGCTGAAGTGAAATTAAAAGTGAAAATGCTTATAGTTGAAGTTTATGAAAAAGTAACATGAATATTTTATATATATATATATATATATATGTTGTAGAAAAATAGAAAAAATGCTTCAATTAGATATATTTAAAAAAAATAGTTTTGCTTGAATTTTTGTCGGAGAGTTGTTATGAGTACATCGTAATTTGAGATGGGAGAGAAAAGGAAGAGGAGAAATGAATGAATATGATTCTTTTGTTTTGGAAAGGGTTTTATAATTGTCTTTAAGTTTTTGTTATGAATACAAATATTTTAAAAATCCTAAACCCATTTCAGGAACCGAACTCAATTCTTAAGCTATTATGCATGTCATGTGACCGGATAATGCAATATGTGCCTTCGTATTGTATTGTGCGTCCTCATAATATTTTTTATGTGTTGAAGCATGGTTTTGCGTAGCATATTGCAAAAAAGACCCTTATTTTTATGCGCCAAGTGGACGCATATGCATATGAGGCTGCATAGATTGCATTTTATAACACTGCCTTTTATATCAAGGATTTACCAAATGTTATAATAAGAGCAATATAGATAAGAAATATAAGTTACGATTGAGGATTTATTCAGGAACCTAAAATATATATCATTTTCTTTTCCATTGTTCTTCATAAAGGAAGCCTTAAACACGATCAATATATGAAAAGAACAAAAAATATAGCATAATTTTTAATTTTTTCAAGAAAAAAAATGTTATCATACATAATAATTTCAACAACACAAAAGAATAGGTAAGAGTAATAATATTGAAACTCTATAATATATCTAAAAATAGAAACCATCAATTATCAAGATTATCAAAGCAAATACCATGAAAATTAGCAAACAATCGATTCTGTATAAATACTCATTTGGGCTTGCCTGCAAATTACCCATAAGATCACGTTAGACATAATCATTCTATTAAAAAAATGAATCAATTTAGAGTTAGATGAGATTAGAGATGAAACCGGGCCTGGTTGGGCGGAGTTTTGATAATTTTTTTACCCGACCCGAAAATAAAAATCTATACTCAAAACCCGTCCAAACCCGGCGTGTTTATAATGTGTTAAATCCGAACCCACAACTTCGATTTTTGGGTTCATGCGGATGGGCTGGTTCTTACGGGTTTTTTGGGCTTTACCCATTATAATTAAAAAAAAAAATTTAAAAGTGTAATATTTGAGTATGTTCTACCAAATATGTATGCATAAAATTTATAATTAGATAAAACTATATAAATTATATGTGATAGATTTATAAACCACACTTAAAAATGCACTAATTACATATTTACAATAAATCACAATAGGTATTTTATAATATTTAGAATTAGATGTCTATGCAATATATTGAGTTGGATCGGATATAAGAAACGGATTTGGTTAGGACCGGGTTTAGGGTTTGGACGTGCATGTTTAACACTAAACCCATATCCAACCCAAAATTATTTTATCTAATCTTCAACCCACCCGCCTGATCGGGTTCGGGGGGGTATTGGATTTCCAAAAACTCTGGAAAAACCTAGTCTTGTAGGGTCGTGTTTGGGTCAAACCTTACTCGACTTTCACTCCTAGATGAGATTGATAACAAGGGTCAATAAATGATGAGTGTATCCATTGGTTATTATAAAATCAACATCTTTCATTTTAGGGATCTTTATAGTATCGTCTAGTTAGTTTCGTTTTTAGCTTTTCCGAATAAACAAATCCCAACATATATATGTATAATTCTACAACTATTGTAATGAGTATTTTTTTCTTTAGATTTTGGAATTAAATATCTCATGGAATCGAAAATTTAGAAATACTTAAAATCCGAAGATCTAATTGGTGAAAAGTATCCCCTGTCAATTTCACTTGCAGTTAATTATAAATCATAAGGATAAAATTGCATAGCTGCAATGGAAATACAACATAGATCTAGCTATACTAGCAACTTGATTCTTAGATGATTGCACAATTATCTATTTTTGATTTAATAATACCGGATAATGATTCTCCACACTTATTGGATGTGAACAAGGAACATTTAGGGTTAGTTTCAGAGTCCTAATTAGAGCCATCACATATATCAGTTCTTGCATAGAGGTTGTTTCAGTGCAGAAGTTGTCGTTTGGATTTGTAGTATCAAAAACAAAAAAAGAAAATAAATATGCAAGAAATGAAAAATTCAGAACTGTTAAGAGTACGATTTATTATATATCGGATATGCAGAAGGAACCTAATCATTTGTAGCCGGACTTTCGTTGTAGTCGAAGAATATTGGCAATGGCTAACTAATACTCCAAGAATTGAAGTTAGGTCAAAGCTGCTGTTACTTACCAAATTTTTCAACTTGAAGATGCAATTGAGATGCTTGTAATACTCGGTCTACACATTCCTCCACCACTTTTAACTTCTTCAAAAATTAGCTTCTATTCAAAAATTCCAAATAGTATTTTTTAAAAATCAATCGTTTGCTTGTATCTACATCAATCTATTCAGAGAGATGTGAAGGGGAAGATTGGCTTTCGGATCTAACCAGTTTTGAAATTGAGATATGGAATATACATATGATATTGGAACATGTTTCGTTGCGCTCTTGGTTGTATATATGCCTCAGAGTTGAACATTATTTCATGTATCAAATATATTTTTTTACCATCCTTTAAACTGATTCACAATCTATGAGAATTTGGAGGATGTCAACTCGGATTATGACATGCCCATCTCTTGCTATAGTTTTTTGCATTAGGAATTTGACACTTATTTAGAGAGTTGACGTCAGGTCGACAACTGGTTGTAAAACTTCGTCAGATCTTTAGGAGAGTTTTGTTTCATTGGCGGCCACATATTGATGGGAAAAAGCCTTGATGATGATATTCATATGAGGGTCTATATGCATAATAAGTATATGTGGAGGAGGCAATCACTTCGTGAGGGTTTAGTGGAGGAGTATTGAGGGGTGGAACGATGCGATGGATTTGGAGAGACCAGCCTCGTTGTAGGAGATTCAATCGACTAATGGTGGATTAATGCAACAAGAGGTGTGGCTTGAGAAGGCTGGTGAAACAGGGTTGCAAGTGTTTTAAAGGCGAAGCGCCTTAATGTCTCAGGCGCTCGGATGAGATGATGTGTACCGCTATCGTCTTAAGTGCCAGGCGCTCGCCTCAAGCGTCGAAGACGAGGTTTTATGGCGAGCGTCGGAGTGAATTTTATTTAAAAATAAATTAAATTTCATGTTATTTCACTTCTTTTTTGTTTATATGTACTCGCTTTCTCCCTAATTATAGAGATAGTTTTTAATGATAACATAATTGAAATAAAAATGATAAAAAAACCAAGTTTTTAATTCCAAATAGAAAAAGTTTTTTATTCTTTACTTTCACATTCTTTTCCTAATTTTCAAATCGATCTAGTAAAGTTTTGTAAGCGGTTTAAATGTATGGCGCCTCACTTCACTCAGACGGTCTTCTTTTTAATGCCCCTCATCTCAAGCTTTATCGTCTTGACATCGTCTTTCATTTTTTAAACACCGGGGGATATGAAAGAGGGATAAAGGAATTTGGGGGAAGAGGGGAATTACGGTGGCTACGGGCTAGAATTTGAGATTTTATTTATTAATCATGGAAAGAGCGGTCCGATTTCTGCTTTGAGCCATGCTTTCAAAATTTTTAGCCTTGAACTAAACAAATATTTTGTGACATTTGGGCGTTTGCCCTCATCCAAAATGTCCATAAAGGCCTTTTTCTTGTAGTGTGATCGTAGGATATCTTTTAATTTGGAAGAGAAATTTTATAAGATAGTTATAAGACTGACATTACTTCATGAATCATGAATGTTGGGCAGTTAAACATCAACACTTCAAAAAATGGGTGTAGTTGAAATTAGAATGCCGGGTTGGATGAGTTGTAGGATAAAGAATAAGCCTATACGTAACAAGTTGGAGGGCGTTTCAATAGACGATAAGATGTGAGAACTAGTTTAGATAGTTTGGACATGTGCACCGGAGACATAATATAAGCTCTAGTTAGAAGTGACAAAATCATGGCTAATGGTGCAATGAGAGCTAGGGATAGATCTAAACGAACATGAATAGAAACCATTAGAAATGATATGCTATTGCCAATTTAATTGAGGAGAGGAGCCTTGACATAGCAAAATGAAAGATATGTATTCATATAGCCGACCCCAAAAAATTGGGATTGAGGTAGACCTAAACAAGCATGTATAAAACATGTATAAGAGTTTAAAATGATATGTTAGTTGCCAATTTATTTGAGGAGATGAACCTTAACATACCATAATGGAAGAAATGAATTCATATAGCAGACCCCAAAAATTTGAGGCAAAGGCTTGTTCTAATCGATCTCAATCTTACTATTTTTCTTATTCTCCAAGTCTTGTATTACCTCAATAGAATTTACTGATTTTACCTCAACCTTTAGTCAAGTTGTTTGAGCTTCATCCTTAAGTGTACTTCAACTTATTTCTGTTTTTTGGTACAGCCAACAGTCGACATCATGACAGTGCTGTCTCAACTCATGGATAGATTATCTAAGTATGCCGCCTCAAGTACAGAAGTAAGTATCCAGTATGCTTTTAGCTGGTGACTATGCGAGTTTGCTAGCTGATTTAACCATCCCGCAGGCGTTGCCAGAATTCTTGCAAGTTGAAGCTTTTGCCAAATTGAACAATTCTATTGGAAAGGTAAGTCCATTTTACAACTGTTGGGGAATTGCACAATTGTTCTTATCCATACGTGAGCCCCACAGGTTTTTTATACTGTTAATAATTCATTTATATGTTGCAAATTATCTAAATATTTTTTATATCGGTCTCTACCCATTAAACGGGGCAACTGCATTTTATTTTTACTATTATAATGCAAAACCTCTGACAAGAGGGTATGGAATTATCTTGATGCTCACTCATGCCCAAGGTAAGGGCCATGCAGCTTCTTCCTGTTGCCCTTTTGAAAGTAAAAGGCGAATTATGGTACAGGGACAAGTGACCTGCCTAGCGAGCAGAGTATCAAGATTTTGGGTCTTTTTTAACAAATAAGCCCTTCAGTATACATTTAGACCAATTCTTAATTATTTAAGGTTATCTTTTCCTATGCATAGCAATTTCAAATTTTTTGTGAACGTGCTTAGCACATGCCAATGAACTGGTATTATTTTCCCAATTTACACTGCAAACTAACTCGCAAAATGAGGTGAAACGGGGGAAACCAAGGGATCGATGATTTAAGTATGATATTTTGTTTTAATGGAATAATTTTATTGAAATGTATTCATTAGTAACATTTAAGAGTGTGCTACAGTGTCCCATATTGTTCTTCCATTCATGTTTCCTTTTGCGATTGTATATGCATAGAGATATAATTTTATGATCCTTTCTTTTAATTATACCACAGCTTTCTCACTTATTTTCATTGAAAAGGGATACAAAAATTTCAGCTTTAGATTTTAGATGCCATGTTTCCCATAATAATTAAATTACACCTGTGCACACAAGGACCGCTGGAGTGAGCGCTAGCGCGATATTGGTTTGAATGGTGCGGTAGACCAAGCACCAAACGAGAAAAATTTCTCAAGTCATTGAAAGTATGTGATGGACCATCCAATTGAATATTATCATCGCCTCAAGTTTCGATTCCTTAAATCAGATATGGATGAAAAATCACATGGTTTGGTCATTGGTGATCTCTCAAGTATCAATGGTTTCATATGAACTGCAATTTTTTAAACAGTAAAACAGATTGGACCACTTCAGCCATGGGCTGAAATTGTCAAAATTACACGTTTTTTCATCCACATATATCAAGGTTGGAAGATGATGAATGGGGGTCTTTCATGTAATCTTAAATTGCAATATCTTAGTTTTTCTTTCGGCGGTAGGTGTCCGTGTGCTATTGAAATGAATCAAGAGGAATTTTTTTATCGGTTTATTAAATCATGAGTCCATACATACAAATATATATAAAGAGTCATAGATCACCTCTCCTATTATAGCCGATGTGAGACTAAATCTAACAACTAATTATATTCATAACACTCCCTCGCAAGCTGGAGCATAGATGTCAATAATGCTAAAGATTGGATAAAAGATGAGTGAAAATCGTTCGAGAAAGATGTTTGGTAAGGATATCTGCTAGTTGAGCCGAAAAGAAAATATGTTGGAGTGCAACCACCTTATTTGTCACCTTGTTACGAATGAAGCGGCAATCTATTTCGATATGCTTGGTCCGCTTATGAAAAATTGGATTCTCAGTAATGTGGATCGCGGCCTTGTTATCACAGAAGAGTAGTCAGAAGAGAAGAGGGTACCCCAAAATCAGTCAGGAGCGAGATAAGCCAGACCAACTCAGCAACTGTATGCGCCATGGATCTATACTTAGACTCAGCAGAAGAACGGGCCACTACATTCTGCTTTTTACTTCACGTACGAAGTTTCCTCCCAAGAAGACACATTAGCCACCAGTGGAACAACGATCATCAATGGATCCCGCAAAATCAGCATCTGCAAAGGTTGTGAGCGACAACGTAGATGATGGTTTGTAGAGAAGACCATGTCCTGAAGAACTTTTAATGTATCTGAGAATATGCTCAACTACCTTAAAGATGAGAGGTCAAAGGATTCTGCATATACTGACTCACTCTGCTAACTGCAAAGACAATATTAGGACGAGTAACAGTAAGGTAAATAAGCTTCCCAACCAGACGTCGATATCGTCTTCGATTAGACAGTGTAGGATCCGAGAGAGCTTAATTGAGATAGCTTGACTGTGGAATTTATAGGAGTGACTGCTAGTCTACATCTCAGAAATCCCGTCTCAGATAGAAGATCGAGTGCATACTTACGCTGATAGAGTTGTAATCTACTAGAATTCCGCGACACTTCAATTCCAAAGAAGTATCTAAGGTCTTTAGTATGAAAATGTGAAGTCAAATGTTCTTTCATATTGGAGATGCCAGCAGAATCATCTCTAGTAATAATATCATCAACATCCACCAGCACAATCATGCTCTAAGGACGACTGTGTGTAAAGAGATATGCGTCAGCACGACCGCATTTGAAGCTAATCTGTCTATAGGGTGTTTTTCGTCACCCCATTGAGATGCGAATACACGTGCGCTTGTCCGGCGCGTTACAGATTTCTCCTGCCTAGGGTAGGCTGGGGTTTATTGATTGTGGAGATCCGAATCTCCGGCAGCCGCGAACTAAGCTGCCGTTAATTACCCCTCGTCTTTGGAGCGAGAGAACCCCGATTGACGGGTCAAACATGTCATGCGAACTCAATGTGCAGTGTTGTGTTTTGAAGGGGTTTTGGATATATCGGGGCCTCGCAGAGTTTTTACGGGGGTCCCGCTACCCGGGTAGCAGGCTGGGGGTCAAGGGGGCCAGCAGCCCCCTTACGGGGTGCCGGACAGTGTCCCGTTAGAAATTTTTTCTAATGGGGGAGGTATTTTTAGTGTGCAGTGTATATAAAATGAAGGGGAAAATGGCGTCCAAAGGACGCGTGAGCGCCAGCGCCTCATGTGCCTACCACGCGGATGCTGGGCGTCAGCAGAAAAAGGGACTGTCCTTGCACTGGGAGCTGAACTCCTGACAAAGAGGACAAAGGGGATTAGCCCCTGCACTGGGAGCTGTACTCCCCAAAAGAAAAATTTATTGTTTTATATTTCTATATATATGTATTTTTTTTGAGGAGTTAAACTCCTAGGATATTTTTGGAGCTGATGAAAGGGGATCCCTTTATTCTCCTTTGTGCCCTGGAGTTCCCCAAAGTGGGGGTTTTTGGAGGTGGGTCTCCTTTCTCTCGGTTGGCCGGATCTTGGAGAAAAAGGGGGGGGTGAGATTTAAAAATCTCCCCCATTTGAAATCTGATGGAAGATCCGAGCTCCTCTTTATGGGTTTTGTGGTGAAAAACTATTTATTTTTGGAAAAGGAAGAGTTAAACTCTTGATTTAATTCAAAAAAAAGAAGGTTTAGAACCTTGAGGAGGAGCCACGGACTTTAAATTTTTGAGAGAAAAGTTATTATTGATTTTTTCATCATGTTGTCTTTATAGGCTACACATTTTTACATATAGCCCTTTGGGCTTTGCCAAATGGCACTTGTGCCACCCCATGCCTTATGTGTTTATTTCTTTTTTTTTTTGCACATAAGCCATGGGGTTTACAAAATTTTGGCTTTCTGCCCACTTTACATATATTTATTTCTAAAAATTACATTTAGACTAATTTATTGCCTCCTTTTTGGCATGGAGCCGGCCCTTTCCATGCTTGGTCTTGACTTGGGTTTGGGCTTGGGCTCGGGCCCACTTGACTTGGGGTTGACCTTTGTTTTGACTTGGTCAACTGGGATGTAATTTTTGACTCCAACAAAGTGCCCCCATCAATAAATGTGCGCATGAAATTGATGGATTTTTTTCGCGTGGAGGTTGACTTGATTTGGTTCCCGTTTTGACGACGTGGAGGTCGATGCTGCCCTTTTAGCGACTTGGACGGTCGGTGCTGCCCTGTATTTGACTTGCTCCGCTTCTTGCGGTGTCAGGGTTGAAGCTGACTTGTGATTCGACTTGTTTCCGAGGTGGAGCTTGATTTCGTCTGGGAGGTCATTGGTTGTCTTACTGATTTGATGTGATTTGGGTTGACATCAGTATCGCTACACTGGAATATGGTACCAGGAGCAAATCATCATTTGCCATGAGAGGGCTTCCCTCATTCCTAGTTTAACGACTTAGGGATCATCTGTTCCCAGTTTAACGACTTAGGGGTCATCTGTTTCTAGTTTAAAGACTTATGGGTCTATTGGATTGGAGTTTGGAATTTTGGGGTTAGGGCAGGCATCAACATTGCTAATACTGAAGCACATGTGCCAGGAGCAATTCATTATTTGCCTTTTCCTTTTGGGGAGCGATGGCTTAGGAGACAGGTTTAGGTCTCTATCACCTAAGGCTTTTCAATTTTATGAGCCGTAAGGGTCCCATAAAAGTATTTTCTCCCTACGAGTCGAAAAGATCTCGTTGGTTTACTTTCTTCTTAGGAGTCGTGGGGACGCCCAAGTGTGTTTTTCCTTTGTGAGTCGTAAAGAGTGTTTTCTTACGAGTCGTGAGGATCCCGTAAGTTTGTTCTCCTCATGTATCGTGAGTACACATAAGCGGGTCTTCCTAAATGGAGCATAATTTCAAGGGCGGAGACCATCCGCGTAACTGGTGATTGCGGTAGGGCATGGTTATGATGAGAATTATTTGAGCCCGTGGATTGTATATCGCTGCATTGGAATATGATATCAGGAGCGACTCATCATTTGCCGTTTGGGGACTTGGAATTTGGATCTTGTCTGGCATCAGCATCGCTGCACTGGAATAATGCCAGGAGCAACTCATCATTTGCCTCGGGAGAACTTGGGATTTGGTTTTTGGGTCGGCATCAGCACCGCTAACACTGAAGCAATTCCAGGAGCGACTCATCATTTGCCCTTGGATGACTTGGGATTTGAGTTCTTGGTCGGCATCAGCATCGCTAACACTGAAGCAATGCCAGGAGCGACTCTTCATTTGCCGTTGCCCGTTAAGGAGCGGTGGCTCAGGAGACAGGTTTAGATCTCTATCAACTTTTCAATTTTATGAGCCGTAAAGGTCTCATAAAAGCACTTTCTCCCTACGAGTCGAGAGGATCTCACAGGTGTATTTTCTCCCTAGGAATCGTAGGGATTCCTAAGAGTGTTGCTCCGTTGTGAGTCGTAAGGATCTCACGCAGGGATTTTCTCCTCACAAAGTCGAGAGGACTTTGCGAGTGTATTTCATCTCCTTTTTTTTTACGAGTTTGCGTCCTTTCGGGTTTTCACAAACTCGCCGGCAGTCCTGCAGGTTTTACTCATGGAGCCCTTTCGGGTTTTCTTCCGTGCCCGTTTTGCTTATGGACATACATTTTTTTTTACATTGGCGAATCTTCATTGCTGGTGGGACTCTAAATGTAATCTCGCCGGTAGGACTTGGGAGAGATAGAGATCGTTTTACGTCCGTGGATTGTATACGGTTTTGCAGGATGTATGATCCAGACCGTAGGGCCGGTGTGCTCAATTCGCCTGCGACTTGGAGCATTCACGCGTAGTATTTCTTGAGATATCGGCCATTGATGGGTGGCATGGGCCTTTCTCCCTCGGTATTTATCAGCTGGTAGGATCCTCCATCAAACACTTTCTCGATGACGTAAGGTCCTTTCTAGTTTGGCTCGAATTTTCCCTTGGTATGTCGGTTGGGGATAATCGGTCTTTTGAGGACCAACACTAATTCGCCTTTCTTGAAAGCGCGGAGACGGGTTATCTTGTCATAGGCCCGTGACATTTGGGCTCGGTACAGCTCCAGATTTTGCTGTACCGCGAGCCTCTTTTCCTTGATGGTGTCAAGCTCTTCGAGCCGAAAGAGCACGTTTTCCTCTTCCGTCAACTAGTGCTGAACGGCCATTCTTAAGCTTGGAACTTCGACTTCGAGGGGGATGATTGCCTCCACTCCGAAGTGGACTGAGTTGGAGTACGGTGTGTGGTATGATATGCCCACGTCTCATGAAGTTTGAGATTCCAGTCTCTTGTTGGCTGAAGTATTTTTCCTCAGGAGCTTGCATAGAGTCTTATTGAAGGTTTCAGCTAGCCCATTGGCTCAGATTATAGATTGAGGAATATCTCCAGTCTATCTTGTGCTGAGTAGCGAACCTTGAGATTTTGAAGCTCTTGAAAGAAGGCCCGTTGTAGAAATGATTCTTCTTGGTGTACCGAAACGGTAGAGAATATTATGCTGGAAGAACATCAGAATATTTTCTATCTTGACTTCTTTTAGCGGGACAGTTTCAGCCCATCTGGAGAAATAGTCAGTTGTGGCCAATATGAACCGGTGGCCTTTGAATGACGGAGGATCAATTGGGCCAACTATGTCGGTGCCCCAAACATCGAAATGCCACGACGCCACTGTAGGATGAAACAGATTGGGATGCTTGTGAATGAAATCACCGTGAATTTGGCAAAGATGACATTTCTTTGCATGCTCTTCGCAATCCCCTATCATGGTGGGCCAGTAATATCCAAGCCGTCTGATCTGAAGTCGCATTTTGGGGCCGGACTGGTGAGCCCCGCAGACGCCTGAGTGAACTTCTTTCATGACTTTCTGGGCTTCGGCCGATGACAGTCATCTGAGCCAGAGTTGGTTATATGATCTGCGGTATAGCGTATTATTTACAAACACGTATCGAAGAGCTCTCTTCTTCAGTTGAATCCTCGCAGATTTTCCTTAGGGCAGCTTGTCGTATCGGAGGTATCCTATGAAGGGCTGTTTCCAATCGGGCTCGTCTTGAACGATCGAAGCTTCTTCGGCAGGACTGCTCTTCTGTTCCGCGCTTTCCTCTTCTCGTAGAGAGACTGGAGGTAGAATTTGCCGGCTTTTGACTATGATCAGAATTTCGTCCATGTCAGGATCAAACAGCTCCTTGGCTAAGCGAGCGAGTACGTCAGCTTTTCCATTCAACGCCCTAGGAATTCTTATCAGCTCAATATGGGTGAACTGTTTCATAAGCTCCACCACCCGGCTTCTGTACCGAGCCAACTCGGGTTTGTATATCTTATAGTCGCCACTTGGTTGACAACAAGCTGGGAATCATCGTAGACTCGCAGCCGAAGGATTTCCATTTCTATAGCGAGCTCCAGACCAGCTATCGGAGCCTCGTGCTCAGCCTCATTGTTTGTGCGAGGCTCGGTGAGAGCAAAAGAACGTCGTATGGTTCCCATCGATGGCGTGATGAACACCAATTCTATCCTTGCTTTTATCTCCGGGACGCTTGATTTACTGGAGGTCCTTATTGATGAGGCTCCATTGAAGTAGAGCTCCCAACATGGCTCGCTATCCTCAAGGCGCATCACTTGTTCATTGGGTAATTCATAATTTAGCGGCGACCCTTCTGGTATAGGATGAGCAGCGAGGAAATCGGCGAGGGCTTGCCCTTTTATTGCTTTCTGAGGAGTATAAACTATGTCAAATTCAAGCAGCATGACTGTTGGGGTCGAAAATTACACCCCGGTTGACCAAGTCAAAGTCAAGGTCAACCCCAAGCCAGGTGGGCCTAAGCCCTGATCAAGTAGGCTCATGCCCGAGTCGAGCCCGAACATGAAGCGGCCGGCCTCTCCCATGCCGAAATAAAAAATCTTGTAATAAATAAATTTTAATGTAATTTTTTATGCTTGAATGTAAGCAAAATGGGCATAAAACCAAATTTTTGTAAAGCCCATGGCTTATGTGCAACAAGAAATAGCACATGAGGCATGGGATGAGCAAAATGCCATTTTGTAAAGCCCAAGGGGCTATGTGTAAATGTGTAAGCCTATATAAGACAACATGATGATGAATAAAGGATACTTTTCATTCCCTCAAAAAACTAGGGTTTGTGTCTTCACTCTCTCTCTTTCAAGTTCCTTTTCATTTTCCAAATAAATCAAAAGCTTAGCTCTTTTTTTAAAAAAAAAACTAGACAAAGTTTTACCATAAACTCATCTCCCAAGACTCCATCAAGAGAAGAAAAAGGGTCTTTTTTTTATCATCCAAGATCTAGATCTTGGAGTTTCAAGAGAACCCAATTTAGGTTTCTTCTCAAAAGAGAAAGGAGAATCTTTTGGAGTTTAACTCTACAAATAAAATTATTTTGGAGTTTAACTCCACAGTAAAAATCCTTTTTGGGGGAGTTTAACTCCACATTAAATCTTTTTAGGAGTTTAACTCCATATAAAATTCTTTCGGAGTTTAACTCCATATTTAAAATTCTTTCGGAGTTCAACTCCACAATAAAAATCTTTTTTGGAGTTAAAACCCCATTTAAAAATCTTTTTGGAGTTGAACTCCATTTAAAATTCTTTTGGAGTTTAACTCCGCAATAAAAATCTTTTTCGGAGTTAAACTCCATTTAAAGTTCTTTAGGAGCTTTACTCCATTTAAATGCTTTCGGAGTTTAACTCCACAAATAAAATTCTTTTGGAGTTTAACTCCGCAATAAAAATCTTTTCGGAGTTAAACTCCATTTAAAACTCTTTTTGGAGTTAAACTTTATTTAAAATCTTTTGGAGTTGAACTCCATGTAAAAAAAAAATCTGGAGCCCTTTGGCCCCCTCACGTGCTAGCACGTGAGGGGAAGCTTCCATTAAGTGGGAGCCCTTTTGCCCCCAGCATGTGAGTGGCCACATGCCACATGCTAGCATGTGAAGAGGGGAGGCTCCAATTAAATGGGAGCCTGGGTTTTCCCCCTTTTATTTTTTTATTATTTTAATTTTTCTTTTCTTTTCTTTCCTTCTTTCTTTATTTTAGTCTTTTTTTATTATCAAAAAAATAAATAAATATTTAATAAATAAAAATAAATTATAAATAATATTTTAAAATAAAAAAATATAATAAATTAAAATTAAAAAAAAAACAACGTTTCTCTAAATATTTATATACTTATTTATTTTTGTTTTTATATATATATAATATATATATATATATATTTTTTTTCTTTAACAAATGGAACAAAACAAAGAAAATACACACAGCATCGCATTGAGTTCGCATGTCCAGTTTGACCCGTCAATCGGAGGTTCTCTCGCTCCAAAGGCGAGGGGTAATTAACGGCAGTTTAGTCCGCGGCTGCCGGAGATTCGGATGCCCACAATCAATAAACCCCAGCCTACCCTAGGCAGGGGGAATCTGTAATGCGCCTGACCAGCGCGCGCGTATTCCCATCTCAATGGGGTGACAAAAAACACCCTACAATGACAGTCCATCTTGCTATTCTGCCGGCGAGGCTTAATTTGGTCATTAAGTGTTTGAGCGGGTCGACCTTAGAGATTAGCATAACCCGATGAGCAAGCAGATAGTGCCTCAGCTTCTTCACAGCGAGTATCAGAGCTAGACATTGCTTTTCGATCGGGGAATAGTTGTGTTCCGCCCCAACTAAAGTTCGGCTGAGGTAGTAGAGGGCATTCTTTTTCCTCTTTGTTGTTCTGGGCAGGGAATGCACCGAGTGATTCATCTAGTGCGGCAGTATAGAGAATCAACGGTTTATTTGAAATAGGAGCAACAAGCACTGGAGGGTGCAACGGGTACTGTTTGATGCTTTCGAATGCTCCTTGACATTCGGCATCCCAGACAAAAGGAGCATCTTTTTTCATGAGTTTTGAGAAGGACCTACATCTCCCCGATAGGTTCGAGATGAACCTTCGTATGTAAGCGAGCTTGCCTGGAAAGGATCTTAGCTGCGTCAGACTTTTTGGAGGGGGCATCTCTACGATGGCCTTTATCTTGGATGGGTCAACTTCGATCCCTCGATGTCGGACTATGAAGCCTAGGAATTTTCCTGATGACACGCCAAAAGCGCACTTCAGAGGATTCATCTTCAGATCGTATTCTCTCAGTCTAGTGAGAACGGTCCTAAGATCTTGGATGCGATCGGCCTTGGCTTTAGTCTTGACGACCAGATTATCAACATAACATTCGACGAAAAATATTGGTTATTGCCCTTTGATATGTAGCACCTGCGTTCTTCAGTCCGAACGGCATCACTTTGTAACAGTATATGCCGATCGGGGTTCGAAATGCTGTATGCTTCTCATCCTCAGGCGACATTTTTATAGTCTGCGTATTTCTCTTCCCTGATGAAGTCAGCATCGATAAGTTTCTTAGTTTCCTCGATAACCTTTTCTTCCAGCTCCTTTCTCATTCTTTGAGGAGCTTGTTTGACAGGCTTGGCATCAGGAGATATACCCAGCTTATGCACGACCATTTTAGGGGAGAGGCCAGGCATTTCTTTGTACGTCCATGCGAAGCAGTTGGCGAACTCATGCAGCAGGGCACTTATCCGCTCTTTCATTTTCTCTGACAAGAGTGAGCTGATGTAGGTCGGTCTTGGATCATCAGGCGTTCCCAAATCGATCTCGGTTAGCTCATCGAAGGTTGCTTGTCCGCCATCTTCGAGCTCTTGAGGGGGTTCTTCTGGCTTGGCTAGCTCGTCTTCATCATTTGACTCTTCGCTGGCTTCCTCAATATGGATCATGTAACATGCTTTGGAATCAGCTTGAATGAAACCTATGCCCCGTCTATCTGAAATTTGTCCATCGATGAGTGCTCGGACCTGAGGCGGGTGCCATAGCAATTCATAAAACTTTGTTTCGGACTCCGTTTGATATAACCGGCATCCGCACTTTTTGAAATATTCTCGCATCTCGGGCGCATATTATCTGGGATTGAGAATGGCTCTTATGCCTCTCTCATAAGGAAGGCACACGACAGACAAATCATCCGGGTGCACATCAGGATTTGACCCATAAAACAGAATGCTCTTCTGTCCATTTTTCCTTCTGGGAATGTAGAAAGTTTTCAGCTGGTCCACGGTAGAGACTGACAATACATCGAGCTATTTGCATATCTACTCCGGCACCCTTGTGACAGCTAGTGACCCTTCTGCAATTTCGAAGGTCTCTTGTAGTTTCGTTTGTTGCATGGGGCCCAGTCTGCACAGCTGTTGCAAGGTGGGTCCTCTTCCTCCGACTCTTCAGTGCCGTTGCCTAAACGTGGGCGAATTTTGTTGTCGGATGGGCCTTCAACATCATATTCATCTTTATCGCTACCAAAATGCGGGCGAGTTTTATGGAAGGACGAACTTCCAGCGTCGGACTCATCAGTGTCACTGCCGAAACGCGGACGCACTTAGGTTTTTTTGCTTTTGAAAGTAACAACCGGCTCAGACTTGCTTTTGAGCTTCAGGGCCGTTCTGTCGTTGGTCAGCTGTAGCTCAGCATTTTGGAGGTTCACAAAGTACCGAGAATCTTCATATCGGACTTCATGCACACCGAACGGCTGGATGTCTCCGTCAATGCGTCTTTCTTCGCCATTTTTTAGTATATTTCATGCATTGATGGAGAGTTGACGGAACGATGCCGTAATCGTGGAGCCATGGCCGTACCAAGAGAATTTTATAAGACGTGTCAGCGTCGATCACGTATATCCTAGCTTCGGTTTGCAGATCCCCAAATTTGATTGGCAGAGCTATAGACCCTAGAACTTGCTGGCAGTTTTGATTGAAGCCTTGAATGACAATCATTTCCCTTGACAGGTGTCGGGCGTCCATTAACAAACTCTTCGGAATCCGCAAGTTTATGATATTCACTGAGGATCCCGGATCAATCAATATGCGATTAATCCGATCTCCGTCGCTGTACCGGTCACGTAAAGTGGTCGATTATGCTCAGCCGTTCCCAGTAGCAAGTCTTCGTCCATAGACGTGACTGCGGCGGCATGCAGAGCGCACTGGGCTTCTTTCATATTAATTTCCGTAAAGCGAGCCTGATACCGCTCAAGGTTTTGTAGAGCATGAATGAGAACATCTCTAAACTCTTTAGATAGGACCAAGGCATCGTAGTTGCTCAGGAGAGACAAATGCTTCCGGAGATGAGCCAAGACATTGTAGTCCACTGAGGAAGGACTTGAGTTTTCATTAGCCGGTTCTCTGCCATCTTCCTCATTAGCCACCTGTTTTTCCTTTCCTTTTGGGGCGTTGCTCTGATTTAGCGGTAGAGCCCTGTTGCTTCTGAGCTGAATTTGATTGGCCTTTGTGGCGAGCTCTTCGTCCTATTCGGGAAAAGAACCCCTCTTCATAGTCGCTGCCAAGATGGATAGCATAGCAGGTCACTATAGGGATCTCTTCATTGGAGTCTTCTTCTAACTCCTCCAGAATCTCAGCCGCTTCTACAGGGAAGAACTCTTTCAATTAAATTAGTTCTTTCCTTTTGTTCGTAGTTTTCGAGAGAATCGATATATTTTTGAATAGTCGATCTTCCTGCTGACTCTTTTTCGCGTCGAGCTGTACTTTTCTTCTTCCTGAGCTTTTTGGATTTTGAGCCTGATTCAGCCGAATTGGTAGCTAGAATGGTGGGCTTCTTCTGCCCTTCCCATTCTGTTCCGGGCTCTTTCCGAATGAGCTTTATCATCTTTTTCGTCTTATTAGATATGTGCGTACTTCACGAAGGCTGCGGTAAGTCAGTTTCATTTCTCAGGGCAGCGGGTTCAGTTGTCTGTTCTGAGAAGGCTTCAGCTTGTGTCTATATGAAGTTGGTGGTTGCAGCTTGGTTATTTACCAACACACTCTTGGACAACTCGATCTCTTCAGTCTTGTACTGCTTCTCGACCCAGTCTTTGAAAATATAGCAATCCTCGATCGCGTGCCTCACTACTTTGGGGTACGGGCAATACAGAGGATTGTCGGTCATTTTTGCTTCATGCGGTCTCTGACTCCGGCAATTGTAAGCCGTTGTTCAAGGCATCTTTGAATATCTTGCGAATCTTGTCCCTTCTGAAAAAGTAAACCTTGTTCTTTTTCTCTTCCAGGGAAGGCCCTTCTCCTCCCAGCATTGGCTTTCGAGGCTGGTTGGTTTTAGATTCGTCTGCCTTTCGCTTGTCTTCATTATCGGACGCATTGAAGACATTGGTATTGCTGGAATTCTCGCTTTTACGGTTGTCGTCCTGCTTGCTTTTCCGAGTCTTGTCTCTCTGTGAGTCTGGGGTAGACTCTTACTTCGAGCGTTCCGGCATTTAGACTTTCTTGGTCAGCTCCTGAAACGTTTGAGGCCTGTTGTACGTAAGAATGGGACCATCCAATTGCTGAGGTTCCCAATGAGGAGGCTGACGGACTGGTCTTGCTCCAGCGGTGGTTCGCACTTGACAGTGAGGTTGCGCCATCGGGCAATAAAGTCCGTGTTGTTTTCATTTTTCCACGGCTTGGTTCTTACGAGGTCAGCGATGGAGATTTTGTCACTGACGTTCATGAATCTTTGCCGAAACAGAGACTCCATTTGGGCAAAAGTAATGACGGACCCATCTGGTATGCTTGCGTACCAGTCGAAAGCAACACCGGTCAGTCTATTGACAAACTGACGAAGAAGAAGCGCATTATTGTCCCCCGTATTTCCGCACGACGCTTTAAAGTGGGCGACGTGCTGATTTGTGTTTCCCGTCCCGTCAAACCTTCCGAATTTAGGAATAACGTAACCGTTGGGGAACTCGATCAGATCGTACTGTGCGGGATATGGCCGCCCACTACTGCCAATTTCTTTCCAAGCTTTGGCTTCGGCTACCAATGTTCTAACCTTGCTAGTGACCAAATCCATTATCCGATCTTGTGTTAGCGGGATAGTGCTATCTGGAACCAAGGCGTCCCCAGAAGCGGAATGTGACTGGCTTTCATGCGTCTCACCCAATCTTGGACCGAAGGGGACATGCATTGGTTGCTTCGGGTTACCATCACCCGGCTCATGAGTAGAAACATGTGCCTGATTGGAAGGCGCTCGAGCAATTTGAGTCGTGAGCTGCATCACAACATTCGTCAGGTCGTCGATTTTGGAGTAAAGCTTGGCCATTTCTTTATCTTTGCTCCTGTGCTGTTTTCGAAGCTCTTGAAACAGCTCTTGCTCTACGGTCATTGGGCGAAAAGTCGGCTCTTCCTCGCTGTCCGAGCTTGACTCTACATGGACTGAGGGGTCTTTCTGCCTATCATCCTCATCGAGAGGATTTTCATCATCCAGTGGAGGCGGCTGTTCTTGGGAAGCGGCAACCATATTCAAGCCAGATTGGGCTTGGGATGTGGTGGTCCCATCCTTGCTTTTGCTGCGAAGGTTGTCGCTGGGGCGCCCTCCCGCTATATAGATCGTACGGATAACATATCCAACCGTCTTTTTATTATCGGCGGCTGAATTCACGGATCGCTGTCTTGACCCTCCTGTTTCAGTAACGGGCAGTCGACGACTGAAGGCGGCTGGCCTGGCCGGATTCTTGAATGGTGCTGACGCTTCCTTTTTGGTTTTGTCCCGCTGTTTTCGATCGGCACAAAGCTTCTGATAGACTCTTGAAGAGACAGTGTCGTACTTTCTCTGTCGGGGCTGGGACAGTATCTTTGTAGCAACGTTTGGACCGCTGTTTTCTTGATTCTGGCGGTCATGGCATTTTTCTGAACCCACTTCAGAGGTTCGAAGGAATTGCTGATTTTTACGGCTGACTCAGCCGTCGTCGCGGAGTAACCTTGCTTTTGGAACCTCTCAGCGCGAAGATGCTCGTTCGCACGGTTGTCAAGGGCACCATCTGAGCTTGCTGGAGCTGCTTTGTGGCCTCATTGGTGTTGACGGCCTTTCCCCCAGTTGGAACAGTGGAGAGCCGTTCGAATACGGATTTGCATTTGGGGTGGGATGCTTTAGCGACCACAACGTTCGGCCTCGTGCCCCTTGAGGTCAGTTTGGCTGCTTGGTTTGCCGTGACCTCCGCCAGATGAGCGCTTCCAGCAGGGTAGATGATGACGGAACCAAATTGACGGGGTGGCTCCTCCCATTGCCGGCTGAGACTGATAGGGAGAACCACGCGGGCATTGATCTTGACCACGTACGAGATGGGGTCCGTGTCGGTAGTTGAATTCATCTTAGGAGACATCGTCGTTGAAAGTTGATTGCTGCACGAGAAAAAAAATTATTTCAGTACAAACATCGGCATATATGCTAAATGAGTTCGCATGAACACTTGACCCGAGATATAGGAGGAAAGAAGGGTCCCACCGGACGTGCCAGAATCTGTAGGGTGTTTTTCGTCACCCCACTGAGATGGGAATACGCGCGCGCTTGTCAGGCGCATTACAGATTCCCCCTGTCTAGGGTAGGCCGGGGTTTACTGATTGTGGGGATCCGAATCTCCGGTAGCCGCAAACTAAACTGCCGTTAATTACCCCTCGTATTTGGAGCGAGAGAACCTCCGATTGACGGGTCAAACAGGTCATGCGAACTCAATGTGCAGTGTTGTGTTTTAAAGGGTTTTGGATATATCAGGGGCCCCGCAGAGTTTTTATCCGGGTCCCGCTACCCGGATAGCGGGCTGGGGGTCAAGGGTTAGAATTTTTTTCTAACGAGGAAGGTATTTTTTAGTGTGGAGTGTATATAAAATGATGGGGGAAATGGCGTCCAAAGGACGCGTGAGCGCCAGCACCTCACGTGCCTAGCACGCGGACGCTGGGAGCCGGCGCCCCACGTGCTTGGCACCCGGGCGCCGGGCGTCAGCAGGAAAAGGGACTTTGTCCCTGCACTGGGAGCACAACTCCCGATTTGACTTTTGGAGCTGAACTCCTGACAAAGAGGACAAAGGGGCTTTAGTCCCTGCACTGGGAGTTGTACCCCAAAAAGAAAGATTTATTGTTTTATATATCTATATATATGTATTGTTTTCTTTTGAGGAGTTAAACTCCTAAAATACTTTTGGAGCTGATGAAAAGGGACCCCATTCTTCTCCCTTGAGCCCTGGATCTTCCCCAAAGTGGGGTTTTTGGAGGTGTGTCTCCTTCTTCTCGGTTGGCCGGATCTTGGAGAAAAAGGGGGGTGAGATTTAAAAATCTCCCTGAAATCTGATGGAAGATCCGAGCTCCCCTTTGTGGGTTTTGTGGTGAAAATCTATTTATTTTTGGAAAAGGAAGAGTTAAACTCTTGATTTAATTCAAAAAAAGAAGGTTTAGAATCTTGAGGAAGGAGGCACAGACCCTAATTTTTTGAGAGAGAAAAAGTTATTGATTTTTTCATCATGTTGTTTTTATAGGCTACACATTTTACATATAGCCCTCTGGGTTTTGCCAAATGACACTTATGCTATCCCATGCCTTATGTGCTTATTTCTTTTTTTTGCACATAAGTCATGGGGTTTACAAAATTTTGGCTTTCTGCCCCACTTTACATATATTTATTTCTAAAAATTACATTTAGACTAATTTATTGCCTCTTTGGCTTGGAGCCGGCCCTTTCCATGCTTGGACTTGGCTTGAGCTCGGGCCCACTTGAGTTGGGGTTGATCTTGGTTTTGACTTGGTCAACTGAGGTGTAATTTTTGACCCCAACTCTGTCGTAGGACCGTAGTAAACTTTTCAAACCAGGCATGCGGTAACTATTTCAATCCGTATAACTATTTATGTAGAAGACAAACCATAGACTTTACCGGTCGCTCAAAACCAGGAGACTGCTGCATATAAATAGTCTCCAAAAGATCGCCATTAAAAAAGACATTTTTCACATCAAACTAATGAAGTGCCCATGCCTTAGAAACAACTATAAGGATATAAGAACACGAACCGACGTCAATTTGGCAACTGGCGAAAAATTCTCAACACAATTCAAACCATACCGCTGAATAAAGCCTTTGGTTACCAATCGAGTTTTGAGATGGTCAATCGTCCCATCGGAATTATACTTGACAGCAAAGACACATCGACGGCCGGCAACCTTCTTTTCTCAATGAGGGGGTACCAATTTCCAAGTCTGATTAGAGCGCAGTGCGGCAATTTCCTTTAACATAATTGCATGCCAATCTGGGTGCTGAAAAGCTTCCTGAACAGAGGAAGGAAGAGTGCTGGCAGACAAGGAAGAAACAAACTGATGAGCAGGTGGTGTTAGTTTATGACAGGAAATAAAGTTAGAAATCGTATGTGCGGTAGTATAAGAACGCATAAGGCAATAGAACGAGAAAGATCTTTGGAAGGCAGCGACGGTGGAGAATGAGGAACAGTGGACTGTATTGGAGTACCTGCAGTAGAATCGTTAGAAGAAGAATTGGTGGGTGGGGTGGGACAACTTTGTTACGACGGTGGTACACCTGTGTATAAGGGGCTATAGGCTTAAAACCGTGATGCATATGTTGAACAGACGAATCAAGCTCTGAGTAAGGTAGGTGATGAATAGGAATAGTAAGAGTGAGGTCCTTAACAGGTGGTGTAAAATATGCTTGATCTTCTAAGAAGGTCATATCACATGAAATACAAACTTTAGATGTGGCAGGCCCTCTCTGAGATCGTATCCTACAAACACCATACGGGTAGCCCGAGAATCAAGCTTGTCTACATGAGAACTTAGAATATGAGGATAACATAAGCAACCAAATATCTTAGAAGGAACATGAAAATACTTGTCCTGTCGAAACAAAACAGAGAAAGAAGACTCGTTGTTTAGGACCGGAGAAAGCATGCGATTGATATAAAAACATGCAGCTAAGACCGCAAAATTCCATATTCGTTTAGAGACATGCATATGTAGAAGAGAAAGAGATATCTCAAGTAAATGTCGGTTCTTTCGTGCAGCAATCCCATTTTGCTGAGTATAAGAATATGAAGTTTGATATAATATTTCACGCATCTTACAAAATGGAGTAAACTCCGTGCTAATATATTCCTTAGCATTATAGAATTTTTAACCGAAACACCAAATTGATTAGTAATCTCAGCAACAAAGGTTTTAAAAGTAGACAAAAATTCAGACCTATTATACGGAAGATACAACTAAGTTATACGTGAATGATCATCAATAAACATCATAAAATATTTATAACCACACGCTAGGAAATTTAACGAGACCTCAAATATCGGAGTGAACAAAAGGTAAATCACGTTTCTTATTAACTGAAAAAAAAAGAGGAGTGATGATGCTTACAAAGAATACATGACTCAACTAAATTCTGATAAACTAAAAGAAGGCAACATAGTAAGTAGAGAAAAAAGGGGAGGACGACCTAGTCTCCGATACCATGGGAGAATAGAAACAGCTGTAGACGTACTGGGAAGGATCAAATCCATTTTGCTCATGCCCCACAATCAATCTGTTTCTTCGTCAAAAGGTCATGTATCACAAAGTAAGATAAATAAAAAGTTACAGAGCAGTTAGAATTATTTATAAGCCGACGAATAGAAAGCAAGTTTTGTTTTAAAGATGGCACAATTAAAGTATTTTTCAGGTGTAAAGATGAAGTATGTGATAAATCAGTAGAACCAAAAAGAAGTGTAGTATTACCATCAACCAAGAAAATAAACTTATGAGAACTAAAAGCAAGATTGGGTGGTCCATCACGAAGCATGTGATTTGAGACGCCGGAATCGGCTATTCATGAATCAGAATGAGAAAGTAAAAAATATACTTGACTGAATGGAAAGGTTGGCAGGAGCTACAGAAGAGAGGAGACGATGTAACCGGCCACAATCATCACTAGATAACGGTCCCTGGCCAGCAAAAAAGGAAGTTTGATCAATAGCCGCTGGTGTGGATGTCTGGTGAGTGGTAGGTGTATCATGAGGATAACCATGCTTCTCCCAACATCAGTTTTCGCGATGATTAGTGCCGCCACAAAAAGCACAATAAAGGCCGTCTAGGCCACGACCGCGTCCATGGGGATCACGACCACAAGCAATCAGGGGGGCGACTATGCGATGCCCCACGGCCAGCAGACAGAATCCGAGAAACCATGTCCAGACCGAGTGTAGGTCCTCCGCCCACGGCATCGAGTAATAAGTGCGGTCGAGATAGGCTCAGTAGATGGGGAAGAGACTGGGCATACGATAAACACTTGACATGATGCTCGTCAATGAAGGAGAACTACTCTGAGAAAAAATGAAGGAGCGAACGCTCTCAAAGTTGGATGGTAGTCGGGTCAAGAGTAAAACGCCAACAAGAGACTTGCGTTTCTAGCGAGTAACTGCGGGGTCAGTGGATATAGGTTGATAGACGTTCTATTGATCAAGAAGCCCACTGAAGAGGGTACCAAAATCCTGAATATCTTCTCCTAAAGTAGTCGTAATAAAGTTATGAAAGATATCATAAAGTTTCTGCAAGTTATCTTCAGAGTAGTACAGAGAACGAAGGCGTGTCCAAACTTTCTTAGCCGTTATCAGAGACATAATAGACGTATAGCAGCGAGAATTCATAGAGTTAGACAACCAAACAATTACCTTATTATCGTTCTGGAACCAGATATCAAAATGGGAATCTTTGGAGTCAAGAGAAGCATCTATCAAGTGGCGGTGAAGGCCTTTTCTGTTCAAGGTTCGTTCAACAGCACTAGACCATTGGATGTAGTACCTTGCTTCGGAGGGAGAGATCGTAATCAAGCGAAAATCTGTTTTGAAATCAACGGACGACAGAGAGGCCGAGTTAACTTTATCATCACCAGAATGCATGATGAACGGCGCAGAAATAGATCATGAGAGAGATAATAAAGATTGTCTAACCTACAAAAAGTACCAAGGAGCAAGATGATCTAATATATCATAGAGATGGCTAAGGTTTTAAGAGTAGAAGAGGCATGCGGGCAGGGCTGCGATTGTGGAGGGAGATGCAATCGTGGAGTTCAGGTGAGGGCAGAAGGCTTTGTCGAGGGCTGTAGAGGGGGTTGGAGAGATCGTCGAGGGCGTGGAAGAGTGCTCGAGGGGTTTGCGAAGGTTGTATGAGGACATGGAAGGGTTGTTGAGGGCTGGAGGGGGATGTGGAGAGGGCTGGAGGGATGCTGGAGGGGTTGGCTGCTAGGAAAATTGGGGTTAGGGATTGGGAAATTAGGATTTCCTCTTAAATCTTTTCCTAACTTTGATACCATGAAAAGAATCGAGAGGAATTTTTCTATTGGCTTATTAAATCATGAGTCCATACATACAAATATATATAGTGATAGACTGCCTCTCCTATTAAAGCCAATGTGGGACTAAAGCTAATAACTAATATCTAATAACTAATTATATTCATAACACTTATGAATATAGCCCAAGATATATTCAGTTGCATGCATACATCTTCAAGGTGACGATCTGTATGGAATTTATATCTCTATCAAATCCGTCAAGAATAGTTGAGGCGTTGAGGGACTCTTTTTAACACATCCTAAAGTTTTAATTACTGTAATCATAGAGAACATGAAGACACTGATGATATATTGTTGGTGGTGGTTAAATTTTTTGTTTTCTTAATTTAAATTTGTTGAAACTATAACTTTTGATATTATGTATATATATCTAAACTAAAAAAAATAGCCTATCCCAATGAATCACATTGTAAAAGTTTCGAAAATTGTAGATCAGCGAACATGAATCTTATAATGTCTCGTATCTGTATCCAAATCCATGCTACTTAGGATATAATTATATATGCTAGAATTTTGCAAGTGTGTACCATGTGTATTTTATGTTTGTTATCTTGGTTGCTATTTAGAAAGATTTTTTGGTAAAAAGAGTAATATTTTGAGAGTTTGTAACAGTCATCTTTAAGAATTTTAAATGTTTTTCAATATTATTTTTTCTCATAGTTATGAGATTTTTTGCTAGGTTTCATGCCAAAAAGTAATTTGAAATTTTATTCCTTCTTACTAAAGATAGATATGGAAAATTTATTAGATGTGAAAAAGTATAGGGGGTTATATACAATTTCTTCAATTTTAAGATGCATGCTTTTGTCTTTTTCCTTTTACTAGTAGATAAATAAGATAAATGTAATGTTTCTATATTGTTTATTTCCCCATGAAATTCACTTGTTTAATTCATCTGTTTGATAGGTCATCGAGGCACAAGTTGACATGCCTGTTGTTGGAGCAATAACTTTATATGTATCTCTTCTTACCTTTACTCTTCGTGTTCTTCCTGACCGTCTCGATTATGTTGATCAAGTGCTGGTAAGTAAAACTCTGTTAATTTTATTTTAATATGCATATAGTTCCAATTCAAGCAAAAAAAATGTGATAATTATGTTATCATAGAGAACATGGCACTTGAATAGCTATGAAATCCATTTTATCTCTGATATGCATCACTGAAGAACCTATAACATGGGTACATGGAATGCTTCTACTCAGCTGGTCTCATCTTGTTGTTATGGCTTTATCGCATACTAAATCCTTGTCGACACCATTTCATTGCAGGGTGCTTGTGTTAAGAAACTTTCAGGGAAAGGAAAGCTTGTGGATAGCAAAGCAACTAAGCAAATTGTTGCTCTTTTAAGTGCTCCTTTGGAGAAGTATAATGATATTGTTACTGCATTGAATCTTTCTAACTATCCCAAAGTTATGGATCACCTTGATACTGCTACAAATAAAGTCATGGCAGTGGTTATAATTCAAAGCATTATGAAGAACAACACCTGCATAGCGAATGCTGAGAAAGTAGGCTTTTGTCCCCTGTTTTTTATTTGTTTATAAACTTTCTTCCAAATTATGACTCTCTTTTGTCGTAGGTGGAGGCTTTATTTGAATTAATTAAAGGTCTTATAAAGGACATTGATGGGACTCCAGATGATGAGGTGCATACATAAGTTATATTTCTTTATCCTTTTTTAGTGCCTCTTAAATATGGCTATATCAGCATCAATTGCCTGAACAGACAGCACCCAGCTTCATCTTTTATCCCATCCTTATTTCTGTGTTTAATATGCTTATCGTGCTGCCTTGTTATAGGCTATCTTTTAACCTTTTTCTCGCCTTGTAGCTTGATGAAGAGGACTTTACGGAGGAACAGAACTCTGTTGCTCGTCTCATTCACATGTTACATAATGATGATCCTGAAGAGATGCTGAAGGTATTTAACAAGATGACACCTGTAATCATATGTGAATTCTAGTAGATGTTTCTGCATTGTGATATACCATAGCTTTTTATTTTGCAAGACTGAATAGATCTTGCCTTGTGATTTTATACTTTACTGCATTTGGGGATTAGGACTGGATAGCATGCAGGAAAGTTGAACTATGTGATGCTTATTTCATGCAAGACCAATTCTTGCTGGAAAGAGAACATGCAGGAATATGAAATGAGATCTTCAGATTCTTCACAACTCATAACTGAAAAGAGAACTTTGAAAGCATCTTACGAACTGTTCAAGCCTGAATATAAATGAGATCTTCACAACTCTTTTAGTACCTGAAGTGAATGAAGGCTTTGGTACATTAGGAAATACTATTTTTAGTAGTTAAATTATTGGATTCTTTCCAGGCAGATACGCCGGAATCGTTCTTTCACAGATAATACCTACAAAATGTTTCCATTGTTTTGTTAACTTCCATAAGAGCAGGACAGACTTATATGAAATGCTCATACCGTATATCTTTAACTAGTTTATGCTCGTAGATATGCAAGCAATTTCAAATTTCAAGTTCTTGATGTTGAAAATTTGGTCTGAAAAATATATTATATTTGATCTTCCTTTGTTAATCTCCTTTACTGCTTGGTTTGATGATTGCAAGACTTACAATGTTTTTGTGCTTTCATTTTTAAACTAATTGCCATTTGACCTTTCCTTTTATTTTGATTTGGTTACTATATCTAGCATTGACGATTTAAGAGTTACTCATATGAAATTACAGGTTGCATTGTAATTGTGCTGTTACTGCTTTACAGATTATTTGTACTGTGAGGAAGCATATACTTCTTGGTGGCCCCAAGCGCTTCCCTTTTACTATACCTCCCCTTGTGTTTTCTGCCCTGAAGGTTTGTGATTTATTATATGCTATCTAAATTGCTTTGAAATGCACATGCATTCACATCCTGCGGTATTCATGACAGTCTCCATGTGTGATGAAGGCTAAGTCTATATGTTTAGACAGATGTTTATATGTCACATGTTTGCAGCAAATCACATATTAACATTAAAAGCATGATTTGCAACTGTGAAAATCTCATCCATGGTGCCAAAAAAATGCTCTCACGGTATTTTTTTTATGAAGAAACTCAATAAGTGACCTTGTGACACAATTTATACTTGGATCGATTGCTTTTATCCACATTTGACAACACTACTTATTGCGACATCTTAGATTAATCCCCCTAGTTGTCGACACCTATAGCAGCAATCACTCATGGCTATAGTGATATTCTTAGTTGAAACTTAAGACTGATGCTTAATGTATTAATTATAGTACTGTGATGTCCAACTATGTTACTTCTAGCTTATTCTCGTTTGCGCTGCCACCCACGAGTTGAATCATATAAATTCCCTACCCTTATATTGTATTTCATTAACCTTCTACCAACGTTGTAGTCTTAAAGTGAATCATCAATATTTTTTTGCGACTTATGACTCATTACATTAGTACGTGAGTCCTCATAATCTTTTACTCCGTATCCAAGAAAACTCATGCATGCCAGAACTTTTATGTAAATAGACATTTGATGATCTCCTTGTGCAGTTAGTCAGGCAATTGCAGAGTCAAGATGGAGATGTAGCTGGAGAGGAGGCGCCTGCAACACCAAAGAAAATATTCCAGATCTTACATCAGGTCACTCCTTATGACTAGACTGACAAGTCTTATAGGTCGTCCTTATATATATGATGCATGTTTATCAATAATAAAGCAGGCCTTTTTCTGATCTACGCAGTGGATACGAAGTGAAATGTTTTTGTTTGCTACTGACCTCTAATATCTTGTATTGATACCTTTGATGTGTTTATGTATATATGTGGGTGCTAGAATGTTACTTATTTCTCACAGAACTATAGTTCATGCTTTCTCCGGTTTCAGTTCAAGTTTCTTTCACTCTTTTTTTTTTCTTTTTTGAGGAAAAAAGTTGCTCACTCTTGAAATTTGTTCCCATTTTTCTTTCTCACGCCACTATTTTTTCAGACTATCGAGGCATTGTCATCTGTTCCTTCCCCAGAACTTGCCCTAAGGCTGTACTTGCAGTGCGCAGAGGTACACCATTTTTTTTATGATGGCCAGTATTTGTATTGCGCTCCCCTATCAACTGTATTGATGGTTTCTCTTTTCCCTCTTCGGTTCAGGCTGCTAATGATTGTGATCTGGAACCTGTTGCATATGAGTTTTTCACCCAAGCATTTATTCTTTATGAGGAAGAAGTTGCAGTAAGTAACTGAAGTTTACATCTCTTTGATCGTCAGAAATAGCTAATTAACATTTCTTATTTTTTCTTCTTGGATGCGACCCTTTCAGGGATCGAATCTGGGACCTCTCACTTTGTAGAGGAAGGTTATACTGCACCAGTTATAGAAATAGCTAATTTTGACCTTGTCTAATTAAGCCGACTGTAATTTATTTGTATAACTTTGCGATTTGATTTTATTCTGCCTCCCTGTTTTTGCAACTTCTAATTATATATTACTTTTGGAACAGGATTCTAAAGCACAGGTTACTGCGCTACATTTGATCATAGGAACTCTTCAGAGAATGCATATATTTGGGGTTGAGAACAGGGATACGTTGACACATAAATCCACTGGGGTTGTGCTTTGTTTGCTTTGCCTGTGTTCTATACAACTAAATCTAGTTTAAATAATCTACCTAAAATTACATGTTTTTTAATTATTATTTAAAAATATTTTTCTTTTGCAGTATTCTGCAAAGCTCTTAAAGAAACCTGATCAGTGCAGAGCAGTTTATGCGTGCTCACACCTTTTCTGGGTCGACGATCAAGATGGAATTAAGGATGGAGAAAGGTGATAGGTTCTATCTAGTTGCACCTACTTTTATTGCTTCATTTCCAAAATATTTGTTCATTATATTGTGATTGTTATTGTTCCAGGGTCCTCCTCTGCCTAAAGCGTGCCTTGAGGATTGCTAATGCAGCTCAACAGATGTCCGGTGCAGCAAGGGGTGGCACCGGGCCAGTTACACTATTTATTGAAATATTGAACAAGTAAGCTTAGAGTAGTTACAGATCACACCACAGTTTTTTCCCTCTCAGAAAGGATCTCTCTTTCGACATTTAATCGTTGACTCTATCCTTTGGTGGATCAGGTATCTATACTTTTTTGAGAAAGGAAATCCTCAGATCACGAGTTCTGTAATCCAGGGTTTGATAGATTTGATTACGGCAGAAATGCAAAACGATAGCACACCGTCAGATCCATCTGCTGATGCTTTCTTTGCAAGCACTGTGCGATACATTCATTTTCAGAAGCAGAAGGGTGGAACTATGGGCGAAAAATATGAGCCGTTAAAGGCTTGATATATGGAACGGAAAAATCGGCGACCTTTTCTCTGTGAAGGATGTTTAATTAAAAAAAGAAGATAAATATCATAGAATTGACCATTCTGTATTTGTGCCAACATGAATGATGCTGAGATGATTGAGTTAGAGCTTTTATGAGGTGCTGTTTGCATTCAAATCCTGAAAGGATCTGGTTTTTTGAGGGATGGGTTCTGTAGATATCGTAGGTTTATGTAAAATTTCCTCATTGTTTGGATAATTCAAATAAACCGTGAACTATAGACTGTCCGTGTGCGGATTTTCCTGTCACTGAATTCTTTTATCTACAGACATTGTTTCTGTGTGAACTTTGTAGGACAATTTCAGGATAAGAATGATTTGACAATGATGCTGTTATGAATCATGATTGAAAATCCGAAGATGGTCTCCGCCTCTGTTTTGAATCATTCACGCCCGCCCTTGAAATTTCAGATTTAAGGTTGTATTGGAATCTAAACAGGTCTTATTTAATATTTTGGAGTTTCTAGGTTGATACCTTCATCAGCTCGATTTTCGGTCTTATTTATTTATTTTCTCTAATAAAGGAGGGGATTTAGGTGAAGGTGTTGGACTTTTAATGATTCACTAATGATTAATGATGTAATATTTATCTCAACTAATGGAAACACTCAAGAGATGCCAATTTGATTGTATAGCTCACTATTATATCCATCTTGCATAGAAATACAAAAAAAGAAGATGAAGTAAAGAGATGATCATTTATAATATAATGAATTAGGTTGCCTCATGTCACCATAAAAAGAAGAAGAAAGATGACAGTGTTGTGTTTTTCGTGTGATTTGGTATCCGTTGCAAGTTTTTTTTCCAGTTTTTCCTAAAACAGCCGTCTCGGATTTCCGCGGCGTGCATTGATAAGTAATCCTTACAAGACTAAACCCTATCGGGGCTAAAGACTGTATTTTTCCCATAAAAAATTTGGTGAAAGTGTTTGCTTGGTGCATGCACAAGCGATGCTCTCTTGCTATATGAGTATAAAAAAAATTCTGGATTAACAGTCGAAAGGGCTCAAGGTGTCTATCGGGGCAGGCCGACCCAGCCCGGTCGAAAGCCCGCCGGGCTTAGGCCGGCTTGAAGCCCCCAAACCTGGCTTGGGTCGGGCCGTAGGCCGGCCAAACTGGGCCAGCCCGTTTTGAAAAAAATTGATTTTTTAAAGAAAAAATTGATTTTTAAAAAAAAAAAATTAAACATGTTTTTAAAGGAATTTTTTTACATATAATGATTTTTTTTTGAATTTTTTTTAATCCGAACAGCTTGTGTAAGTCCCGGAGCAGACTTAGATATTTTATTGATTAAATTTTTTTTTGAGAGATACATAAGTTGGCAAACCTTACCCCGCACACAATTGCCTAAAAAAATTAAAAATACAATTCATTAAAAACTAACCGGTGGGCTCCTATCGGTCTTTACTCTTCATCGGTGTCGGAGTCTTCAATACTTTTAACGTGTTGTTGTCTAGTTTCTGTATCGAAGCAATATATTTGGCACACCACGTCCTCCAATGCGTCATCTGATAGTTTCGCTCTCTTGTTACTCATAACCTTGTTACCTGTACTGAAAGTAGACTCCGAAGCTACTGTGGACACCGGAGTTATTAGTAAATCACGAGCCATGGCAGAAAGAACAGGATACATATTTCCATGTGTTTTCCACCAATACAAAATATCAAGATTATCTATTTGATCCGCGGTGAGAAAATTACTGAAATTAATTTGCAAATACATTGTAAGTTTATCATAAGCGGAAGAAATAGAAACGGTTGTTCTTTGTTTTTTCTGCTGCAAAAACTGAAATATTCATTTTTTTGGAAGTTTGCTGTGAAGAGAAAGAGAAAGAAGTTCTGTTTTGACCGTACTGTGCATCATATATGACATACAATTCATGCAAATAAGAATCTAAAACATTTTTATAATCTTCTATATCAGTACCTAAGTTTGTTTTCATGATATTCATCTAATAAAAAAAAATTATTATTTTTTGTCCAGGATTAAAAATAGAAGCTAAACAAAATAATGTAGGAACTTTTCACCAATATTTATTCAATTTCGTAATCATGCTCTGTAAAATTCCAGCAAATGCACTTTCAAGTTCAATTACATGCTCATTAATAATCTTACTAATATAAAATAACCGTTCTACTGCTAAACATGTAGTGGGATAATAAACAACACATAAACATTTAGTTGCATTGTAAAATATTTCTAAAAATCTTAAAACTTATTCACAAACAAATCAATCATAATCCTGTAAATTATTATTAGGTATTTGTTCCTCATAAAATAAAGTAATAGGCTCCTGATATTTTAAAACGCATTTCAACATCTTTAAATTTTAAATGTTCTACTGCTAAACATGTAGTTGGAATGTTGAATTTGAAATATCTAAATTTTAAATTTAACCGGATACAAATTTGCTTAAAAATTTATTTTCGGGGTTCAGAGGGTTCAATAAGCATCATTACATATTTAAATTTTGCTAAATGAGGATTAATTATACTTAGACCATCATGCATAATTAAATTTAAAATATGACATGCACATATTTGATGAAATAATTCTTCTTTCAAAATAGGATTTAAATTATATTTTAAAATTGCTATAGCAGAATTATTATTAGTAGTATTATCAAAACTAACCGAAAATATTTTATTTTGAATATTATATTCTCGTACAGTAGTTAAAATACAATTACTTATATTATTTCCACTACGTGGATATTCCATCTTTGAAAAACCAATAATTCTTTTATGTAAAAACCAATCATCATTAATGAAACGTGCAGTAACAAAAATATAACTCATGCCCCATTTTGCAGTCCAAAAACCAGAAGTTAATGCAATTTTACTTTTAAGATTTGCAAAAATATCAATCAAATTGGTTTTACCATCGTGATTTTTTTTTAAAATATCACTTCTAAGTGTTGTTCTTGGTACTCTTTGAAATATTGGATCATATGCATTTTTAACCAATCTATCAAATTTTTCGTTTTCTGCAAAACCAAATGGTTGTTCAGCATGTATTACATATTTTGCAACTTCTCTTATATTAGTTTTTTGAGAATAAGAAAAACTAGTTAAAAAGTCAGACGACATATTTAGAGTCGTCTGCCGAGAATCTGTTTTTTCGTGTTTGATTAAATGTCATTTTAGATGGGTAGTTCTACATGAAGTGACACAAGTAAAATCCGTTTGGCAATGAGTACAAACCGTCTGCTCGTCTTTACCTGCAAATGTTTGTACTACAAGATATTTTCAAATATCAGAAATTTTAACTTTTTTTTATCTTTAAGGGCAGAAGCTCTTGTTTCAGAAACGGTAAGAGTATGAACTTCTTCAGGAACAAGACTTTGTGACGTAGCAAAGATATCATAATTAGAAGACTCATAGTTAGGAGAATAAGAATCAATATTAGTTTGCAGCATATTAGTTAATCTCTGTCTTCTTTCTGAATCCATATCGATTTAAAAAGAATGTCTCCATGAAAATGAAGCACCCATATTATCTTGTGAAAATGAACTTGACATCCTTAATTAAAAATATTAGTAAGAGAGAAAGAGAAATGATAAAAAATATACGAGAAAAATACATAATCAATACGAAAAATCCATGATTCCAAATAGCATAATCAAATTAGTCGAACGAAGTGAAAATTGAGACTGCAGAAATGTAGATCGCGTGATTCCAAATTGAACAGTAAATTTCTCGAAAATTAAAAAGAGTGATTGAGAGATTGAAATTTTTGTTGTTGTGAATTATAAGAAAAATGAAAAGTTTATAGATGTATTTATAAAGTTTTGGATTAAGGGTATAGGAATGCATAATTTTGAATGAGAGGGTTTTAGATAATTTTACAAAACCCACTTTAATTCAAATTATATTAAAAAACCCAACCCTTTATTAAAAACCCCACCCTCATTTAAAAAACACCGAATGCAATGACCGACCCCCACCTAAAAAAAACCCCTAAGGCCAAACGGACATATTCTTGTTTGAATTTGGCCGGGCCATCGGATCGCCAACGGCGAGCCCAGCGTGGCTCGGGGCCGTGCCCAGCCTGGCCCGGGGCCGTGCCAGGGAAATGGTCGGGCCGGTCCGGGCCTACCACGTAGCACTCGGGCCAGGCCATTTTGCCCGTGTACGGCCCGGCCCGTTATACACCTTGACAAAGGGTCATGCATGCATTGAATCTTGTACTAACTAGCGAGGGTACGATCGAGGCTCATCAACATGCATGCCGACGGTATATTACTGTGCGAACTGCAGTATAATATATATATATATATATATATATATATATATATATATATATATATATATATATATATAAACTTGAGGAAAATGTTGTTCTATCGATAGTCAAAATCCAAATCTAATTAGATCTGATAAACAAAGGAAGGAAAAATGTGTTCCATTCACCTTGTATAGACACATAAATGAGTTTTGTATGGCAGCTTAAAGGTAAAAAAAACAACTACCAAATGTGAGATCGGATCAAGTGGTTTTTGATAGTTTATGGATTTTCATTAAATACCTTTATTTTGATGATAATTAAAATATAAATAGTCGTTTATTATCACTTGCTTATCTTGTTTTATCTTATCGACATTAAACTTGTATATACTTAATATTTAGTTTGCATATCCTATATTTTGTGTGTACCGAGTAATATATCAATATCTCATACTATACTTGTGTTATATTCTTGATATTGATATATTACTCTTATTTATTGTTTTGCTAATTCACAATATAAAGATATATATACATATGTTCTATTGCTTGCTTGTCATAATATATATATATATATATACTTTGCATTTGATTGATTTCTTGATATTGATATTGAATATACTATTTATTTCAAATTTGTGATATCGGAACAATGAATGTTTCATAAACTTATGTTTAAATATATTGCATTTTTTGATAATACTGTATATGATATGCTTGGTAGTTTTGAGATTGGATTTCAGGATATCTCACGGTACAAGGGAACAATGGAGGACGGAGAATATTGAGCTAAAACGACATATTTAATGGAGGTTGGAGAAATATGGACAAGAGCTTCACAATTGGTCAAATTCAAGCTTGATGAAGCTAAGAAGCCGAAGTCCAAGTTAAAGTGTCAAAAATCGAAGTCGAAGAAAAATTCATTTGAAGATCAAATATCTATTTCAAGATGCAAGTGAGTGGAATGACATATTCGAGTTTGAAGAATCAAGTGTTGAAGTTAATTAAATATTAATTGACCAACGTAAAATTCAAGCGAAGCGCTAAAAGATTCAAGATCTCAAGTTGAGACGCCAAGGATTCAAGATTTCGAAGATTTGCATATACCGACATAGGAATCTTTGTAAACACTCGATCGGATTATAGCTCTTGAACACTCACTCACACATGCACAAGCGTTTTACAAATATCGGGTTTTTCGATTTTGAAGTTTTCTATTTTATAAAAACCCAATTTTCAGTTTTTATGTTTGTCCAGACGTTAGTCCCATTTTCCTTCAGACTTCTGTTTTGTTTTTCAAAATATCAGAAATATATGAAAAACATGTTTTTTGAATTTCAAACGTTGGTCCAGTTGTGCTTCAGATGTTTGTCGTAGTGATCAACCCCATTTTCTTTAAGTAAAGATATTTCTGCAGTTTTTGGCCTTCAGACGTTTGTCTAACTGTACTTCAGACGTCTGTCGATGAAACAAACGTCAAACCGCCAGTCTTGGGTTGGATTTTTTTGTTGTTTAGACGTTAGTCGATTTGTGCTTCAGACGTCTGAAGAAATATATCATATGACCACTTGATCTTTAATAAATATATTTTTGGGAACTTTGGTCCACGACAAATATCTGAACAAGGACCCGACAGACGTCTGGCAACGGTCAAAAATGACAGTTTTGAGCTATAACAGCTAGTTTTTCTTGGGGTTATAAAAAGGGTTTTGGGTTGGATTTTTGAGCTATAATCATTCAATATTTCGGTTGCTATTATTTCTAAATGATCAAGAGCCAAAAATCTTATTTCTTATGAGGATTTAAAAGAGTTTTTCCTTTATTTATCCATTCATTCTCACACATAAAATCAAGATATTCAAATTGTTATCCATATTTTGTTGAGTATTAGAAGTGGGCTTGAGAGAAACTCTATTAAGAGTATTGTGCTTCAATTGTAAGGACTCTTGAATACAAGAGTTCCATTGTGAAGAGAAGAACTTGTGGAGAGAAGAGATGCTCAAGTGCGAACACGTGGATTTGTAGAGAGAAGGACGGCGAGCTTTGTAAGGGAAGTGTTGCTCGTAGTGGCGAACAACGTGGTCTTTTGAGGAGATGTGTTTGGTTTTTTAGAAAACTAGAAATTTTTGAAATTCATTTTGCCATCTTCTAAAATTAGTTTGCTGGTGTGTCTTAGTTCCTAGCAGTGGTATCAGATCCAAGGCTAATGTTGTTTGCACTAATTTAGAGTTTCGATCCCTGGAATTTTCCAAATCACATTTCTAAAATTCTTGCTTGCTTTTCGAATTTCAAAGTTGTTTAAAAAAATTTTCAGGTTGCGTCAGGAAAATTTAGAGCTAGAGGAAAAATTTGGGCACCTAAAACCAAAATTCAACCGCTGATCTGCTGCTAATCGTGTCATTTGGCCGTTGATTCGCGGCCTAATTTTGGCTACAGTGCCCCAAATTTTTTCTGGGACTCTAATACATGGAAATATGATTTTTAGAATATTTGGTTTTGGTCCAAATCTGTTTGTGTACTGGTTTGTACTTGGGGCCAATACGGAAAGTTTTAATCGATCGAAATTTTAAATTCTTATTTTTCTGTGCATTTGTTTCTGCGATCATGAATATCATAGCGCGGTATAATCCGACTGGTTGCTATATGTACAATTAAACGGGTTTATGAACATGATATTCGCGTTGATGTTCTGTATTGCTTTGTTGATTATGGTTATGTTGGATTTGTCGTGATGGATAGTTCGATGTACATAGCAGTATTTATAGTTCTCTGTGATGTAATGTATATTCATATTGCATGGTGAGCATCTGATATGTGGACTGCCGTCATCGCGGCTTGTATTATTCTTTGGGGCACGTCCTGGTTGCGGACGTAGTCACCGTTGTGTATTTAGATTTTTATTACATGCACTACGATTACCCCGTGGAGGAGTGCTCGAGTAGCCGGGTTCTAGAGGGCAATGGGCCTCCATCTCATGGTGCTGATACCGGGATGCTTTACTTAAGAATTGGCGGGCTATTCGCCGCACTCGTAGGGTGTATAGGATTGACCCGCGGAGGGGTGCCCAAGTCACTGGATTTCGGAAGTGCTAGGTGGCCTAATCATTTAGTTGATTGGGGTTGTCTCGCTTCTGGGATGGGCGAGTGGCTTGCCGCACTCTTAGGGGTCTAGGGTCTGATACTACGGGCTATCTACACTACCGGGAAAATTGCATTTCATATTTAGCTCCATTGAAATGTATTTTTCTTTGTTTATCTGCATTTCTATATTGTGTTTACTTCTGCTGTGATTCTGTTATGATACTTCTGTGATCTTACTTGATATCATGTGTGTTCACCGCCGAAAGACATAAACCGAGACGTTGGGACATCTGGCTTGAATTTTGGGGGAAGAAGCAATTTGGACTTCTCCATACACCTCTCCGAAAATACCAAGTTGATTTATGGCACCATATATCGGAGGTTTGGACAAATACGACCATTGTAGCAGATTTTATCAGATTCCCTCTCGTTTGAGAGGTTTTTGATTGTGGGGACGCTCTTCCCTGTAGGCGCAAGCCCCTACAGTTAACTACGTTATCACATTGCGATAACCACTTTCTCCTGCTCCGGTAGTTCACTTCGTGTCGTGTGTTATTTCGTTTTTTAAGGTTGCCCGTGGATTGTATACGGAGACTATTTTATGTCATCGCCCGTAGGGCGCGGATTAGTCCAAATCCGTATATTTTAAATTTGGACGTGGGTTAAGGATTTGCTTGACGGGGTTTTGAACCTAGGATATATATTCCTTTGGTTCAAAAATATTTTGTTTTATTTAAGAACTGTTAATCTAATTTGAGATTAGATCAACTTAAATATATGAGCATTTGGGCTCAATTTATTTTAAACTAAGGATACATTAGTCCTTTTTGAGACTAAGATCATTTTTATTTAAGATCCAACAACAGAGCATTTGGGCTCAGCTGTAAGAAAACTTTTCAGAGAGACTTAGCCAATTTGGGCTTAGTCTGCTCAGTATCTTTTTTTGTTCAAAAGTGCTAAGCACTTATTTGGGCTCTGTTTGTTCAGCCCTCTTTTTATGCAAAAATGCTTAGCATTCATTTGACGCTCTGACACTCACATGGGTATCATGTGAAGCATTCAATTATGGGCGCTGCCCAATCAGTACTAAGCACTCAATTATATATTTAGTGCTAAGAACTTTTCTCTCTTTTTTTGGCGTCCACGTAAGGAGCACGTGCGGCGCTGTGTGCTGCCCAATCAGTGCTAAGCATTCAGCCGTTTTGGCTATATCTAAAGTGCTAAGCACTTTTATTCAGCGCCCACGTGTATTTCACGTGAGGCGTTGTCCTTCTGTTTTAGGCGCCCATGTGTTTTTCACGTGAGGCGCTAAGCGCTGTTGAGAGGGCGCCCATGTGGAAAACACGTGAGGCGCTAAACTCTTTTCTTTTTTTTAGAGATTGAATCTCTGTTAATGACATTTTAACCATTAATGATCACCATAATCTTTGTTTTGAAAATCTGGGATCAGTTTTTTCTTTGAGAACTAAGTTCTTTTATAAGAATTAAGTTTCTTTTAGGGTAAAACCCTGTTTTCCGAAAAATTAAATTCCCATAGGGTAGGTTCTTTTTCCTTTTACTCTTCTTTTGGACTTAGTTCTTTTATGAATTTTTGATTCTCAAGAACAAGTTCTTCCCGACGAGAATTAAATTCTCAACCCGTGGGAGACTTGTTTGTGGATCTCTGATATAGAGAAAGAACTATGTTTTTTGAGAAGCGTTAAACCCTTAAAATAGGTAAAAGAGATATTTTGATCTCTCTGATTTTTTATCTAGGGTTTTTTGAGGTGGCAAGTCTTCTTCTTCTCTGCTGTTTTTTAAAGCTTTCTATATTTTTCAGAAGTTTATGGGGGGGGGGGGGTTTCCTCTCTATGACTATGTGTGTCTCCCTTCTCTCTGTGAGACTTGAAGTCTCGGGTCCTCTATATAAGAGGCAAATTATTAATCAATTTTGAGAAAATCTCTTATTGAGAGATTCCAATTAATTTAATTGGTCTCAAAATTGATTTGGGGAATTTTACCCATTTTTGGATCTTTGATCCAAGGGTTTCTGTTTTATAGAATATGTTATGTTGTTTTTAACGAGATTGTGGACACATTTTCCCCTATATAGAATTTATTCTGTAAAATGTTGATTTTTAATCATTATTGGATTTTTAATCTAAGGGTTCTCTGTTTTACAGAGAGCAATCTTTTTTATTTAGAAAGATTGAGAGAATATATTCCCAAAATAGAATTTTATTCTATAATTGGATTTTTGATCCAACCGGGAGTATCTTTCTTATTTAGAAAAATTTGGGAGATATTTTCTCCTAATAGAATTTAATTTTATATTTTGATGATTTACCATCTCCATTGGATTTTTGATCCAACAACTCTGTTTAACAGAGAGTATCCCAAATTCTCATATAGAATTTAATTCTATTGATCTTCACTTGGACGCCGGTGCTCATGTGTTGTGCACGTGGGAGACACTTAAGAATTTAATTCTTATAGTGGTTACTCTTGTACTTTGCATATTGGCGCCCGCGTGATGAGCACGTGCGGCGCCATATAACAATTTAATTCTTATTCAGAAAGTGTTTCTGTGCTTTGGACATTGGCGTCGGCGTGAGGAGCACGTGCGGCGCCACCATAGGATTTAATCCTACGAAATTGATCCTGGCGCTGGCGCCGTCGTGAGAAACACGTGAGGTGCTGCTCTATTAAATTTCAACAGAGTTTGGCTCTTTCTATATATATTTTTTATTTTTTGGGGAACAAATGCCCCTCATTGGTCCCACATGGTTCACACGTGGGGTGCAACGGTGCCATTTATTCCACCGTTTGATTTTGTAGGGAGTTGAACCGTCCCTTCACATCTTATAAATAGGGCCTTTGGCCCTTGAGATGACTGCCGTTTCGTCACCTTCCTTCTTCTTCCTTTAGAATTAATTCTCATCCCAGAGCCTAGATCTCTATCCACAGAACTTTCTCAGAGTTAAAACTCTGTCAAACAAACTAGTAAGAATCATAACCAAAGTTCAGCCCTTAAAAGAATCTTCCTTTTTGTTTTGGGTTTTTTAACCCATTAACAGAGCTTGGCTCTTTTTATCCGATCTCTTAGAGATCCTGAGAAGAACTTCTTACCCATTTTAAAATGAACCATGGTTCTCAAATCCCAGTTAATTCTTTTCTTAGGGTTTTGTTGATCTTGTTCTATGGGGGTTTCTAGGATTTAATTCCAGTTTATTTCCCATGTGAGGAGGAACCCTTTTTTAGATGACCAAAGTTCATCTTTCTTGAGTCTGTTTCTTCTTTGAGAATTTAATTCTCATCTCAGAATTTAGATCTCTGCCCACAGAACTTCCTCTGATTAGAGTTAAACTCTTGATTTTATGGGGGCCATTGATTTTCCTTTAGACTGTAATGATTTCAGTATTTTGATTGCTAACGCTCCACTGGTTTTTCTTTTCAAGTACTATGGTTTCTAATTTTTATGATCTTGAAGAGATTATCTCTTATGAAGAGATTTGCATCCAAGGCCGCCGCCAAGACCAGGAGTTTACTGACGCCCAATAAGCTGAGGTGATGTGTCGCTTCGACGACTACAACGGTCGATTGCTCCCCCGCCGTTTTGCTCTTTTAAAGATCGTTGTCGGGTCGATCTGGGAAGCTATACCCGGGCATCTTGAAGTTATGCAGCTCCAAGCACTCGATGACGCCGAGGAGAAGGTACATTCAGTGTACTTGATGGGGTTGATCTCAAAGAAACGGAGAGATAATCCCGTCGCTATCTTTCACCGCGTCTTTCAACAGAAAGTGACAGCATATTAAAGGGTGGAGGACATCAGTGGTGACCTTGACGTTTGCATCTGAGAGAAGATGCATAAGAAGATGGTTGATGAGACCGAACGTGCATTGCTAAACTTGATTTTGAGTTTGAGAATCCGTGTCTGGAGTTTAGCTTCTTGCCGTTTTAGATCTCATATGACGCGGTAACGTTTTTTCAGTCGTTCTTATCACCACTGTCTAATCTTTTCTGAAGTATGAAAGATAAGCCCTTTTTTCTTTCATATATGCACTTCTCTTTTCTTGATTGACTTAATTCGGCGTGAAATAGTTTATGTACTCATTTCGGAGTTTGTAGTTTATTCACTCGTTTCGGAGTTTGTAGTTTATTCACTCATTTCGGGGTCTCTAGTTTATGTACTCATTTCGAAGTTTGTAGTTTATTCACTTGTTTTGGAGTTTGTAGTTTATTCACTCATTTTGGAGTTTGTAGTTTATTCACTCGTTTCGGAGTCTCTAGTTTACGTACTCATCTCGGAGTTTGTACTTTATTCACTCGTTTCAGAGTCTCTAGTTTATGTACCCATTTCGAAGTTTGTAGTTTATTCACTCGTTTCGGAGTCTCTTTAGTTTACCTCCCTTGGGTTTACAGGCAAACTTATCCTAATGTTGTATGTAGATAACCCCCATTCTTTTTACCCAGAGGTCTGTTAGGTTTGTGGTACTAGGGTTTTACTCCGTGGTACTGTCACGTTGGCTAATGTATCGCTCGATATGCAGTTTTTATGCCGCTGTTTGAGTAGCCCCACGACTGCCGTATCTCTGATCCCTTCAGGGGTTGGATAAGACGTCTTTAAGTAATCTCTTTAGGTCATATTACCGTTGGAAAAACAAGCGGTAAGAATTTGCCATGACGCTTTTTACTTGAAGTTAGGCTCAATTTGTAGCCCCGATGAGTCATAACCGCACCCTTCTGGGGTGGGGTGATCTCCAATGGTCTTTCAGGCTTTATATGGGTTGCCGTCAAGGCCTGAAGCTGGGAATATGCCGTCACTTCATTTTTGTTTTGACGATGTCGCGCCGATTCTTTGCTGAAATAGGGTAGACATCTGTAGGACTTCTATGCTGTATGTATTGCAATTGAAGTCCGGAGCTAGGAATATCCCATTGCTCCAATTTCATTTGATAGCCGCGTCCGCATCCTGCTGAAATGAGGGGGAACGCCGAGATAGTTTTTAGGTTGTATATGCATCGTCAGGATTTGGAGTTAGGATTTTGCTGTTGCTCCATTTTTGTTTTGACCCTTGGGTCTTCGTTGACGCCGCGTTTGCATCTTGCTGGCATGAGAAGCACGCCGAGCTGATCTCTAGGCTGTAGATGTTGCCATTCAGACCTGAAGCTAGGATTTTGCTATCACTTCATTTTTATTTGATTGTTGTGTCTGCCCCTGCTGGAATGAGGAGGGGACACATGGATAGTCTCTAGGTTATATATGTACCGATGAGATATGGAGCTAAGATTTTGCCATTACTCCATTTTTGCATTGACCCTTGGGTCTTTGTTGACGTTGCATATGCACCCTGCTGGCAAGAGAAGCTCGTCGAGTCGATCTTTAGGCTGTAGATATTGCCATCAAGATCTGGCTCTCCCTTTGACGGAGCTTGGTGGGAAAATACGGTTCTCTTTCTTTCATTTGTGCCCATGGATCGTATATAAGAGTCAATATGAACATACTTACAGGGTAGAAGAAATTTTATTTTATATTTTTTTATTTCCACGATGCTCTATCTTTTCAGCTTTTCATATCGCGCAAGTCGTGATTGCCCTAATTATTTTGGCTATATTTTTTCTTCTTTACCTGCTGCTTTTTATTGCGAGTTGCCCAAACATTTCGGCTATATATATTTTTATTTTTTAAATATTTTTTTTATCGCGAGTTGGGGACTTGGTCCTGATACCCATTGTGGCATCAGTATCGCTACAATTGAATATTGTCAGGAGCGAATCATCATTTGTTGTGAGAGGACTTGAAATTTGATACCTATTTAGGCATCTGTTCACACCATAATATTGTATTATTATATTCCCCATTCTTATTCTTTTTACAAATAAACAGGTGCTTTTGACGCATATCTGCTACATATTACAGGTTACAGGTTCTTGGACAGAAAACAGTGAAAACGATGAAAAGACGATGCAAAAGTGGACTTTGACCAACAAACAGAAGACTCTTGATCAAGCCTACATCAAACATAAAATTCACAAAGTACAAGGCAATGCAAGGCCGAAGATTACAAAGCGAACGGTTAAAAGTCCACCGCAATTATTCACTGGAGATCTGGAAGAAACATAGAAGCTATTTTAATAAAAGAACCAAATAATAAGGAAGCCCAAAGATTCAAGGCCCAATACTTCCCTTTAAAGAGACAGAGACATAAAATTTTACCAAAGCTTGAAGTCTACTTTGACTAGGTCTTCCTAAGGATATTTTGGTAAATGTAAACGTGCAAATCAATTGTAACCTAGGGTTTCTATGTCTTATAAATAGAAGCTCAAATCATTGTATTCTTTTCATGCCTCCCTATGCCTCTTTCTATGAATAAAATTTAGAATTCTTTTGGAGAGCATTGGTGTCTCTTTTCATTTCAGAAATTCAGATCTGACAAGTCTTGTGTTGATGTTTGGAGAGAGCCATCTGTAAAGTAAGTAGGTAATTTCAATTCTTGCCCTAGGTAATTTTTCATTCTCTGCCCTAGATTAAATTTAATTCCTTGCCCTAGTTAGATAGTTAGATCTTTAATTCCTTGCCCTAGTTAAATTTAATTCTTTGCCCTAGATAAATGATAGATTTAGTTTTTAGATTTAATAAGAAATCCGAACACCCATCGGAATTAACTCGTTAGCGCGATTAGGAAATTCACAACATCCCTGTGGACCGACCCGTACTCACCGGCTAGCTGCAAAGCGACGCCGTTCTTGATTGCGGTAATAGATAGTTTTTGAGATAAATCAGCATCATCATCGCTACAACTGGAATATTGCCAGGAGCGAATCATCATTTGTCTTTATTAATTTGGACAAAGATGTCTTAGCGAACAGGGTTAGGATCCTGTCGATTAAGTTTTTTTGACTTGATGAGCTATAAGGGTTTCATAAAGGTGTTTCTCTCTATGAGTCGTGAGGATCCTGCAGGTGTATTTTCTCCTTAGGAATCGTGGGGATTCCTAAGTGATATTTTCTCTTATAAATCGTAAGGATATTCCAAGAGTGTTTTCTCCTTATAAGTCGAGTGGACTTACAAGTGTCGTTCACCATATGGGGACATTTCTCGCCATTGGTGGAACTTAGTGCGGGATTGTTTCCCCCAATCAGAGAGCAAAGCTCTATTTAAAATTTCAAAATTTGAAATTTGAAATGAGGCAGCGCTTCATAAGAGCGCCAGCGCCAAAAGCGCCAGCGCTAGGAGTCGAAGACTCTGAGGCAGCGCTCACGTGCAAAGCACGAACTAGGAGTCAAAGACTCTGAGGCAGCGCTCACGTGCAAAGCACGAAAGCGCCAGCGCCAGCGCCAAAAGCGCTAGCGATTGGAGTCAAAAACTCTGAGGCAGCGCTCACGTGCAAAACACGAGAGTGCTAGCGTCAAGAGCGCCAGCGCTAAAGACTCGGAGGCAGCGCCTCACGTACAAAGCACGAGAGCGCTAGCGCTAAGTGCGCTAGCGCCAAGAGTCAAAGAATTTGAGACAGCGCCTCACGTGCAAAGCACGAGAGTGCTAGCGATAGAACTAAACGTTCTCCACACTTGGATCAAACATCCAATGAAGATGATTAAAAATTATCAAATTACCATAATAAAATTCTGTTGAGAAAATACTCCTCAAATCTTTCCAAACAGGAAAGATTGTGCTCTGTACAGAGCACCGTTGGATCAAAGATCCAATGGTGATTAAAAATCACCAAGATACAGAATAAGTTCTGTCTGGGAAAATATTTTCCCAATCTTGTTAAAAACAAGAAATATGTCTTCTATAAAACAGAAGCCCTAGAATCAAAGATCCAATGATGGGGAAACATCCCCAAATTAATCAGAGAAAGATTTTCTTAACCGATTCAACAAATCAGCCTCCCCTATATAAAGGACTCAAGACTTCAAGTCTTGCATAGAAGAACCCCCCTATAAACTTCAAGTTCTCAGAAAAGAAAAGAGAGAAGAGCAAGTTCTAAGAAAAAGAAATTTTCTTCAAGGTAAATGATAATAAGTGAGATCATAACATCTCCTCGATTTTTGAGAGCTTAACTCTCACATCATAAGAACTCAGTTCTTTTTTTTAGATCACGGATCCATAAGGCAAGGTTTTTTCACAAAAACAAAGAGATCATAGCATCTCATCAAAAAGAGAAGAATTTAGTTCTTAGATCCATAAGACAAAGTCTCTTATAAACCAAGAATTTAATTCTCAGAGCACAGAACTGATCGGAGCTACCAGAGAAGAGCCTTAGCGCTCCAATTTAAAAAGAAGCGCCTTAGCGCTCCAAGTCTGGCGCTCAGCGCCCAGCGCTCCAAGCTCTATTTTAAAAGAAGCGCTTTAGCGCTCCAAGTCTGGCGCTCAGCGCCAAGCGCGCCACGTGCTCCTCACGTGGGCACTATTTTATAAGAAACGCCTTAGCGCTCCAGGTATGGCGCTCAGCGCCAAGCGCCCCACGTGCCCTGTTTACCCCAATCAGAGCAAAGCTCTGTTCAAATTCCAAGGAGGGAGAAGAAGCAACGCTTCATCTTCCCCCAATAAAAAATAAAGCTTTTCTTTGAAAATTTAAACTTTAATTTTGAAGCAACGCTTCAGATCCCGTGCGCTGCGCGCGATTTGCTACGTGTCAGAAGTTGACTCGGCAGCACAACGCCCAAGGCAGTGCGTCCAATCAGAGCAAGGCTCTTTAAAAAGCAAAAGCAACGCTCAGTTGCGCAAGCGCTGCGCTGCGTGACACGTGTCTGCGCAGTTGCGCAAACACAACTGCGCAAGCGCACTGCTGCGCGACACGTGTCTGCGCAGTTGCGCAAACGCTGTTGCGCAAGCGCACCGCAGCGCGCCACGTGTCTGCGCAGTTGCGCAAGCACAACTGCGCAAGCGCACCGCAGCGCGACACGTGTCTGCGCAGTTGCGCAAGCACAACTGCGCAAACGCACCTCTGCGCGACACGTGTCTGCGCAGTTGCGCAAGCACTGTTGCGCAAGTGCACCGTTAAGCGACACGTATCTGCGCAGTTGCGCAAGCTCAGCTGCGCAAGCGCCTCACTGCGCGACACGTGTCTGCGCAGTTGCGCAAGCACAGCTGCGCAAGCGCCTCACTGCACGACACGTGTCACGCGCTGGTGAGTTGCGCAACAACAGAATGAAGATTTAAGGAAATTTTTTCTGTTCTTGTTAAAACAAGAAGATTTCTTCTGTAAAACAGGGGCCTTCGGATCAAAGATCCAACGGTGGGGAAAATTCCCCAAATCACTCAGAAAAGATCTTTTTAACAAATTTAACTAATTTTGGAGCACTATAAAAAGAACCCCAGACCCCATTTCAAAGGGAGAGACAATTGGATTAAAAAAAACGAGAGAAGAAAACTCTTGGAGAACACAAAAAAAAGAAGGTAAAAACCTTTGAGATAAGAGAAAATTCTCTTAAAGAATAGATCATTGATCTAAAAAGCAAGATCAGTGATCTTCAATAAATAAATAAATAAATAAATAAATAAAAATAATAAAAATAGTGCCTTGCACTTGCTATGAACCTCTGGTTCTCTGAAACAGAAAGAAAGAAAAGATTTCTTTCTTTTCTTTGATCTAAATTTAGATCAAGAAATTAAAAAGTGCTCTGCACTTCTTTTCTTGAATCTAAAAGATTCTTGGTGCTTTGCAAAAATGCAATGCATTACTTGAAGGGCTAGGCCCAAATCAAAAAGACCTAGCAGGCCAAAATAAATTGCAAAGCAATAAGAGGGCTGGGCCCAAATAAAATAGATGCTCTGCATCATTTATAAACGGGCAGAGCCCAAACAAAACAAAAATAATGCAATGCATTATTTAAAAAGGGGCAAAGCCCTAACTCAGGCCTAATTGGCCAAAGACAAATAAAAATGTTGAACATTCAACTGGACTTAGCCCAGTCATGGCCGTAAGTCCTTAAATTAAATTGACTGAGCACGGCTGCTCCCGAAATGAATTTACATCCGGTTCGAGGGTACATCTCCGAACTCCTCTGACACCTATCGTTGTAATCCTTCAACGACGTCAGAGAGGTGACGGGTCCCAACGACCACACATGAATATGGACTGCGGGGTCCTTAAACTCGTGGACCGAAACGTCCTTAAACTAATATCGGACCGAGACGTCCCTAAACTAATATCGGACCGAGACGTCCCTAAACTAATATCGGACCACCACGCCCCTAAACTGGAATATGGACCGCCACGTCCCTAAACTGGCGATGGACCACCACGTCCCTAAACTGGAAAGTGGACCACTACGTCCCTAAACTGGAACAATAGAGCCTCCAAATGCTCTTTTGCCGGATCTAAACAGTCCCGTTTAAGTTGATCTTAGCCCCAAACACGGCTAACGCATCCTTAGACATTTAAATGAATGATAAAACCCCAAATCAACTCTGGTTCAAGGGTACATCTCTGAACTCCTCTGACACCTATCGTTGTAATTCTTCAACGACGTCAGAGAGGTGACGGGTCCCGACGGCCATAAATGCTATGGACCACCACGTCCCTAAACTGGCACAATAGAGCCCAAATGCTCTTTTGTCGGATCTAAACGGTCCCGTTAAGTTGATCTTAGTCTCAAACTGGACTAACGTATCCTTAACAAACGTTTGAGTCGATCTTAGCCTCAAAAATGGCTAACGTATCCTCCAAACAGACTTTAGTCCCAAATTGGACTATGAATCTCCCAAACTGGAACAATAGAGCCCAAATGCTCTTTTGTCGGATCTAAACGATCACGTTAAGTTGATTTTAGTCTCAAACAGGACTATCGTATCTTTAACGAACGTTTAAGTTGATCTTAGCCGCAACGCGACTAATGCATCCTTAAACTAAAAACACCAAACCCAAATCTAAGTAAATACGGATTTGGACTAATCCACGTCCTACGGGCGACGGCATTACTCAGTCTCCGTATACAATCCACGGGCAACCACAAACAAAACAAACACACACGACACGAAGTGAAATGCTGGAGAAGGAGAAAGTTGTTACCGCGATGCGGTAGCGTAATTAACTGCAGGGGCTTGCGCCTGCAGGGAAGAGCGTCCCCACAATCAAAAACCCCTCAAGCGAGGGGGAATCTGATGAAGTCTAAGTCTGCTACATCGGCTGCATCCGTCTAAACCTCCGATCCACGGTGCCATAAATCAACTTGGCATCTTCGGAGAGGTAGACGGATAAAACCAATTAGCATCTGCCCCGAATCCCAGCGTCAGGCCAACGCGGTCCTGTGCGCCGCCTTTCGGAGGGGAACATGCCCCTCATGTGGGCGCTATTCTAAAAGGAGCGCTTTAGCGCTCCAGCGCTCCAAATCTGGTGCTCAGCACCAAGCGCTCCACGTGCTCCCCACGTGGGCGCTATCTCAGAAGAAGTGCCTCAGCGCTCCAAGTCTGGCGCTCATCGCCAAGTGCTCTGTACATAAAGCGCTCTGTATATAAAGGCTCTGTACATAAAGTGCTCTGCGCTACAAAGAGTGTTCAACACTCAATAAAAGAAAAAAGAAAAAGTGGTGTCAGAACCCAAATTAATGCTCAATATTATTGAACAAAAAAGGACCGAGCCCAAACAAGTGTACAACACTGAGTGGGCTGAGCCCAAATTGGCCACAAGTCCCTAACTCAGACCAACCGAGCCCATGTGCTCACAATTTCCCTAATTGGTCTTAGTCCTAAACCTGACTACAGATCTCCCAACCAACATTGGTTCAAGGGTACATCTCTTCATTCCTCTGATATGCGTCATTGTAATTCTTCAACGTCTTCAGAGAGGTGGCGGGTCCCGACAACCAGAAACTCTATAGACTATGACGTCTTTAAACTATGGACTATGATATCCTTAAACTCCATGGACTATGATGTCCTTAAACTTATGGACCGCAACGTCCCTAAACTAAACTCTATAGACTATGCCTTCTTTAAACTATGGGCTATGATGTTTTTAAACTCCATAGACTATGATGTCTTTAAGCTTATGGACCGTAATGTCCCTAAACTAGAACGATAGAGTCCAAATACTCTTTCGTTGGATCTAAATGATCTCAAAATCCTGTTGAGTAGATCTTAGTCTAAAATTAGACTAACGTATCCTCAACAAACGTTTGAGTTGACCTTAGTCTAAAACAATACTAACCTTAAACCAACCCAAACCCAAATTTAAGAAAATACGGATTTAGACTAATCCACGCCCTACAGGCGACAATATAAATTAGTCTCCGTATACAATCCACGGGCAACCAAAAACAAAACAAACACACACGACACGAAGTGAACATCTGGAGAAGGAGAAAATGGTTACCGCGATGCGGTAGCGTAATTAACTGCAGGGCTTGCGCCTACAGGGAAGAGTGTCCCCATAATCAAAAAACCCTCGCAAACGAGGGGGAATCTGACGAAGTCTGCTACAACGGCCGCATCTGTCTAAACCTCCGATTTACGGTGCCATAAATCAACTTGGCATCTTCGGAGAGGTGGACGGATAAAACTAAATAGCATCTGCCCCCAAATTCAGGCCAGACGTCCTAACGTCCCGGTCGCGTCTTTCGGCGGCGAACAGATTCTGGCACCGGTGGGACCTTTTCCTCTTTCCACTCCACACTTCGTGTGTCGTGTTTGCGAACGAATTGCGGTTTAATATGGTTGCCCCTAGATTCAAGGTACTGAGATTTAGTGTCTTGCTCCGTGCAGAAAAGAAGATGGCGTCAATGGCTTCCATCTGCGCCAACTGCAACAACAACTCCCACTCCGTCCTCGCCGGAGGAGTAACCTATGGGCCCCAAGTGGCCTCCATCTTCACCATGCCAGTGGAACAGGTGACTCAGGCCACCACTAGACTGTTCTTCGGGACCATGCTCCCACCAATGAGCTTCAACGCCCCAGTGCCATCGCAAGAAGCTCCGAAGAAGTCGGTCTTTGATCGGCTTGCAACTACCGCGGCCCCTCTCAACGGGTCGCCCAAATCCAACGCTTCGGTCTTTAACAGACTGGGCCAAAGCTCCAATGGGCCCGTGAAGAAGCCCGCAATACCTGAAGGGGTTATCCCGAAATGGATAGCCATCCCTGCTCCAGTAAATGAAGTCATCAGAGAGACTTCTCCTACTAAGGGGTCGGTCTTCACAAGACTGACCGTTTCAACTCCCGCTCCAGGCGAAGTCACCAAGGCTGCTACCTCTGCTCGAAAGTCTGCCTTCGACAGGTTGGCCATCCCCTCTCAACGGACGTCAGTCTTTGACATGCTGACACCAATAGCAGTTTTTCATCAAAGCATGAAGTACGATGCTGCTACCCTGACAACGGAGGTGATCCCATCTGCAAGACACGCTCGACGTCGCCACTGGCGCCGAGTGAGGAAAGCTGGGGGCAGTTCCCCTTCTGGACTGACTCCATCAGCTCCAATGATGGAAATTGATGCTGCTGTTCCAACTGGGAACAACTTTGAACCACTTAGGAGGGTGCGCAAAAACTCTCCAACTGCTGTGTTGAAAAGATCTCCTCCATCTATGGAGAACACTACAAAGGAAAAGCTAGAGCAGCCCCGTCAGCGGCTGTCCTCCAAAATTCACAAGGTCTGGCGAAGGGTTCAAGACTCTGTGATTAACCAAGACTACTTCCGCCGACCAAAGAAAATGAAGGTTCGGCAAGAGAAGGACCACCCTGTCGTACCACAGAAGGTGTCATCTACTTGGGTGCCCGCTGCTGCGGCCCCCTCAACTTCGACCGCCCACAAAAGAAGAAGGCCGGAGAAAATCCCCGTGTCCACGACAAAGCTCAAAGGAACTGAATCCAAATGCCCCAAGTCTGGGGGCATGGTGGCGCACACCATTTACATGGCTTCCGGAAAAGAGGATAATCGTATCTACGGGCCATCGACCACTCATCCGATCAATAACAAAGGCTCAGGAGCAACAACAACAAAAGCTCCAGGAGATGCTGACAACCATGGCCGCACTCACTAGGCTAAAAGTAAGCTCTCAGATATCGTCGGAGCAGCGCTAAGAACAGGAAACTGATGCCGAATTCCTCCGAAGAATGCTTGAGAGGAAAGACAAAGAGGCCATGGAATAAGCGACCAACATAAAAAAAATGGTGCTATTGTTCCAAGATATGGTGGGCATGATGATCCAGCCAGACCACCCAACCGAAGATCCTCCAGTAATAATTGAAGATGATAGAGGAGAGACATCAAACCCTTTTCCGGCCTCTTCAGCTGCAAAGGAGGAAACAATCTCGAAAGCTGCGCTCGATGATTACATAGCTCAACAGATACGAGCTCATAAAGCGAATGAAGCCGCTGGCCAAGTCGTCAGAATTGGGCGACCATATCCAAGCTGGTACGATCAGATTAAGTACCCGCAAGGATACACGATTCCTAAGTTCCACGTATACAAGGGGATAGGCAATCCCCATCAACATGCCGCTCACAACTGGCTCTGTGCGGCAACACTGGAGGTGACGATAAGCTACCGCTTCACCAATTCGTCGGCAGCTTGGCAGAGACAGCGTTCGAATGGTATTCAGAGTTTCCCAACGAGTCCGTCAAATCTTTTACGGAGATGGAATTGCTATTCACCCATTGTTTCGCAAGCGCTAGAGAACACACCCCAATCACGGCATTGATCAATGCCAGGGTGAAGCCAGGAGAAACATGGGTTCAGTATGCAATCCGGTGGCGGAACCTATGGTCGAAATGCGAACAACGAATCGAAGAAGCTCCTGCAGTAGGCATGTTCGTGGGTACTCTTGATCCGCATGCGACCATATCCCAGTTCATGATGTTTTTCAAGCCGAATACCTTCCAGGCCTTGATTGACAAGCTGGCCTAAATGGATCAGATGGGCCATATACCGTCTTCCTCGAAAATGGAGCCTCGAAACGAAAAGGGGAAAGGGAAAGTGACCTTCGTCACCAATGCTCAGCAGCAGCCCAGTGGTCCAAAACCAGCTGATCGCCAAAACGATAGACAACGATTCTTCAACGAAAAACTAAAACGCCCTTATTCGTTTCCACGGGATAAAACGAGGAGACTGTTCGAGCTGACAGTGCGCAACAGGCTCATCACCCTGCCAGATTTGAAATGCCCACTGCAGCCCGGTGACATCAACCGTCCCAACTATTGCCCCTACCATCGAATAATGGGCCATCCAATCGAAAATTGCTCCGTCTTCAAAAACTGGATTGAGGACCAGTACCAGCAAGGAAAATTCGCGTTGTCTGAAAACTGGAGGGTAAACCCACCACAACCATACGCTCCGAAAAAGATGGACACACCGGGGCATCAAGCTCATTTATAGAGGAAGCTCCATGGGAAGTTGTTCTTTTGACAAAAACTAAAAGAATGCTGAAAGATCTCCAAGCATGTCCGGCAATTAGGTGGAAGAGCCCGCTGGAGCCCGAGATTATTGAGGGGATGCTGAAGCTGTATCCAATGCTGAAATTTGGTGAAGGTGGACAAAACATTCAGGCTAAGCCTCCAAAGTCTTTAAAGAAAAAGAAGAAGGCCAAGAAGCCCGTCCAACCCAAAGACATCCGTACAGGTCTGCAGAAATACATCGATACACTGGAAGAATATAACCAGAAGGCACGGACCCTAATCACGTTGGATGAATTCTTTAAGCATGTTCTTGAGAATGAAGCCGATGACACTGATGAAGGAGACAATTCTTCAGAAGAGCCCGAGAATTATGTGGCAAGCTGCCACATGATCTCTCACTCATCAATAAATGGCAAAGAAGCTCCTAATGCAAAGAAACCGGGGGCAGATCCAGAACTGGAATCAAAATCCCTGGAGCCATCAGACGAATTGATTGACAGACCGCTGAGCGAAGCTCTTCAGAAAAGCAAATCTGGCCGAGAGCATGAAACAGCCATAAATGAAAGGGCCAAGCGTCGGCGTCATGTTGAAGAAGCTCCGGTATTGAGAAGCCATAGAGTACCCCAACCGGATAGAAGCACTTCTGCCGCCAGCAAAAGCAGGTTTAAGACAAGGATGCAGTTCGCTAAAGCCCTGTCGATGGGAATGAAGTTGCTGCCTTTCAAAGAAGACACTTCAGAAAATACGTTCCCCGATGAACTAGATGCACATCCAAACTACTGCTTATACCATCGGAGGATCACACACCCTACTGAGGAATGCATGGCCTTTAAAAATTGGTGGCAGGGATACGTTGCTCATTGACAACATTTCAAGCGGATGAAGCGCAAAACTCGTCGAGAGAAGAGAAGCACGACATATGAGCCCAAAAGAACTGTCGGCGACTGTCACATGGTTGATTCCGGGGGATCGCAAGTTCTCACATTCGGGAGCGATTCTGATGAAAAGATAGCCCTCGACCCTCTCTTCAAGGAATCTATCTCCGAAACAGAAGAGATGAAGACCTGCGAGAACATTCAGCTGCGTAATCGCACGTTACTCGAAAAGAATCTCGGACCCACAAACAAGGGATCGAACAAAAAAGATAAGGGGAAAAAAGTCCATGAAGATATCGCCCTCAATGACCGAGTTGTCGAAGAGCTTGCAGCTAAGGACCCGCCAAAGAAAAACAAGGTGGATTACAACGTTTTGGCATACCTGAGGAAGATACCCTCGCATCTAAGCATTCTCGTTGCCCTTCTGCTATCTAAAGAGGTGAGAGATTCTTTGATCAAGGCACTACAAGAGCCCGAGCAGTTCCAAGCTTTCCTTGCCGAAGAAAAGATGAAGGACGATCTGGAAGAAGTGCACACGGCTGACATCACTTTCGGAGATGAAGATCTCCTCCTCGAAACATGCGAGCACAACCGTCCCTTGTATGTCACAGGATACTGCCATGATATCAAGATAGGGAAGATCCTAGTTGACAACGGATCCTCTGTCAATCTCCTAAATGTGAGGGTGCTAAAAGAAATCTGCATGAGCGTCCAGCACCTCGCTCGGGATAAAATCACCATCTCCGGGTTCGACTCCCAGTCATTACGGACGCTCGGGTCTGTGATACCGACATTACGCTTTGGGCTGCTCGTCACTGACATCAAATTTCATGTCATTGACGCCAAGACTTGCTACAACGCTTTTCTCGGCAGGCCTTGGTTACACGAGTAAAACATCATCCCTTCTACACAACATCAGTGTATGAAGTACTTCAAATATGGTCTCGAGTATACCGTGACAGGGGAGCTGAATCCATTCTCCGTGAATGAAGTTCGAAAGTACGAAGATGCAAAGTATTTCTTACTTGACTTTGAAGACACGGAAAGATGCCATAAGCCGGAGAATAAGCAGAAAGCTATCACCACTATTCCGATCTTTGGGAGCGATACCGAGGAGGAGGAAGAGATAGTCTATTCAGGACCGCCCTGATGCAACAAACCGGGACCGTCTACCCTTATTCTAGTCTTTGGCAGCAACTCTGAAGACGAGGTCAACGCAGTATTCTCGGTCCGTCCATCAATGCAGGCCTTCACTCGAGATGATCAGAGTTTGAAAATCGCTATGGTTCCGCGGCAGCACTATAGAGAGCTTGATGCACTGGAGACATATGGTGTGCAAGAGCTGCAGACATTCTACGTCTTTCCCAGGCAAAGAGGTGAAAAGGCGATCCTATTCTATCGATCCATGGAGACTAAAGTCGAAAGAGAAGTCTGGCACGGTGCAGATCCTGCGCTCGACAGACTCCAACCTATCCGTTTGCCCATATACTATACAGAGGGATTGAAAAGGCTACTAAGACGCCAAGGCGTACCTTTCAAACAAACTTCTCGACAAGCTCAGTTCTACAACAGGATTTGGATCATCCCCGGAACTTAGAGAAAATTGCCCAACGGAAAAATGGAAACGATCGGGCTTGGATATGTCCAGTCCAAGAAACGGGAGCAGTCCTATGGTTGCCATGTCATAAAGGACCTTGATGAAGAAGATGCTCTTTTAAAAGACGCCGACGATGAACCAGAACGAGGTCCTGCCATAAAAATGCTGAGTCCGTTGTTTGAAGAACAGATGGACAAGCTAGTACGGGAAGCGAGTCAAAAGGTTTGGAACGACCACAGCCGCGAAATGGCCATCTACGAGAAAGCCAGGATGCAACGCATCCTTCAGCAGGCCATGCAGGATGACAATGCCCTTCACCGTCAGCCCACCATGCATTCCCAAGGCAAGAAAAAGGCCTGACATGAAGGCAAAAACAAGTTAAAGAACGGAGAAAACGTTCGACCATGGCGAAACGGGTCCAAGAAGCCTCGCGATCAAGAAAAGGTCAGCCGGAATCCGTCTCTTATGAAAAAAATAAGTCGAGCATATTTGTTCCCTCGAGACAAGACAAGGAGAATCTTCGACCTTGTTATGAAACATCAAATGATTATGCTCCCGGAGTCCAAGCACCTCGAACAAGCAAACGAGGTCTGTCAGCCGGATTATTGTTCCTATCATCGAGCAATAGGTCATCCTCTTGAAGACTGCTTCACTTTCAAAAACTGGGTCGAAGACCAATATCAGTTCGACAGGTTCGCTCTATCCAACAATTAGAGGGTATCCCCACCGCAAAAGCATATGCCAAAGCAACGTATATGGCAAGAGTAGAACCAGATCAACATCGGTCTCAGAAACGATCTCGTACCTGCCATGTGATAACGTTGTTAGAAGAGGGAGTACACGAGAATATGGATGACCTCTCCTGGTGTTTCGAAAATGAGGATGAAGACGAGGTGATCTCAGAATTTCCACTGGCGCCAAAAGAATTGGAAGATGGAATACACACTACTGGGGACAACCTGAGAAAAATCGACTTGGGGACGGCAAACGACCCGCGGCCAACGTTCGTCAGTGAGCTGCTGTCTGAGAAACAAGTGGCTACGCTAAAAGACGTGCTCATGCAGTATAAAGACTGCTTCACATGGAACTATTCCGAGATGCCGGGGCTAGATCCAGAGATAGCGGTGCATAAATTGGCGATATCTCCAGACATCAAGCCAGTCAAATAAGCACCAAGAAGGATGCGGCTCGAACTTGAAATGAGCATCAACGCCGAGGTCAAGAAGCCAATCGACTCCGGCTTCATCTAAGAGGTTCAGTACCATGACTGGATCGCCAACATCGTCCCAGTGATGAAGAAAAATGGGACGGTGCGCATCTGCGTAGACTTTCGGGACCTCAACAAAACATGTTCGAAGGATGACTTTCCCGTACCGGTTACCGAGCTGATGATAGATAACACGTCCACTCACGAAGTCTTCTCCTTCATGGACGGATCATCGGGGTACAATCAAATAAGGATGCATCCCGAAGACCAGAAGCATACCGCTTTCCGGACTCCTCTGGGCATATTTTGCTACAAAGTGATGCCTTTCGGTCTGAAGAACGCCGGTGCTACTTATCAGAGGGCCATGATGAAGATTTTCGATGACCTCATACATGAAATCATCGATTGCTATATCGATGACCTCGTAGTGAAAATCAAATCGCACGAGGAGTATTGGGAGCATCTGAAGATAGTGTTCCAACGTCTTCGGAAGTACAACCTGAAGATGAACCCTCTGAAATGGGCGTTTGGAGTTTCCTCAGGAAAATTCCTAGGATTCGTCGTACGACACTGGGGCATCGAAGTAGACCCGTCAAAGATCAAGGAGATTATGGAAATGCCTCCGCCAAGAACTCTCAAGCAACCGCGGTCTCTCCAAGAAAAGCTCGCATATATCTGACGATTCATAGCTAACCTCTCAGGCAAATGCCGCCCCTACAGTCATTTAATGAAGAAGGGGACCCCGTTCGTCTGGGATCGTAAATGCCAAAGCGCACGGGAAGAAATCAAGCAATACCTGCAGAATCCTCCGGTGCTGACCGCTCCAGTCAAGGGAAAACCTCTCATCCTATACACAACCGCCCTTGAAGGTTCCTTAGACGCACTATGGGCACAGGAAAATGACCAAGGGAAGGAGAGAGCCCTCTACTATTTGAGTCGAGTTCTCCTTGGGGAAGAAACCAACTACTCCCCCATCGAAAAACACTTCCTGGCGTTAATCTTCGTGATAACGAAGCTCAGACACTATGCGTTGGCGCATGAGGTCTACCTCATATCAAAAGTGGATCCTCTCAAATATTTGATATCAAGAGCCATACTAACGGGACGACTCGCTAAATGGTCCCTCCTCTTGATGGAGTTCTCGATAACATACCGACCTCTCAAGGCAGTGAAAGGCCAGGCCATCGCCGACTTCCTCGCCGAGCATCCGATACCTGCCGATTCACCCCTAAATTGCGAATTGCCAGACGAGCACGCGTTTGACACGATCGTCAGGGAGAGAGGAGAGAGTGATACTCGATGGGAACTCTACTTTGATGGGGAATCTTCCATGAAGAAGCGAAAGCACAGCTGCCCTATAATCAAATTTGGGGTAGGCCTCATCTTCGTGACTCCACAAGGAGGGATAATGCGCTTTGCCCTTTCCTTAACAGAGCCGAGGACAAACAACGAAGCAGAATATGATGCTTTGATAGCAGGTCTTGAGATCACCATCGACATGGGAATCGAAAACCTCCTCATATACGGAGACTCCCAGTTGGTCGTTAGTCAAGTAAACGGCGACTATCAAACGTGCAAATCAGAGTTGGTAAAGTACGGCGAGAGAGTACAACAATTGCTGACTCAAATTCCTTCCTACATTCTAGAAAGCATACCGCGTACGGAAAATAGCAAAGCGGATATGTTAGCCAAACTCGCTAAAGAACTGGCTGACGAAAACTTCGATGACGTAAGGATCGTTGTGCAAAACCGTCGGGTTCTTGCACCGGAAGAAATATCTCCGGAGTCGTCTGAAGAAAAGGGAGCGACCATGCAAACGACCCTACAAATAAAAGACCAGGAAAAGGCTAAGGATTAGAGAGAAGTCTTTATAGACTACTTCAAATCCCGTCGAACACCTGAAGATGCGTCCTCAAGACATCAGCTCATTAAACGAGCTCCGTCTTTCGCCTTTGTCAATGACACGTTGTATAAGAGAACGTTTGACTCTCTATGGCTGAGATGCCTGGGACATGCCTGGGATCGGACGAAGCAAAGAGAGTCGTCCAAGAAACTCACGACGGACTCTGCGGTTCTCATCAAGCCGGGCCAAAGATGAAACTGAAGATCAAAAGGATGAGCTACTATTGGCCCACGATGATTCAGGATTGTCTCGAATACGCGAAACAGTGCCATTTGTGCCAAATTCACGGGGACTTCATCCACCAGCATCCAAACCCGCTACACCCAACAGTAGCTAGTTGGCCGTTCGATATGTGGGGAACCAACATAATTGGGCCCATAGAACTAGCATCGTCCAAAGGACATCGGTTCATATTGGCGACAACTGATTACTTCTCCAAGTAGGCAGAAGCAGTACCGCTAAGAGAACTGAAGACGGAGAATATTCTCCATTTCTTCAAGATACACATCATCTATTGGTTCGGCACTCCATGACGGATTATCTCCGATAACGGGCCAGCCTACAGAAGCCACAAAATTAGTCACTTCACACAACAACATAATATAGACTGGAGATACTCTTCGGTCTACAATCCCCGAGCTAACAGTCTGGATGAGGCTTTCAACAAGACCTTGACAAAGATCATGAAGAAGACGGTGTCCAAAAATAAGAAGGACTGGCACGAGAGACTGCATGAAGCTCTCTGGGCGTATCAGACCACGTTCAAAACGGCCACAAACACAACGCCGTATGCATTGGTATTCGGCACTGAAGCAGTACTACCCTTGGAGATAGAGCTACCCTCCCTACGAGTGGCGGTTCATTACGAGCTAAAAGACGAACAAAATACTCATCTTCGGCATGAGGAGCTCGACGCCCTTGACGAAACCCGGCTCAATGCGCAGCAAAACTTTTAGACTTACAAAGTAAAGATGACGCGCTCATACGAAAGATTGACTAGGCCGAGAACATTCCGCCAAGGCGAACTCGTGCTAGTGGTCAAGAGACCTAGGATCCCCAATTGTGCCAAACGGGGGAAATTCGAGCTGAACTATGAAGGCCCGTACATCATAGACAAAGTCTATTAAGGTGGGGCTTACTTGCTCATGGATATGCATGGCAAAAGAACCTTCCGACCAATAAACGTCCGATTCCTTAAGAAGTACTACGCTTGACGAGTCACAAACCAGGTTAATGATAGATGACAACGCCTATGTCCGTTCGCTATCTTCTTGAGTCCAGACTCTAAAAATAGTATCCAACGAAACCACATCCCAAACACGGAAAACTACGGACCGAAACGTCTATAAACCGCAGCATCCTAAGGCTGACGCAAAAAAAAATATAATAAAAAAACAAAAAAAAACGGTATGTCCATAAGCAAAATGGGCACGGATGAAAACCCGAAATGGCTCCGTGAGTAAAAACAGCAGGGCTACCGGGGAGTTTGTGAAAACCCAAAAGGGCGCAATCTCGTTAACAGACACTTGCAAGTGCAGGGTTACCTAGCACGACAGCAAGGTTTCGGGAGGCATCGTCCATGCCATATTCAAATTTTTGCCGTTCTAGCTAACCCTAGCTTTGAATCGTTAACTAGAAATCGACGGAAATATAAATGCAAACACTTTGCAAGTCAAGTGAACATGGAATACTACCTTTGTAGACCGGTCCTTCACTTCATTAGCTCCGTGTAGTAGTCCCTTCGCTGCGATCGTGAAATCCGGACTCTTGAGAGGCTCCCATGAAGAAACAAACATGCTTGCTTCGATGTCTTCGGGGCCGAAGATGATCTATGTCGAAGAGAAACTAACCCAAGCTATCTCTTCACTAATTATGGAATTAGTGAAGCAAACACCCTATACTAAATGGCATGTGGTAGAGGATGATGAAGTAGGAAGTGGGACCACTTTAGATTTGATTTTCTCACACTTTTTCTCACACCTCCATTGAAGCTAGAATGCTTTGAGGAAGAAGAAGAAGAAGCATCTCATCAAGTGAGAATGAATGTCGTGTGAGGTTAGAATTGCAACCATGGTGAGTTAGTGTCATGCCTAACTCTTATAGAGAATACACCATAGCTATGAGTTAAGGGTTGGGTTAACAAATATCTTAAGGTTGGCAAACAAGTGGACTTAGTCAATGAAACCTACAAGCTTCTACAAGTTTTGAACCATGACTCATTTTCCACATGTTTAAAAACCTCAAGAAAAAATAAAACCCTAACTTAACCTAGCATGGTTTAAGTCTCATACTAACTATGTTGCAAGTGTAACCTAACATGACACACTTATATATATCACATATATATTTTGTGCCATAAAGAAAACAATACATATATCATATATATGTAAAATATATCAAATGTGAGAAAAGAAATCATAAGTGAGCTAATACTAGTTAATGTAAATTAATATATCAAATATATAATTATACATTAGATTATCAAATCAACTCTTGATTTAATAATCCGGCTATATCACCTATGACCGACTAATATCAAATGAATCAACATATCGAATCAACATTTGATCCGATAATCCGGTTATATCATATATAACCGACTGATATCTCATATCGCAAGAATAGAATACGGTATCTCATATCGTATCAATCTCGGTCCCGCACATATCACATATGTGCTCCTACTCCGTTTCGCTTGAGCCAGGAAACCCCTGTGTAGGACTCTAAAGACTCGTCAATACGCCGGCAGTAGGTGATGATCATATCAAACACCCACAAGCCGCAAGCGGTCTGCTAAACGTAACGGCCACCCGGGTATTGAGCGATCAGAAGATCAACAAGCAAGCCTGCTCACACTCTTGCGAATCCAATCAGTAACACTACCGTACAGTCCGGTCTCTTCGTCCGATATGTCGCATATCTCGTCTAGGGGTGGTAAACGTCAGACCCCAGTAACTCGATAAGTCGTGTCAATATGAAGCTCATAACGGGTCGAGAAACTACTGATAACTCTTACCGGTATATCTCTGAAGCAGCCTTGGCCAAGGACTTCCTGTTATAGCCAATCGAGCACATCGCAACATCAACTCCCAATACCGGGAGAGACGAAACCTATCCTATCGCTCATTGCCTCCATGTGACTCGGGACTGTACCCAAAAGCCACCGTTTTGCATGTTCTCTTGAACGCGGTAAGGTGGAAATCAAAGCACAGTAGGAATCATACAAGACTCTATGACGATCTCGGGTCTACAGACTAACATGTACTAGTGTCACCAGAGAACTGCCATCTGACGTTAGGTATAATACCATCTGGGAGTTCTCAGCGAGTCCGCTCAGTGTACCCATTCTCCACTGAGCACCCGTATACTGTCTCTGATGTCAAACACGAATGGATATGGGATCATCTATCTCCCATCTACATGGGTCGAGAAGCTATACGCTAGTCTACTCTGGTATATCGATGCCTTGTCTCGATACACCCATGACTAGGAACATTTGAAGGATATACTTAGCGACTACTTTGTCCCCACTAGTATGATCAGATTTGAAAGATGAAAAGTTACCAGTAATGACTTGGCCAGTGGCTTCAGTTTCTTCCACAGTCATTGTGAAAGCCTGACGCCTCGGTACATTCCTCCTTACTAGAGGAGCATTCCTCTGTCCATTCCTCTGTTCTTGAGGTAAGTTTATTTGTGCTTGATGGAACTGATGAGGAGGAGTTGTAGTAGGTCCACGAGGAGGTGGGATTGGGAGAGCAAGACATAGTGCAGGTGTCTGGATAGCTGGCCGCTGCGGATAGGTGATTGCTGGTCTGGTTGCAGAATTTGGATTGAGTCTATGAGGACAAGACCTAATATCATGTGTGGATGAGCCATATACTAAGCAAATGCGATTAACACGCCTGCAATCCTTCTCTAGGTGTCCATTTCTCCTGCAGTAGGTGCAAAAGTCTGGACTGGGCCGGTTGAATGGTACTTCCGATCTCTTGGGTACAAAAGGTGGCCTTGAAGAGGCTCCTCCTGCCATCTGAGTGGCAGGGCGCTTCACACCGGCAGATTGAGGTCTTCCCTTCATCTTTACTACTACCTCGTATCGACGGGCAGCCTTCAGAGCTAGGTCATGGATCAGGAAATCCCCTGTAGCTAGAGCAGCTTAGATCTCTGGGTCCAAACCTTGCTGAAATCGTTTGGCTCTGATCTCAGCATTCGGAATGAGGTGTGCTGCGAACCTGTTATGGTCTTGTGTTAGCTGTTTAGTATGTGATATTAAAAAATCGAATATTTAAGACAGATCTTACCTTCTCAATATGGTGAACTCAGCATCATACTCATCCACAGATTTGCTCCACATAGAGCCTTGTTGTAAATGGATGAATTGCTGCTCTATGTCGAATCGGGCAGTCTCTGGAAAATACTTCGCGTCGAACATGTCGCGAAAGGTCTTCCATTCGATCGGTTGGGCAAGACGGCTTTCTTCTACCTTCTACCATACTCGGACGTTGTCGGTAAGTTGCAGCTTCGCAACTCTTACCCAAGAAATGTCTGGCACTTGTACTGCTTCCAGATCATCATTGATCGACTGAGCCCATTTCTCAGCTTTCAAAGGGCTCTCTTTCCCAGAAAATTGCTTAGAATGCAGTGCCCGAAATTGCTTCACTCCAGGTGCTTTAGCTTCTAGGCGGTTCATTAGGATAGCAGTATGCTGCTGCTATCCTCCAGGATGCTCTTGATTGTCTCGAGCAATACCGTCTGCTCGTTGATCGGAGCTACAACGGTAGGCGTAAGTAGAAGAGGTGATGGTGGGGTGTTTCCATTCACGTTGGTGCTGGTATTATTTGGAGAATCCATAACCTTGAAAGAAAAATAGGGTTAGGATAGATTCAAAAAAATATGTAAAAAATGTTTTTAGTTGCTGATTCTTGTGATATATATTGCTTAGGTTTCCATGCAGAACTGACCTGCATGGTAGGGTTCCATGCAAAACTGACCTGTATAGGTCGCCAACAAAAACCTGTCATGCCCCGCTTTCCAGTGTACGGATAAGGAGACGCGGCGAGGTCCGCGATATATTTACTCAGAAATAAACACGTTAAGCATAAATAAGCAACATAATGTAAATGTACACAAGAAAGACATGAGATGTAAAAGAACATCAACTTTTTATTTATTAAACATTTTTTACAATACAATGCTGAAAAGTAAATACAAGGATGGAAAGCAGTACCTAAACAATGTTATGAACTGAAAGTAAACAATATATACAAGTGTCTGGAGCTCTGGGTCGTCGACGAACTGCTCCAAGTTTTCTGAGCTGGGCTCGATCTCTAGAGAGTCAGATCCTCCTGACAACATTATAAAGAAAGAAGAGAAAAGAAATGTCGTCAGCGAACAATCTTTCCGTAAGTCCCAAAGAGAGATAGAAATAGAATACATAGATAAGAGAGAATATAACTGTATATTTGTTATACTAACGTGGTTATTTGTAACTTGGTACAGAATATGCCAGTGTATATGAGAGGAGTACAACTATTCCGTGGACTAAGGTATACGAAGTATAAGGAACCTTTAAGCCATGGAACAACAACAACGGATATTCAGGTTATGTGTATTAAAGTGACCGTCTTGTGCCACTTCTAACACATTTTGTACCAGTCCACCCCTTTAAAACCCCGTAATGCATTATATATTGATTGTATTATTTTGTTTTATAGATGTAAGACTTGCCAAAACCATGATATCAGTTGTTCATGTAAACGGATAAGGATGTAATGGATAGTCATGTAATCAAGTCAATGCATATCCATGGTTCGGTCAAATCAATTCATGTTGATATAAATAGAATTCTGGTATAAATGGATTCATGTTGTATTGAAATTATATTTGAATTGTATTCAAGCATGGATTGTATTCAGATTGTATTCAGATTTGACTGAGATTCATATTGAGTCAGACACTTTAACAGAATTTGATTCCTGAATTAATTTTGGAGTTATCGGTAACTGCTGCACATGGACGGTAGGATTTGTGTCTTTTTCTAAGACAATTACCATTTGATAACCGGTTTAGTTGTCTAGCTTAAATAGGCAAGCACCCACTTTCTCCGGCTCCCTGAGGCTCAAGAGAATTGGTGCCGCTTAAATCTATAATTATTAGGGTCCTTATTGTAAATTAATATAATTTGAGAGAGTTTTATGCAAAATAGTTTTGATATATTTTCAAAATAAATCTCAAGTATTTAATTATCGTTGTTTACCCCAATCAGAGCAAAGCTCATGGACGGTAGGATTTGTGTCTTTTTCTAAGACAATTACCATTTGATAACCGGTTTAGTTGTCTAGCTTAAATAGGCAAGCACCCACTTTCTCCGGCTCCCTGAGGCTCAAGAGAATTGGTGCCGCTTAAATCTATAATTATTAGGGTCCTTATTGTAAATTAATATAATTTGAGAGAGTTTTATGCAAAATAGTTTTGATATATTTTCAAAATAAATCTCAAGTATTTAATTATCGTTGTTTACCCCAATCAGAGCAAAGCTCTGTTCAAATTCCGAGGCGGGAGATGAAGCAACGCTTCATCTTCCCCCAATCAGAGCAAAGCTCTGCTTTGAAAATTTAAGCTTTAATAACTGAAGCAACGCTTCAAATTCTTTGTGCTGGACGCAACGCGCCACGTGTCAGGCGCAGACGCGTCAGCGCAACGCCCAAGAAGGCGCGCCCAATCAGAGCAGAGCTCTATTTGTCTGAAGCAATGCTCTAGCGCAGTTGCGCTGCGCTGTGCGACACGTGTCACGCGCTGGGGCATTTGCGCCAAACTGAATTAAGATTTTAAGAAATCTTTTCTGTTCTTGTTAAAACAAGAAGATTTTCTTCTGCAAAGCAGAAGCCCTTGGATTAAAGATCCAACGGTGGGGAAAATTCCCCAAATCACTCAGAGAATGATCTCTTTAACAAATTTAACTAATTTGTGAGCACTATAAAAAGGACCCTAAGCCTCAATTCAAAGGCATCAAACAGAGAGAACTCTGAGAAGATTTCAAGAAAAAGGTAAAGAACCTTCATGAATTAGAAGAAATTCCTTCTAATAGATCATTGGTCTAAAAACAAGGTCAATGATCTTTACATAATAAACAGTGCTTTGCACTTCTTGTGAACCTCCGGTTCTTTAAAAACAATAAAAATAAAAAAATAATAGTGCTTTGCACTTTTATGAACCTCTGGTTCTTCAAACAAAGAAAATTTTATTTTTCTTTGATCTAATTTAGATCAAGAAATTAAACAGTGCTTTGCACTTCCCTCCTTGAATCTAAAAGATTCTTAGTGCTTTGCACTTCCAAACTGCGCCGTTGTGCTCTTAAGAGAGCGTCACGTGTCGGCTATAGAACCACTTGCGCTAAGCGCCCTTAAGATAGAGCTTTGCTCTCTGGAATTGGCGCAACTCGCTGAGAGCGCGCCACGTGTCGGCAGCGCAACAGCGCAGCGCACTGCGCTAGTGCGCTTGCGCTCACCAGAGCATGACACGTGTCATCACCATATGAGCTTGCGCTCATTACTCGGCGCAAAGCGCCAGACAAATGCACTGCCTTGGTTACAAAAGGGGCCAAGCCCAATTAAAGAAGGCCTAACAGGTCTAATAAAATGCAATGCATTGTTTTGAAAAAAAAGGGGCAGAGCCCAAACTAAAATAGATGCTCTGCATCATAAATAAAGGGACAGAGCCCAAATCAAAAGCCTAGCAGGCCAGAATAGAATGCAGTGTATTATTAAATATGGGCAAAGCCCTAGCACAGGCCTAATAGGCCGAAGATCAAGAAAAATGTTGAATATTCTCAACTGGACTTAACCCAATTTTGGCTGTAAGTCCTCAAATTAAATTGACTGAGCAAAATTGCTCTCCTAAATCAATTTATCTCCGGTTTGAGGGTACATCTCTGAACTCCTCTGACATCTATCGTTGTAATCCTTCAACGACGTCAGAGAGGCGACGGGTCCCAACGATCACACATGAATATGGACTGCGGGGTCCTTAAACTCGTGGACCGAGACGTCCTTAAAACTAATATTGGACCGAAACGTCCCTAAAACTAATATTGGACCGAGACGTCCTTAAAACTAATATTGGACCGAGACGTCCTTAAAACTAATATCGGACCGAGACGTCCCTAAACTAATATCGGACCGAAACGTCCCTAAACTAATATTGGACCGAGACGTCCTTAAAACTAATATTGGACCGAGACGTCCTTAAAACTAATATTGGACCGAGACGTCCCTAAAACTAATATCAGACCACCACGTCCCTAAACTGGCGATCGACCACCACGTCCCTAAACTGGAATGCGGACCACCACATCCCTAAACTGGCGATGGACCACCACGTCCCTAAACTGGCGAACGGACCACTATGTCCCTAAACTGGAACAATAGAGCCTCCGAACGCTCTTTTGCCGGATCTAAACGGTCCCGTTTAAGTTGATCTTAGCCCCAAATACGGCTAACGTATCCTTAAACATCCAAATGGATTATAAAACTCCCAATCAACTCTGGTTCGAAGGTACATCTCCGTGCTCCTCTGACATCTGTCGTTGTAATCCTTCAACGACGTCAGAGAGGTGACGAGTCCCGATGTCCATACATTAAATTAATCACTACGTTAAGTTGATCTTAGTCTAAAACAGGACTATCGTATCCTTAACGAACGTTTAAGTCGATCTTAGCCGCAACACGACTAATGCATCCTTAAACTAAAAACACCAAACCCAAATCTAAGTAAATACGGATTTGGACTAATCCACGTCCTACGGGCGACGGCATTACTCAGTCTCCGTATACAATCCACGGGCAACCACAAACAAAACAAACACACACGACACGAAGTGAAATTCTGGAGAAGGAGAAAGTTGTTACCGCGATGCGGTAGCGTAATTAACTGCAGGGGCTTGCGCCTGCAGGGAAGAGCGTCCCCACAATCAAAAACCCCTCAAACGAGGGGGAATCTGACGAAGTCTGCTACATCGGCCGCATCCGTCTAAACCTCCGATACACGGTGCCATAAATCAACTTGGCATCTTCGGAGAGGTAGACGTATAAAACCAAATAGCATCTGTCCCGAACTCAGTGCCAGGACATCGCGGTCCTGTGCGCCGCCTTTCGGAGGGGAAAAATCTTCTTTAGGGTTTTCATAGATGTAATTTTTATAAGATGAGATATTCTAGTGGATATAAACCTAAATTGAATAGTATATGGTATTTTCATGTAAATTCAACTTGAATTGATTTCTTGATGGTATTTTCATGAACATTTGTGGTTCTTTTTCTTTGATTTAGAAAACATGGAATATATTATATATTTAAAATAAATATTTTGATAATATTTACTTATATATATTTATTAAAAATAGAATTTATTTATTAATAAAAATCATGTTTTTCTTAAAAATTCTATCGAGATCGGATGCTCCGTGAGGAGGTCTGCATCTCGTTCTACTAGTTCCTAGGATATGCGATAACCCGCACCATCCCGATCAAGTTTCCCGAAAGTGGGTTGTAAGGACATAATCGTATGGAATTTGATTAAAACAATTTAAAGAAATACAATTTTTAGTAGTTTAGGGTATTTAAATGTAATTGTCGTATTAGTACCAAAATATTATTTTCAAGCCATCGTGCTATGTCATAACGAGTGTTGTGATGAGGTAGGTCTTTATCTCGTGAGTTTTCTAAAGGTAAGATGGACAATATGATGAAATAATGCCGCAGGTAAACTTTGTGGTATTTTAACGAAAAAGTGTAATACAAGTTGCATGACATGATATTTTATATTGAAACTTGTTCTAAATATTGTTTTATAGTTGCTAAATAAGATATAAAGAGATGGTTAATTTGTTGTTAAGAAAGGTTGGATATTTAATGAAATTAGAATCGGAAGTCGGAATAACTCCGCTTCCGACGAGTTTTAATAAAAGATCATTTTAGAATAGAAAGAGAGGAGAGGAGAGGAGAGGGAACTTACTGTTTTAGACAAGAGAGGGGAGGTATATGAATAGTTTGAAAGCATCGTGGAGTCGCGATGTCGCCGGAACTTGACCTTAGACTAACTCCACTTGTACAACTTCTTTAACTTGGAAAAATTTGAGAATTTTGATGATAGATTTCAGAATAGAGAGGGCTATGATGTAGGATGGTATTTATATGATAGAATTAGGGTTTAAGGTATTAAAATGCATTAAAATTTGGTTTTAATGCTCATTTTAATTCTCTGTTAATGTGCGGGAAAAACAAACAGTACTGGGGTTAGGGGGAGGCTAAGAGACTAGGGTTCAAAAGATGGTAGCTTTACCTACAGGGAGGGCCGGCAAAGAGATTCTCGCTGGCCGATCTAGGGTGGTCTGGACTTGGATTCTTGCCACGTGTTCTCAGCTGTTCAACTAGCATTTTACATATGTTTGATTTTTGAGACTTTTCATTTTTAGGTGTATTGCACGTGTAAACTTTTGGGCTTCCAAAATGTTTAAAAGAAACATCAGCAAAAATAATATGTGGCTGAGAGGATTTGAACACAGGGGCTACGTCACAGCAGTGCAAGACTTTACCAATGAGATACAAATCATTTCTTGCTGTTCAAAAGCAAATTAAATACTTATAACATACTCAGGGTTGCAAATACTCCATTTAGCATTTTAACTGTAAACACATTTTGTATATTATAAACAGAGTTGTTATAAAGACGCTCAAATGTGATGGACTCATTGAGACTTACCTAATCTTTAATAGATTATATCTTAAAGCACAATTATAACTTCTTGATAATGTTGTTAATTACACGATGCCTTCTAACTTCAAAAATTCTTTTGTAAAAATAAACAAACCACTTTATGCAATTATCATAAAGTAATAATTATAATAAGAAAATTTTGAAACTTGTGTGACCACGGTGATGAGCTCAGCGACATAGGCCCAGGTGACAACGACTGCACTGCACGGCACGAGCATAGCACGGTCAAGGGTTTGGTCTCGGTTTGGAGAGTAGAGCTTGGGGCTCCGGTCTGCAAAGCGAATGAGAGGGCTACTGACGAGACGACAAAGACTGCTATAACAGCACGGGTAACAGTAGAAACAACACGGGAAGCGGCTACGGTGGTAGGTCGCCGGAGATGAGAGCAGCACTGTTTGATGTTCGGTTTTCGGTCTCAAGTTGTAAGAAGGATGGAGGAGGAAGGAGGGCGAGGAAATAGGGTGAGCTCGGAGGGTATTGTAGTAGTTCAAGGCATGGGGGTCGCTGGTGACGTGGATGGCCGGTGATGGAGCAGAGGCTCGGTGGTTGTCTTGGCTGTAGGGTTCTCAGGAGTTGAGAGAGAGGAGGTGGAGGTTCTCGGGTAGAGGTGCTGGAGTGTAGGCAATGAGTGATGGTAAGGGCGGTGGCAGTCGACGTGGCGTGGTGTAGGCGGCTCTCGTGCGGGGAAGGGCTTGGTATAGTGGGTGTTGGCCGTGAAGGCTATGTGGTGGCCGTGAAAGAGTGGGCGTGGGAGCTTGGTTGTGGTGAAGAAGCTCGGGTGATGCTAGGTAGCTGGGCTCATCATAGTCGGCAGAGGTAGCTCCAGTGGTGTTGGTTATCGTGAGAGGACGGTGAGAATAAGAGGTGGTGCTGCAGGAGATGGGGGCTCGGTCGTAGGTGGTGGAGGTGAAGGAGTTGCTGGGCGAGGGAGGTTGTACAAGAAGTTGGCAGTGGTAGTGACCTCGTGGGGGTGCTGGGTAGTCGTCAGTGGTGAAAAAGGTTTCAGCGGTGGTTGTAAGAGGGTAGAGAGAGAGAACGAGTGAGATAGAGAGAGTGAGGGTGATAGAGATTTAAAGAGAGGGAGGGAGACGTTGAGGGAGATGAGGGAGTTTGGCGAGAGGATCTCGGGGATGGGATCTGATGATGCTCGATATCGGTGATCTCCCAGATCATGACACATGGCAAATGGCATGTCCTGAAGCTTGTAAGAAAAGGACCTACAGCAGTTGACCAGGCCGCTCCTATGCCCGTCCTACAGACAACCTTTGGCTCGTCTCCGAGCCTCCTGCACAACTGGCATCCTCGGCCCTCTCAGCTCGCCTCTGGGCTATAGCAGAACCAAGATAGTTTGGCCTCCCGCTCATCCCCGAGCTCTCCCACTGAGCTCATCTTCCTCGGTCTCATCGACCAACCAACGACACCACTCACAGGCGCAACCGCCATCCCGCGAATCTCGCCATGCGCGAGATATCCGCCGGTCACATCCCACGTTCTACGCCATCACGATCCCCCATTAACGAGCCTGTCTCGCCATTAATGCGGGATCCCACCCATCACGCGGGCATGACATCGGGAGCGTAACGGCCGGCGTAATTCTCGCGCCCGCCTGCCTGCTGCCAACACTATTTAAACTCCTCCTTCAGACGGTTCAAGTAAGTCTTTTTCTCTCCACTACGCCGTTACTTTGCTCGAATATCCGGTCTAACTTGATCTTCGGAGGGTCCTCGGTGGTGCAACCACCCTGGGAGTTCCTTGTAGGTAGCTCGGCCATAACAACCTCAAACCCATTGAGATCCACACCCTTCAGGAGCCAGCCTCCAACTCCAATCTCAGCCGTCCATCGTTGCTCCCAGAAGATCTACGGAAGGTAACATCTCGACATGATCCGACATCCGTCAGCTGGCGCCGTCTGTGGGAAATCTTGATTCCCCTAAAACAAAAGTTCATCTTCCGATCCAACTCTATGGCGAGCGATCACCGCTACGATCCAAGCACCATCCGTCTCCTTCCCCACAACGAAGGCGCAGACGAATCTCCTCCCCCGAACGTCATCAACGCCTTAGTCGACCGGATAGATCGACTCGCGTCCGTCGTGGAAGCGCTCATCCGCGTCCAAACGGCAGGGCAAGATCCCCAGGTCGTCGCTCCCCCACCTCGGGACCAGGACCCCTACCGAGGGAGAGAAGACTCTGTTCGCGTCGGCACCGCCGACCACCGCCTCGCTGCCTCCCACGACGGCAGATCTCCTAGGCCAACATATTCTGCGACCCGCTGGGCGCCCCACAGTTCTACACCGAGGTCCGTCGCCAGAGCGCCTCGCCCCGAGCCCCTTCGCACCCCTGTCCCTCCCGAGGAGATGTCGGTCGGCTCGCCTGCTCCCAGGCACGACCGACACCCCCTCCCTTGACGGGGTCGCACGGACGGGACTCGTCACGGCAGCTCGAAGACTACCTTGCTGGGGGACCTACGGAACCCCATCAAAAGGAACCGGGGCTCATCAAAAATCATGGTCATGACGGCGGGGGGTACGCCAAGTACTAATGAGACTCAACACCCCACGTCGACCGTAGAGGACAACATCCGTCCGTGGAAGAAGGCCAGGGAGACCGAGCCAATCTTTTTTGACAACGGGGACCTTCACGGCATATCCCTGCCCCACAACGACCCTCTGGTGATTAAGGCTCGGGTCCACCGATACGAGGTGCACAGGATACCGGTTGATTCGGGAAGCTCGGCGGAAATTCCATTCTACGACTGCTTTCTACGCATGGGACTCACCCCAGCAGACCTAAGGACGACCTCCCACGTCCTTTCAGAATTCACCAACCACTCCATCCCGGCGGAAGGGGTAATCACTCTGCAGTTTAACATAGGGGAGGCCGGCCGCACTCGGACAGTGCCTGTGAAATTCATCGTAGCGAGAATTCTATCGGCCTACAACATCCTCCTTGGACGCCCCACGCTGAACTCCCTCCGAGCCCAGATATCGACCTACTACCTGGCGATGAAGTTCCCTCTCGATCAGGGCGGTATAGGTCGGGTCGATGGAGACCAGTGGGTTGCGAAGGTTTACTTCACCGCAACATCTTCGTCTGAACGGCCAACCGACGATGTCGGGGGTGAAGGTGACATCAGGGGTTCCCTGGACACTCGAGACGAACAAAAATAGGTCCGAGGGACCCCGGTGGAGCTACTGACAGAGGTCCCCCTTGTAGAAAGGGACGACGAAAAAATCGTCGAGATCGGATCGCTCCTGACAGGAACTCAGCGAGACGACCTGGTTCATTTCCTCAGAAACAACTCCGATGTGTTCACCTGGGCGCCTGCTGACATGCCTGGGATCGACCCCAAGATCATATCTCATAAGCTCGGGGTAGATCCTACGGCCCGACTTGTCAGGCAGAAGAAGCGAAGCTTCGCCCCGGTCAAACAGAAGGCTATCGAAGACGAAGTAGATCGGCTCCTCGCCGCCAACTTCATTCGGAATGTGCCCTATTCGGAGTGGCTGGCGAACGTAGTTCTGGTCAAAAAGTCGAGCGGAAAGTGGCGCATGTGTGTCGATTTCACCGATCTCAATAAGGCTTGCCCTAAAGACAACTATGCCCTCCCTCGGATAGATCAGGTCGTCGACAGCTCGGCAGGCCACGGGCTATTGAGCTTCATGGATGCCTTTTCCGGCTATAATCAGATTCGTATGAACCCGGCAGACGAAGATCTTACCGCATTCACAACGGACCGGGGGTATACTGCTACAAGGTGATGCCCTTCGGCCTCAAGAACGCCGGAGCTATGTACCAACGATTGGTCAACCACATGTTCAAACCGCAGATTGGCAGGAACATGGAAGTTTACGTCGACGATATGCTCATCAAATCAGTCTCGTCGGTCGACCACGCCAAGGATCTGGGTGAGGCCTTCGAAGTACTCCGCAGGTTCAAGATGAAGCTGAACCCCGCCAAGTGCGCATTCGGGGTCACTGGGGGAAAGTTCCTCGGTTTCATGGTCACCCACCGCGGAATTGAAGCTAATCCAGAGAAAATTGACGCTATCATCAACATGGCCGTGCCCAAGACCAACGTCGAGATCATGCGACTAACAGGGCGGGTAGTCGCTCTGAGCCATTTCATATCGAGGTCTGGGGAGAAGTGCCTCCCGTTCTTCAAAGCTCTAAGGAAGATCCCGAGGTTCGAATGGTCAGAGGAGTGCTAGAACGCCTTTGACCACTTAAAGAAGCACCTTACGACGCCACCGCTGCTTACCCGAACAGTTGAAAGAGACGAGCTAGCACTATATCTGGCGGTATCCGACAAAGCGGCGGGCTCAGTGCTCGTCCGAGAGGTCGACGAAGTGCAGAAACCGGTATACTACGTGAGCCACGTCTTCAAAGACGCAGAAACAAGGTATCCGTCCATAGAGAAGATCGCCTTGGCACTCATTGTGGCCTCAAGGAAGCCGTGACACTACTTCCAGGCGCACACCATCCTCATTCTTACCGAACGCCCGCTGGGGGCTATCCTCGCCTCACCCGAATCCTCAGGTCTCTTAGAGAAATGGAGGTGGGAGTTGTCCCAGTTCGACATAAAATACCGCCCGAGGCAGGCCATCAAAGCACAAGCCCTAGTCGACTTTATCGTCGAGTGCACCATCCCCGGTAATGAACCGGAGCCCTCGCCGACCCTCGCGGCTCAACACCAGATCGCGGGGAGACCCGACTCTGCCCCCGAGTGGATCATTTACGTCGACGGGTCCTCAACCGAGGAAGGCTGTAGTGTCGGCCTCATCATTCGGGGCCCAAACGAGGCAGAAATGGAGTACTCTCTAAAGCTCGGATTCAAGGCCTCAAACAACGCGGCAGAATATGAGGCCCTGCTGGCTGGACTGCGCATGGCCTCCGGGCTGAGGCTGAAAACAATTCGGATCCGCAGTGACTCAGCCCTAGTCGTTGGCCAAGTGACCGGCCACTTCGAGGCTCGGGAACCTCTAATGGTGAAGTATCTGGCCGAGGTAAGAAAACTTCGAAAGAACTTCGACGAGGTCCAGGTAGAGCAAATACCCAGGCAGCTCAACGCCCAAGCCGACGCCCTGAGTAAGCTGGCTTCATCCTACTCGGCCAACAACAAGCAGTCTATCCTCTTCGAGACCTTGCCACGGCCCAGTGTGGAAGACGGGGCGACAATACTTCATGTGTACATAGCACAGGATGAGGACCGAGACTGGAGGAAGCCCCTGGTGGAATTCTTAAGCGATGGTACGCTCCTAGAAGATCGGGGAGCCGCCCGCCGTCTCCGGGCAAGAGCCCGTCACATCGTCTGGAGCAATGGGAACCTTTACAAGAAATCCTTCACCCAGCCCCTGCTCCGGTGCATCGACCCCCACGAAGCCGACTACGTCCTCCGTGAAATCCACGAAGGGGTCGGCGGCGCACATCAAGGGGCCCGAACCTTAATCCAGAAGGCATTGCTCTAGGGGTACTACCGGCCAACTATCCACCAAGACGCCCAGAAGCTCGTCAGAAGATGCAAAAGTTGCCAACTCCACGGAAGCATACCTCGCCTTCCGGCTACCGAGCTGACCGCTTTAACCTCCCCGTGGCCATTCGCCCAGTGGGGATTGGACATGACAGGCCAGTTCCCTATAGGTGCGGGCGGGCACAAATATGTCCTCGTCGCAGTAGATTACTTCATGAAGTGGATCGAGGCCGTCCCCATCAGGAAACCGGATGCCGCCACGACCATCAAGTTCCTACAGAACAACGTGATACTCCGGTTCGGCATCCCGAGGTGCATCATCACTGACCACGGGACGAACTTCGAAAACGAGAAGGTGAAGGATTTCTGTAATGAATATCATATCCACATGAAGTTTGCCGTGGTCGCACACCCCCAATGCAACGGGCAGGCCGAAGTTGCTAATCGGGACTTCCTCCGAGGTCTCAGGACCCTCCTAGAAGGACGCTAAGGTAGTTGGGTCGAGGAATTGCCCCGGGTGTTATGGGCCCTGCGCACGTCAAAGAAGACCCCCACCGGGGAAACCCCTTTCAGCCTCTGCTACGGGACCGAGGCAATGGTCCCAGCGGAGATCGGTCTATCTAGCCACCGGGTTGAACACTTCAACGGTGAAACAAACACCACGGCACTACGGACCAACCTAGACATCTTGTTGGAGAAACGAGACCGGGCTCAGATCAGAGCTGCCGCCTATCAACAGCAAACCGTCCGATACTACAACGCACGAGTCAAGCATCGTTTCTTCAAGATCGGGGACCTGTTCCTCAGACGAAACGAATTCGTCGATCAAGACAGGTTGCATAAGTTTTCCCTGAAATGGGACGGTCCTTTCCTCGTCTCCGAGGTGCTTCCCGGCGGAGCCTACCGCTTGCAAGACGCGGACGGGCGCAAGTTCCCACGGCCTTACAATACTGAGAAGACCAAGCTATACCAGTGAAATGAATACCTACGAGAGCGTACCTCTTCTTTTACAAAGGCAATGTAAACTTTTCTAAAAAGTCCTTTCCATTTAAATAACAAAAAGGGAGCGCTAAAACATTGCAAAAAGAAGAATCTTATTCATTCAAAGGGTATTATGGGCTCCTCAGCCTCACAGAAAAAGAGAAAGTTACAACAGAGGTGGAACGGGATCAAGGAAGTACTCCTGGTGATACCCGGAGTAGATTTCCGTTAGTCGGGCCTGAGCAGCTACAGCCCGCTCCTGCCGACGCTGCACGCGGACCCGGGATGCCACAGAAGCACCCGACGCTCCGCCTTCTAAGCTCTGGCCCACAATGTACCTCATCTTGAAGCACTCCAGAATGAGAGCTAAGGATCGGTCGTGCCTGGCTTTCGAGATGAGGCCGAACAGGAAGATCGAACGCACCTTTTCGAGCGCTTCGTCCAGAAGCTCCTCGGTGAAGGGGTTATCCAGAACTGGGGACCTCCTCCAGATCGCGTACATCAACATCTGAAGCAGGGACGACCGCCTAGGGAGAAGCCGGCCAAAGTGATCCTCGAGGCGCTGAACCACTCCCCGGTACCCATCCTCGGCCGTAGATTGGTCGTACAAAGAGACATCACCAAGGAAGATGATCTCTTCGATCAAATATACACGCCCAGTCATCTCAAAGAAAGCGGTGCCGAAGGAACTGCCATCTCCCTCTCTATTTATAACCCCAAGCAAAATCTTCAAAGACCCGGATTCTCGCGCGTACCAGCGTGAATCTTGGGAATCGCAGCAGCTACTCCAATGCCACGCCGCCACGTGGCGATTCTGACGCAGCTTCCCAAAAACTTTCCGCCTTCCCCCGTACGTCCCTGGCACGTGTCGTCCGTGACTATTACCTTTCCCAATGTTCATACGTCTGGGGGGTCAGACAAATTCTCACGCAACGGGCAGCAACCCTGCTCGGCCATCCTTAGCAGGCCTCTTACGGCCCCTCCCGCGCTAAGGATCGAAGCCCTCACCAAGAGGCAACCGGGCCCGCCCTTGTTTGGTTATCCCTGGCAGGTAGTTTCCTACCCCACAACGCCAGGGATCGAAGCCCTCACCAAGAGGCAACCGGGCTCGCCCTTGATCGGTTATCCCTGGCTGGTAGTTCCCTACCCCACAACGCCAGGGATCGAAGCCCTCACCAAGAGGCAACGGGCAGCAACCCTGCTCGGCCATCCTTAGCAGGTCTCTTACGGCCCCTCCCGCGCTAAAGATTGAAGCCCTCACCAAGAGGCAACCGGGCCTGCCCTTGTTCGGTTATCCCTGGCAGGTAGTTCCCTACCCCCACAATGCCAGGGATCGAAGCCCTCACCAAGAGGCACCCGGGCCCGCCCTTGCTCGGTTATCCCTGGCTGGTAGTTCCCTACCCTACAACGCCAGGGATCGAAGCCCTCACCAAGAGGCAGCCGAGCGGATACCCTGCTTGGCTATCCCTGGCAGGTAGTTCACTACCCCACAACGCCAAGGATCGAAGCCTTCACCAAGAGGCAACCGGGACCGCCCTTGCTCGGTTATCCCTGGCTGGTAGTTCCCTACCCCACAACGCCAAGGATCGAAGCCCTCACCAAGAGGCAACGGGCAGCAACCCTGCTCGACCATCCTTAGCAGGCCTCTTACGGCCCCTCCCGCACAAAGGATCGAAGCCCTCACCAAGAGGCAACCGGGCCCGCCCTTGTTCGGTTATCCCTGGCAGGTAGTTCCCTACCCCACAACGCCAGGGATCGAAGCCCTCACCAAGAGGCAACCGGGACCGCCCTTGCTCGGTTATCCCTGGCTGGTAGTTCCCTACCCCACAACGCCAGGGATCTAAGCCCTCACCAAGAGGCTGCCGAGCGGTTACCCTGCTCGGCTATCCCTGGTAGGTAGTTTACTACCCCCACGACGCCAGGGATCGAAGCCCTCACCAAGAGGCAACCGGGCCCGCCCTTGCTCGGTTATCCCTGGCTGGTAGTTTCCTACCCTACAACGCCAGGGATCAAAGCCCTCGCCGAGAGGCAACCGAGCAGCTACCCTGCTCGGTCCATCCTTAGCACGCCTCTCCGAGCCTTCCACGCTAAGGAACAAAGCCATCACCAAGAGGCATCCGGTCTACCTGCGTCTGAGCGATCTCTACCTCGACTTCGGGGCTATGGAGATACCGTCCTCCCACCGGTCTTTGTACACTTGGCAAATGATCAGATTCAACTCGACGTGCGATCGCTAGACGAAAAATAGGCCTAACACGAAGACAGTACTATGCAAATATAAGTGTTTACCGACAAGAGAAAATACGCGCGCAAATACTATTGCAAAAAGAATTTATTCACAAGATCTAAAGTCTTTACAAGGGTATTATGGGCTTCCCAGCCTTACCAAATTTCCCGGAGGCTTACAAAAAGAGAGAAGAGGAAAAGACAAAAAGTTCAGGTCGCTAGCCCCGCCTAGACCTCACCTCCATCATCATCATCTGCCGGGGGCATGACCACCGAAAGCGGAACCCGAGCACGGAGCTCACCTTTGGCAAACTCCGGAAACTGCTCCTTCACGACATCAAGAGCTTTGTGCCATGCAATGGCAGAGGCCTCGCCGAGGTCGACATAAAACTGGTCCGACTCCTTGTATTCGGCCACTGCCTTTCGAGCTCGAACCTCGGCGACCTCCGCCGCCTGAAGCGCAGCCTCGGCATCTCGCATGCTAGCATCCCTCGCCCTCTTCATTACCGCATAGCGATCGGCCAGCTCTAGCAACTTAGCCTCGATGACTCGGTAGGACTCGCCTAGCCGGTGATAGGACCCCCGGCACTTGAGACGGAGAGCTCCGCGGTGGCCGATCGGGCTTCAAGGATGGCCATCCTCTCCCTCTCCAGACGCAACTCGAGCCGCAGATCCTCGGCCTCCGAGGAGGATTCCCCCACCCCCTCATAGCAGGGGCAATCTCTTCGGCCTCCAGGCGAGCGATGAGGGCGCAGTGCTGAAGAATCTGATGAAAAGCAGCAGAAAAACTTAGAGACGCTCGAACCAAGCAAAGGACGCTCGAACGGGAACACGTACCTGCACCACCTCCTGGGCTATAGCCGCCACTTGGGCCTTCAAGGCCCCCCACGGAATTTTGCCTCCGGTCGATTCTTCCATGTCGGCAAGCAGGCCGGCGGCAACGGAAATCCCGGACGGGACCACGAAACAGGCGTCCCCCTCCTGCACTAGAATCCCCTCGGGAATCTCAGTCGGTGGTGAGCGAGATACCGTCTTCTTCCTCTTAAGAGGAACCATGTCTACGTCCTCCTCCGCTTCCCCCGCCCAGCAGGGGGCTCGGAGCGATGATGATGGCCCCACCGCCGGCGACACGTTTGGTGCTGGGCTCGCGTCATCCCGAGGTGCGGCCGCACCCCCGGCTCTCCTCTAGGACAAGGCACCGAGCGTAGCACAAATCCTGTATCGGTCCATTTGACCTGCCAAGGAGGGAAACATACGCGACTCAGAAGTAGAGGACAACAGAAGAAGAAGAGGAAGAATCTACAGGGGGCTCCTTAGACTCTACCCGAACTACTTCTACAAACTCTTCAGAAGAAGACATCTAACCTGATGGAGAGGAGTCCTCGGAAGAGAAAACTCTGAGATCCGACCTAAAAAGGATAGCGCCGAGCTAACGAGACTCTGGACGAGAAAATTATGAAGAGATATAGGCCCTGAAGAGGACCCCACCTCTACTTATAGCGGCCGGCGTAACACATCCAACGGCGACGGTCATCTCCCGCCAAAACGACTCTTCGCACTCGACGGCCACCATCGCTCCACCTGGCATGCGCACATTGGCCGCACCCCATCGGGCGCGGGAAACCTGTGGCCCGCCGCGTCAGCCAACCAGTGCCCGACACGTAGGCCGTCGCTTCAGTGAATGTACGCACGATCCGGCGCACCCTCTTTAATGCAAAGATCTCACCCATGATTCGCTGGCATCATCCAGAAAATACAACTGATTGCCCGGGGACACGCCCCGACGATATCTTCGAAAAGGAGCTCACCTCGGGCAAGCCGGCAGACCACCCTCGACCCGACCCGTGAGCTGGTCGGGACGAGAGTAGGGGGCTAATGATGATGCTCGATATCGGCGATCTCCCAGATCATGACACGTGGCAGATGGCGTGCCCCGAAGCTTGCAAGAAAGGACCTACAGCATCTGACCAGGCCGCTCCTATGCCCGTCCTACAGACAACCTTTGGCTCGTCTCCGAGCTTCCTGCACAACTGGCCTCTTCGGCCCTCTCAGCTCGCCTCCGGGCTATAGCAGAACCAAGATAGCTCGGCCTCCCGCTCGTCCCCGAGCTCTCCCGCCCGTCCCCGAGCTCTCCCGCCGGGCTCATCTTCCTCGGTCTCATCGACCAACCAACGGCACCATTCGCAGGCGCAACCGCCATCCCGCGAATCTCGCCATGCGCGAGATATCCACCGGCCACATTCCACGTTCCACGCCATCACGATCCCCCATTAACGAGCCTGTCTCGCCATTAATGCGGGATCCCGCCCATCACGCGGGCGTGACGTCGGGAGCGTAACGGCCGGCGTAATTCTCACGCCCGCCTGCTTGCTGCCACCACTATTTAAACCCTTCATTCAGACGGTTCAAGTAAGTCTTTTCTCTCCACTACGCCTTTACTTTGCTCGGATATCCGGTCTAACTTGATCGTCGGAGGGTCCTCGGTGGTGTAACCACCCCGGGACTTCCTTGCAGGTAGCTCGGCCACAATAACCTCAAACCTATTGAGATCCACACCCTTCAGGAGCCAGCCTCCAACTCCGATCTCAGCCGTCCATCGTCGCTCCCAGAAGATCTACGGAAGGTAACATCTCGACGTGATCCGACATCCGTCAGGATCATAGGCAAGAACGCGGCCGTTGGACGAGGAGTGGGTCTCATGGAGGACATGGGCGAGGAAGAGGGAGAAGGAGATGTGGGGGGCTCGGTGAAAAAGAGAAGGGAAAAAGAAGGAAGGAAAAAAAAAGAAATGAGAGAGAGAAGGGATTGGGTTCTTGTTGGGTTTAGATATGGGTTTGGGTATTTGGGCTTGGGGAATTTTGGGAAAGGAAAATAGAGAGAAAAGAGAGAGGCTGAGGAGATGGGTTAGGTTATGAGGAGTGGGATTACGCTAGGGTTTGGGGTTTAGGGTAATTAGATAAACTAGGAAAATAATTATGAATAGAATTAGGAAAGGAAATAATATAAGGAAAAATAATTAGGAATAATATACATGAAATTATTAGAAAAATATTTATTCAAATACGGATTTAAGTACAAGGTGGGACCGGTTATTACATCAGACTGGTTTAAAAATCAAGTGTCTGAAATTTGACAATGATGGTGAATATGACGGTATGAAGTTTAAGGTATTTTGTGCAGAAAACGGAATCAGGATGATAAAAACAATTCCGGGAACTCCAAAACAGAATGGTGTCGCTGAAAAAATGAATAGAATTTTAAACAAGCATGCTAGAAACATGAGGCTATATTCATGGTTGCCACAACATTTTTGGGCAGATGCAGTCAATACAGCAGCTTACTTAATAAATCGGGGACCTTCAGTTCCGTTAGGTTTCCAGATACCAGAAGAGTTATGGACTGGGAATAAGGTAAATGTTTCTTATTTGAGAGTGTTTTGCTCATATGTACAAATAAATTCTGATAAAAGAGAGAAGCTTGATCCTAAAACTAGAAAATGTTATTTCATTGGTTATGGTTCTGACTATTCTGGTTATCGATTTTAGGATGATCAAAATAGAAAAATTATAAGACACAAGAATATATAGTGTATAAAGATAGACTTATAGTAAGATCAAATAGTACAAGAAAATAGACAGAAGAATGTGAAATGACTGTGTTAGAAGAGATCACAGATAGTGATATAGCTATGAGATCTCAAGAAAATCTTAAAAACACTACAGCACAACATACAATAGAACATGAACAAACCACTTCTCAAGTGGTTGCAACGAGATCGAAAAGGGTGTCTAGATCCACACAACAATATTCTCCATCCTTACATTATTTACTGTTGATTGATGCTAATGAAACAGAATAATTTGATGAGGCAATGCAGGTGAAAGATTCTGTCATGTGGGAATTAGCCATGATAGATGATGGATTCTCCAGAGAAAAATAAAACATGGATACTAACTCAGTTGCTAGAAGGAAAGAAAATTTTGCAGAACAAATGGGTTTGCTGGATTAAAAAAGAGAATGATGGCAGCACGAGATACAAAGCAAGTTTAGTAATGAAGGATTTTCAGCAGAAGAAAGGTATTGACTATACCGAATTTTTCTCTCCTGTAGTCAAATTAACTACTATCATGTTGATGCTTAGTATTGTTGCTGCTGAGAATTTGCATTTAGAGCAACTAGAGGTGAAAACGGATTTTCTTCATGGTAATTTAGACGAGGACTTATACATGGTACAACCAGAAGGTTTTCAAGTTCCTGATAAAGAAAATTTTGTGTGTAGTTTAAAGAAGAGTTTGTATGGTTTGAAACAAATACCCATACAGTGGTACAAGAAGTTTGATAACTTCATGAGTGCCAATGGTTTCATAAGACGTAAGATGGACCATTGTTGTTATTTCAAGAATTTTGATGACTCCTATATTATTTTGCTTTTGTATGTGGATGATATACTTATTGCATGATTTAGCATGAAGGATATCAACAAGCTAAAGATACAATTGTCAAAAGAATTTGAAATGAAGGACTTAGGACCATCAAAACAAATACTTGGGATGAGAATCACCGGAGATAAAGCAGAAGGAACTTTGCAGTTATCCCAAAAGAAGTACATAGAGAAGGTGCTGAGCAGTCGTGATACAAAACCTAAAAGAGCTCCTTTGGAAAGTCAATTCAAATTTACCAAGAAATAGTCATCCAAGACAGATGAGAAACGGAAACATATGAAAAAAGTTCCATATGCCTCGTGGTTGGGAGTTTGATATATGCTGTGGTTTGTACCAGACCAGACAGCACATGTAGTAGGAGTAGTAATCGGATACATGGCGAATCCTGGAAGGGTACATTGAGAAGCTGTGAAGTGGTTTCTACAATATTTCAAAGACACCTCAGGTATGTCACTTCAGTTCAAGAAAAGCAGTGTAACTTTGCAGGGATCCACCAATGCAGATTTGAGTGGTGACTTGGATGGCCGGAAGAGTACAACATGTTATGTGTTCATTTTGGATGGTACGACTGTGAGTTGGCTGTATAAACTCCAGAAAAGTGTTGCTTTATCAACCACCGAATCAGAGTGTATGGTTATATCTGAAGCTGCAAAAGCGATGATTATGTTAAAGAATCTTCTGAAGGAGTTGGGCAAAGATCAAGATAACAATGCTCTTTTCTGTGACAATCGGAGTGCTATTCATATTGCAAAGAATCCAATATTTCATTCAAAAACAAAGCACATTCAATTAAGATATCATTTTATTCGCGAGCTTGTAGATAGTGGAACATTGTTATTAGAGAAGACTCTTGGATCAAAAAACCCGACAGATATGTTTATCAAGATTGTCACTATTGAGAAACTGAGGTTGTGCAATACCGCAGTTGGTCTCCACGGTTAATTATGAGGAGGCACCGCACTAGGAAGTATTTTTTGGATTATGAGAAAGAAACAAGATAACGGTAAAAAAAACTTTTTTAGCTTATTTACCTAATAGATTGTTGAAGTCCAAAGTGACGTGAACAAAATTTCAAAGAATTGTCGAGATTTACTCGTTATTAAGTCAAGAGGTGATTATTGAAAATAAATTAAAACTATTGAGCAACCCATATGATATAGAAAGCCCGGCCTGACCCGCATATGATGATGTAAACGCTGACGCATCAGACAGCGACCACATGGTCGACATGAGGGAAGAGGCAGCCGTCCATAAGGATGGTAGCGTTCGACAAAACCCATACGTATGGATTTTGTCATGTAAGAATAAATGTATGAACAAACGTTACATGCATAAAGGATGATACTGTTTTTTTATTTCTCCTTTTCCTCCATAGACATTGGCTATGTCAAATAGTAGACATTTAATGCTTTCATTGAGAAAATTGAATTGCTTGGACTTTTCTTTTGAAAATGAAGCAGATGCTGTTGGGAGCTGCATGCATAGGAAATTATAGTGCCTATGAGACATCCACCAACATATTAATGGGCAACTGCATAAAGAAAAAAAATGTGTTGGATACATTCTATGTCTAGGCTGTTTAAACAAAGATTTTGATTCCTAACCAATTAATCAAGACACCCAATCGAGAAAAAGAGAAGTGTGTGTTGCTCAGAAAAATATTACAAGTTTACAGCGAGTGAAAAGAGTTTGTAATCTTTTATCTTAAAAAGAAAAAATAAGAAAACTAGTGCGGCAGAATGGACTAGGCAGATTACTGAACCACTATAAAAATCCCGTGTCTCCGTTGTGCGATTGCTTCTTTTATCCATCGTCGTTCTCATATATTTGGTAGATCAATTCCCAACAAAATATTCCATACAATCTGTAGTCTTCCCGATCAATAAATACAAGGATTGTAAAAGTGGTATAATCAGAATTTTGTGTGTGCATACAATAAATACTATGAATACAACATACTCAATCGTGATACACCGATGCTTGGGACTTAGCCTGTAAAAGAATAATTATATCAGTCCATCCTTTGCAAATTATCACAGGAGAAAAACGGAATCCAGTATCGTGGAACTGCAGCTTCCTCTAAATAGCTGGTTTCTTGGCCTGTGGAAATGCAGATCACATAATTAAAATTATGTGGACATATAAATCAGAAAATAAACTGTGAAAAAAGGAGGCGAAACCTAAAACTGCAATGCTTAACAACATATAGATGTGGTAATATTCTAACGATGATAGCGTCCGATATAGCATTTCAGAAGGAAAAAAATCTCATTACCTTTTTCAAATATTTCTTGTGAAGTTTCATTGCTCCTGTGCAAGCTTTTTTTGCATCGATATTTCCAGTGACATCGTTCAAAATCTAACAATGAAACAAAGAGATCAGTTTGCGGGTCATTAACATGAGAGCAAGCGAAGCAATGCTGGCCCTTAATATTAGAAAATATTAAATGATCAAACTTCATGTTTTAAATTGCATGTCAGCAATTGTAGAAAAGAAAAAACATTTATAAACATATAGAATTCATATAATTCTATATATTTCTGATAATATTAAAAAGCGATACTGAAATATTTCAGCGATACTATAGAAGATGATAAGACTTAAAACATAAAAAAGTTTAACTTTCTTCTTTACCTTGACGACATCATCGAGGCCACGTGCTTCCTGCAACAACTTCGCGCTTTTGTCCTTGAGGACGCTAGCGACAAGGAAAACCGAAATGGGGAGCGGCGCATCGGTTTTGGAGGCATTCCTCTTATTTTCTCTCTCATACTTTCCAAACTGACGTATCGATTTCACTTTCCCTTTTGATCCTTCCTTTTTATCATTTGCCGCTCCTGCGTCTTGCTCTTCATACAAGGAGAAGAAGTCAGGGTCATATTCCAGAGCCCACATCATCTGTGAAGAAATTTAAAGATATAATAACATCATATATAAAATAGCTGCAGCGCCAATAACATAGGGGTGGGGTGCGAGGGAGGGGGGGTTTGGTTGGGGTTGGGCCATCCCCGGGCTGGGTCTTGCAACCACAGCCCCAATGAATTCATTAAAGAAATATATTACAAATTAGGTGCACATATGAATCATAAGCAACCGATACTGAGAAAAAGAGGGAAGTAATTTCAGCTGAAAACTTTCCAGCTAATAATATGTCGATTTCTGATACCTCATAAAATGCCATTAAATCCAAGTGGACCCCTATTTTGTATATATAGATAAGGTGCACATATGAATCATAAGCAAGCGATACTGAGAAAAAAGAGAAGAAATTTTATATGAAACCTTTTAAGCTGATGAAAGTATGTCCATTTCTGATACTCTCTCAGGCCAAACATGGTTATTGAAGGGGCATCGATATGATGATGAATTCTATAGAGAAATGAATTCATCCCAGAGGTATAATTTGAGCTAAGGCCCAAGGCCAAGCATTTTATGAACACGAAATCTAATGACATCTAGTTTTCCACATAAGGGTATGTAACCATCAAGTAATATATGACTATAGATTTTTCTATATATGCAAAAGGTATTGGATAACCAGCTAATACTATGAAAACTGAAACATACGGTACATTAATTTAGGGCTTAATTCCAAAAAAAAACTACCAAACGCTTTCCCTCAGTCACGAGTAACTACCAAAAACTCTCATAATTACAAGAAACTATCATTCTTTAAAAGTTTTGTGATAGTTTCTTGCAAAATTTGTTGACATGACACCTTAGTTATAGTAGTTTTTTTTTTAGTTTTTTTTAGTTTTGTGGTAGTTTCTTATAGTTTTCGAAAGTTTTTTCACGGTTTCTCGTAGTTTTGAGAGTATTTGGTAGCTTCTTATGATCGAGCCAAAGTATTTCGTAGTTTTTTGAATTTAGCCTTAATTTGGTAACAGAGTGGCGGTGGAGCAGTGGAATAAGAATAAAGTAAATTTGTGGTAGAAATCTATTTATTCAGTTTGCATGTCATGATTCCTACCTCCCAAAGGTACAAAGAATCTCCAAATGAGAATTCTCGGCGGAATAATACCATAAACATACGGATCGCGAAAAGATAGTCACCTCCACCCAGTGTTTCTGCATTCAGAAGTCCAATTTTTTTTTTAATATACTTCTAAAAGAAGAGAAACAGTTGCACAAGCAAATCACTTAAAACGATTATCCTCCAGCATCAAGATTAAAACTATTGCAAATACCAATCATAGAAATAATGTGGTAGCGGAAATAATCAGACGGCTAAGATAAAATCAAATAAACGGCATATAAATCGATTTACCAAGGTGTTGATGAAGCTTTGGGTCAAGAACTTGAGTTATTGATGCTAAACTTTGGAGTTGACTCTCCACTCCGACAGATCGCTCTGTGCATCTGAAATTTCCTCGCTTTAAAATTCAAATAACACTATGTATTAAAAACAAGTTGAAAATAAGTAAAATTAATCATTGCATAGTAGTATTCAATTATAAACAAACCAGGGATGAATAAGCATGGTTATTTAGACACAACTGTATGTAATTATAGACATAGAAATCTTATTGCTTTGAGCCAATTATAGGTTGGCAACACAATTATCTAGACATTTAATTAAACAGCAGAATTTAGATCCAGATATTTTGCCGTGACCGCCAGGATACCGCAAAGTACGGATATTAACCAACTAAAAAGCAATATCCTTAACAAAAAAATAATAAATTAAGTTTTCTTTTTTTTTTGGGGGGGGGGGGATCGCATAAATAGACTTTTAGCTATCAAGTCTCAGTAAAGAAGTATTACCAATCTGCGCATCAAACGCTCAAAGCACCAAAATGAATCTGCCTCATCATCGAGAAGCATTATCATTGGGGAGCAAATATCGCTCATTCCTGGTCATAATGATAGGTTGTATTTAGTAGAAACTAACTTGATATAATAAAAAGGGAACATTATGATTACTAAATAAGCAAAGAAAACATGCTAAATGAATCTAGTACATAAATTGACTAGTCATAATGTTTCTTAGACTCATAAAAATGATAAATCTGTGCATGCCATTGAGTTAGAAAGAATCTGTAAACTAAAATAGTGAAAGAAGAATTGGATATATACAATACACTGTCTATTTAGCCCCCCCCCCCCAACCCGGGGGGGGGGGGGGAGGAGTCCTTTCAGACGTGACTATTTATATATATATATGTATGTATGTATATCAGTATATGCATATATAACATTTATATTTAGTTACCTTGACAATACCCAACGTCTTTGTCAAGCCAGGCATACACAGCTAAAATATCCCAAAGTTTTGAGAGATTTTCTTGCTTCTGATAAAATACCAGCGTTCTGTCAGTGCGAAGCACATCAAGACCTGTCATACCAAATCAATAACGTAGTGTCTTAGCTTAAGTTGAACATATTCAATCTAGTGATTTACTATAAAAAGTAAGGACGCAAATTTGTCAGTGTGTTAAAAATAAGGCTGGTTCATGTAACTTGAGTCTTAGCATCATATGCTTGCAAATAAACATCAACAACATTTACATTAGGCAGTGCAAAATCGTACATTCAAAAAGACATCATAACTTAGATCTGGCAAATGGATACTTATCTTAATGTCCGAACTACACTGCATTTATAAATTTTAAGCTACCAATAATGAAAATAACCTGTTCTCACTACATATAGCTATAAAAAAAATTACACCCAATTATAAGATATATAGAGATTAAGACCAATTAAAATGGACTCGGTTTTACACTTTAGTATCCACCAGGACACAAATGCCCAAAATAATTTCACAAATCAGAAACAATGTGCATGGAGTAGAAACGGAACTAAAGTCATAGCTGAAGAAGTGCAAAAATAAGAGAGAGATGATACATCAAGTTGATGCCTACCAATTTGATGTAGTGTAAGTTTCCACTGGATTATATTCTTGTCTGTAATGGGACCTGCATCCGCATGGGAATTATTGACAACCCCATTGCTTCCTGAATCAGCTTGTGCGTTGGGAATGGCTTGAAGCTGCACCAAAGGATCTTGAACTGGTTCACCATTCTCTGTAATTATCGGAGCTGTGATAATTATACCACTACCAACATGAGAATCCATCTCTCGACATTCTTCTTTGAATCTAGCATATTGTACTCTGCAAGAAAGTTATTAATCAGACCAGTACTCAAGTAGTTTGCTGCAAGTATTCTACATGTATTCTCCCTAACAATCAATAAATTACTTTCGGTTATTTGAAGAGATGGCAAAAAATACAAAAATAATGCAAAAGGTTGGGTTAAAGACTTTCTTGTTGTTGTAATAAAGTGTGAGAACATATAGGAACTTCTATCTCCATAGAAACCTTTTTGTTTAATAGACATGGTTTTACGATCTACTTGGAACTAAATTTGAGAAGTATACAACTTGCATATATGGAACTTAAAGATGTCAAGAAAAATTACCCTATGAACTGTACTACCTTCGTCCTTGTCGCACTTGATCTCTCTCATCAAAGGTGCTTTTAGGATCAAAACAACCAAGTAGAAACTCCCAGACTTCTCCTCTAATTGAAGGATGGATCCCCTAATCAAATATAGCATTAAAGAATAAGGAGCAACTAACAAACTATTCAGAATAAAGACACACGTAGGAAAGGATTATAACACCAAATGTATTTGTTTCTAGGTGACTATGCTAGGACGATTCATGTTATCATTTTAAAGCATTATGATGTAGTAATAGGTGATTCCTAGCAAGAGCCCCCACGCAATACACGGGTACGAAGTCCAAAGTTAAGAAAAATCATATTAATTTAAAAGATTATTATTATGTGATTTGTAAATTGTAATATCTCATATTTTTGACTTCATATGTAAACATTTTAGCATTTTTCTTCAGCTTTTCAATATTTTCTTTGCTATAACATATGAATCGCGAAATCTTTATAAAATCTAAAAAAAATTATTTTTCTCCTTGGTTTTTCAATATTTTGCTTGTTATAGCGCACGAGAATCACGAAATGTATAAAAATCCCAAAATTCTTCATCTTCTTCCAAATTTCAACATTTGCACACTATAGCACACGGATAAGGAAACATGTAAAAAATCTCAAAATTTATGTTTTCTTTGGTTTTCTAATATTTTGTTTCTTATATAGCACAAGAAAATCATGAATTTTCAAAAATAAAATACCTTTTGTTTTCTTCGGTTTTTAATATTTTCCATGAACAGCATATGAAAATCGCAAAATTTTCAAAGATCTCGAAATTTTTGTTTTCTTCATTCTTTTATTATTATGCATGTTATAGCACACAAAAATCATGAAATTTACAAAAAAAAAACTCATTTTTTCTATTTTCGTCGATTTTAATATTTTGCATGCTATATAGCACATGATAATGGCGAAATTTACAAAAATCTTCCAATTTACAATACTTTGCACGCTGCCATATGAAAATATGATTTTTTCAAAAAAATCCAGTTTTCTATTCTCCATAATTTTTTGCATGCTATAACACGAAAATCGCAAAATTTTTGTTCACTGTAAAATTTTTAAAAGTCTCAATATTTTCTGTTTTCTTCCATATTTCTATATTTTACATGCTATAGCACAAGAAATTCACAAAAATCTTCAAAAATCCAAGTTTTTTTTTTTCTGTTTTCTTCCCTTTTCTCAATATTATGCATGCAGATAACAAAGATTTTCCTATTTTCTTCCCTTTTCTCAATATTATGCATGCATATATAGCAATAAAAATCACGAATTTTTCAAAATTTTAATAATTTATATGCTATAGCACATGAAAATAGCAAAATTTTCAAATATGTCAAAAAAATTTGTTTTCTTTTGTTTTTCTATATTTCTTTTCGCAATACCAAACGAAAATTGAAATTTTTAACTCTCAAAAGTTCTTTTTTCGATTTTTCAATATTTTGCATGCTAAGCACACAAAAATCATGAAAAGTTTTCAATATTTTGCCAGTAAAACCTAAGTCTTGAGAGAATAAATTGTGAGAGTTTTTAAAGAAGGGGGCTCATCTGAAATTTTCCACCATATAAACCTAGTTGTATAGGATGAGAGAATGATAAATATTGAGCATGGAGCCAAAAAAATTTCCCATGACCCAAATATAGTAAGAAAATAAAACAGAGGGTAGATAACAATTTTCCATTAAAGTACAAGCTAGATAAGGGAATATTCTAAGGAATATTCTCTCATACAGCTTTATAGCTTTATACATATTAGGTTAAATTGAACAAATATACCCATCAACTTTCATGTTTTTTGCGATTGATACCATGAACTTTAATAATTAGAGGTTAGTACCATGAACTATTTTTTTTGGACATAACTACCATACAACGTTAACTTTTATGCCTTAATGGATCATTATACCCCTCAAAATTTTAGGGATTGACTGAGAACATAAGGATAAAATGGGGAAAACAAGTCAAATATTCATGAGATGGCAATTAAATATAACATTTGCAGACGGAAGAAAAGTTGATGGTATTTAGTTGCAATCAAAGATGATAGTTCATTGTACTTGTTTGTAATTAAATTAGTTCATGGTATCAATTGCAAAAAACATGAAAATTGATGGGTACATTTGTGCAATTTAGCCTATATATTATATAGATTGAGGGCATGCAACGATATGATATTTTTGTTAGAGTTTATACAATTTGAATTGATTTGGATATTTGTCGGGCTTTCTCCCTGAATCTAATCTAACATCAATTAAGGCGATACTATTAAGGAGTTAGTGATTTCATATCAAAAAGGAATGGAAAGCATAAGGAGAATAAGAATTGGAAATTTTAATAATTGATTGGTATATGGTTGGGGCCTAAGAACACACAAGGTTAAACTTTTTGAGCAGAAAATGATCTCAGCCTATTTATTGGTGTCTCACTAGACAACTCATTAAGTAAGGGAAAGAGAAAAAGAGAGAATGATACAACTAATTGGAATTATGGAAGAGGTGGTTCCCCTGAGTTGCAAGTTGTAAAATTCCATTTCTAGACTTTTTTCAGGTAAGTGTGATTTTAGGTAGAGCGTTGAAACAACTATATGTACATAATTATGCTACAGTTTAAATGATAAATAACCTATTCAGACGTTGTTTTCAATAATTTGAAAGAACTATAGCCAGAAAAAAGATGGATGGATAAAATTGTTTAAAACGGAACTTACTCCTCTCTGAATTCGGCTAAGAGTCGGAGCTATATCCACTTCACCTTCTGGACTAAACGCAGCTTGCCATCTTCGTTGGCTAAGGGTCTTTCCATTCTGCATCAAAAAAATTCGGTTTCATTTACCAAATCACATAAAGGCATAAAGAAAGTTCTTAGGGGAAAAAACCTAATGAAGGGACTCCTAGCCGAGCACCCTATTACTACTTAAGTAACAATAAGGTCAAGGTAATCTAACTAACATAAACTAGTGGTCTTCGCCTATTAATCCAAGCTAGAAGAGCATACAAAAGGAGTTTGTTGGGCGTACCGCTTTACCCAAACACTTAAACTTTTCATTGGTAGCAAAAGCACTCGCTCGAAATTTTCAAAACCATATCCCCCTTTGATTATTCCCCTCAGAGCAACCGATACTACAAAAACGGGTTATCCAATATACCTCTAAAATTTGTTTTAGTCAACGAGCAGGGGGGAGATAGGCAAAAGTGCTATATGGGCAAACTATCGGGAGGTTTTGTGCAATCAGCCCTTCTTTTCTAACATAAAAGTTTCCTTCTTTATGCATGAATCCAAACATTCCATATGAACAAAATGGAATGCATCATCCAAAAACGCACTAATATTTCCGGAACAATTCCAAAATAAAAACGGAATCAAAATAAATGCAGAAGCTAAAATCTTCAGCTAAATTTCAACCAAATTTTCCACAACGACCAATTAAAACCTAGGGGAAAGAACAAAATAAGGGATTAAAAATCAGACCTTGATCTTGAAATTAGTCTTGGGAACATCATCAGTGCACTCGGCCCTGACCTCATAGAAAGAATCAGTAGGCAATCCTGGATCCCTCCACATCTCCAATCAAAATCCCAAAAAAAAAAACTCAATAAACTCCTTTCAAAAATTAAGAAAACAAACAAAAATTTCACCCCTGCGACCGAAATGGATCCCTGGGAAGCGATATTCTCAAGGGACCCAAATCGAGGGCCAGGGAAAAGGGATCGATTTGGTGGAAAGGATTCAGTTATTTTTTTCTTTTGGTGGGGAAAAAAGGGTGAGATTTTTATAAGGGAGTCCTGGCTTGGCATTTGATAGGGAGTTGTTTAGGAGGAAGACAAGGAGACTTGTTCTCAAAATGGGCTCCGCCAATTGAGGGTAGGTATGTTAGTTTCTCTCCTTTTCTAATGTTTTCCCCTTTTAATTTCCTTCATTTTAGGAGGTGAGGGGAAAACCATATTTTGTTAAAACTTAAAATTTAGTAAAAATATATTTTCAGTTCAATATATCTAAAATTATTTGGTATTCCGGATGCTATGCACTCCGTCACCCCTCGGGTAGCTTGACGCAATCCATGGTTTTATTTCTTTTTCTCTTAAGACCGGATATATATGTCTGCCACACAGAATAATTTTTCCTATATTTCAGAGGATAACTTGAATAATTTATGAGAGTAAGCAATGACTATTAAATTGCAGAGAAAATTATATGATAACACGAGAGATTTTGGAGAATCTATAAATAAAAACCTCTCCACAATAAAAGAATTATTTGGTGAGCAATACATCTGCAGAGGGGGAGAGAGAAAGACAAAGGAGATTTTTAGATATCTTTCGTACAGTTGTTTGCGACCCACGATCCACCTCTTGTCTTCAACCGGGCATATTTGGCCGGCTCAGGAAAGAATTTTTTCCACACATGTATATTCTTGGACTAAATATTGAATACTAGAAAATGCTAAGGGCCAGGGGGAGGGGGAATGTTGAATATTAAAAAGGTAAATTTCACCAAATCCACCATGTACCGTATCATATGTTTCCAAAACCATCATGGAGATTTTTTGGTGCACAGAAACGCTCCGAACCTTTTTTCGTTACACGCAACCTCCTTTCGATGCCCTGCTGTTAAAATTTAAACTGTTTAAGTTAAAATTTTACTTTTTTCTTCCGAAAATGCCTTTCGATCCCCTTTTAAGAGTCGAGTGTATGGAAGGGTATTTTGGTCATTTCATAAAAAATTAAGGCCAGGAAGTCTTCAGGGGACGTGTTTGACGGAAAAAAGTTTATAGGGTTTCTGTAGGTTATAAAAAATCTTGAGGGCAGTTTTGAGAACATATTTTACAATTGAGGGTGGTTTCGATGAAATTTCCCATTTAGACAAATTGTAAATGATGCATTCTTGTTTACTTGTTAAAACCCAATGGTTCTCAAGAGTTGAGATGGTCTGTCAAACTCAGATGAAAAAATAGAGAAGCCATGAATTTACCAAGTCTTGCATGATCAAAACAGCCTATTCATTAACCAAAATCACATCCTTTTCTTGTTCTCCTTTCAACATACCATCTCCAATCAGTCATTCTCTCTCAGTCATTTACTGCTCAGCACAACTCAACAACTATGCCTACCAATTGTTTGATGAAATGCCACACTGGGTTTCTCGTCCAATGCTGTCTCCGTAGTCACCCTAACCAAAGAGGTTTGTAAGGGCCTAAGGGGCGTAAATGGGAGGTCTTTTAAAGGTTTTTGAGGAAAGAGAATGATGTCCGGAACGGTTCTACTTTTACACATTCAATTTGCGTTGAGCTTGTATTTTGGAAAGAGGGAAATTGTGGTTTGGTTTGGGGTTGACAAGGCTCTATTTGTTTTAATATTTTGTATCAGGAAAGAGTGATGGTGAAATCAAGACGTAAGGTTGATGAGATTCAGGAAATAGTATTTTCCGATCGTGGTGATGAACAATGCACTTCGAGTGAAGTTATATGCACGATAGGCAGATTGGAGGATGCAGTTCATCATGTTCATTAAATGCGAGAAGCAAGGAGATTCAAAAATATGGAAGTAGTGAGTTTTTACGAAATGGGCAACATGGAAATAGTCAAAGAGCTACGCATCGAAATCACGGATAAAGAGTCATATTTGGTTTGATTGTTAGATTTGGGAATGTTGAGGCTGCCCAAGAGCTGGCATGTGACTCAGAGAGAACCCTCTCAAGCCTAATTGATAGGCACTCTGCATTTTTTATGCCAAAGATAGGAACACCACATTCATGTTGATACTATGTGAGTTTGAAAATTTGAACCTAAGGATAATTTACTCTTTTATATGGTAAATCACGGCCTCAACTTAACCCGGTTATCTGTAATAGTGCTAAAGGCTGGAATATCAACATGACGTTGCATTTTATGAAAGAGATGCCCCACGAATGACATCAACTCAATGCCAAAACCTATAACATATTATTCAAGAGGAACGTACAGGGAAAGATAATATTGATACCCCTTATTCTTTCAGGTAGCTATTATGCTCGATCTCTTGCTTTAGTTTGCATTTATATACACTCCTGCTTACAAATAGGCAGTTTAGTATAATGGCAAAGGTTGCTTGTTAAGTGATGCTTGACTTTCCTTCTTCAACCTAACCCGGTTTATCTATTTCTTGATTAAATGTTGCTGTTTTTTCCCTAAGTATTATGTAAGCATCTGGGAATGGGCACCTAATAGGTCACACCTATAATCTCACTCATGTTAGTAGTAAAGCCTTCCAGAGTAACTACCTTTCTGTTGGATATCTTAATTTCCACCTGCGCTTTCTGGTCTGACTTCAATGGATTTGGTGACTACTTTCATATCAGTGCAAGAGTAGCACATTAGGTGTGCAATATCCTAAAAATCCTATCCTTTCTTCTTATGCAACTTTTCTCAAATTATATTAATAATATAATATCCTCTTTTATTGGAAACTTGGGTTTTTGTAACTTTGTGAGTTTTAGATGCCCAGCTTGTGTGATCGTGCATAACCATCAGAAAAATCGTTCTTCCTTGAGGAGATCACTAAATTAGCGTGTATGAATCTATGATGGTTGCATAAGAAGCAGAAGTTTCTCTCCCTTGTGTCTAAATCAAATATCTGTTGTAAGCTTACAGATTAGATACAAGAAATCAAGTCACTTCATTTTCGCCGATCTTGTTGACTGACCCAAATATTTCAAACACTTTCCTTCCATTCCAGCTTCCAACTTCAGGTGTGAATTAGCAGCTTCTATAAGCCAAAACACTAGAGAAACTTTAGCTTTTATGCAGAAAACTTTTATTTCTGCTGAATTGGATGGTCTTTTATGTTGTATTAATTCAAATACAGGATATGGGGATCCACATGGTACGGGCATACGACTTCAGCAAATCCAAAAAGGTCAAGATATGAATGCATCGTGGGCATGATGGTAACAAAATTACGTAGGCTTGCATGCTTGCATGGGTGATTATTATTTAAAAACAGAATCGTTGGGCTAATATAATTTTAAAACAGAATATATAGGCTAATGTATGTGTAAATTTTTTTATCTATTATAGTTTAAAAACAGAGTAACTCAGAAGTTTAAAAATATTCTCAAGTTATATAAATCAGTAGATACCCAACAACCATAATTCTCAAGCTATTGAATTCTTTACCAAGAAAGTGGAAAGAAAAATGATTGAAGTACATCTCTAAATCAAATGAAACATCATCTTTTGTGCATTCGAGTTTTGAACTTTTTTAGTTTCCAATACATCTAAATTAATGCTATTAATTTTGGCATGTACATGTCCTTTATGGAAGTATCCATGCAACTTGGATCTTCTTCAGTTGTGCTGAACAAAGTGAGATAAAAATGTATTCCTGCTCTTTGTGAATGAAAAGCATGGCTAACATGTCTGCATCAGTTAATATACCTTGATATCTTGAAAAGATGTGAAATGGCGCAAAGCGTTTTTAAGTACGCTATAAAAAATATCAAGCCTGGATCCTTCATCGATAATAATGCCATACGAGGTAAATGAGAAATTACCAGAGACAAGAATGCAAAATTATATAGATGCAAACAACAAGAATTTATTAATTAGTTTAATTTTGAAATTTATGGTCCTTTCTACATTTGTTTTAGGGTTTCAAGACGAAGTGGCAAATTTTGATCCATGACTCCATTTAAGCAAGAAACTATTTACATCCTCCTATCACAGAACTCCACATCATACCATGTGCTACCCCAGGTCAGTTTAAATTTTGTTGCATGCCTTCATTTGAGCACATCGTTGCTTTTCCTTTGAAAACTGCTAAGTTTATCATGTACATCTTATGTACGTATTCAGATTGCGCTTCACTATTTACTTGTCAGCTTCATATATATTTGTAGCAACGCGGTACATTCTAATAAATGTCTCTATTGATACAAGAATAGATTACAATGAATTGATTTGTCACTAAAAGAGTTCTTCAGTGGGGATCAACTATCCGGTATGAGTCAATTGCTTATACTAATCATTGTGTGCGCTCAAGTGGTTTGCAATGTTACTTGAAACGCGGAACGTTTCGATACGCAAAACGAAAACAGGAACACGAAACACCACTTGTTGTGAAACACGGTACGAAATGGGTAGTTTTCTTCCATATGCTTATATGGGATGGAAAACGTATCTCTAAAAAAAAGAAGTGTTTTTGAACGGGTTGTATGTATGTGTGTGTATTTGTGTATAATATACATATGTATAATTCAATTTTTTTGCTAAAAAATAAATTTCTGAAGTATAATCTAATAAAAACCCAAATATATGCCCATTCAACTTAAGTTTTGATCGGAATGGTGATTCTTCCGTTCCAAAGCGCTAGTGTTCCCAAATTGGGAATGATCGATCCAAATCGCAATTCGCTGGCGGTTTAGTGATTTATGGTAACATAGGGTTTGCTTACCCCCCAAGCATGAATTTAGTTTCTTTATATGCAAAGCAAAATCTTTTAACATTTGAGTGCAATAACAACATCAAGCTTTTATCCCAAAGTTTTAGGATCGACTATATGAATCATTTTTTCCATTTTGCTCTATTAAGGGACATCTTCTTGATTACATTAATAATTAACATATCTTTCTTAATTGCCTCTATCCATATTCGTCAAGATTTCTCTTACACCTAGTTATGTTATTAATTGCAATTTTCTCACTTCTTCAACCTGGAGTATTTGTTTGTCTCTGTTGCATATATCCAAACCGTTTCAATCTGTTTTCTCTTACTCATTCTCTACTCTACGGGAGCAACCACAAACTTGTTACAAATACCCTCATTTCTTATCCTATCCTTAAGTATGTTACCACTCATTCATCGTAACATACTCATTTCGGCCTCATTCATCTCTTGAACATGTTTCTTAACATTCTGATCTATAAAGAAGAGTCGGTCTTATAGCCGTCCTTAGAATTTTCATTTCAACTTCAAAGGTGCCCTACAATACATAGTACTCGTGAAACACTTTTCCATTTTAACCACCTCGCTTTGATTCTATGAGCTATATCTTTCTTTATCTCTCCATCATGATTAATTAAAGATCTTATGTAACTAAAATTGTTGTTTCTAGATTTCTCTTAGCCATCAATTTGTATCATACGCCCATCTATTTGCACCGTTTTACTGAAATTGCATCGCCTATACTGAGATTTTGTCTTGTTAATTCTAAATACATTAGATTCCAAGGCATCTCTCCATTTTTCTAACTTAAAGATTATCCTTTTTTGGTTTCATCTGCTAAAACAATATCATCAGCAAACACCATATACCATGAGATGTCATCCTGAATATGTTTAGTATGTTCATCCATAACTAACAAAGAGATAAAGACTTAATACCGATTCTTGGTGTAAACCTATGGTAATAGTAAATGATTTTGTCTCTTCTCCAATCGACCTCGCTCTAGTACTTGCTCCATTATACATATCTTAAATCACATCAATATACGTGAGACACTAGTTTCTTCTCTAAATCCCACTACATTAACTCCCTAATTAACTCTTTCATAAGTCTTTGCTAGATCAATAAAACAATATGTTAATCTCTCCTTTTTCTCTCTATATTTCTCCATTGACTGCCTTAACATTTAAATTGTTTCCATGGTAGATCTTTTTGATATAAAACCAAATTGATTTTCAAATATAGACATTTCTGTTGGATGGGTTGTTTAAAGAATTGATTTAAAATTTAATTAATCCTTGTGGTCCCCACTTGAAGCAGCCACCAAGCTCTTGGTGAGCACGTGATGGCTATATTCGTTTGGATATGCTAGAATCCTTTAGCATATTAATGTTGTTGCTATACTTAATTTTAGAACATTTAGATAAAACCAAATTGATTTTTAGATATAGACATTTCTTTCCTTAATACATGTATATATGGTCGTTTATGATATTTCTTCTCATCTTGTCAATATTTGCTTATATAAAGTACTGGTGCTGATGCATTTGTTGGGGGTAAGGGGAAAATTACCAAAAAGATAACTGTAACAATTGCCATGCAGCCATATAGGATATAGAGAGCAGACTAAGTTGATACATAAGTTTGATAAACTTAAGAAGAACTATTTATTAATGTGTTAAACATTCTAACATCGACTATATAAAAGGAACTAGTTAGAAAAATGATGTCTACACGTTCCATTTATAGGAAACTTGGTATTCATACGGTGAGGTACTGTGCACCATTTACATGTGATGAGCACAAATGTTAGAACGAATCTCAGGGAAGATCTGTATTCTTCTTTGCAACAAGAAATCCTAGGCGTAGTATAGATTTCAAAACCAGTTGCGGAAGGGAAGTCGAGGTGCCAGTGAAAAGAAAGGACTCGGTCGGTCTGTAAAGCAAGATGGCAGGGCCTCTTAAGAATCAACAAATCTTTTAGGTAGGAAAATTCTCCTCGGATAGTGATTTGTTGATAATCCTGATAATATGATCCATGGCTGTTTGGTACTGATGGTTAGGAAATGTAGACTAGGCAGAGGCCTACTCCTATGCTTTATTCCCTTTTTACTAAATTACAATTGAAAGCACATTTTCATTAGCACTTGTTTCATGAAGAGTCAAAGAGTGAGTCCAAGTTCTGACATCCTTGGTTCCTGATTTGAGACATTTTGGAGACATACTGTTGCCCCAAGCAAACACCAAAACTGCAGATAAAACAAACACAACCTCATATTGCTTAATTCTGATGTGAAGTGAAATATAAGTTTCCTCTTCAGTACTCTTAAATTCTGATCTGTACATTTCTGAGTTATAACCTCACTGATCATGTGATGCACTTCCTATGTACTCTTCATTATCCACAATAATGAAGGAATCAGATCGGGAACACCTAAAGTCCTTGTTCATTGCAGTCCTTATCCTTCTCTTGCTAACTGTTGTCATCCTCTACTTCATCTTCAAACCAAAACCGCCCGTAGTTACTGCCACACCCATTACTCTCCTGCACTTGGAGTTCAGCCTTACCCCCAAGGTCATTTTAAGTGTGACAATTGGTGTGGATGTCTTTCTTTACAACCCAAATGTAGCTCCTTTTGAATACGACGAGACTGTGGCTAGAGTCTATTATCGCGGTATCTGTGTTGGTGAGGCTTTTGTTCCTGGAGGGAGGATCGAGAAGCAAGCCGCAAAGGATATAGGTTCGCCTGTTGAATTGCTTGTGAATAGGGTTGTCTCTAATCCTAAATTCTTGTCGGATGTTACAGATGGGGTCTTGAACATGGTCGCGATATCGAAAACAGAGGGACAAGCGAGTATCTTGGGGTTTGTTAATGTGCAAGCAACGATATATGTGGAGTGTTCTGTCAGTGTTTTTTTGTTGAAAACAACTATTAGTTCCAAGTGTATTTCGAAGATTAGGTTTTGATTGTTCCTCTTGAGTGACGTATTTACTCCTTTTCTTTTCCTTGTATCTGAGAAAAAGCAAAACTCTATTGCCCTTTAGTCCAGTAAAATTCATTTCAAGTATTTTCGTTTTCGAGGAAAAATATGATGTCAATTCTTGAAATCGTCTTTCTTATAGTTGGAAGAGCAGTGTCCCAAGGCCATAAAATTATTTTATTACATTTTCTCTTGTATATGGGCATCATAAAATGCACATTTTTAGAATACATATCTATACTTACTGTTTAATACCTTTATTTCAATCGTCATAATTTTTTGGGTGTATGTTGAATTCCTGCATGGTTGAAGTTAGGTAAACCAATCAGATTTAGTTTCTTTAAATTTCAATGATTGATGTATAGAAGGATAACTTACATCTCTGCCTATTCTCTATATATGTACATCATTTTGTACTGCTTTGCTTATATACGCCAGTCGAGTTCATATTGTAGCTTGACTGGTGTCTTGTCTGTGTATGGCCACAAGTCCTGTTTAAAACTATTTCAGATTTTCTCTATTCTTCTGATAGCCGTCAATCTTCAGTATTTTCACTGAATCACACTCTTGATGAATTTGATATGAATAAAAGAGAATTGGGGGGGGGGGGGGGGGGGAGGAGGAACAGTGTTATATTTAGTACTGCAAGAGTCCATTGGCATCATTAAGAGTTTGCAGATACTGAATATTGACAACCTCAATGTTCATACCCAATATTTGAATTAAGTTCAATTAGAAGTAACTGTTCAAAGTTTGTATCATCGTCATCAAAGCATTATTCATCAAAACAGGATAGTGGGATTGGCTATGGTGCTCCACTCTAAAAGCTATAACAAAATTTTGCGTTCGACAGTAGGTCAATGATTAATAAGTCGTGAATTCTCTTTAAAGAGAACTGTGACACATAAAAGATTTGACAGAGACTTATCATAAGCCTAGCAGCCGACATCTTGCGAGTTGCCAGTTCTCTTAGGGGATTCATCAGTCTCAATTTATTTCAGATTATGGAATTTATCAAAATATGCATCAAGAGCAAAACCGACACAGATTCACATCATAATAGTCTCAGCACAATTTGCTCTACTTGTCTCACTCCATACAAACACAGTAATATCGCACTTCACTGATGTCCTCGCATGCAATTTAAAAATCTTCAACACTATCACGTCCCCTTCCATATTCGACCGCGAAGTCAAGTTCACCATCCCTGAAAGCATATCCTGTGCAAAATCCGGGTTCGATAACACCCTCAGCATATGGATGTCTATAACAGTGCTTATGTTCTGTGTTGCCCGTGCCCCAATCTTTCCAGCTGGAATCGGGGCCCACGCTACGAAAGTTCCTCTGTAGTAAACCGAAGTGCTTGTGTTTCTGTATTTGAAACCTGCGTAGTTCCGATTCTTGACGAAAATATCGATCCCAATTTTTACCTGTAAAGTTGGGACATGCAATGGGCTGAATTGGAAATTCTGAAGTTTAACTAGAGTTGCGATCACTTCAGGTTGTTTTGGTTTGAGGATTGTAAAGTATAGGATTAATAGGGTGACAACGAGGATGAGGATGAGGATGATGAATATGGTGCAGCAGCTTGTTAGGCATTTTCGTGAGTTGGCCTTCATTCTTGAGTAGTAATGATTCGTTTTTTTTCTTTATAGTTTCTGATTTCTTTTCAGTTTAAATAGTCACAAGATTTCACAGATAATTCTTACTGCATGGCATTACTGGGCCCTACTACGTTGTAGTGCAAATGAGTACGTAAGTATGACTAATAGGGTAACGGTCATTATACGGAAATGGAAATTCGTGATGTTGATGTTTGATGAAGGCAAGGTTTTGGTGAAGTATCATATGTAAGTTTTATGGATGTTAATGTTCGTTTTCTGTGGATGGGTGTTTGCAAAACTTTTCTTTGGTGTTATCCTTCCTTTTTATTGACCATTTGATTAAGTTGAAAGATCATGTGATGGGGGTGAGATGTCTGTTTGGTGTTTAAAATAGTTGAATATGCAAATAGCGAAAAGGATTATTACTTTGGACATTCTCTCTTAACTCATTGTGTTTCTGTCTCTTTTCACAAGTCAGGTAGTTTGGCCAAATGTGCAATTCCCATCATCAACCTAGGATTTGTCAGGGGAAAAAGTCACTTTCAGGAATTCTTAGAGATTCACTACAGGGTGTGTCAATCGATGTGGCAACTTCTGTTTATAATAGAGTTTGCTAACACCAGCCTTACCAAATGCTTTGAAGATGGTAATATATGGTCTCATGCTTAGCCCTTCTCCATTTTTAGAGTTGACCATATCTTGAATCTGATATTTTTTTAAGACGACAAACAAGTGCAATTTTGGAGCAGTGTTTCTACTTTCAGACAATTTAAGTGCATTATTGACAGGGAAGAGAGCAGTATTGTATTCTTGAGAGGAAATTGATTCATGTTACTAACATGGAAAATATCCAAGGTTCTACAAATGCTTAGATATTCTTTTGTTACTGCACGAATAACTTTGAAGTTGAGGATGATAATTTAATAGCTTAACACTCTTCGACAGATTAAACATTTTTATGAACCAAGACATTGCGGTGCTATTTGTTCTTAATCAAAGGCATGTTGAACTAGATGAATCCGGATTATCATGATATTATCTTATTTCCTTGCATTTATTTAAAACTCCAGTTGTGGTGAGAAAAATATTATTTATACTTAAACAATCCATAGCTTCAAAAACTTTTTCTAGGCTCCGATGCTCAAGAGGTGAAGAGTAAGTAGGGTGTGAGAGTCGTGACAAGTAGGCAAGATGTGCAACCAACATTAACGGAGAGCTGCCAAATCAACAACCCAAATGTTCTGTCAGGCCCAAATCATCTGGCAAGTGTAATATCTATCTAAGGGGGGTGTTAATGTATTGCTTTAGCTTATTAACAAGTCGATATATTGGCCGAAACCAAATTTCCTGCAGAAAACAACTCATTGGGGTGAAGAGCATGCATTACACTTTCCAGATTGAATCCTAATAGCTGGAAATTATGTAACCTTATTCACAAGCCATGAATATTCTCATGGCAGGAAGCAAAGTATTAACTTCTATGCAAAAGCTCACTGAAATGACCAGCTCTTAATATATAAAGTGATCATATGCTTTGCTCCATGGTCCAAGACATCTAAAAGAAGAAGAATATCACAAAGAGAAGTAAGGGTGGGGACTAAAGGCATGCATGAAGTCCTATAAATACTGTATCGGACATTCTTCTCTCATCATAGGCTCAACACTAAGTTCATTTTTTTCTTGTCATGGCGAAATTTCACTGCTTGCTAATTTTGAGCCTTGTTTTGGTTGTGTCCATGGCTGGTGCAACCCAGTATAAGGTCGGTGGGTCTGATGGATGGCATGTGCCGGAGGACCCGAAGGAATACGGCCAATGGGCACAAAAGAGTCGGTTTCGAGTTGGAGATTCCCTCTGTAAGTTTTAGTTACCAAAATGTGCATTATCTTATCCCTTTAAATTCCTCTGATATTCTTGGAATTACCCCTGGTCACTTGTTTGATCAGAATCTTCATTATATATCTTTTTGGTCATGACATCAACTAATTATTCTATAGTGCTTACAGATCTTTTGTTACTAATTTCAATAAATTATTTAGATTGTTTAAGTTTTTGGCTTGCTCATATCATTGTTTCTCTAGTCCTATATATAGTTAATGTTAGAACCAAAATAAAAGAAACCATACGATATAGAATCCAATACATACACATGCCATGCTTTCTTTTTAAAGTTTGGGCTTCACTGGGACCCTAGCCAGCCTTGAAAATAAAGGGTAGATTTTATTAAAAAAAACTAGTGAATTTTCAGATAGCAGCACTGAACTTTAGAAATGTCTTATACCCCCCTTGAAAGGTATTTTTGTCGAGGCAATTGCATAAAAAAATGTCATAACAGTTCATTTTGGGGGCTATTCAGTCCAGGTACAAGGTTATTTTGGAGTTATTCAGTCCTCTCGTGTCTTAAACTAGTTAATGAAACTATCATTTTCATACAACATTGCCGGTGCGTTTGTTTTTTTTTTTTTTTGGTTTGGGGGTTGCAGGGGGGGGGGGGGTTTCAATGGCACATATTAAGTTCAATGGTGTTATTTGAAAAGCCTTGAAAATTCATCAGTGCTTTTAAGGATTAATACATACACAAACATTTCCGAATAGTAATACTTAATGATTATCATTTTATTATTTGTTAAAACGAGCAAAAATTAACCCGATATTGGATTTGAGCACATAAAAGAACATCAAATCCAAGACATCTCTAAATCTTTGGTTTGTTCAATGTTGCAGTATTTGTCTATCATCCTGATACGGACTCTGTGCTATATGTGAATGAGACTTCCTACCACAACTGCGACACGTCATCACACTCGTACATCGATTCATTCGACGATGGAAACACAGTCTTCGTGTTCACTCGATCGGGCCCACACCACTTCATCAGTGGCAACAGAGACAACTGCCTCAAGAATGAATCTTTACTAGTTGTAGTCATGGCAGATCGCACGAAAGCTCCGTCTCCTTCCACTTCCGCTTCCGCTTCTGATTCTCCTCCTCCTCCGAAACATAATGGAGCATCTTCAATGTCAATGAGCTTGATAGGCTCATTTGGAGCTTTACTTGGTTCTCTATTCTTTGTGTTGGCTTCGTTTTCCTGTATTTAGAGTGATGGTTTGTTGTGTGCAGATATTTGGATTGTCCATATATATATTGGTTTGTTTGTTTTTGTATTTTTAAATTTTTCTTCTTCTTTCAATTCATTGGTTTGGTTGAGGCCATTGATCCTCAAACTTGTGGCATCACTTGAACAAGATTCAAGTATCTATGTAACATGGATTTCTTTGATTTTGGTCATTGAAGAAAGGAAATAATGCAATGTGTGTGTTGATTACTTTATTGTGATTTTTCCAAGTCATGTTTACTCAAAATCTCTCATGTGCTTTGATTCATTTGTTTTTCAACTTCATTTGTCGTCTTAATATTTAGGTTGATGAGAAGAAAAAGGTGCTGATTTATGATCGAGGCTTACAGTAGTTTATCAAAAATTGTTTTTGACCACAGTGAATGGGTTGAGGAGAGTTTGTAGGGCATGTTACATATTAGGGTAAATTGTTAAAACACCCCAAGAAGTCTTTCCTGCCGACAAAATTCTTCTAGCCTTGAAGCGGTTGTCAAAAACCTATTGGAAAATTTCCGGCTGTCAAAAAATTTCCTGCCTACGATAGCTACTATATCTAGTTATTATATGATATCTATACACTTGCATGTTATATCTATGCAGTTGCATGCGATATATAAGCAGTTGCATGTGATATCTATGACGTATTTAGATCCAGCAGACAACTATACAGATACTGCATGAAAATTTTTCAGGAGGTTTTGCCGACCCCTTAGGGGATAGGGGGTTTTTGCAGCGGAAAAAACTGGTTTGGTGTGGAGGGGGAGGGTTTTTTTTTTTTTTTTTTTTGAAAACTTACCCTATATATTATGGCCGGATGATAAAAAGTTTCCAGGACATAATATCAAGAGCAGTTGTGGATTGTTCCAAGTCTTGCCTTTGGTAATCAGATGCAGCCCAAAAATTCAGAGAAATATATCACTCCATATATGTCAATTCTTCATTCAAAAGTGTGTCACACATTGTTCAGTTTCAGCTGAACTTTTTTTAATATATGTCCAAGTACAATTGGAGATGAATAATCCAACAAGTAAACTTTTGTTATTGAAAATTATCATGTATTTACTTCCCTTTTTGGGGGGCTAAACAAAGGTTATATATAGGATTTAATTGGCCAATGGTATAAAGACTAGCCAAAACTATGGTTGTGTCTTTGCCCCTTAATGATGCTCAATACCGGCGGTCTCCAAGGTCAGGACACGTGGCAGATGACGTGTCCCAGAACTCAGAAAAAAGGATCACAGGGGCCGACCAAGCCATCCTTATACCCGACCTACAAGCGCAGGCTGGCTCACCTCAGAGTCCCCTGAAATTTAGCCTTCTCGGCCTCTCAGCTCATCCCGAGCTGACTCAGGACCAAGACTCCTCGGCCCTCTCGCTCGTTCCCGAGCCCCCCCAGCCGAGGCCATCTTCCTCGGTCCTCCAACCGACCAACTCCACCACTCACAGACGTAACCGCCGCTCCGCAAATCTCTCCATACGCAAATTCTCCGCTAGCAACATCCCACGTTCCACGCCACCACGATCCCCATTAATGGGCGATCCGCTCTCTACGCGGGCGTGATGTCCGGAGCGTAATTGCCGGCGAGATTCCCGCGCCTACTGCTACGTGCTGCCGCCACTATATAAACCCCCATCACAGAGGGGTTAGGTAAGACATTTTTAATTTACTTAGCCGTTACTCTGCTCGGATCTGGTACTAACTTGATCGTCGGAGGGTCCTCGGTGGTACCAAACCACCCCAGGACTTCTTTTCAGGTACTCGGTGCTAACTTCCCAAATCACCAATCTTCTCAAAACCCACTGAGACCCGCACGCAACAGGGGATCACCTTCCAAATCCATCGGGAGATCGACGGAAGACAACATCTGAGGGAGACCCGAAAAGAACCTCCATCAGTTGGCGCCGTCTGTGGGAACGCAAACTCCATAAAGACAATGTTGGCCTTCCGATCTCCGTCCACATGGCAAGCAACCATCCTGAAGATCCAGGTGCCAGCCGCCACCTCCCCCTCACCGGAGGCATGGATGAACCTCCTCCGGCGACCGTCATTAACGCCCTCGCCATCCGAATAGGTCGGCTACAGTCCCTCGTGGAGGCGCTCGTCTGCGTCCAGACCGCCGGGCCAGAGGCCCAGATCGCCACTCCTCCGCCTCCAGAAGGATCCGCCCTCGTCGGCACGGCCGACCATCGGCAGGCTACGACTCCTGGCCATGGATCTCACGGGACGATACTCCCTGAGTCCCGCTGGGCGCCCCACGGCTCCACACCAAGGTCCGCCGCCAGAGCGCCTCGCTTCGAGCCTCCTCACAAACCTTACCCCCCTGAGGAGATGTCGGTCACCTCGCCTGTCCACAGGCATGATCGACACCCCCTCCCCCGACGGGATCGCACAGAAGGGGCTCGCCACGACGGCTCGAGAGCCACCTCGTCCGGGGATTTGAGAAACCTCATCGAGAGGAACCGGGGCCGCGCCCAGACGCAGGTCTCCCACAGCAGTGGCCAGGGGTCACAAGGCGCCGAATCCTCGGGGTACCACGGCCGACTCGATGCCCTCGAGAAGAAGATCGAGAGCATGCACCGGAAGGGTCACCTCTCGGGCGACGGGGCTAAGTACGCCGCCGACTCGCTCACCAAGCCGTTCACCGAGGGACTGCTCGTTGTCCACGTCTCCTCGTGCAACAATCCCCCGAAGGTCTCTCTGTTCGACGGGAAAACCGACCCGAAAGACCATTTGGATGCTTTCACCGCGGGGATGAGCTTCCAGGACCATTCCGACGCCGCCCAGTGCAGGGTCTTCCCAGCCACCCACATCCGTGCAGGTCGGGACTAGTTCCGAGGGCTCGAGCCTTGCTCAATCTCGACCTTCGACGAGCTACCTACTCAGTTCCTCGGCCACTTCGTTGGGAACCGCCGGCAGAAGCGCACGGTCGACTACCTCTTCACAATAAAGAGCGGGGACAAGGAGACGTTCAAGGCTTACATCACCTGCTTCTACAACGCCCTCCTCGAGGTCCCCGAGCACCAGGACGAGACCGTCATCACGGCGCTCAGATCCGATCTTAGGCACAAGGAGTGGTTATGCTCCTTTGCGTTGGCACAACCCAAGACCATAGCCGAGGTCAAGGCATGGACCGAGCGTGAGGTTCAGCTGGAGTCCGAGGTGAACGCGAACCTCCCCCGAGCAGAACGGTCCGACCAGAAGAAGAGGGCTCGGGAAGAAAGGCCGGAGCGTCAGCAGCCCTATCACCCGAAGTTCCAGGAGTACACCCCGCTCAACGTCTCCCTCGCAGTGTTACTAGAGGTGGCCCAAGGCGAGGGGTTCTTCAAGTTCCCTCCAATCCCGCGTCAGGCCTCGAAGCGAACCCGGGGCCCTTACTACGCCTTCCACCGGACGCTGGGCCACGCCACGGAGGATTGTAAACAACTCCGAGACTACATTGAGGAGCTCATTCGATCGGGGCACCTCGCCGCCTACTTAAGGGACAAACGGCAGGCCGACCGCGAGCAGGAGCAGCGTCCCCCTCCTGCCGAGCTGACCATCGGCCAGATCATGCTCGTTGAGGCAGATGACTAGTCCGGCGCTCAGGAAGTCCCGTACCCGGTGCCGAACACGGAGACCAACAAGTCTCCGGGGAGCTCGGGCCACGTTAATAAGGTCATTTATTAGCATGTACTTTTCTTTTTGGGCAATGTAAACTCTTCCTAGGGTCTATTGTTAATTTAATAAAGATCAACGTAACATTGCAAAAAAGAGGGAAATCTCATTTATTCAAAAAAGGTATTATGGGCTCCTCAGCCATACATACAAAAAGAAAAAGAAAATTACAAGAGCAGGGAAAGGGGGTGCAGAGAGCACTGCTCATGATACTCGGTGAAGATCTCCGCCAGCCGAGGCCTCGCGAGATCCAACCTCTACCCTCGGTTCCCCCCGCGCGCGTCGACCTCGAGCCTCAGCTCGTAGCACTCACGGACGAGCGCCTCCGAGCGAGCCAGCCGGTTCGCGGAGATCAGGCCGAAGTGCCTCAGAGAGCGCAGCTTGCCCACGGCCTCGTCATAGAGCTGCTCGGACAGGGGGTTTTAAAGCTCCGGCGACGCCCTCCAGATGGAGTACATCAGCAGCTGCAGCAGGGAGGAGCGTCGGGGGAGCAGCCAGCCGAAGTGGTCCTCGATGCTCCCATATACCAACTGCACCGTGTCATCGGTGCAGTTCTGGTCATAGAGGTATACGTCTTCGAAGTGGATGATCTCGGGGATGGTAAAGGGGAAGTCCTGCATTCTCGACGTTCTGTTTGCAAGGAAAGGAAGGGCTAGTACTCCTTCAGCCTTGTATAGACCGCTGCGCCCCAATGGAACCTAACGGTCGCCCGCTCTCGCCCAGAAAGTCGCTGCCACACGGCGATCATCGAGCCTTCTCTGGCGGAATCGGAACGATGCGATCCTGGCGCTTCGCCTACCCCCACATTCAATACGCATGCTACGCGCACGTTCGCCGCGACCGTCCCTGTTCCCCGCACTTGCAACTGGACGGACAGGTGAAACCTCATGAAGAATCAGCCGAGCGGCTTCCCTGCTCGGCTATCCCTGGCCGGTAGATTTCCTACTCGCAACTCCAGGGATCAAAGCCCTCACCAAGAGGCAACCGCGCAGCTTCATTGCCCGATCACCCTTAGCCGGCCTCATATGGCCCCTCCAACGCTAAGGGTCCAAGTCCTCCTTAGAGGCAGCTCAGCGGCTACCATGCTCGGCTATCCCCGGCTGGTGGCTCCCTACCACGACCGATAGGGATCAAAAGCCCTCCCAGAGGCAGTCGAGCCTGAGGATCCCTCGCTCGGCTATCCTTCAGGACAAAAGCCCTCGCCAAGAGGCACCGGGCGGTAACCCGGCCCGGCCAAGGGTCCTTGGTGGGCTTCTTACAGCCCCTCCCGCGCTAAGGACCAAAGTCCTTCCAGAGGAAGTCGAGTCCTTGCTCGGCTATCCCCATCTGGTAGCTTCCTACCACAACCGACAGGGATCAAATTCCTCGCCAAGAGGCACTGGGCAGTAACCCTGCTCGGGCCCCATCCTGAAGGATCAAAGCCCTCGCAAGAGGCAACCGAGAGGCTACCCCGCTCGGTCAACTCCGGCTGGTAGCTCCCTACCCATGACGCCAGGGATCAAAGCCCTCGCAAGAGGCATCCGAGCGGCTACCCCGCTCGGTCGTCCCAGGCTGGTAGTTGCCTACCCACGACGCCAGAGAACAAAGCCCTCACCAAGATGCAACCGCGCAGCTTCACTGCCCGGTCATCCTTAGTGGGCTTCCTACAACCCCTCCAACGCTAAGGACCCGATGTCACGCCCCGCTTCCCAGTATGCGGCGAAGGGGACGCGACCGGTCCGCTACGTATATACTCAGAAGTACATATGCTAAGCGTATCTAAGCAATATAAAATAAATACACAAGAGACAGGATATAAAAAAAGAGCAACTTTTATTTATTAACATTCTTTTGTACAATGCATGAAAAGGAAATACAACTGAAATAAAAACGATGCCTAAACAGTGGCATAACAGGAAATGAAAGTACTGAATGTAAAAGTGTACAATGAAACTAAAGTGCTGGATCTTCGGCAAACTGCTCCAAGTCTTCTGCAGATGGCTCGATCTCTGTCGGGTCCAAACCACCTGACGACATTCAAAGAAGAAAAAAATAGAATGTCGTCAGCGAACAGATCGCTCGGTAAGTCCCAAGGATAAGGGAGGAATAGACATAGAGTAAGAGAGAGAGAGAGAGAGAGTAGCTTTTAATGTTGTATTATATTGTTGTAGTATTGTGTTAACGCTGTTATTTGTAGTTTGGTACATAAGAATGCCAGTGTATACGAGAGGGGTCTCTATATGCTAGAGACCAGGGCAAATGGAAGTACAAGGCTCCGTTATACAACCCGGAACAACGACAATTGGATTCATGTTAGGTGTCTTAATGTTACCGTCTCGTGCCACTTTTAACACCCTCCGTACCAATCTACCCCTTAAACCCCGTAGTGTTTTGATTGTATTGTTTGTATTGTATTGTATTGATTGTATAATTGATTGACTGACCGAAACCATGATATCAGTAAACGGATGTAACCGTAGAATCATGTAAATGGAATAACTAGAGAACCATGTAAATGGGATGTATATCCATGGTTCGGTCCGGTCAGGTTGTATAGATTGTATAGTTGGATTCATAGATTCATGTGTTCATATTGAATTGGAATACTGTAGATTGTAGATTGTACTTGAAACATATTCAAGTCAGATCATAATCAGACTCAAACCCGAGTTAGACAATTAGAAATGTAAATCGAAGTCCTATAATTACTAGGGTCCTTAGGGTAATTTATAAAACTTGAGGGGGTTTTATGTAAAAATACTTTTATATACTTTTCAAAATACACCTCAAGTATTCATTATTCGTCTTTAGAGTTGTAATGAATGTGGATTTTATATTGTGCCATTTCTAGTGAAAATATCCTATAAATAAAGGTATTTATCTGTAATATTGATTTATTTGAAGTTCATGGTATTTTAGTGTAAAATTTATTCTTGTGATTTTTAGAAAAATGTGGAATATTTATATTATAATAAAATAGATATTTAAATGATAAATATACATATATTTATACAAAAAATAATTTTAATAAATATTTTATATTCCAAAAATCTCATTTTCTTAAGATGTCGTATTTTAAACCTTTCGAGACCGAATGCTCCTTGCGGAGGTCTGAATCTCGCACTACTAAGCCCGAGGATGTGCGATAATCCGCACCATCCCGAACGGGTTCCCCAAAAATGGGTTGTAGCGGCGCTTTGCAAAGATTGTAAAATACTAACCCTTTAGAAAACGGTTTTATAAAGTAAAATGTATTTATTTGTAAAAATGTAAATTCTCCGTATTTTAGATTCTAGGGTTTTCTAAGTCAACTAGCCTATTTCTAAATGGTCTAAACGACAAGTTGTTAGATACCTCAAATCGTCTTTTCACCGCCAATTGTGGCCAGGTAAGTACAAGTGAGGAAAGGAGAGATCCGCTCACGAATCACCGTGAGACGGGCCTTTTAAAGTTACTTTTCTCACTTGCCTAGCCTAGACACCACAAAGTCGGGTTTAGATACACGACCGATGTCCACAACTTATCGTATTTTCATATTATGTGGTATTTATTTAAAAATGTATCAATACTAAATGTTTTAGAAATGGTTTTATTAAGTAAAGGGTATTTATTTGAAAGTATTGTTTTATCGTATTCTAAGTTTTTTGATGATATCGTTTTAGGTTGTATATGCGTGTGTGTGGAGGTAGGTCATTATCTCGTGCTCTACTTTAAATGTATAGTAAGGTTAAGGGGGTTAAATGTGAAATCGAAACATTGTGGTATTTAAGTGAAAAATACGATAAATTGAAAAGGCTATCATTTCATGTGATGAAATTTGTTCAAATTATTTGTTAAATGTTTAATAGTCAACATTAAGATGTTTAAGCATGATTGAATTGGTGAGAAGTGAAATTTTATAGAAAACCGAATCGGAAATCGGATTTGTTCCGATTCCGTCGGGTTTTGTAATTTCGTATTTTTAGAGAATAAGAAAGAGAGATGGAATGGGACTTACGGGTTTCGATTAAGGAAAGGAGTGAAGGGGGACTAAAGGGGTTGCCGAGGCGTTGCTTCGTCGCCGGTTGTTCCTAAAAAAACGTCGCCGGAATTTCCACCGGAATTTCGTCGGAGTTTCGCCGCAAACTTGTTTTCAAAGTACACAACTCTTGGAAAATTTTGAGAGAGTGAGCTTAGGATTTTGGGGGTGAGAGGGTGGTGTGTAGGGTTGGTATTTATAGGGTTAGGCTAGGGTTAGGGTAGATGAAAAGTTTAAAATAAAAATGTGATAAAATGTATTAAAATTGAAGTAATTGGGGTTTTTAAAGAGCTCTGGAAGTGGTCTGAGGCTGAAATTTTGCAGGTGCATAGGGAATATGAAAAGACACAACTTTCATGTTGGGGTCGTCACCGGAATCGGCCTACTCGGGGGTGACTCGGCCGTGACTCGGTCGGAGCACTGAGTCGGCCGAGTCAAGGCCGAGTTGGCCGATTCCCGGCCGAGTCCGGCTGCCAGGATCCCCCCTGACGGTTCATCTAACTCCTGGAAGTGTTACATATTTGGGTGTAGTGGGGGTGTTTGTGAGATATGCACGTGTAAACTCTTGGTATTCTAAAGGTTTTACAAAAAATCAATATTAAAAATAATATGGGGTATGGGATTTGAACTTTGGTGGCTTGGTTCAGCAGTGTAAGGTATTACCAATGAGCTACAAGCACCTTCTTGTAATTATGAAGCTAATTAATTGCTTAAAGTAATAACAGTAAATGTAAATACCCCAAGTATACATTAATTTTAAAGCAAATTTTTGTACACTAAAAATGGAGTTGTTATATTCTTTTAACTTGTAATTAAAAAGCAAAATAAGTACTTATAACTTGTGCTCAGGCTAAAATACCCCTTTATGGATTTTTTGAAATTTTTTTGTAAAAACTTGTATTGGAAATTTGGGGTTGTTACACCCGAAGCCCTCTGCCCGTCACATGCAAAGAGTCCGAGGCCCCAACGGGGGGCATCAAGTCTGTCCAAGTCTGAGCGATCCCCCCTCGACTTCGGGGCCATAGAGACGCCTTCTCGGCAGCACTTGGCATGCTTGGCAAGTGATCAAAATCAACTCGACGAACGATCGCTAGACAGATAACCGACCTGACATGGAAGCCCAACAGTGCAATCAGAGATATCTTACAAGCATTCTTCACAAACAGAAGACAAGGCACAAGCCGATGAAACCAAAGAAAAAGTTTATTATTAAAAGGCAAAGTCTTGATAAAGGGTATTTTGGGCTCCCTAGCCTTACAAACTGCCCGGAGGCTTACAAAAGTTCCAAAAGCAACAAAATAAAAGGAGGAGGAAGACGGGGGCTTTAGGCCTCGGGGCCGGGCTCGACCTCGGGGTCCTCGACATCCACCACGGGATGAGCAGGGTCCTCGGCGACTCCCTCGTCAGGAATCTCTCCCCCCTGCTCCTCGGCGTCCGCAAGGGGGTATTCGGCACGGAGCTCTTCGTCGGCAAACTCGGGCATCCGGGCCTTAACGGCGTCGAGGGCCTCATGCCAAATGAGAGTTATGGCCATGGCCAGGTCATCATAGAAGTCCTTCGACTTCTTGTAGCCCTCCACCGCCTCCACCGCCGAGAGGTCGGCCAACTTCACCGCCCTCAGGTCGGCCGACTTCGCTAACTCGGCCGCCGCCCCCAGCTCCTTCCAGAGGGTCTTCACCGTCTTCTTCAGGTTGCCTGCAAGCACTTGAGCGTCCTCAAGTTTGGCCTCGGCAGCCACGGCGACCTCGCAGTATCGGGCAGCCTCCCGTCTCCTGGCCTCCACCTCCCCCTTCAGAGCGGCAACCCTCGCCATCACCGCCTCCAGCTCCTGCTTGGAGCTCTCTTCCAGCGAGGCGAGCTGGCTCGCAGCCTTCATCGCCGGGGTTATCACCTCGGCCTCCATGCGTAGGGAAAGGGCAACGTGCTGGAGAACCTGAAATATAGGAAAGAGATCAGAAAAATGAAGAAGGCGCCGAATCTCACAAAAAAAACAAGCACTTATCTGCACGGACTCCTGTGCGATGGACGCCAGCCGAGCCCTGAAGGTCCCCTCGGAGACTCTACCCTCGGCCGATGTTTCTATTTCATGCAGCAGGCTATCCGCGACGGATAGACCTGAAGGCACTGCGAACTGGAGGCCCCCTTCCTCCACCAGGATCGGCGAGGACGGCCCCTGGGAAGGTCTCCGGGAACTCCTCTTGAGCGGCTCCGAGGGAGAGCCGATCTCCTCCTCCGAGGCTGGGTCCTCCAGAATCCGAGCCCGCTTCCGGCCCGACAATCTGCTGGGCCCCGGGGCGGGATCCGCCTCCGAACGCTCACGGGACGCGACCACCGGAGGAGAAGGGGACGGGGCATGCTTTGAGCGGGAAGAGCTGGCGCCGCCAGCTTTCGCGACCTTCCTCGGCTGGCGCATGGAAGATCGGAGCGAGTCCATGTCCATGGGTCCTACACAAAACCAAATGTAAAGAGGTTAGCGACACAAGCAATGTACAAGCCAAAAAGCAAGCCTAAACTTACCGACGAACTCAACGGGGCTGAGCTCGGCCCAACTCAGGACCCTCTCAGACAGCAGCACGTCGAATCAGGGGATGGGCTCCCACGACGCCACTCTCACCGTGACGGGGTCACTGGACTGGATCCCCGACAAGCATTTCTCCCTCGACCACCTTCTAGGCACGGGTCAGTCTTCTCCCTCGGTAGGGGAAACGAAGAAGAATTTCTTCTTCTAGTCGTGAATGGAAGAAGGCAGAACCACAACCCTTGTCCTGGCAGAGCCCCCCTGTCGCTTTCTGAAAGAGAGGTAGACCCACCTCAGGTCGCCCGCTCGACCACCAGGGTGATTTTTGAAGACGGGGGAAGAATCAAGGAGGGAGAGGCTGAAGGGAACCGCCTGTAACTTCAGGCGGATCAGGAACCCGAGGAGAATCCTCCACGAGTTAGGCACCAACTGGCCAGGGGCTAACTCGAAAAAGTTCAGCGCTGCGACGACCTCGGGAGAGAAGGGCAGGCGCATTCCACCCCAAAAAGCTTCCAAATACAGGTGTTCCCTGATTAAAAATCAGGAATTACCTCAATGAGGTATCACGTGTTCACACATGACCAAGGGTCACGTATTAACACGTGATGTCTTTACAGAATTAAATTATGTCAAGCAGAAATATAGACAAGCGGCTAAGGAAAGACCTTAATGGGGTCACGTGCTCACACGTGACCAAGGGTCACGTGCTAACACGTGATGGTCTTTAGCCCAGTTAAAATACAAAATTAAATTCTGAATGGAGAAGGGTCACGTGCCGACACGTGATAGGCTTTGAAAGCCTTATAAATTGATAGAATTAAATTCTAATTAAGGGAAAACAAGGACCCTAACTAGGAAAGTATTTCTCTAAATCTTTCCAAACAAAAAAGAATTATGGGGATCGTTGGATTAAAAATCCAAGAGTGATTAAAAATCACCAATTCATGGAAAGATTTTAGACAAGGAAAGATTTCCCTAAAATTTACCAAGAATAACAAACAGAATATCTTTTGGATTAAAAATCCAATGGTGAATAAAATTCACTAAGTGATCTAAAAGATCATATTAGTTATGAAAAACAAATAAAATCTTTCAATAAAAGATTTGGTAAACAAATTGATTCTTTTCCTTCTCCTATAAATAGGAGCCAAGAGGAGAAGAAAGAGATAGAATTTTGGGATCTTGAAATTTTCTAAGGCAAATAGCAGAGAGAAAAGAAAGGAGAATTTAATTCTCAAGAAAGAAAACCTAGGTGAGAAAAAGGGAAAGGATCAAAACTTCAAAAAGAGAATTTAATTCTCAATCTAAGAGTTTAACTCTTCTGCAAGAACTTTGTTCTTCCTCTGGTTGAAGATCTGCAGAAGCAAATCTCCCCATAGGTTGAGAATTTAATTCTCATCGGGTTGAGATTTTGCCATGCAGATCCAAAACTTAGAGGGGGAATTGAGTTTGGAGAATTTAATTCTCCCAATTCATAGAAATTTAATTCCTCAAAATAAAAACTAGGGTTTAACCCTATATGAGAATTTAATTCTCCCAATTTATAGGAATTTAATTCCTCCAAGATAAAACTAGGGTTTAACGCTATATGAGAATTTAATTCTCCTAAATTTAGAGGAATTTAATTCCTTCAAGATAGACAAAACTAGGGTTTAAACCCTATTTAAGAATTTAATTCTTTCAAATTCACAGGAACTTAATTCCTCCTAAATGAAATTAGGGTTTCACCCTGCATAAGAATTTAATAGGAATTTAATTCCTCCAAAGAAACCACAATCAGGGTTTAACCTTATAAAGAATTTAATTCTTAAAGAAATAAAGAGACTTGAAAGATCTCCATGCATGCAAAAGACTAAGGTCACATGTCCCCACGTGATCCCTGAAAAGATCCCCCAAAACGAGTAGCCCTGAGGCAATGCCTCATGTGCTCCCACGTGACCTCCAAAACAACGAGAATAAAAACAAAGGCAGATTCTAACTTGGGCGCTCTCACGTGTTACCACGTGACCCCTTGATAAAAGCTTTAATAATCAGCGCACAAATATCCATCACTTGCCAACACGTGATGGCCAAAAATTCAAAAGTGTTTAACATTTATTTGTAGAACAAAGCAAAAGAGATCTGGCCCCACCTTTAGGTGCCCTCACGTGTCCCCACGTGACCCATTCCCATCTAGTGTTTAACACTAATTTGAGAGTTCTATTTCCGGTATTTAACACTGTTGCCTTCTAGTGTTTAACACTAATTGAGAGTTTTATTGCAAGTGTTTAACACTGTTGTCATCTAGTGTTTAACACTATTTTTAGTCAAATTGGCTAATTTTCCAGAGGCAAAAGCCTCCCCTTCAACTGAATCTCAAAATTGAGTAAAATCCAGAGCTATAATGTTTAATGCCCAGTCAAAGATAAAAATGTTATCAGAGCCCTCAAACTCTTGTTTAGCATTGCTAAGTGATGAGGGGCTGAACCCAGAAAAATGTCCAATGGTCCAACAAAGGGCCAACACTTCAAATTTAATTGGACTTAGCCCAAGTTGGCCATAAGTCCTCAATTCAGACTTAACTGAGCCAATATGCTCATAATTTAATTAATTGATCTTAGTTCTAAATTGGACCACAGATCACTTAATCCACTTTGGTTTGAGGGTACATCTCTTCACTCCTCTGATATTTGTCGTTGTAATCATTCAACGTCTTCAGAGAGGTGACGGGTCCTGACAACCACACATTTCACAGACTGTGACGTCTCTAAACTACGGACTGTGTGGTCCTTAAACCCATGAACTATGATGTCCTTAACCTCGATCGCGATGTCTTTAAACTAACATCGGACTGTGGGGTCCTTAAACCCATGGACTATGATGTCCTTAACCTCAACCGTGATGCCTTTAAACTAACATTGGACTATGATGTCCTTAACCTCGACCGTGATGTCTTTAAACTAACATTGGACTGTGGGGTCCTTAAACTCATGGACTATGATGTCCTTAACCTCGACCGTAATGTCTTTAAACTAACATTGGACTGTGGGGTCCTTAAACTCACGGACTATGATGTCCTTAACCTCGACCGTGATGTCTTTAAACTAACATCGGACTATGGGGTCCTTAAACCCATGGACTATGATGTCTTTAACCTCGACTACGATGTCTTTAAACTAACGATGGACCGAGATGTCCTTAAACTAACAATGGACCGTAATGTCCTTAAACTAATGGACCGCAATGTCCCTAAACTAAACAATAGGGCCCAAATGCTCTCTTGTTGGATCTAAACGATCCCGTTAAGTTGATCTTAGTCTAAAATGAGACTAACGTATCCTTAACAAGCGTTTAAGTTGATTTTAGTCTCAAATGAGGCTAACGTATCCTTAAACCCAAACCCCCAAACCCAAATCTAAGAAAGATACGGATTTGGACTAGTCCACGCCCTACGGACGACAACATAAATTAGTCTCCATATACAATCCACGGGCAACCAAACACAAAACAAACACCCACGACATGAAGTGACCATATGGAGAAGGAGAAAGTTGTTACCGCGATGCGGTAGCGTAATTAACTGCAGGGGCTTGCGCCTGCAGGGAAGAGCGTCCCCATAATCAAAAACCCCTCAACGAGGGGGAATCTGACGAAGTCTGCTACATCGACCGCATCCGTTTAAACCTTCGATACATGGTGCCATAAATCAACTTGGCATCTTCGGAGAGGTGGACGGATAGCACCAATTAGCATCTGCCCCGAAATTCAGGCAAGACGTTTATCCTGTCCTCGTCGCGTCTTTTGGAGGGGAACAACATGGCGATCTCCCTACCCCGTACTTGGTCTGCCCTCTCTCCCTCCTTGGCCAGACGAAGCGTATAACGAGAGGGGATGTGGAAGCGGGCCCGAGCATTGACGAGCTCGTCCTCATGCCTCACCCAGCACGAGGCGCCGGGGGCAGTATCCACCGCCTCCCCCTTGGGGCTGCCCCCGCCGTACGATCCTGGGGAGAGGATCCGACCCCTGCTCCCCGGGAGGACTCAGGCTCAACTAAAGGGTCCCTAGAACCTACTCCTACGACATCTACTGACTCCACAAAAGAAGACATCTAACCTTGATAAGAGGGATCCTCGGGAAACGAAAGCGGAAAAAGAAGACGAGCGCCGAGCAACCAAGACCTAGAACGGGGAAGTATGAAGGAGTAGGGGCCCTGGAACGGACCCCACCCCTATTTATCACCGCAAGCTAACTCATCCAATGGCGCCCTTCATCTCCCGCCAAAATGCCTCCTCGCGTTCAACGGCTCCGATCGCTCCACATGTCATGCCCACACTGGGCCGCATCCCATCAAGCGCCGCAGGCCTGCATACGTCGCGTCGGCCAGCCGACGCTTGACACGTGGGCCGTCGCTTCAGTGGCAGGATGCACGAACTGGCGCACCTTCCTTAAATGAAGATATCTCGCCGTGATTCGCTGACAGAAAAGGCAGCTCACGGCCCGGGGACGCGTCCCGACGAAACCTTATTAGGGAGCTCACCCCGGATGGACCGGTAGTCCACTCCTGACCCAACCCGCTAGCTGGTCGGGACAAGAGTGGGGGGCTAATGATGATGCTCAATACTGGCGGTCTCCAAGGTCAGGACACATGGCAGATGACGTGTCCCAGAACTCAGAAGAAAGGGCCACAGGGGCCGACCAAGCCACCCTTGTACCCGACCTACAAGCACAGGCTGGCTCACCTCAGAGCCCCATGAAATTTAGCCTCCTCGGCCTCTCAGCTCACCCCGAGCTGACTCAGGACCAAGACTCCTTGGCCCTCTCGCTCGTTCCTGAGCCCCCCAGCTGAGGCCATCTTCTTCGGTCCTCCAACCGACCAACTCCACTACTCACAGGCGTAACCGCCGCTCCGGAAATCTCGCCATGCGCAGATTCTCCGCCAGCAACATCCCACGTTCCACGCCACCATGATTCCCATTAATGGGCGATCCGCTCTCTACGCGGGCGTGACGTCGGGAGCGTAACTGCCGGCGAGATTCTCGCGCCTGCTGCTACGTGCTGCCGCCACTATATAAACCCCCATCACAGAGGGGTCAAGTAAGCCATTTTTACTCTACTTAGCCGTTACTCTTCTCGGATCTGGTACTAACTTGATCGTCGGAGGGTCCTCGGTGGTACCAAACTACCCCAGGACTTCTTTGCAGGTACTCGGCGCTAACTTCCCAAATCACCAATCTCCTCAAAACCCACTGAGACCCGCACGCAATAGGAGATCACCTTCCAAATCCATCGGGAGATCGACGGAAGACAACATCTGAAGGAGACCCGAAAAGAACCTCCATCAGTTGGCACCGTCTGTGCGAACGCAAACTCCACAATGATAATGTTGGCCTTCCGATCTCCGTCCACATGGCAAGCAACCATCCTGAAGATCAAGGTACCAGCTGCCTCCTTCCCCTCACCGGAGACACGGATGAACCTCCTCCGGCGACCGTCATCAACGCCCTCGCCAGCCGCATATGTCGGCTACAGTCTCTCGTGGAGGCGCTCGTCCACGTCTAGACCGCCGGGCCAGGGGCCCAGATAGCCGCTCCTCCGCCTCCTGAAGGCTCCGCCCTCGTCGGCATGGCCGACCACCGGCAGGCTACTGCTCCTGGCCATGGATCTCACGGGTCGATACTCCCTGAGGCCCGCTGGGCGTCCCACGGCTCCACACCAAGGTCCGCCGCCAGAGCGCCTCGCCTCGAGCCTCCTCGCGACCCTTACCCCCCTGAGGAGATGTCGGTTACCTTGCCTGTCCACAGGCATGATCGACACACCCTCCCCCGACGGGGTCGCACAGAAGGGGCTCGCTACGACGGCTCGAGTGCCACCTCGCCCGGGGATTTGAGAAACCTCATCGAGAGGAACCGGGGCCGCGCCCAGACGCAGGTCTCCTACAGCAGAGGCCAGGGATCACAAGGCGCCGAATCCTCGGGGTACCACAGCCGACTCGACGCCCTCGAGAAGAAGATCGAGAGCATGCGCCGGAAGGGTCGCCTCTCGGGCGACGGGGCTAAGTACGCCGCCGACTCGCTCACCAAGCCGTTCACCGAGAGAATGCTCGCTGTCCACGTCTCCTCACGCAACAAGCCCCCGAAGGTTTCTCTGTTCGACGGGAAAACCGCCCCGAAAGACCATTTGGATGCTTTCACCGCGGGGATGAGCTTCCAGGACCATTCCGACGGTGGGAAATATTCGGCAGAAGCGCACGGTCGACTACCTCTTCACAATAAAGAGCGGGGACAAGGAGACGATCAAGGCTTACATCACCCGCTTCTACAACGCCCTCCTCGAGGTCCCCGAGCACCGGGACGAGACCGTCATCACGGCGCTCAAATCTGGTCTTAGGCACAAGGAGTGGTTACGCTCCTTTGCGTTAGCACAGACCAAGACCATGGCCGAGGTCAGGGCATGGACCGAGCGTGAGGTTCAGCTGGAGTCCGAGGTGAACGCGAACCTCCCCCGAGCAGAACGGTCCGACCAGAAGAAGAGGGCACGAGAAGAAAGGCCAGAGCGTCAGCAGTCCTATCACCCGAAGTTTCAGGAGTATACCCTGCTCAACGTCTCCCTCGCAGTGCTACTAGAGGAGGCCCAAGGCGAGGGGTTCTTCAAGTTCCCTCCAATCCCGCGTCAGGCCTCGAAGCGAACCCTGGGCCCTTACTGCGCCTTCCACCGGACGCTGGGCCACGCCACGGAGGATTGCAAACAACTCCGGGACTACATCGAGGAGCTCATTCGATCGGGGCACCTCGCCGCCTACTTAAGGGATAAACGGCAGGCTGACCGCGAGTAGGAGTAGCGTCCCTCTCCCGCCGAGCTGACCATCGGCCAGATCATGCTCGTTGCGGCAGATGACCAGTCCGGCGCTCAGGAAGCCCCGTACCCGGTGCCGAACACGGAGACCAACAAGCTTCCGGGGAGCTCGGGCCACGTTAATAAGGTCATCTATTAGCATGCACTTTTCTTTTGGGGCAATGTAAACTCTTCCTAGGGTCTATTGTTAATTTAATAAAGATCGACGGAACTGTTTCCCCAATCAGAGCAAAACTCTGTTCAAATTCCGAGATTGGAAATGAAGCAACGCTTCTGCTTCCCCAATCAGAGCAAAACTCTGTTTAAAAATCCAAAATCCAAAAATTGAAGCAACGCTTCAGATCCTGCGCGCTGCGTGCCACGTGTTAAAAGCAGACACGCCAGCGCCAGGAGAGCTGAGCCCTAGGCAGCGCACCCCAATCAGAGCAAAGCTCTGTTTTCAAAATTCAAAAAATTAAAAAGTCGAAGCAACGCTTCAGATCCAGCGCTGCGCGCCACGTGTCAAACGCAGGTGCGCTAGCGCAGTTGCGCTGCGCGCCACGTGTCAAGCACGGGTGCGCTAGCGCAGTTGCGCTGCGCTCTGCGCTGCGCGCCACGTGTCTAACGTAGGTGCGCCAGTGCTGGAATTAAAAATTCCCACCGTTAGATCAAAGGATCTAATAATAATAATGATAAATCATTAATTAACCAGAATTAAATTCTGTTAAGGAAAGATTCCTCAAAATCTTTCCAAACAACAAGATTGTGCTTTAAGCACCGCTGGATCAATGATCCAATGGTAAATAATGAATTACCAAAGACAGAACAAATTCTGCATGGAAAGATTTTTCAATCTTATTAAAACAAGAAGATTATCTTCTGTAAAACAGAAGCCTTAGGATCATAGATCCAACGGTGGGAAATATTCCCAAATCAATCAGAGAGAGATCTCTTAAAACTGATCTAACAAATCATTTGGCCCTATATAAAGGACACTAGACTTCAAGACAAGGATATATAGAGAATGCAGAAGAAGAGAGAAAAACCCTCTGCAAAAAAAGAGCAAGCTCTTAAGAAAAGAGGAGTTTTCTTCATATTCAAGGTAAAAAAAAAGAACTATGTTCTTGAAAAACAGAAATGAAATCATCTCATAAAAAGAAGAACCCTCTTCTAAAAAGATCATAGATCTGAAAAAAGACCAAGGTCTTTGATGATAAGAAAAAAGATCAAAAGATCAAATTATAAAAAAAATAAAAGAAGTATTTTTACTTTGTCCACAGATCTTTGATCTATAAAGGCAGAGCCTTTTTTCAAAACAAGAACTTTTGTTCTTGGATCTTGAGGCAAAGCCTCCTTAGAAGAACATAAAAGTTGTTCTGTGATCTTAAAATTGATCAGATGCGCTTTACGCTATTGAAAGTGCCTTGCACTCATGAACTGCGGCTTTGTGCTTATTGGACTGGCGCACATCGCCATAACTTGCCACGTGTCAACCATAGACACCACTTGCGCTTTGCGCTTTTAAAATAGAGCGCTGCGCTCATAGACTGGCGCTCAGCGCCAAGCGCACCACGTGTCGCTCGCTGGCGTAAAACACTCATAAATGGAAATCGCAAATGCGCTATTGAACCAGCGCTTAGCGCTGAGCGCGACACGTGTCACCCTCGCGTGCGCCAGCGCAATGCGCTCTTTAATTGGCGCAAAGCGCCTGACGCGCCACGTGGCGCACTGTCAGAACGTGCTCTGTTCTGATAGAGACAAAAATATCATAGCCCAATGCTTAGCATTATTCAAAGGGCCGAGCCCAAATAAAGGCTTAAAAGCCGGAACAAAAAATAAAATGCTAAAACATTTTAATTAGACTTAGCCCAATTCTGGCCAGAGCTCGATGCCCTTGATGAAACCCGGCTCCTGGCACAGAAAAATCTGGAAGCTTATAAGGCAAAGATGACGCGCTCATATGAAAGATTGACGAGGCCGATGACATTCCGCCAAGGCGAACTCGTGCTAGTGGACAAAAGACCCATGATCCCCAATCGTGCTAAACGAGGGAAATTCGTGCCGAACTATGAAGGCCCGTATGTCATAGACAAGGTCTACCAGAGTGGAGCCTATCTACTCATGGACATGCATGGTGAAAGACCTTTCAGGCCAATAAACGGTCGCTTCCTGAAGAAGTACTACGCTTGATGAGTCACGGCCTAGGTCAATGATAGATGACGACGACTATGTCCGCTCGCTATCTTTCTAAGCCCAAACTCTATAAGTAGTAACCAGCTTACTTTACAGTGGACCGAAACGTCCTTAAACTAACAGCGGACCGAAACGTCCTTAAAACTAATAGCGGACCGAAACGTTCTTAAACTAACGATGGACCACTATGTCCTAAAACTAGCTGTTGACCGAGATGTCGAGAAACTACGGTGGATTGCAGCATCCCAAAGCTGATACCAAAAAAAAGAATAAAAAAAGAATAATAATAAAAAAAACGGTATGTCCATAAGCAAAATGGGCACGGATGAAAACCCGAAAGGGCTCCGTGAGTAAAAACAGCAGAGCTATCGGCGAGTCTTGTGAAAACCCGAAAGGGCGCAACCTCGTTAGAAAAAAAAGGAATAAACAATAAAAAAGAGGAAAACGGTATGTCCATAAGCAAGATGGGCACGGATGAAAACCCGAAAGGGCTCCGTGAGTAAAAACAGCAGGGCTACCGACGAGCGTTTGTGAAAACCCGAAGGGGCGCAACCTCGTTAAAAGACACTTGCAGGGTCCTCTCGACCTTGTGAGGAGAAACCACCCGCGTGAGATCTTTACGACTCACAAGGGAGCAACACACTTAGGAATCCTCACGATTCCTAAGGAGAAATTACACTTGCGACATCCTCACGACCTGTAAGGAGAATCCTCTTATGGGACCCTCACGGCTCATAAGATTTGAAAGTCTTAAGCTACAGGGATCTGAACCTGTTCTTAAGCAGCCCCCACAACTTCCACTAATGCCCTACAAGCGGCTTAATGCTGACCCTTGTATACAATCCACGGGCGCGGATAAACATTTCCTTAACAAAGTCCCACCCGTGACTAGGGATATGTTCGCACGGTGAACAACCCTTGTGAGTCCTCTCGACTGATAAGGAGAAAACTCTCTTGTAAGATCCTTACGACTTATAAGAGAACATACACTTAGGAGTCCTCACGATTCCTAAGGAGAAAACGCACCAACGAGATCCTCACGACTCGCAGGGAGAAATACCTTTGTGAGACCCTTACGACTCATGAAGTCAAAAGCCTTAGTCGACAGGATCCTAACCCTGTTCGCTAAGCCACCTTTGTTCGATATCGACAGAGGCAAATGATGATTCGCTCCTGGCAATATTCCAGTTGTAGCGATGCTGATGTCGAAATCGGTGTCTAATCCCAAGCTTGCGGCAAAAAGCTGGCGAGCCACACATGCATACAAAATAACCGAAATGATGGGGCAACTTGCAACAAAATCAGCAAGTAAAAATGTATGCATGCAAAATAGCCGAAATAATTGGGCAACTCGCAATAAAAAGCAGCGAGTGAAAATAAAACAAATAGCCGAAATGATTGGGCAACTCGCAATAAAAAGCAGCGAGTAAAAATAAAACAAATAGCCGAAATGATTGGGCAATCGCGACCTTCGCGATATAAAAGCTGAAATGATAGAGCATCACGGAAAGAAATAAAAAAATGAATGAATGAATGAAATTTATGCCCTACAGGTGATATTACATCAATCCCTGTATATAATCTAGGGGCGCAAATAAAGAGGGAGTCACACTCCTCCTCCCCAGGTTTCATCAGAAGTAGAAGCCAAATCTCGACGGTTCACAGATAGCCTCGAGAGCATCTCAACATTCGTCTCATTACAACACCCACAACATCAAGCAAAACGGAACATCGACAACTCCCAGTTCCATGACTCGGCAGTGTACAGATGACCGAGAGTCAAATTCCGACTCCGTGAAATGCGGATAAAGTCAAAAATTCCTGGCTACGTGGAACGCGGATTATGTCACTTCTGACCCCGTGAAAAACGTCCAGAGCGGATCCTGGTCCTCACAGAGCACGGCAGTGAACCCGTGTGAAGCATCCAGAGCGGAGCCTAGTCCTCGCCGAACACGGCAGTGAACCCGTGGGAAGCATCTAGAGCAAATTTCCTGGTAACGTGGAACGCGGATTATGTCACTTCTGACCCCGTGGAAAACATCCAGAGCGGATCCTGGTCCTCGCAGAGCACGGCAGTGAACCCGTGTGAAGCATCCAGAGCGGAGCCTGGTCCTTTCCAAACACGGCAGTGAACCCGTGGGAAGCATCCAGAGCAAAATTCCTGGCTACGTGGAACGCGGATTATGTCACTTCTGACCCCGTGGAAAATGTCCAGAGCGGATCCTGGTCCTCGCAGAGCACGGCAGTGAACCCGTGTGAAGCATCCAGAGCGGAGCCTAGTCCTCGCCGAACACGACAGTGAACCCGTGGGAAGCATCTAGAGCAAAATTCCTGGCTACGTGGAACGCGGATTATGTCACTTCTGACCCCGTGGAAAACGTCCAGTGCGGATCCTGGTCCTCGCAGAGCACGGAAATGACTCCATGTGAAGCATCCAGAGCGGAGCCTGGTCCTCGCCGAACACGGCAGTGAACCCGTGGGAAGCATCCAGAGCAAACATTGGACTGTGAGGTCCTTAAACTCACGGACTATGATGTCCTTAACCTCGACCGTGATGTATTAAAACTAACATTGGACTGTGAGGTCCTTAAACTCACGGACTATGATGTCCTTAACCTCGACCGTGATGTCTTAAAACTAACATTGGACAGTGAGGTCCTTAAATTCACGGACTATGATGTCCTTAACCTCGACCTCTTAAAACTAACATTGGACCGTGAGGTCCTTAAACTCATGGACTATGATGTCCTTAACCTCGACCGCGATGTCTTAAAACTAACATTGGACTGTGAGGTCCTTGAACTCATGGACTATGACGTCCTTAACCTCGACCGTGATGTCTTAAAACTAACATTGGACTGTGAGGTCCTTAAACTCATGGACTATGATGTCCTTAACCTCGACCGTGATGTCTTAAAACTAACAACGGACTGTGGAGTCCTTAAATCCACGGACTATGATTTCCTTAACCTCGACCGCGATGTCTTTAAACTACGGTATCCTGGAAAACGTCCAGAGCAGAGCCTGGTCCTCGCCAAACACGTCAGTGAGCCCGTGGGAAGCATCCAGAGCAACCTTTAACTCCGTGAAATGCGGATAAGGACAACTTTACCCATCACTTGCGGGTCCTCACGACTCGTAAGGGAGTAAATTCTCTTGTAAGATCCTTACGACTTTCAAGAGAAAACACACTTAGGAATCCTCACGATTCTTAAGGAGAAATTACACCTACAGGATCCTCTCGACAGGTAGGGAGAAAATTCTTTATGAGACCCTCACGGCTCATAAAGTTGAAAAGTCTTAGGTGACAGATCCTAACCCTGTTTTCTAAGCCATCACTACATTACAAAGAGCACAAGATTGACAGTTATATATTATCTACAGATCGTACTTACTAAAATCACATGGCGACAACACAGCAAAGAGAAGAAAGCAACAAGGAGAACATCTGATCTGCATTTAATTAAGCGTTCGAGGCACGCCCATTCATGCATGTGCAAAAGATTTAGAACATGAAATAAAACACGCTAAAATGAGAAATTTGCCATTCATATTGCAAAAAGGTTCTTACAATTATAAAAACAATAAACAAAGACATTATCAAAATAATTACAATGGCAAAACCTCAAATCCAGGGCATGGATTGAAGAACTCAAAAGTGACTTTGTCCAGAATTTTCCAGGCCTGGCGAACCATCCTAGTGTGCTTTCTTTCGCGATCACAAGCGTCGGGATCCCCACGGATGTCCTCCACCCTCCGATAGGCAGCAAGTATGGCCGACTGTTGAAAAGCCTGGTGCAGGAGATCGACAAGATTGTCTCGCCTTTTCTTTGAGATTAGGCTCATCAGATACACCGAGTGCACCTTATCCTCAGCGGCATCCAATGCCCTAAGCGGCACGCCGGTACAGAATATAGGAAGTGCTTCCCAGATCGCTCCCACAATAAGCTTCAGGAGAGGGGAACACCGAGGAAGCAGTTGACCATTGTATGCGTCAAAGCGACTCATAATTTCGGCACACTCGGCGTTTGTGAATTCTCGGTTCTAAGAACGGCCGAGTGAGAGGATGTCTCCGTAAAAGATAATCTCGTTAAGATCATACATATGAGCGTCCATTACTCCTGTAAAAGAAAATCAACAAAGTTAGCAGACAGACTGAATAAGCAATTTCTTATTCAAAACATGCACATGGAGTTAAACTCCTCGAGAGCAATACTCCGCAGACAGGAGTGACACCTGTCAAAACCAATTATGAGGGGAATTTAAATAAATCCCCCGAGAACATTGAGAGCTTTGCTCTGAAAAGATGATATAATTCATCAAAAATAAAATTCCATCTTTAATCTTCAAGATCCATGAAAAACTCTTAAGAGTTCTTCTATATGATTTGAAAGGAGCAAAGCTCCATTAATGAATTAAGAAATAATAAGTAAAATCCTTTTAAAGAGCAGAGCTCTATTAATGGAATCCTAATAGGGTTCTCTTTAGATCTCTTTAGACCTATGGAGCAAAGCTCTGCTAGTGAAACCCTAAATGGGTTTTCTGAAGATCAAAGATCTATTAAGAGCAAGGCTCTGTTAATAGGTAAAACCCTAACTCATTAAGATTTGTTAAAATTTTACCTAAGTTTGGAAAGAGTTCCTTTTCTACTTTTGAGAAATTCTCAAACAGAAAAGCTGTGCTCTGAACAAAATTCTCAAAGAGGATGATAATCATCTAGAGGACCAAAGGTCCTATTTATAGGTGTTAAAATGTCTCTTCAACTTCTGAGTTGATCCAAGGGCTCAGATGTTGCCACCGCTGCGCTCACGTGTGGGCCATGCAAGCACAACGGTGGGGGGGCATTTGTTTCCCCAATCAGAGCAAAGCTCTGTTCAAATTCCAAGATTGGAAATGAAGCGACGCTTCTGCTTCCCCAATCAAAGCAAAGCTCTGTTTAAAAATCCAAAATTCAAAAATTGAAGCAACGCTTCAGATCCTGCGCGCTGCGTGTCAAAAGCAGACACGCCAGCGCCAGGAGCGCTGAGCCCTAGGCAGCGCACCCCAATCAGAGCAAAGCTCTGTTTTCAAAATTCAAAAAATTAAAAAGTCGAAGCAACGCTTCAGATCCAGCGCTGTGCGCCACGTGTCAAACGCAGGTGCGCTAGCGTAGTTGCGCTGCGCTCACGTATCTAACACAGGTGCGCTAGCGCAGTTGCGCTGCGCTCTACGCTGCGCGCCACGTGTCAAGCACGAGTGCGCTAGCGCAGTTGCACTGCGCTCTGCGCTGCGCGCCACGTGTCTAACGTAGGTGCGCAAATTCCCACCGTTAGATCAAAGGATCTAATAATAATGATGATAAATCATTAATTAACCAGAATTAAATTCTGTTAAGGAAAGATTCCTTAAAATCTTTCCAAACAACAAGATTGTGCTTTAAGCACCGCTGGATCAATGATCCAATGGTAAATAATGAATTACCAAAGACAGAACAAATTCTGCATGGAAAGATTTTTCAATCTTATTAAAACAAGAAGATTATCTTCTGTAAAACAGAAGCCTTAGGATCAAAGATCCAACGGTGGGAAATATTCCCAAATCAATCAGAGAGAGATCTCTTAAAACTGATATAACAAATCATTTGGCCCTATATAAAGGACACTAGACTTCAAGACAAGGATATATAGAGAATACAGAAGAAGAGAGAAAAACCCTCTGCAAAAAAAGAGCAAGCTCTTAAGAAAAGAAGAGTTTTCTTCATATTCAAGGTAAAAAAAAAGAACTATGTTCTTGAAAAACAGAGATGAAATCATCTCATAAAAAGAAGAACCCTCTTCTAAAAAGATCATAGATCTGAAAAAAGACCAAGGTCTTTGATGATAAGAAAAAAGATCAAAAGATCTAATTATAAAAAAAATAAAAGAAGTATTTTTACTTCGTCCACAGATCTTTGATCTATAAAGGCAGAGCCTTTTTTCAAAACAAGAACTTTTGTTCTTGGATCTTGAGGCAAAACCTCCTTAGAAGAACATAAAAGTTGTTCTGTGATCTTAAAATTGATCAGATGCGCTTTTCGCTATTGAAAGTGCCTTGCACTCATGAATTGCGCCTTTGCGCTTATTAGATTGGCGCACAGCGCCATAACTTGTCACGTGTCAACCATAGACACCACTTGCGCTTTTAAAACAGAGCGCTGCGCTCATAGACTGGTGCTCAACGCCAGCGCACCACGTGTCGCTCGCTGGCGTAAAGAACTCATAAATGGAAAGCACAAATTCGCTAATGAACCAGCGCTGAGCGCAACACGTGTCACCTTCGCGTGCGCTAGCGCAAAGCGCCTGACGCGCCACGTGGTGCACTGTCAGAACGTGCTCTGTTCTGATAGAGACAAAAATATTAGAGCCCAATGCTTAGCATTATTCAAAGGGCCGAGCCCAAATAAAGGCTTAAAAGCCAGAACAAAAAATAAAATGCTAAAACATTTTAATTGGACTTAGCCCAATTCTGGCCATAAGTCCTCAACTTATGTTGAACTGAGCACATCTGCTCTTTCAAACAACTCACCTTGGTTCAAGTGTACATCTCTTCACTCCTTTGATATTTGTCGTTGTAATTCCTCAACGTCTTCAATGAGGTGACGGGTCCCGACAACCATTCATTTTACGGACTGTGGGCTCCTTAAACTCATGGACTATGATGTCCTTAAACTAACATCGGACTATGGGGTCCTTAAACTCATGGACTATGATGTCCTTAACCTCGACCGTGATGTCTTAAAACTAACATCGGACTGTGGAGTCCTTAAATCCATGGACTACGATGTCCTTAACCTCGACCGTGATGTCTTAAAACTAACATCGGACTGTGGAGTCCTTAAATCCACGGACTATGATGTCCTTAACCTCGACCGTGATGTATTAAAACTAATATCGGACTGTGAGGTCCTTAAACTCACGGACTATGATGTCCTTAACCTCGACCGCGATGTCTTAAAACTAACAATGGTCCGTAATGTCCTTAAACTAATTATCGACCGCAATGTCATTAAACTAAACAATTGAGCCCAATTGCTCTCTTGTCGGATCTAAACGATCCCGTTAAGTTGATCTTAGTCTAAAATTAGACTAACGTATCCTTAACAACGTTTAAGTTGATCTTAGTCTCAAATGAGGCTAACGTATCCTTAAACCCAAACCCCAAACCCAAATCTAAGAAAGATACGGATTTGGACTAGTCCACGCCCTACGGGCGACAACATAACTTAGTCTCCGTATACAATCCACGAGCAACTAAACACAAAACAAACACCCACAACACGAAGTAACCATCTGGAGAAGGAGAAAGTTGTTACCGCGATGCGGTAGCGTAATTAACTGCAGGGGCTTGCGCCTGCAGGGAAGAGCGTCCCCACAATCAAAACCCCCTCAAACGAGGGGGAATCTGACGAAGTTTGCTACATCGGCCGCATCCGTTTAAACCTTCGATACACGGTGCCATAAATCAACTTGGTATCTTCGGAGAGGTGGACGGATAGCACCAATTAGCATCTGCCCCCAGATTCAGGCAAGACGTCAGTCTTCCTGGTTTCCGGCGGTAAACATGAACATTGCGAAAAAGTGGGAAAATCTCATTTATTCAAAAAAGGTATTATGGGATCCTCAGCCATACATACAAAAAGAAAAAGAAAATTACAACAGCGGGGGAAGGGGGTGCAGAGAGCACTGCTCATGATACTCGGTGAAGATCTCCGCCAGCCGAGGCCTCGCGAAATCCAACCTCTGCCTTCGGTTCCCCTGCACGCGTCAACCCCGAGCCTCAGCTCGTAGCACTCTCGGACGAGCGCCTCCGAGCGAGCCAGCCGGTTCGCGGAGATCAGGCCGAAGCGCCTCAGAGAGCGCAGCTTGCCCATGGCCTCGTCATAGAGCTGCTCGGACAGGGGGTTGTAAAGCCCTGGCGACACCCTAAAAAATGGAGTACATCAGCAGCTGCAGCAGGGAGGAGCGTCGGGGGAGCAGCCAGCCGAAGTGGTCCTCGATGCTCCCATATACCAACTGCACCATGTCCTCGATGCAGTTCTGGTCATAGAAGTATACGTCTTCGAAGTGGATGATCTCGGGGATGGTAAAGGGGAAGTCCTGCATTCTCGACGTTCTGTTTGCAAGGAAAGGAAGGGCTAGTACTCCTTCAGCCTTATATGGCCCGCTGCACCCCAACGGAACCCAACGGTCTCCCGCTCTCATCTAGAAAGTCGCTGCCACGCGGCGATCATCGAGCCTTCTCTGGCGGAATCGGAACGATGCGACCCTGGCGCTTCGCCTCCCCCCACATTCAATGCGCATGCTACGCGCACGGTCGCCGCGACCGTCCCTGTTCCCCGCACCTGCAACTGGACGGACAGATGAAACCTCATGAAGAATCAGCCGAGTGGCTTCCCTGCTCGGCTACTGTCCTGTAGCTTCCCTACTCGCAACGCCAGGGATCAAAGCCCTCACCAAGAGGCAACCGCGCAGCTTCACTGCCCGGTTACCCTTAGCCGGCTTCATACGGCCCCTCCAACGCTAAGGGTCCAAATCCTCCTTAGATGCAGCTCAGCAGCTATCCTGCTCGGCTATCCCCGGCGGTGGCTCCCTACCACGACCGACAGGGATCAAAAGCCCTCCCAGAGGCAGTCGAGCCCGATGATCCCTCGCTCGGCTATCCTTCAGGACAAAAGCCCTCGCCAAGAGGCACCGGGCGGTAACCCCGCCCGGCCAAGGGTCTTTGGTAGGCATCTTAAAGCCCCTCCCGCGCTAAGGACCAAAGTCCTCCCAGAGGCAATCGAGTTCTTGCTCGGCTATCCCCGGCCGGTAGCTTCCTACCACAATCGACAGGGATCAAATTCCTCGCCAAGAGGCACTGGGCAGTAACCCTGCTCGGTCCCCGTCCTGAAGTATCAAAGCCCTCGCAAGAGGCAACCGAGAGACTGCCCCGCTCGGTCAACTCCGGCTGGTAGCTCCCTACCCATGACGCCAGGGATCAAAGCCCTCGTAAGAGGCATCCGAGCGGCTACCCCGCTCGGTCGTCCCAGGCTGGTAGTTGCCTATCCACGACGCCAGAGAACAAATCCCTCACCAAGATGCAACCGCGCAGCTTCACTGCCTGGTCATCCTTAGTGGGATTCCTACAGCCCCTCCAATGCTAAGGACCCGAAGCTCTCTGCCGGTCACATGCAAAGAGTCCGAGGCCCTAACGGGAGGGCATCAAGTCTGTCCAAGTCTGAGCGATCCCCCCTCGACTTCGGGGCCATAGAGAAGACTTCTCGGCAGCGCTTGGCACGCTTGACAAGTGATCGAAATCAACTCGACGAACGATCGCTAGACAGATAACCGACCTGACATGGAAGCCCAACAGTGCAAGCAGAGATATCTTACAAGCATTCTTCATAAACAGAAGACAAAGCACAAGCAAACCAAAGAAAAAGTTTATTACTAAAAGGCAAAGTCTTTACAAAGGGTATTTTGGGCTCCCCAGCCTTACAAACTGCCCGGAGGCTTACAAAAGTTCCAAAAGCAACAAAATAAAAGGAGGAGAAAGACGGAGGCTTTAGGCCTCGGGGCCGGGCTCGACCTCGGGGTCCTCGACATCCACCACCGGATGAGCAGGGTCCTCGGCGACTCCCTCATCAGGAATCTCTTCCTCCTGCTCCTCGGCGTCCTCAAGGGGGTATTCGGCCCGGAGCTCTTCGTCGGCGAACTCCAGCATCCGGGCCTTAACGGCGTCGAGGGCCTCGTGCCAGATGAGAGTTGTGGCCATGGCCAGGTCATCATAGAAGTCCTTCGACTTCTTGTATCCCTCCACCGCCTTCGCCGCCGAGAGGTCGGCCGACTTCGCCGACTCGGCCGTCGCCCCCAGCTCCTTCCGGAGGGTCTTCACCGTCTTTTTCAGGTTGCTGGCAAGCACCTGAGCGTCTTCAAGCTTGGCCTCGGCAGCCACGGCGGCCTCGCAGTACCGGGTAGCCTCCAGTTTCCCGGCCTCCACCTCGCCCTCCAGGGCGGCAACCCTCGCCATCACCGCCTCCAGCTCCCATTTGGAGCTATCTTCCAGCGAGGCGAGCTGGCCCGCAGCCTTCATCGCCGGGGCTATCACCTCAGCCTCCATGCGTAGGGCGAGGGGCAACGTGCTGGAGAACCTGAAAGATAGGAAAGAGATCAGAAAAATGAAGAAGGCGCCGAATCTCACAAAAAAAACAAGCACTTACCTGCACGGACTCCTGGGCGATGGACGCCAGCTGATCCCTGAAGGTCCCCCCGGGGACTCTACCCTCGGCCGATGTCTCTATTTCATGCAGCAGGCTATCCGCGACGGATAGCCCTGAAGGCACTGCGAACTGGAGGCCCCCTTCCTCCACCAGGATCGGCGAGGACGACCCCTGGGAAGGTCTCCGGGAACTCCTCTTGAGCGGCTCCGAGGGAGAACCGATCTCCTCCTCTGAGGCCGGGTCCTCCAGAATCCGAGCCCGCTTCCGGCCCGACACTCTGCTGGGCCCCGGGGCGGGATCCGCCTCCGAACGCTCACGGGACACGACCACCGGAGGAGAAGGTGCCGCGGCAGGCTTTGAGCGGGAAGAGCTGGCCCCCCCAGCTTTCGCGACCTTCCTCGGCTGGCGCATGGAAGATCGGAGCGAATCCATGTCCATGGGTCCTACACAAAACTAAATGTAAAGAAGTCAGCGACACAAGCAATATACAAGCCAAAAAGTAAGCCTAAACTTACCGACGAATTCAACAGGGCTGAGCCCGGCCCAACTCAGGACCCTTTCAGACAGCAGCACGTCGAATCGGGGGATGGGCTCCCACGACGCCACTCTCACCGCGACGGGGTCACTGGACTGGATCCCCAGCAAGCATTTCTCCCTCGACCACCTTGTAGGCACGGTCCAGTCCTCGCCCTCGGGAGGGGAAAGAAAGAAGAACTGCTTCTTCCAGTCGTGAATGGAAGAAAGCAGGGCCACAACCCCTGTCTCGGCGGCGCCCCCCTGTCGCTTTCTGAAAGAGAGGTAGACCCACCAGGGTGATTTTTGAAGACGAGGGAAGAATCAAGGAGGGAGAGGCTGAAGGGAATCGCCTATAACTTCAGGCGGATCAGGAACCCGAGGAGAATCCTCCATGAGTTAGGCACCAACTGGCTAGGGCCTAACCCGAAAAAGTTCAGCGCCGCGACGACCTCGGAAGAGAAGGGCAGGCGCATTCCACCCCAAAAAGCTTCCAAATACAGGGCGATCTCCCTTCCTCGTACTTGGTCTGCCCTCTCTCCCTCCTTGGCTAGACGAAGCGTATAACGGGAGGGGATGTGGAAGAGGGCCTGAACATTGACGAGCTCGTCCTCATGCCTCACCCAACACGAGGCGCCGGGGGAAGTATCCACCGCCTCCCCCCTGGGGGCTGCCCCGGCCGCACGATCCCGGGGAGAGGATCCGACCACCCCTGTTCCCCGGGAGGACTCAGGCTCAACTAAATGGTCCCTAGAACCTACTCCTACGACATCTACTGACTCCACAAAAGAAGACATCTAACCTTGAGAAGAGGGATCCTCGGGAAACGAAAGCGGAAAAAGAAGACGAGCGTCGAGCAACTAAGACCTAGAACGGGGAAGTATGAAGGAGTAGGGGCCCTGGAACGGACCCCACCCCTATTTATCACCGCAAGCTACCTCATCCAACAGCGCCCTTCATCTCTCGCCAAAACGCCTCCTCGCGTTCAACGGCTCCGATCGCTCCACATGTCATGCCCACACTGGGCCGCATCCCATCAAGCGCCGCAGGCCTGCATACGCCGCGTCGGCCAATCGACGCTTGACACGTGGGCCGTCGCTTCAGTGGCAGGATGCACGAACTGGCGCACCTTCCTTAAATGCAGAGATCTCGCCCTGATTTGCTGACAGAAAAGACAGCTCACGGCCCGGGGACGCGTCCCGAAGAAACCTTAGGAAGGAGCTCATCCCGGATGGCCCGGCGGTCCACTCCTGACCCGACCTGCTAGCTGGTCGGGATAAGAGTGGGGGGCTAATGATGATGCTCAATACTGGCGGTCTCCAAGGTCAGGACACGTGGCGGATGACGTGTCCCAGAACTCAGAAGAAAGGGCCACACGGGCCGACCAAGTCACCCTTGTACCCGACCTACAAGCGCAGGCTGGCTCACCTCAGAGCCCCCTGAAATTTAGCATTCTCGGCCTCTCAGCTCATCCCGAGCTGACTCAGGACCAAGACTCCTCGGCCCTCTCGCTCGTTCCCGAGCCCCCCAGCCGAGGCCATCTTCCTCGGTCCTCCAACCGACCAACTCCACCACTCACGGGCGTAACCACCGCTCCGCAAATCTCGCCATGCGCAGAATCTCCGCCAGCAACATCCCACGTTCCACGCCACCACGATCCCCATTAATGGGCGATCCGCTCTCTACGCGGGCGTGACGTCGGGAGCGTAATTGCCGGCGAGATTCTCGCGCCTGCTGCTACATGCTGCCAGCCACTATATAAACCCCTATCACAGAGGGGTCAAGTAAGCCATTTTTACTCTACTTGGCCGTTACTCTGCTCGGATCTGGTACTAACTTGATCGTTGGAGGGTCCTCGGTTGTACCAAATCACCCCAGGACTTCTTTGCAGGTACTCGGCGCTTAACTTCCCAAATCACCAATCTCCTCAAAACCCACTGAGACCCGCACGCAACAGGAGATCACCTTCCAAATCAATCGGGAAATCGACGGAAGACAACATCTGAGGGAGACCTGAAAAGAACCTCCATCACTCCTCATCTAAAAACACTATTTGTGTATCTCCCCATCTACAGTCTATCCTACCTTTTACTTTATGTTTCTCTAGATAACTCAACCTTTTTGCTCAACCATATATACAACTATTAAAAATCTAAGTTACATATATGGCTATCAAAGCCACATGACATCTCAACAAACTAGTGTTTCTTAATTTCTCTCTTTTCAGGATATTGATGCCCTTTATTGTAGACTGGACCCTACATTTCTTATTTAATAAAGTCTCCTGTTCTATTTCTATCAGATAACTAATGTCACAAGCTTTTATCATATATATCCACATGTCCCATCAATTGTGCCATATTTGTCTCAAGCTCTATCCAAATCATGGCACATAGTTTTTCCTAGTTGCTAGAAAATAGAACTACTCAAACATTAGAAATTAGAAATACAAAAGGACTGACATATAGAATCCAAGCTATGATATGATCCTCCACAACTAACTAATCATATCATATCCCCAAGTTGTCATTTTTTTTATTAATTAGTATGATTAGATATTTGATTATGGGAACTTTGAATGTTCACAGCCCCGTTAAACACTTTAATTATATAATGTTAATCTCAAAATCTACGCAATGATTTTAAAATGATATCAGAATTGTGTCTTGATCAAAGTGAATCTAATAGGCGAGACTATGTAAATGACGTAAAAATTCAGCTTATAAAATAAACAGTCAATATGTTCGCCAGGAGAATGATAAAACGTAAAACTAATTAATTCTTTAACTTTGACAACTTTAATAATATGAATTATTGGAAGAAATTCAATAGATTGTATTGTGGTGGTTTAATAGGTTTGAGTGATCCCTAAGGTTGAGAACAATAATCCTTCCTATATATATAATGATTTATGTAGCTATGTTTGTCCTCTAAAAAGTAGGGCTTCCCTAATCTATTATCTATACAACTAATGACAATCATTTGAAATGCTATAATGATTGAGAGAGAGCCACTCTCATGTCTCCTTCCTAACTTATATATTCTAATAATTAATATATTTATATTATTCTTATTATATTAATTCTTGTGGTTGTTGGCAAAGTTCATCTCCAATAAACATAAATTAAGCAAGGGGGAGAAACGACATAAGATTTTGTGGGTTGGTTATGTCACGCATATTTATTTATTTTATATGCAATAATTGTTGGTTGCATGTGATGAAAATTTAAAGTGATAACAAGATGTGGGGGTTATTTTTGAAACCATAGAGGAATGAGCAAGAGGCACCCCACGTGTGAATCCATGCGTGTGCGCATTGTTGGCCCAGTTCAAGCGATTTCCCATGATCTGCCAGCTAAAGCAACTGACATGCTTACTACTGTTAAAAAAAAAATTAAATAACAAACTTATATACATTGAAGGAAGACAAGGAACCGCGAACCTCTGCTGTTACGGCATGCTATTTTTCTGTCTGTTAACTTTTACTTCCGAACCACACATCACAGCTCAGAAAAATACAAACCTATAAGCTTCCATGTTAATTAACTCTCAAATCTACCGTTAGATCTAATAGTTGCAATAGCACCGAGGATTAATAATAACGGTAACTCCTAACAATCCGAAGAAATAATCCGAAGAAATGGATGTGTGTATGTGAGAGAGACCAAAAAGACACTAATAGGTTGCCAGAGGTCACATCAATAGTTTGTTAAAAAAGGGTAATCACTTACCAGCTTAATTATGGTTCAGTTTGTTGGATTAAATTTTATATCTTCCTTTTTAATTTATTTAAAGATTTCTCCCATGAGCCAAGTTGAGAATTTTGGTGTACTGTGGTATCCGATATCTACAACAGACATATTTGATCGGAACAACCAAAAACATGAGATTTTATTTAACACCCGTTAGTCCAAGAATTATCGGACCGTTGATTATATGTTATGTTCGTATCCTGGTCATCTAATCCTCTTTAATTACCATCATAAATTCAATATTGGGTAAATTGGGAATTTTGGTGTATTGAGTTTGACATGGATTATTGACTTGTATAATATTGCCCGAAAAAATAATCTCGGACTGGTTATGGTATATTTGATCGGAATCGGCAGAAAAATGAGATGTTGTCCGACACTTATAAGACGATGAATTATAGGACCGTTGATAATGTGTGTATCCTGGTCATCTACTCCTCTTTAATCAGCATCATAAATTGAATAATATTGGATAATTACTTTACTCTGATTAATTGATTCAAGAGAGCTTCATGTGACATGATGGCTAATATTAGGTAGCAAGTTGAATCATGCATTATACATGCATGTCAACATTAATTCATGCCCTCATGTTTCAATGATGGTTAATTTGCTTAGCAAATTACTTACAAAGTTGTTATGTTTATTAACTATTAAAAGAAAATGATATACATGACACGGTAAAAATTCACAAAATCCCTAGGAGATAATATAGGAGGGGGATGTGTGTGATCATATAGTGAAAATGAGAAAGCTTAGGAGTATAGAATATAAATATTTTGGAATATATCCAAGAAATTAATATATAAATATAAGTGTTGAGAATGTCTTTAGGGTCTTTAATTTCTGTACTCACCAGCTGCCTTATTGCCTCAAAGCATCCACATGGAGGGGTCTTCTCATTTACACATTTTTGTATTTTATGTCAAGGCCTGCAATCGGCTGACTTGACTTATATATATGTGCCCCTCTTCTATATTTTGTTTTATTTTTTTCCTTTTTCTAAAGGTTTTGACATTGATTCAGTCATGGTCATGGGCATCTATAGTTATTCAAATGGAGACAGCATATTCAAAGAACTAATTAATTAATAATCTCAAGAGATCGACATTGATATTTCGGTTCAACTAACATAAGTGAGAAGTGTTTAATTTGATCATCAGATGGTCAGAAAAACTTTTTCCCTCTTGAGAAAATAAGGGCATGATCATGCCATCCAGATATCATTAAAGTGAGCTTAATGGTGATTAATTATTTCAATTTTAATGAGAAATTAATTATTTATGAAGTCGGTTCTGTAAATTATGTAGAATCATGCATGATTATTTGAGTTTTATTAACCAAGGTTGTCTCTCTCTGTGTGTGTGTGTTGTCCGTGGCCAAACTCATGAAAAATGTAAATCGCCAGTTCCGAATATAATTTTCCGTATTTTTCAGATTTTATTTCGAATTTATTTCATTTTATACATATTTTATTATTTATAAATCCTAAAACTAAATTCCCTAACCCAATCCGATTTCTACCCGACCCGACCCGCTTCCCTCATCTTCCTCCCTCGTCCTCGTTTTCCCGCCTTTCTCCCTCGCGTCACCCCACGCCTCCGCGCTCCTCGCACCCGCGCCGCGAGACCCGCACCCACGCCCTTTCGCCTCCGCGTTCCTCGCGCCAGCCTCCACTCGACCAGCTCACCCCCAACAGCTCCAAGGCCTAACGGCTCTCGCCACGACTCCCCGCTCCTCGCGCTCGTGTAAGAACCGACCATCTCCAACAGCCACGACCCCCTCTTCTCTCCAACGTCTTCATCTCACTCTCCATCTCGGCATCTCTCCCGTTCTCTTCCCTTATCTCCCTCTCTGCTTCACTCACTCTCTCTCTCTCTCTCTCTCTCTCTCGTTCTCCTCCAAGCCAAACCCCCACCTCACGTCACCGAACTCCTCCTAAGCTCCGACCACCGCCGCCGAGCACCCCAACATTCCCTCTCCTCTTTCCCAACACCTCAATCGCCAACACCCTCACCTCATCTCTAAGACCCACCAAACCGAGCACCCTCCACCATCAACACCGACCCCCTGCATCTCGCCGACGAACTCAACTCCCTCATCCTTGCACCTCACCTGAGCTCCGACCCCGACGCCCCTCGCTGCAACCACCTAGCCGACAAGCCTAGGATCACCTTGCCGCCATCATCACTGCGGCAGCCACCAGCTCGACCCCCGCCTCCTTTCTCCTCTGCAGCTCACACCAAGCTCATCTTCTCACCTTTCCTCAAAGTCGAGTCGCCAACGGTAGCTCCATCGCCTAAACTCTCGCTACCGGCGCTTCCTGGACCTCCGTAGCCTCGCTTGGCTCCCCTCGGTGCACCATCGACCACTTCCAGTAGACCCCATCACCTTCAACCGAGCCCAAGCTTCGCTCTTTAGTCGAGCATCTCGAGCCCTAGGAGTCGCTGCTGCTTTATCGTGCTATTGTGGTTGATTGTGTTGCTGCTGCTCGTGCCATTTCCGTCGACGTCGCTGTTGTACCCTCGACCTCGTCACAGGCAAGTGAACCTCCTTCACTTGTTTAAATCATGCTATGTGCATTTAATGTAATAAACACGGTTTAGTAACTTAATTGGTCGGAAAATGTACGAGGTATGTGCGTGTAAACATAGTGGATAACATTCACATACACGCATCGAGTACTCGATGCGATCACCAGGTTTAAAAAATCCCCAAATTTACTATTGGAAGACTCGATTGATGTTAACTAGTGACGTGTAAGAAGTTGGGATTAAACAATTGAGACATCAAATGAAAAGGGGCATCCAACTGGTTACGCCAAATCTGAAAATCACCGTACGTGTCACATTGTAAAATTTGTAGTTATTTGAATACGATTATAATCGTGATGTTCCAGGGTTCGTATCAAACCTAACTAGATAACCTATAACCCTATGTAATTAGTTTTGGAATAATGAAATTTCATGACCCGGAAATGTGAGGAGGAACGAAATTCTGGACTGCAGTCCGGGGTAGCAATCTATGGGGGAAACTGAATTCTAAGTACCTGTACACACCTGCTTAAAACTGAAAATGCGCGGGGCCCCATATGGTCGCGTAGATAACTTAATTATCTAACACCTGAAATTGGTCCCGTGCATTTTTACGGTTGTTTGGTATTTAAATTGTATTTTAGAAAGTCAGTGCGTTCTGCAGTTTCTGCAGAAATGTTCATCACATTGTCACTTTAATCTGAACATAACTTCTGACGTAGAGGTGCGATTGTTAATCCATTTGGTGCGTTAGAAACTTAACTGGCAGATCTAGGATTTTTTCAACTAGGGCAACACCTGAATCAGAACATAATCACTGGTAAAATGCGTGCGAAGTTGGGCTTCCAGTTCTGAAACTGGAATTCCAGAAATCGATCGCTGCCTTTAAACGATGATAATTCCCTAACCTGGACTCCGATTGACCTGAAATAAATTTTACTGTTTAGATAATCAAGTGTGCTTCATACTCCCTTTATACTGTTTTGGCCGATTATATGCGTATGATTTACCGTAAATTTTACAAGTTATACGGCATTGGTCGTTATAGAATAATGAATACCTGTTCAGTGCATTTCCGCATATTTTCATGCTTGAGTTATACATGTTGCATAATGATCATCTGTGTCACGCCCCGCTTCCCAGAGTACGCAAGATTGGGCACGTAACATAGCCAACCATGCTACCTGTGGGTAGGAAGTATCCATCCACAGTCACATTACGGTTGTAGAGATATCAAGAACAAGATAAATAAACTAATCTAACACATGTCCAAATCCATAATAACAAGAGTCAATAAACAATAAGTGCGGAAGCAAATGATCCAATACAATAAATAAATAGTACGTCCCATAATGCGGGCTCATATCTGGAAATGAAATGAAATAAATGAACTAATCACTAAGGAACTCACAGATCAGCCTGCTGGCTGAAGTACTCCTGCTCGGTCGTCGACAGTGGTAAGAAATCTGGGCCATGCAAAACCCAGACGTCAGCGCGTCATGTCAACCAATAATATAATATAAACATGGTAATAAGCAATGCAGGGATGAACATGAATAAAGCAGTACTATGGAATAACAGTGCAGGGTAATGTACAGTGGTAACTAAACTGTCCTATTAGGTTTCTACTCTAAAGTCTTTGAAATCAATTGGTGATTCGTCGATGTAACTCAATAGTATCTCGTGCATGCCCGGGACCACGGTCAAGACCCTCGGGGCTGAATCCGAGACGTGCCGCTAGGCAGTAAATAGGTAGCAGGATGGACGAGTGATGTCAGCATCATCACTCCCGGACTGGCCAAGCCCGTAAGACTGATCAGAACAGGTATCGAACTGTTGAGTTACAAGTCGGTTTCACTTTTGATTTCCCCATACCCCCAAGTTATGTATGTCAGGTCAGGTATTCAATAATCAAGAATTAATGCCAATACAGGATCAGGTAACAGGTCAGGTTTGTCTGGATAGACAACAGGAATGGTCCATGAGGACCCCAAGTCAGGTTTGTTGGCATTAGGCATGAGATCAGATAACCAGTCAGGTCGTGGTACAACGGGTTGAGTCGGTATGTATATATATGTCATGTGTAGCAGGGTCAGGTCAATATGTAGTGTAATCGAGTATGTGCTCACAACAGGTATACAATCAAATAATGAACAGCAGCAAGAATAAAGTAAATAACAATAACGGTTCATTTAATCACAATGGTACATGAATAGGATGCAGTTGTATTATATTAACAGGTTCGAGCACCCTTGGGGTGCAACAATCACAGGGTAGCGCAATATTAATAACAGCAAGTAATGAAGATATAAGTGTACGACTATCATCCTCTAAATAGTAAAATGATTAACAGGTAGTTGTTATTAAAGTTATGGTGGCAAAATACGATTTAGAAGGCAGTATTATGATGTATATCATATTTCGTCCAATGAGACAAGTAACTATACTTAGTTAATATTGCAAGTTTTATGAGTCAAACACTTAATTAGTTTAACGTAGCATGTAGCAAGAAATCTTGCGTCGACGGTTTCGTAAACCGGAAAACACGAACGCAACGTCGGCGGAAAACACGCGACGGATGCACGGGCCACGGATCGAGTCCAAACAGCGAACAGCGGGACCACACGGACCAGAGTACTTCGCTGGAGAGTCGGGTCCAGTCGTCGGCACGGCCGGAATCCGGCGAAATGTCAAAATGGCGACGAAGTTAGCAAATACAAATCCAAGCGATAAAACGAACAGCGAAGGGATACGCAAAAGGGGGATGGTGAACAGAGGCTTACAGGGAAGAACCAGGGGGCAACCACGACGGGTTCGATGGCGATGGGGCGCCGGCGAGGCAGCGACGGCGGCAGCGAAGGCTGAAAGTTGCTGGTTCGCTGGAAAGGGATGGTGTGGTAAGTAGAGGGGGTGCTGGCCTGCTCTGGTGTTCAGGGGGAGAAGGAGGTGGTCGGCGGTGGCTCTGGCAACGACGGCGAGGGTCGACGGCGACTATCCCGATGACAGGGTTGGTGTTAGGGTTGGGCTCGGGTTTGTGGCAGCGCCGGCGAGGGAAGGAAGAGGAAGATGGGGAGGTCGGGACGAGGGTGAAGGGAGGAAGTCGTGGACGTCGGCGATGGGAGGCGGCGACGACGGCGAGCACCACGTGCTGGTGGCGGTGGCGTCGGGTGCTGCTGCAGCTCTGGAAGGAGGGAGGAGAGGAGGTAGTGGTGCTGTCGAGGCCGAGGATGCGAGGAAGACGGTGGTGGTGGTGTTGTCGGCGCGGGGACTGCGGCGGCGACGGCGACGAGATCGCTCGGGTTAGGGTTCGTGGGTTCTCTCGTGGAGAGAAGGAGAAACAGTTGCAGAAAATAAATAGAGAGAGAGAGTTATAAGAGAGAGGGAGAGAGAGATTGTTAGAGAGAGAGAGAGAGATGGTTGATGGGGCCCACGAGGGATTTATTCCCTCGTGATTGGCTGAGGAGGTACAGGGAAGTTAAAATAAAATTTAAAAGATTTAAAAAAAAGATTTAATCGTTAAATTTAGTAACGGAAAGTATATTTTATAGTTTTAAATATATTTAATTAAATGGGCATTTCGGCGCTAAATGAAACATTTCCAAATCGCGCCCGGGTTGCACCCAAATGTTTCAAATTCAAATTATAGGATTTTAAGCGGGTTCCAAATTTTAAAAAGAGATGTTTTGTGATTAAAATGCATGCCCCCAAGTCGGACACTTGCACGCACGCGTAGCCGTCCAAACTTGCCCGTTTCGCCGAACGGGATGAAATCTCGACGCGCGGACGCTACCACGCGACTAGTGGCGACGAGTAGGCCAACATGGATATTTTTAATTTCATTTTAGGTGTTAAAATTTGTTATATGCCAAAATGACTTAACCGGTTAAAATTTAGCAATAAGCACCAAACAATCAGGATAATTGAAATGAGCAATGTATAACACTCAACTAGTACCAGAATTAGTATTATTGGGCTCGGGTGTTACATCATAACCAACTACAAAAAGAATTTCGTCCTCGAAATTCCAAGAATACAAGATAGCTAACTACAGGAAAAGGTGAGGAAATTTCTGCCGGATCTCGTCTTCTCGCTCCCAAGTGGATTCTCCATGCAATCGATTACCCCAAGAAACTAGCACGAGAGGGATAACCTTGTTCTTAAGAACCTTTTCTCTTCGATCCTTGATTTCAACTGGTCGATCTTCAAAAGTTAGGTCCTCTCGTACAGTCAACTCCGAATGATCCAAGACGTGAGTTTCATCTCGGACATACCTCCGTAGTTGAGATACATGAAACACGCCGTGCACTCCTGCCAATGACTGTGGTAACGCCAAACGGTACGCTACCTCTCCAACACGCTCCAATATCTCGAAGGGTCCAACGAATCGAGGGCTAAGCTTTCCCCGACTCCCAAAGCGAATCACCCCTCTAGTCGGTGATATCTTTAGGAATACCAAATCACCCATGGCGAACTCTAGAGGTCTTCTTGACGTGTCGGCCCAACTTTTCTGTCTGTCTTGAGCTGCCTTCATATGCTTCCTGATTGTATTCACCTTTTCGACTGTCTGTACCACCAAATCTGGTCCTAATAACCTTTGTTCACCAACATCATCCCAACAAACAGGTGAACGGCACTTACGACCATACAACGCTTCAAACGGAGCCATCTGAATAGTCGCTTGGAAGCTATTGTTGTACGAAAACTCCACCAGGTGTAGATGATCCTCCAAGAACCTTTGAAGTCCAACATGCAAGCCCTCAACATATCTTCAAGGGTCTGGATCGTTCTCTCCGATTGTCCATCAGTTTGAGGATGATAAGCTGTGCTAAACTTCAATCGAGTCCCCAAACTTTCTTGTAAACTCCTCCAGAAGTGCGACAAGAACCGAGTGTCCCGATCGGACACGATGCTTACCGGTACTCCATGCAATCTTACAATCTCCTGCATGTACCGCTCTGCCAAAGTCTCCGTCGCTTGACCAACCCGAAAAGGAATAAAGTGAGCTGCCTTGGTCAACCGATCGACAATCACCCAAACTGCATTGTTGCCCTTTGGACTCCGCGGTAAAGCCGTCACAAAATCCATGGTTATATGTTCCCACTTCCACTGAGGAATCGGAAGTGGTTGCAACAAACCAGCAACCCTTTGGTGTTCAGCCTTGACTTGCTGACACACCAAGCACTTAGCCACGAAGCGAGCAATCTCCCGTTTCATACCTTCCCACCAGAAGTGCTGTCGAATATCTCGGTACATCTTTGTCCCTCCTGGATGTACAGAGTAAGCTGAACTGTGTGCCTCCTGCATAAGCTCTTCACGCACATCTCCCTTTGGCACACACACACGGCTACCATACCTCAACGAACCATCTTCATGGATCAGTAAATCGGTTCGTAGCCCGGCTTCAACCTGCTCTCGAAACTTTTGCAGTCTAGGATCCTGCGTTTGAGCCGCTTTAATCTTCTCAACTAAGGACGACTGCACTTGCAACTGCATCAACTGTCCCGTAGCATGTGGTAGCACAACCTCCAAATCAAATCTCCGAAAATCCGCAATGATCTCCCTTTGTACGGTCAATACCTGAATCGCTGGTAACCGACTGAGCGCATCCGGCACGACGTTAACTTTTCCCGGATGGTACTTAAGATCAAGGTCGTAGTCGGCCATCAGCTCCAACCATCTGCGTTGCCTCATGTTCAACTCCTTCTGAGTGAACACATACTTCAAACTCTTGTGATCTGTAAAGACTTCGACTCTCTCACCCAAAAGGTAGTGTCTCCAAATCTTCAAGGCGAAGATCACGGCCGCAAGCTCCAAGTCATGAGTCGGATAATTCTTCTCATGAGTCTTCAGTTGTCTCGATGCGTAAGCGACGACTTTCCCATTCTGCATCAAAACACATCCCAATCCTTTTCCAGATGCGTCGCTGTGAATCACCAGTCCTCCCGAATTATCCGGTACGGTTAGGATAGGGGCGGTTATCAACTTCTGCTTCAACGTCTCGAAGGCCAATGCACAACCATCCGTCCAAACAAAAGGTACCTCCTTGCGCGTAAGCTTGGTTAACGGCTCTGCCAAACGAGCGAAGTTCTCTACAAATCTCCTGTAGTATCCGGTGAGTCCAAGAAAACTTCTTATCTCCGCAACATTCTTTGGAATAGGCCAATCTCGAACTGCTGCAATCTTCTCGGGATCAACGGCGATTCCATCGCCCGACACGACATGTCCCAGAAATTTCACTTCTTCCAGCCAGAATTCGCACTTACTTATCTTCACATACAATTTCTCCTGTCTCAGCGTCTGCAGTGCGATCTTTAAATGCTCAGCATGTTCCTCCGGACTCTTCGAGTATACCAAAATATCGTCAATGAATACCACAATAAACTGGTCCAAGAATGGCGAAAAGATTCTGTTCATCAAATCCATGAATATTGCCGGCGCATTCGTCACTCCGAAGGGCATCACCAGATACTCGAAATGTCCATATCGAGTTCGAAACGCCGTCTTACAAATGTCTTCTGCTTTCACTCGGACCTGATGATATCCTGATCGCGAATCCAGTTTCGAGAATACCCTCGCGCCACGAAACTGCTCAAAAAGTTCTCCAATGCGAGAGATCGGGTACTTGTTCTTAATAGTCACCCGGTTCAATTCTCGATAATCAATGCACATCCTTCTCGTGCCATCCTTCTTTTTTACTAAAAGAACTGGAGCTCCCCAAGGCGAGTTGCTGCTTCGAATTCAACCCTTCTCAAGTAATTCACTAACTTGTTTCTTAACTTCTTCCAATTCCACTGGTGCCATCGGATAATAAGATTTTGACACTGGCACTGCACCAGGAATAAGGTCGATCGCGAACTCTACGTCTCTCCTCGGTGGTAAACCCGATATATCTTTACTACTTCCATGAGATCGCGAACTACCACCGGTTCTTCACAACCATCAACTTCCCATAGCTGCGAGAACACCATGTGTGTCGGCCTAGCCTTAAACTCGATTGGCCCGACAGAACTGCTTCCTTACCGCAACTGCTGTCTGCATCGTTGGCCGCGAAAGGTCCAGCGAGACTGCTGAGTCTCGTCCACTCTGCTGCATGCACGTCCACGGTTGCTCCATTCTGCCTTAGTCCGATAAATTTCTTCCCTTTCCTCCGTGCTGCGGGAAGAACTTCTCCACGGGTTCTTAGAAAACTTCGCCCAACTGATCGGCTTGGGCAAGCGGGTCTCTTCCGCAAGCCACCACTCTCGGGCGTAATCCACTAGTTGAATGCGCACCACATCAACTCCTTTGTCTTCTGGGATCTGTGCCGCTATCAGCAAATTCTCCGTGTCACTAGCCACTGCTCGGCTGGCAACGGCTCCTCCAGACCAGTGAAAGTAGACGGACCCAAAAGTCTGAAATCTGCTACAGTCCCTACTCGTTCGACTGGTCTAGTTCCATCGTTGTTTACAGACTGCTGAACGATTGTTTATCCCAATCAGAGCAAAGCTCTGTTTAAATTCCAAAGTGGAAAAAGAAGCAATACTTCTGTTCTTTCTCCAATCAGAGCAAAGCTCTGTCAAAAAAAATATAAAAAAAAAAAAAAAATTGCGCAACTGCGCAACTGCGCAGTGCGCGACACGTGTCAGCGCAGCTGCGCAGTTGCGCTGCGCGACACGTGTCAGCGCGCAGTTGCGCAAGCCAAAAAAAAAAAATTCAGTTGCGCGACACGTGTCTGCGCAGTTGCGCAAGCACAGCTGCGCGACACGTGTCACGCGCTGGGGGAGTTGCGCAAAACAGAATAAATCTTTTCTGTTCTTGTTAAAACAAGAAGATTTTCTTCTGTAAAGCAGGGGCCTTTGGATCAAAAATCCAACGGTGGGGAAAATTACCCAAATCACTCAGAAAACGATTTATGTAACAAATTATAACTAATTCATGGGCACTATAAAAAGGACCCTAGACCTCATTTCAAAAGGAGGAAGATCTTGCTAAAAAAAAAGAAGAGAAGAGAACACTTGAGAACTCTTGAAGGATAAAAAAAAAGGTAAAAACTTTTGAAAGAAGAGAGATTTCTCTTGTGAACAAGATCATGGATCTTTAATAAATAAATAAATAAATAAAAATAAAAATAGTGCCTTGCACTATTTTTATGAACCATCGGTTCTTGAACCTAAAAGGTTCTTAAATTAATAGTGCTTTGCACTTTCATGATTGGTTCTCTGAGATAAGAAAAACAAGAAAAACTTGTTTTTATATTTAAATCAAATAGTGCCTTGCACTTGTTTTATGAACCATCGGTTCTTGAACCTAAAAGGTTCTTAAATTAATAGTGCTTTGCACTTTCATGAACTTTTGGTTCTCTGAGATAAGAAAAACAAGAAAAAACTTGTTTTTTTCTTAGATCTAAATCAAATAGTGCTTTGCACTTCTTTTTTTGAACCATCGGTTCTTGAATCTAAAAGATTCTCAAATTAACAGTGCTTTGCACAAATGCAATGCATTACTAAAAGGGCCAGGCCCAAATCAAAATGACCTGACAGGCCAAAATAAATTGCAAGGCAATAAATGGGCAGAGCCCAAATAAATTGATTCTTTGCATCCTTTATACAAGGGCAGAGCCCAAATAAAATTGATGCCTTGCATCATTCCTAAAAGGGCAGAGCCCAAAACAAATTGATGCTCTGCATACTTTCTGGGCACAGCCCAAATAAAAATAAAAAAAAGAAATGCAATGCAAAAGCAAATAAAATGTTGAACATTTCAACTGGACTTAGCCCAATTTTGGCCATAAGTCCTTAAATTAAATTGACTGAGCAAAATTGCTCTTCTAAATCAATTTACATCCGGTTCGAGGGTACATCTCCGAACTCCTTTGACATCCGTCGTTGTAATTCCTCAACGACGTCAAAGAGGTGACGGGTCCCAACGACCACACATCGATATGGACTGCGGGGTCCTTAAACTCGTGGACCGAGATGTCCTTAAACTAATATTGGACCGAGACGTCCTTAAACTAATATCGGACCGAGACGTCCTTAAACTAATATCGGACCGAAACGTCCCTAAACTAATATTGGACCACCACGTCCCTAAACTGGAATATGGACCACCACGTCCCTAAACTGGCACAATAGAGCCCAAATGCTCTTTTGTCGGATCTAAACGGTCCCGTTAAGTTGATCTTAGTCTCAAACTGGACTAACGTATCCTTAACAAACTCTTGAGTCGATCTTAGCCTCAAAAATGGCTAACGTATCCTCCAAACAAACTTTAGTCCCAAATTGGACCATGAATCTCCCAAACTGGAACAATAGAGCCCAAACGCTCTTTTGTCGGATCTAAACGGTCCCGTCTAAGTTGATCTTAGCCCCAAATACGGTTAACGTGTCCTTAGATATTTAAATAAACGATAAAACTCCAAATCAACTTTGGTTCAAGGGTACATCTCTGAACTCCTCTGACGCCTGTCGTTGTAATCCCTCAACGACGTCAGAGAGGTGACGAGTCCCGACGGCCAGATATTAAATCGATCACTACGTTAAGTTGATCTTAGTCTCAAACAGGACTAACGTATCCTTAACGAACGTTTAAGTTGATCTTAGCCGCAACGCGACTAACGTATCCTTAAACTAAAAATACCAAACCCAAATCTAAGTAAATACGGATTTGGACTAATCCACGTCCTACGGGCGACGGCATTACTCAGTCTCCGTATACAATCCACGGGCAACCACAAATAAAACAAACACACACGACACGAAGTGAAATTCTGGAGAAGGAGAAAGTTGTTACCGCGACGCGGTAGCGTAATTAACTGCAGGGGCTTGCGCCTGCAGGGAAGAGCGTCCCCACAATCAAAAACCCCTCACCCTGAGGGGGAATCTGACGAAGTCTGCTACATCGGCCGCATCCGTCTAAACCTCTGATACACGGTGCCATAAATCAACTTGGCATCTTCGGAGAGATAGACGGATAAAACCAATTAGCATCTGCCCTGAATCTCAGGCACAGACGTCCTAACGTCTCGGCCGCCGTTCGGAGAGGAACAGATTCTGGCACGCCCGGTGGGACCTCTTCCTCTTTCCACTCCACACTTCGTGTGTCGTGTTCGCGAACAAATCGCGGTTTGCTGTGATTGCCTGTGGATTCAAGGTACTAAGATTTGGTGTCTTGCTCCGTGCAGAAAACAGAAGATTAATGGCTTCGAACTGCATCGCCTGCAGCAACAACTCTCGCTCCGTCATTGCTGGAGGAGTGACTTATGGGCCCCAAGCGGCCTCCCTTTTCAAAATGCCGGTGGAGCAGGTGGCTCAAGCCACCACTAGACTATTTTTTGGGACCATGCTCCCACCAATGAGCTTCAACGCCCCAATGACATTGCAAGAAGCTCCAAAGAAGTCGGTTTTCGATCGACTTACCACTGCCGCGACCCCTCTCAATAGGTCGCCCAACTCCACTGCTTCAGGTTTTAATGGATTAGGCCAGAGCTCCATCGGGCCCATGAAGAAGCCTGCCATACCAGAGGCGTTATCCCGAAGCGGATAGCCATCCCAGCTCCCGTTCTTGGCGAAGTCACCAAGGTTGCTTCCTATGTTCGGAAGCCCGCTTCTGACAGGTTGGCCGTCCCCGTTCAACGGACGTCGATCTTTAAAAGGCTGGTACCAGCATATTCTGACCAACACAAGGGGCATGGGGAGGTCACCCCTATATCTGAAACAATTCCATCAGCACGACATGCTCGACGTCGCTACTGGCGCCGAGTGAGGAAGGCTGGGGGCAACTCCCCCTCTGGACTTACTCGTCCAACTCTAATGGTTGGGATCGATACTGCTGTTCCAACCAAGAACAGCTTTGAACTGCTCAACAAGGTGCGCAGAAACTCTCCTACTGCGATGTTGAAACGAACTCCTTCACCGGTGGAGAATACTCCGGAGAAGAAGTTAGAGCAGCCCCCTCAACGGCTGTCCTCTAAAATTTACAAAGTCTGGCGACGGGTCCAAGAGTCGGTGATCGATCAAGACTGCCTCCGACGACAGAAAAAGATGAAGGTTCGGCAGGGGAAGGATTACTCTGTCAAACCACAAAAAGCAAAAGCTACTTGGGTGCCCACTACAACGGCTCCCTTAACTCCAATCACTCAAAAAAGGAGGCCGCAAAAAGCCCCTGTGTCTTCGGCAAATCGCAAAGACACCGAACACAAACGCCCAAAGTCTGGGGGCATGGTGGTGCACACTGTTTATATGGCTTCTGGAAAGGAGGAAAGCCGCACTTCTACGGGCCACCGACCGCTCACCCGATCCATGACGAAAGCCCAGGAGCAACAGCAAAAGCTTCAGGAAATGATGACTACAATGGCTGCACTCACTGAGCCAAAAGAAAGCTCTGAAACGTCTTCGGAAGAGCGTCAAGAACAAGAAACCGACGCTGACTTTTTACGCAGAGTTCTCGAAAAGAGGGACAAAGAAGCTGCAGAGCAAGCGGCTAACATAAAACAGATGGCGCTCCTCTTCCAAGATATGGTAGGGATGATGTTACAGCCGGACCCTCCTGCTGAAGATCCTCCGATCGTCCTTGAAGACGACAGGGGAGAAACGTCAAATCCTCCGCCGGCTCTATCAACAGCCAAGGAGGAGGCAATCTCCAAAGTCGACCTAGACGAATATATAGCCCAGCAGATCCGGGTTCATCAGGCGAATGAAGCGGCTGGGCAAATTGTTAGAACCGGACGACCGTATCCGAGCTGGTATGACCAAATCAATTACCCGCCAGGATATACGATCCCTAAATTCCACGTATATAAAGGGACAGGGAATCCGCATCAGCATGTCGCTCAATTCAGGGCCTTATGCGGCAATACTGGAGGCGATGACAAATTGTTGCTACGTCAATTCGTCGGCAGCTTAGCAGAAACAGCCTTTGAATGGTATTCGGAGTTACCTAACGACTCTGTCAAAACATTTGCAGAGATGGAACTGCTGTTTACATAGAGATTCGCGAGTGCTAGTGGACGCACCCCGATTACAGCACTGATAAATTCCAGGATAAGGCCCGGCGAAACGTGGGTCCAATACGCAACACGATGGCGAAACCTATGGTCGAAATGCGAACAATGTATAGAAGAGGCACCTGCGGTAGGCATGTTTGTGGGCACTCTCGATCCGCAGGCGACCATCTCACAATTCATGATGTTCTTCAGGCCGACCACCTTCCAGGCCTTGATCGACAAATTAGCCCAAATGGACCAGATGGGCCATAGACCGTCTCCTCCAAGACCCGATCCCCGAAATGAGAAAGGAAAAGCGATCATCGTCGCCAACACTCAGCTACAGTCGAGCAACTCAAAGCCGGTCGCTCGCCAAAACAACGTGCGTCCACGCCCATCCCTCGAAGAGAGGCTAGGACGTCCTTACTCGTTTCCTCAGAATAAAACGAGAAGACTGTTTGAGCTGGCAGTGCGTAACAGACTCATCAATCTGCCGAGTCCAAAGCGTCTGTCGCAGCCAAGCGATCTTAATAATCCCAATTATTGCCCTTACCACCATACGGTAAGTCACCCGATTGAGGATTGTTTCGTCTTTAAGGGATGGATCGAGGATCAATACCTGCAAGGCAAATTCACGCTGTCTGAAAGCTGGAAGGTAAACCCCCCACAGCCGCACTCTCCAAAGAAGACGGACACGCCGGGGGCAACTTGTTCTTTCGTCGAGGATGAAAACGATGGAGAAAACTTATCGGATGAATCCGAAGACTACGTAGCGACTTGTCATGTGATTTCTCATTCACTGACGGATGATGAGGAGGATCCTTGCGCTGAGAAATCAATGGCGGACCTTGAAACAGAAATTCCGCGGCCGTCAGACAAGTTGATCGATGCCTTCTTAAATGAAATTCGTTTGAAAGCAAAAGCCAATCAAGAGCATGAAATGGCCATACTGGAAAGAACCAAGGTATTCCCGTCAAATCAAAAGCCATACACTGCGGGTAAAAACAAATTCAAGACGAGGAAACGGTTCGCCAAAGCTCTATCAGTAGGAATGAAGCTACCGCCCTCCGAAGAAAATCCTTTCTCTGAGGTAGAGATGCACCCTAACTTCTGTTTATATCATCAGAAGATCATACATCCTACCGAAGACTGCGAATCCTTTAACTGTTGGTGGCAAGGGTATGTCGCTCAAAAGCGACACTTCGACAGGACAAAGTGTGAAGCTTGTGGACATCGGAAAAATGCGATAGATGAGCGCAAAAGAGCCACTGCCGACTGTCATATAGCCGACTTCAAGGGATCATAAATTATCACCTTTGGAAGCGACTCTGACGAAGAATCTACCCCCAACTCTTCCCTCGGGGAATCTATTTCAAAAATAAAGGAATTGAGAAGCTGCGAGAACGTTCAGCCGTGCAATCGCATGCTACTCGGAAAAAATCTCGGCCCCGTAAACAAAGGATCGAACAAAAAGGATAAAGGAAAAAGAAAAACGGCCCTCGTCGCCAGCACTCAACAACAATCAGGTGACCCTAGGCCGGTTGCTCTCCAAAGCAACAAGCGGCAACCCCTCCAGGAAAAGTTGAAACGTCCTTACTCGTTTCCGCAAGATAAAACAAGGGGACTGTTCGAGCTGGCAGTGTGTGACAGACTCATCAATCTGCCGAATCCAAAACGTCCATTGCGGCCAGGCGATATTAATAATCCTAATTATTGCCCTTACTACCAAACGGTAGATCATCTGATCGAGGATTGCTACGTCTTCAAGAACTGGGTTGAAGACCAATACCAACAGGGCAAGTTCGCGTTGTCCGAAATTTGGAAGGTGAACCCGCCACAACCGCATGCTCCGAAAAATATGGATACACCGGGGGCATCATGTTCATTCATGGAGAAGGACTCATGGACCGAAAAGTCCATAAACTAGAAACTCGCCTCAAATATGGCAACGATGGACCGAAACGTCCTTAAACTAATAATGGACCACTATGTCCTAAAACTGGCTGCGGACCGAAACGTCCTTAAACTAACAACGGACCGAGATGTCCTTAAACTAATGATGGACCGCAATGTCCTAAAACTTGCAATGGACCAAAATGTCCTTAAACTAATAGCGGACCGAGACGTCCTTAAACTAATAGCAGACCGAAACGTCTTTAAACTAATACCGCAGCATCCTTAGGCTGACAAGATAAAAAAAACAAAAAAAAAGAAGAAAATAAAAAAAAAAGGTATGTCCATAAGCAAAACGGGCATGGAGGAAAACCCGAAAGGGCTCCGTGAGTAAAAACAGCAGGGCTACCGGCGAGTGTTCGTGAAAACTCGAAAGGGCGCGACCTCGTAAAAAAAAGAGAAAGAAAAAAAAGTAATAAAAAGAATATAAAAAAAAAGGGTAAGTCCATAAGCAAAATGGGCACGGATGAAAACCTTAAAGGGCTCCGTGAGTAAAAACAGCAGGACTACCGGCGAGTGTTTGTGAAAACCCGAAAGGGCGCAACCTCGTTAAGAAACACTTATAGGGTCCTCTCGACCCTGTAAGGAGAAACCACCTGCGTGAGATCCTTACGACTCACAAGGGAACAACACACTTAGGAATCCCCACGATTCCTAAGGAGAAAATACACTTGCGAGATCCTCACGACTCGTGAGGAGAAGGCTCTTATGGGACCCTCACGACTCGTAAGATTTGAAAGCCTTAAGTTACAGAGGCCTAAACCTGTGCTTAAGCAACCCCCACAACTTTCGACATTGCCCTACAAGTGGTCCTATATTGACCCTTGTATACAATCCACGGGCGCGAATAAACATTTCCCTAACTAAGTCCCATCTGAGACTAGGGATGTGTTTGCATGGAAAACAACCCTTATAAATCCTCTCGACTTACAAGGAGAAAACCCTCATGTAGGATCCTTACGACTTACAGAGGAACAATACACTTAGGAACCCTCACGATTCCTAAGGAGAAAATACACCTATAAGATCCTCATGACTTGTAGGGAGAAATAGCTTTGTGAGACCCTTACGGCCCATAAAGTCAAAAACCTTAGTCGACAGGACCTTAACCCTGGTCGCTAAGCCACCTTTGTTCTACATCGACAGAGGCAAATGATGATTCGCTCCTGGCAATATCCCAGTGGTAGCGATGCTGATGCCTAAACCGGTATCAAATTCCAAGTCCTTTCACGGCAAATGATGATTCGCTCCTGGCAATATTCCAGTCGCAGCGATGCTGATGCCAAGATTGGTATCAGATCCCAAATCCCCTACTCGCCAAAGAAAAAAATCTGCAAGCCAAAATAAAAATGCATATGAAATAGCCGAAATGATGGGGCAACTTGCAAACAAAATCAGCAAGTAAAAATGTATGCATGCAAAATAGCCGAAATGATTGGGCAACTCGCAATAAAAAGCAGCGAGTAAAAAAAAATAGCCGAAACGATTGGGCACCGCGAAAAATAGCCGAAACGATTGGGCAATCGCGACCTTCGCGATATAAAAGCTGAAATGATAGAGCATCGCGGAAAGAATAAAAAAAAAATGAAAGAATGAAACTTTTTGCCCTACAGGTGAAATCACATCGATCCCTGTATACAATCCAGGGGCACAGATAAAAAGGGAACAATACCTTCCCAACAGGCTCCACCAGAAAGCGAAGCCAAATCTCGACGGTTCATAGATAACCTAGAGACCATCTCGACATTTGTCGCAATATTACAGACACGATGTCAACAAATGAAGCAAAGGAAGGTCCCTAACTTCAGGGTCTCGATGTCAATATCGACAACTTAAAGATCACCAACGGCGTTTCTCCTCACTCCAACTAGATGCAGACATGACGTCAACAACTGACCTCAGAATCGCAACGAAACGGAACCATGACAAAGTCCATAGTTCCAAATCTCAATGGCCACGTCTACAGCCTGGAGACCAACAACGGTGTGCCTCCTCATTCCAACAGGACACAGATGTTACACCATCAAGCGGAGCGATGGCAAAATCCCAGCTTCACCTCAGCATTCGTCTCGATACAGTAGACGCAATGTCAACAACAGCGTTCCTCCGTAGTCCAGCTGGAGGCAGATGCAACGTCAACAAAAGACCTCATGGTCGAAACAAAGCGGAGTGATGGCAAAATCCCAGCTCCACCTCAGCATTCGTCTCAATACACCAGACGCAGTGTAAGCAAACGAAGCGAAGGCCACATTCTTAGCTTCAACGTCTTTACGGTAACTCACATAAAACCGGAAAGACAATCGGAGACCATCTCACATGAAGTGGTCACCTCCATGACGTTCGTCTCGATACAGTAGACGAAATGTCAACCTCAGCGTTCTTCCTCCAGCAGGGATTCAGACATGACAAAGCAAATGAAGCGAAGGCCACATTCCTAGCTTCAACGTCTTTACGGTAACTCACATAAAACCGGAAAGACAATCGGAGATCATCTCGCATTAGCACAGAGTGGTCACCACCTTGACGTTCGTCTCGATACAGCAGACAAAATGTCAACCCCAGCGTTCTTCCTCCAACAGGATTTGGACACACCAAAGAAAACGAAGCGAAGGCCACATTCCTAACTTCGACGTATTGACGGTAACTCACATAAAACCGGAAAGACAATCGGAGACCATCTCACATGAAGTGGTCACCTCCATGACGTTCGTCTCGATACAGTAGACGAAATGTCAACCTCAGCGTTCTTCCTCCAGCAGGGATTCAGACATGACAAAGCAAATGAAGCGAAGGCCACATTCCTAGCTTCAACGTCTTTACGGTAACTCACATAAAACCGGAAAGACAATCAGAGATCATCTCGCATCAGCACAGAGTGGTCACCACCTTGACGTTCGTCTCGATACAGCAGACAAATTGTCAACCCCAGCGTTCTTCCTCCAACAGGATTTGGACACACCAAAGCAAACGAAGCGAAGGCCACATTCCTAACTTCGACGTCTTGACGGTAACTCACATAAAACCGGAAAGACAATCGGAGACCATCTCACATGAAGTGGTCACCTCCATGACGTTCGTCTCGATACAGTAGACGAAATGTCAACCTCAGCGTTCTTCCTCCAGCAGGGATTCAGACATGACAAAGCAAATGAATCGAAGACCACATTCCTAGCTTCAACGTCTTTACGGTAACTCACATAAAACCGGAAAGACAATCGGAGATCATTTCGCATCAGCACAGAGTGGTCACCACCTTGACGTTCGTCTCGATACAGCAGACAAATGTCAACCCTAGCGTTCTTCCTCCAACAGGATTTGGACACACCAAAGCAAACGAAGCGAAGGCCACATTCCTAACTTCGACGTCTTGACGGTAACTCACATAAAACCGGAAAGACAATCGGAGACCATCTCACATGAAGTGGTCACCTCCATGACGTTCGTCTCGATACAGTAGACGAAATGTCAACCTCAGCGTTCTTCCTCCAGCAGGGATTCAGACATGACAAAGCAAATGAAGCGAAGGCCACATTCCTAGCTTCAACGTCTTTACGGTAACTCACATAAAACCGGAAAGACAATCGGAGATCATCTCGCATCAGCACAGAGTGGTCACCACCTTGACGTTCGTCTCGATACAGCAGACGAGATGTCACCCCAACGTTCGTCTCGACACAGCAGACGCAACGTCATCAAACAAACGGAGCCACGGCAAAATTCCTAGTTCCCACCATGACATTCGTCTCGATACAGAGGACGCAATGCCAGCAAACGAAGCAAAGGCCAAATTCCTAGCTTCAGGGTCTTAACGGCAAGTCATATAAAGCCTGAAAGACTATCGGAGATCATCCCACACCAGCGCGGAGTGGTTATGACTCATCGGGGCTCTCCAAAATGAGCCTAACCTCAAGTAAAAAGCGGCATGGCAAATTCCTAGCGCTTGCTCTTCCGACGGTCAAACTGCCAAGGAGGATTGCTTGAAGACGTCTTGTCCAGCCCCCGAAGGGATCAGAGACACGGCAGTCGCAGGGCTACTCGAATAGCACGATTGCCTATCGAGGACTATATCAGCTTATGCGACGGTACGATGGCCAAAACCCTAAGTACCACCAACCTTAATGGGCTTCTGTCGTAAAGAGCAGAGGTTAAATGCGACGTTAAGATATTCTTGAGAGAAACGCTCGATTCGTCTCGACTTGCGGAAAAAATTGTTGAGGCGGCTCGACTCGTGAGATAAAGCCTTAGGCAGTGGGCATAAAAGAAGCCTGTTTCCTAAGCACTGGGACTCTGCAAGTTGGCCCAAAACGGTCTCTTGCATATCATCCACAGGTCTCACTCTCCAACATCGAACTTCGACAAGGAGGGAAACAACCGCTTACAAGTCCTCTCGACTCGTAAGAGGGAAAAATTCTCTTGTAGGATCCTTACGACTTATAAGAGAAAACCACACTTAGGAATCCTCACGATTCCTAAGGAGAAAACCCACCTACGAGATCCTCTCGATCCGTAGGGAGAAAAGTCTCTTTGAGACTCTCACGGCTCATAGAGTTGAAAAGTCTTAGGCAGCAGATCTGAACCTGCGGCCTAATCCCTCGCTATCTCGTGAAGAAATCAAGAAGCTTACTCTATTACCTGCTAATTGTTACGACATGCTGAGAAAGAGGAAAAGCAACAGAAAGAGCATCCGATTTACATTTGATCAAGCGTTCAAGACACAATCATTCATGCATGGGCAAAAAGACTCAGGACAAAAGATATATAATAAAGACAAGCTGGGATATAAAAAAAATTTCCATTAATATTGCCCGAAGTTCTTACAGTCATAAAAACAATAAATGAAAGTTACAATGGAATAACCTCAGATCCAGGGCATGGATTGAGGAATTCAAAAGCGACCCTATCTATGACTTTCCAAGCCTCGCGGACCATCCTAGTGTGCTTCCTTTCGCGAGTACAAGCGTCAGGGTCCCTTCCGATGTCTTCCACCCTCCGATAAGCAGCGAGTATGGCAGACTGTTGAAAGACCTTGTGCAAGAGGTCTATAAGACTGTCTCGCCGTCTCTTCGAGATAAAGTTCAATAGGTACACAGAGTGCACCTTGTCCTCAGCGGCATCCAACGCCCTAAGCGGCACGCCGGAACAGAATAGGGGAAGCGCTTCCCAGATAGCTCCCACGATAAGTTTAAGAAGAAAGGAACGTCGGGGATGCAGTGGACCGTTGCATGCGTCGAAGCGACTCATTATTTCAGCACACTCCTCGTTTGTGAACTCCCGATTTTAAGAGCGGCCAAATCGGCGGATGCCCTCATGAGAGATGATCTCGTTAAGAGCATACATGTGGGCGTTCATTGTTCCTGTGAAAGAGGATCAACAGAATTATCAGAAAGACTGATTAAGCAAAACGATATAATGCACTGAGGAATAAAATGCCATATTTAAGTTCCAAGATCCATGAAGAATCCTTAAGAGTTTTTCTATATGATTTGGGAGGAGCAAAGCTCCATTAATGAATTAAGAAAATCCAAGGAAAATCTTTCAGAGAGCAGAGCTCTATGGAACCCTAGTAGGGTCCCCTTTAGTTCTCTTTAGATCCTTTTAAGACCTGTAGAGCAAAGCTCTGCTAAGTGAAACCCTAAATAGGTTTCCTTTAGATCAGGGATCTATTGAGAGCGATGCTCTATCAACAAAAATTAATTTAACTTAATTTAATCCAAATTAAAATTTTCACCTAAAAGTTTTAAGAGTTTAACTCTTAAAATTTTTGAAAATAAAAAGCGGGGCTCTGAGTTCTGAAAGTAAAAATTTAGAGATAAGAATCATCTAAGGGACCAAAAGTCCTATTTTTAGGCATCAAGTGCCCTTTCAGCTTCCAAGAGATGGCGCGACGGTTCGGAGTCTGCCACCGCTGCGCTCACGTTAGGAGGCCACGTAAGCGCAACGGTGGGGGGGCATTTGTTTATCCCAATCAGAGCAAAGCTCTGTTTAAATTCCAAAGTGGAAAAAGAAGCAATGCTTCTGTTCTTTCTCCAATCAGAGCAAAGCTCTGTTAAAAAAAAAAAATTGCGCAACTGCGCAACTGCGCAGTGCGCGACACGTGTCAGCGCAGCTGCGCAGTGCGCGACACGTGTCAGCGCAGCTGCGCAGTGCGCTGTGCGACACGTGTCAGCGCGCAGTTGCGCAAGCAAAAAAAAAAAATTCAGTTGTGCGACACGTGTCTGCGCAGTTGCGCAAGCACAGCTGCGCGACACGTGTCACGCGCTGGGGGAGTTGCGCAAAACAGAATAAATCTTTTCTGTTCTTGTTAAAACAAGAAGATTTTATTCTGTAAAGCAGGGGCCTTTGGATCAAAAATCCAACGGTGGGGAAAATTACCCAAATCACTCAGAAAACGATTTATGTAACAAATTATAACTAATTCATGGGCACTATAAAAAGGACCCTAGACCTCATTTCAAAAGTAGGAAGATCTTGCTAAAAAAAAAGAAGAGAAGAGAACTCTTGAGAACTCTTGAAGGATAAAAAAAAGGTAAAAACCTTTGAAAGAAGAGAGATTTCACTTGTGAACAAGATCATGGATCTTTAATAAATAAATAAAAATAAAAATAGTGCCTTGCACTTGTTTTATGAACCATCGGTTCTTGAACCTAAAAGGTTCTTAAATTAATAGTGCTTTGCACTTTCATGATTGGTTCTCTGAGATAAGAAAAACAAGAAAAACTTGTTTTTATATCTAAATCAAATAGTGCCTTGCACTTGTTTTATGAACCATCGGTTCTTGAACCTAAAAGGTTCTTAAATTAATAGTGCTTTGCATTTTCATGAACTTTTGGTTCTCTGAGATAAGAAAAACAAGAAAAAACTTGTTTTTTTCTTAGATCTAAATCAAATAGTGCTTTGCACTTCTTTTTTTGAACCATCGGTTCTTGAATCTAAAAGATTCTCAAATTAACAGTGCTTTGCACAAATGCAATGCATTACTAAAAGGGCCAGGCCCAAATCAAAATGACCTGACAGGCCAAAATAAATTGCAAGGCAATAAATGGGCAGAGCCCAAATAAATTGATTCTTTGCATCCTTTATACAAGGGCAGAGCCCAAATAAAATTGATGCCTTGCATCATTCCTAAAAGGGCAGAGCCCAAAACAAATTGATGCTCTGCATCCTTTCTGGGCACAGCCCAAATAAAAATAAAAAAAAGAAATGCAATGCAAAAGCAAATAAAATGTTGAACATTTCAACTGGACTTAGCCCAATTTTGGCCATAAGTCCTTAAATTAAATTGACTGAGCAAAATTGCTCTTCTAAATCAATTTACATCCGGTTCGAGGGTACATCTCCGAACTCCTTTGACATCCGTCGTTGTAATTCCTCAACGACGTCAAAGAGGTGACGGGTCTCAACGACCACACATCGATATGGACTGCGGGGTCCTTAAACTCGTGGACCGAGATGTCCTTAAACTAATATTGGACCGAGACGTCCTTAAACTAATATCGGACCGAGACGTCCTTAAACTAATATCGGACCGAGACGTCCTTAAACTAATATCGGACCACCACGTCCCTAAACTGGAATATGGACCACCACGTCCCTAAACTGGCACAATAGAGCCCAAATGCTCTTTTGTCGGATCTAAACGGTCCCGTTAAGTTGATCTTAGTCTCAAACTAGACTAACGTATCCTTAACAAACTCTTGAGTCGATCTTAGCCTCAAAAATGGCTAACGTATCCTCCAAACAAACTTTAGTCCCAAATTGGACCATGAATCTCCCAAACTGGAACAATAGAGCCCAAACGCTCTTTTGTCGGATCTAAACGGTCCCGTCTAAGTTGATCTTAGCCCCAAATACGGTTAACGTGTCCTTAGATATTTAAATAAACGATAAAACTCCAAATCAACTTTGGTTCAAGGGTACATCTCTGAACTCCTCTGACGCCTGTCGTTGTAATCCCTCAACGACGTCAGAGAGGTGACGAGTCCCGACGGCCAGATATTAAATCGATCACTACGTTAAGTTGATCTTAGTCTCAAACAGGACTAACGTATCCTTAACGAACGTTTAAGTTGATCTTAGCCGCAACGCGACTAACGTATCCTTAAACTAAAAACACCAAACCCAAATCTAAGTAAATACGGATTTGGACTAATCCACGTCCTACGGGCGACGGCATTACTCAGTCTCCGTATACAATCCACGGGCAACCACAAATAAAACAAACACACACGACACGAAGTGAAATTCTGGAGAAGGAGAAAGTTGTTACCGCGACGCGGTAGCGTAATTAACTGCAGGGGCTTGCGCCTGCAGGGAAGAGCGTCCCCACAATCAAAAACCCCTCACCCTGAGGGGAAATCTGACGAAGTCTGCTACATCGGCCGCATCCGTCTAAACCTCTGATACACGGTGCCATAAATCAACTTGGCATCTTCGGAGAGATAGACGGATAAAACCAATTAGCATCTGCCCCGAATCTCAGGCACAGACGTCCTAACGTCTCGGCCGCCGTTCGGAGGGGAACAACGATCTGCAAACCTTCCTGAAACGAATCTGCTATTGCTGGATCAGCTCAGTCTGGCTCTTTGATTTCCAGCATTTCTCTTATCACCCCAAGCATGGCGGCTTCGTTCACACGCCTCTGGTACGTCTTCAACTTCTTACCTGTCATAATCCTGAACTCAAAACACCCAACATTAGCATGATGATAGATTCTGAATGTGGATCAAGGCTAGAACTCCAAGATACTTAAATAGAGTACCGCATTGTAGCTATGCCGCGGTATCATAGCCGCAATTACTTAACTCCACCCAAGTCGCCCAAGTCCTAGGGATAACAAGAAATCAGGTTTCTGAGTCGACATGCAAAGTAAGTTTGCACGTCGTAAAAGATATAATCCGGAAGAATGTGATTCAAGAATGGTAAAACGGTCAAGGTGGCAGGACATGTTTCCTAAACACGGGTATTCTGATTCGTGTATTGGGTACAATACCCAACTACAAAGAATCAACCCAACTAACCTATGTCTCTGATACCAAAAGAACCATGTCACGCCCCGCTTCCCAGAGTACGCAAGATTGGGCACGTAACATAGCCAACCATGCTACCTGTGGGTAGGAAGTATCCATCCACAGTCACATTACGGTTGTAGAGATATCAAGAACAAGATAAATAAACTAATCTAACACATGTCCAAATCCATAATAACAAGAGTCAATAAACAATAAGTGCGGAAGCAAATGATCCAATACAATAAATAAATAGTACGTCCCATAATGCGGGCTCACATCTGGAAATGAAATGAAATAAATGAACTAATCACTAAGGAACTCACAGATCAGCCTGCTGGCTGAAGTACTCCTGCTCGGTCGTCGACAGTGGTAAGGAATCTGGGCCATGCAAAACCCAGACGTCAGCGCGTCATGTCAACCAATAATATAATATAAACATGGTAATAAGCAATGCAGGGATGAACATGAATAAAGCAGTACTATGGAATAACAGTGCAGGGTAATGTACAGTGGTAACTAAACTGTCCTATTAGGTTTCTACTCTAAAGTCTTTGAAATCAATTGGTGATTCGTCGATGTAACTCAATAGTATCCCGTGCATGCCCGGGACCACGGTCAAGACCCTCGGGGCTGAATCCGAGACGTGCCGCTAGGCAGTAAATAGGTAGCAGGATGGATGAGTGATGTCAGCATCATCACTCCCGGACAGGCCAAGCCCGTAAGACTGATCAGAACAGGTATCGAACTGTTGAGTTACAAGTCGGTTTCACTTTTGATTTCCCCATACCCCCAAGTTATGTATGTCAGGTCAGGTATTCAATAATCAAGAACTAATGCCAACACAGGATCAGGTAACAGGTCAGGTTTGTCTGGATAGACAACAGGAATGGTCCATGAGGACCCCAAGTCAGGTTTGTTGGCATTAGGCATGAGATCAGGTAACCAGTCAGGTCGTGGTACAACGGGTTGAGTCGGTATGTATATATATGTCATGTGTAGCAAGGTCAGGTCAATATGTGGTGTAATCGAGTATGTGCTCACAACAGGTATACAATCAAATAATGAACAGCAGCAAGAATAAAGTAAATAACAATAACGGTTCATTTAATCACAATGGTACATGAATAGGATGCAGTTGTATTATATTAACAGGTTCGAGCACCCTTGGGGTGCAACAATCACAGGGTAGCGCAATATTAATAACAGCAAGTAATGAAGATATAAGTGTACGACTATCATCCTCTAAATAGTAAAATGATTAACAGGTAGTTGTTATTAAAGTTATGGTGGCAAAATACGATTTAGAAGGCAGTATTATGATGTATATCATATTTCGTCCAATGAGACAAGTAACTATACTTAGTTAATATTGCAAGTTTTATGAGTCAAACACTTAATTAGTTTAACGTAGCATGTAGCAAGAAATCTTGCGTCGACGGTTTCGTAAACCGGAAAACACGAACGCAACGTCGGCGAAAAACACGCGACGGATGCACGGGCCACGGATCGAGTCCAAACAGCGAACAGCGGGACCACACGGACCAGAGTACTTCGCTGGAGAGTCGGGTCCAGTCGTCGGCACGGCCGGAATCCGGCGAAATGTCAAAATGGCGACGAAGTTAGCAAATACAAATCCAAGCGATAAAACGAACAGCGAAGGGATACGCAAAAGGGGGATGGTGAACAGAGGCTTACAGGGAAGAACCAGGGGGCAACCACGATGGGTTCGACGGCGATGGGGCGCCGGCGAGGCAGCGACGGCGGCAGCGAAGGCTGAAAGTTGCTGGTTCGCTGGAAAGGGATGGTGCGGTGAGTAGAGGGGGTGCTGGCCTGCTCTGGTGTTCAGGGGGAGAAGGAGGTGGTCGGCGGTGGCTCTGGCAACGACGGCGAGGGTCGACGGCGACTATCCCGGTGAGAGGGTTGGTGTTAGGGTTGGGCTCGGGTTTGTGGCAGCACCGGCGAGGGAAGGAGGAGGAAGATGGGGAGGTCGGGACGAGGGTGAAGGGAAGAAGTCGTGGACGTCGGCGATGGGAGGCGGCGACGACGGCGAGCACCACGTGCAGGTGGCGGTGGCGTCGGGTGCTGCTGCAGCTCTGGAAGGAGGGAGGAGAGGAGGTAGTGGTGCTGTCGAGGCCGAGGATGCGAGGAAGACGGTGGTGGTGGTGTTGTCGGCGCGGGGACTGCGGCGGCGACGGCGACGAGATCGCTCGGGTTAGGGTTCGTGGGTTCTCTCGTGGAGAGAAGGAGAAACAGTTGCAGAAAATAAATAGAGAGAGAGAGTTACAAGAGAGAGGGAGAGAGAGGGAGAGATGGTTGATGGGGCCCACGAGGGATTTATTCCCTCGTGATTGGCTGAGGAGGTACAGGGAAGTTAAAATAAAATTTAAAAGATTTAAAAAAAAGATTTAATCGTTAAATTTAGTAACGGAAAGTATATTTTATAGTTTTAAATATATTTAATTAAATGGGCATTTCGGCGCTAAATGAAACATTTCCAAATCGCGCCCGGGTTGCGCCCAAATGTTTCAAATTCAAATTATAGGATTTTAAGCGGGTTCCAAATTTTAAAAAGAGATGTTTTGTGATTAAAATGCATGCCCCAAGTCGGACACTTGCACGCGCGCGTAGCCGTCCAAACTTGGCCGTTTCGCCGAACGGGATGAAATCTCGACGCGCGGACGCTACCACGCGACTAGTGGCGACGAGTAGGCCAACATGGATATTTTTAATTTTATTTTAGGTGTTAAAATTTGTTATATGCCAAAATGACTTAACCGGTTAAAATTTAGCAATAAGCACCAAACAATCAGGATAATTGAAATGAGCAATGTATAATACTCAACTAGTACCAGAATTAGTATTATTGGGCTCGGGTGTTACAATCTGCATTGTCGATATATTAATGTTAGTGACTGGGTTGTGATAAATATGACAGTGATATTGATAAGTGGAAAAGTGATTGAAAGCGACAGTGATACGTATTTGTCCACAACCTATTCAATACATGAATGCATACCATAACCTGGGGAATGGGAAAATCAAGGTGGAATTGAACTCGTATTTAGCAAGGTATAGTGATTTAGATGATGATCATTCGTTATAAGTGATACACACACACACACACACACTTTAGGTCGTGAGCCTAGCGGCACGGCTGACAACACACACACACACACACACACACACACACACATATATACATATACATACTTTAGGTCGTGGGCCTAGCGGCACGGCTGACAGGGTTATGTCCCGGGCACAGTGGACCGTAGTCTTGGGCATGCACGAGACCCTTGTTAAACACGAGTTTCCTCTCCACCAATTGATTTTATGGACCTAGTGACCGTTAAGTATGGACATATGCATTGCCTAGTTCATTGACATAATACTCGCATTGCACTATTCATATTCAGTTGATGTTATTATACATATGTTCTGCAATTCATTGTACTCCTCATGTTTACTAATACTGCACGCCCATTATACATATTTATTGCTATATGTGTCGTCCTGACGACCAGAGTGTGCATGCTCAGAGGACGGAGTGGATCCAGCCCAGGAGCAGGACTTATCCTTCGAGATTGCGGAGATCTAGACTGCATCACCATCGCTACTTTCTTTGATTTCAGCATTTGTTTTATTGGTTAGTTGTTTATTCTGTGAAATAAATGTAACTCGAACTATTTTAAATTGCAATGTAATAAAGTTATGAACTATGGTTTTTCCTTTACTCAAGCACTGTTTACTGACTACCATGTAATGCTAGAAGCCGAAATGTGACTACGGCGGGATTATTCTCAGATCGTACGAGCATGGCTGGCCTAAACATCCCTCGTATCCCGTATTTTGGGAAGCGGGGTGTGACATGGTTTTATTGGTATCAGAGCCAAAGGTTTTGGATGAAATTACAATTTCGTGGAGGGACCTCTAGATTGAGTTACATCCTTAGCGTATGCCTTATTGCATTCTTCCTCACTTCCTAATTATCGTTGAATCATTGTGTAGTCTTGCTTGAATCTGATTTCTTTTAATCTTTTCAGAAATATGGACTCCTCAGGCAACTCCTCAGGTGACAGTCACCACGATCGTACCGAGAAGATTCTTAGTACACTGACGACCCTGGCCTAAGCTCAAGAGAGAAAGACTGATCTTCTGGCCGAGGGATTGAAGGCGGTACAGGAGACCGCAATTACCACCCTGGAGAGATCTACGGCTGTTCCCGCCGCCCCCGAGGGTGCGCTCGTACCGACTACACAGGCTAGGGTTGGTACCGTTTCAGATTTCAGGAGGCTTCATCCAGCAGTATTCACGGGATCATCAAGTCCACTTGAGGCCGAACAATGGCTCATCAACGTAGAGAACCTCCTGACTGCCGCTCGAATTCCTGACGACGACAGAGTGAACGTAGTGAAGATTCAACTAGAAGACGAGGCCCGCACGTGGTGGTCCGTAGAGGAGAGCCGGCTAGAGAAACCTATTGGATGGGATACATTCTCCGCATGCTTCCTGGATCACTATTTTCCGGCTATTGCCAAGGCCGAGATGGAGGAAAAGTTTATTATGTTGAAGCAAAATGGACGCTCAGTGGATGTCTACGCCGTAGAGTTCAATCGGCTGAGTCGCTTCACACCGTACATGGTAGCCACCGAATCCGCCAGGGCAAGACGTTTCCAGCAAGGGCTTGATATTGAACTGCAACAACTCATCGCGTCTCTCGACCTACCAACCTTCGCATAAGTTTTGAATGCATACCGTAACCTGGGGAATGGGGAAATCAAGATGGAATTGAACTCGTATTTAGCGAGATACAGTGATTTAGATGATGATCATTCGTTATCAGTGATATATATATATATATATATATATATATATATATATATATATATATATATATATATATATATATATATATATATATATATATATATATATATATTAGGTCGTGGGCCTAGCGGCACGGCTGACAGGGTTATGTCCCGGGCACAGTGGACCGTAGTCTCGGGCATGCACGAGACCCTTGTTAAACACGAGTATCCTCTCCACCAATTGATTTTATGGACCTAGTAACCGTTAAGTAGGGACATATGCATCGCCTAGTTCATTGACATAATACTCACATTGCACTATTCATATTGAGTTGATGTTATTATACACGTATTCTGCAATTCATTGTACTCCTCAAGTTTAATAATACTGCACGCCCATTATACATATTTATTGCTATATGTGTCGCCCTGACGACCTGAGTGTGCATGCTCAGAGGACGGAGTGGATCCAGTCCAAGAGCAGGACTTATCCTTCGAGATTGCGGAGATCTAGACTGCATCACCAGCACTACTTTCTTTGATTTCAGCATTTGTTTTATTGGTTAGTTGTTTATTCTGTGAAATAAATGTACCTCGAACTCTTTTAAAATGCAATGTAATAAAGTTGTGAACTATGATTTTTCCTTTACTCAAGCACTGTTTACTGACTACCATGTAATGCTAGAAGTCGAAGTGTGACTACGGCGGGATTATTCTCAGATCGTAGGAGCATGGCTGGCCTAGTCATTCCTAGTATCCCGTATTTTGGGAGGCGGGGCGTGACAAAAAACAAGTTGCACCAATAATCTTTTTTGTACTGAAAATCTCATCCAACTTTAACCAGAGTGATCTCCTAGACAAGGTAGTTGAGTCGCAACTTGTGATGGATGAATCCAAAAGTACTGAAACATGTGCAGATCCTCATGGCTTGTTGCTTTAACAACACTCTTCCTCTCTTTTTTCTCTCATGATAACTGAAAAATTAAGGGTTTGGATACCAACTTTAATTCTAGTACAAATGTTGTATATCAGAAATTTTAAATAGTTTGGTCTTTAGAAATTAATGAGAAATTTTTATGATGATCGATTTGTTACATGTACACACACACATCTTAATTTTTTATCCTTCCGAACCTCAATTTGTCACTCGGTTGATGGAATTCCGGATGTTCTTGATGAGAACTTCGGGGAGGAGGAGGGGAGGGTTATGTTCTGATTTTCTATGGCATATATTCTGAGATCGATTCTCATATGTAATATAATAGAACCTTTTTTTATTATCATCAACAATTGAAATCCAGGCTTACTAATTGGTTACAAACTTGATTAATTACAGAAAGTATTCAACTAGCTATGATAGTAAGATCACATGGGTACAAGAGGAAAACTTTCTAACTGATTAATGTTGAGCGTTTTTTTTATATTTTTTTTGTGTGATACAACTAAGCTTAACTAGTTGTTCCCATTACTATTGATCACCCACATATTATATATATATATATATATATATTAATTAAAGATTGAACTAATTTGCAAATTATTAATTTGTAAACAACAAAAGGAGATAATATTAATTATTTAGCACCATAGAGACTATATATACTTCCCCCAATAACACTTGTGTAAATTAAATATTCCAGCCTCCAATTCTGTACTTCTTGCACTAAATGAAGGCATATATATTAATTTGGTGTAACTGCCAAAAAATTTAGAGAGGTATTTCCTAACAAACTCTTAAGTCTCTTTCATTTCATGCATCACTGCTCATACATGGGTGGGGGAGAGAGAGAGAGAGGGAGAGAGGGAGGGAGAGTGCCCATGTATTTAATTGTCATTATATATATTTCATTAAAAATGAATTAATTATCCAAGATAATCAACTAACAATGACAAAGGAACCAAACAAAGCCCTCTTTTCTTCAGCCCTGTACACTCATTTTCACCATCTAGCTTTTCTCTCCCCATTTCTGTATCATTCTCAAAACCCTCATCCTTCTCCTGAGAAAAGAAAACACGCAATAAAAAACAAAAAAATAAAAACAGAATTAATAATCTTGATTAAATATACTACACATGCATCTTATAATTTTCTTTTAAAGAGAATGGATAGGGTCGATATATAAGACCCCGGCCTAATAAAACGATTCATTGATATATATTATGAAATGAAAAAAGTTACAATAACCAGTAAATTAACAAGATAAGAATTAATAAAAACACAAAAATAAGAAAATAATTCTAGAATATCTATCCCTTGCCGGTCAACAAAATCATCTTAATAGCGATTTTAAACAACCATCATTCAAGAAAAACCTTGAATAATTTTCAAAAATCTTGAAAATTCTTCAACAAAATATCAACCATGGGCATCTTAATCAACAATAAACAAGAATTTACCTCTCTGGAAAAACAACAAACAAGAAAAAGGGAAAAGATATATTAGATATACCTGACTGTTCCCATCTTTCTTCCTCTCATTCAAGTCCAAGTACGGATTCGTTTCATAAACCTATTAACACAAAAATAAAGATGCAAAAAAATAAATAATAATAATAAAAATAAGAAGATTAATTAATATTAAGAAAACATAGGCAAAAGTTGATAAAAAGGGTAATTAATTAATTAAAAAAGTTGAAACCTTGGGGCTGTTAACAGGAGAAGTAGCAGTATCCTCAAAAGGGTCCTCATCAATAACCCTCCTTGTAATTGCCTTCCTCTTCTTAAAACTCAGCTTCTTTCTGCTTCGATCCTCGGCCTCGGCCGCGGCCGGCATGGCTGGAGATTTCCATGCAACAACAGTAGATGAAGCAGCATCAGAGATTACAGAAGAGCCACCTGCAGCAGTCCAAATATTGTTATTAGCGCTGGCTGTAGCTACTTCTTGATCATCCTCATGATCTGATCTATTCTTGTTCTCTGCAGATGATGAGTTGAAGAAATCTTCCAAATAGATAGTCCACCCACTCTCCTCAGATTCTGATGAGAGTTTGTTGATGGAGGAGGTGCTGCTGCTCATCGAACTTGCCTCCATGCATCAAAAATGATTTGTAACCAAGAAAAGTCTCAAGAGAGATGCTCGTATATATATAGCAATAGAGAGAACAACAAACTTTAGTGAGAGAGAGAGAGAGAGAGGATTGGTGGTGGGGTAGAGGATTTATAAGATTGAGGCAGTTGGAGGGTAAAAATCAACAGTACTCGATCCATCTTGCAAAAAAAAAAGAAGAAGAGAGAGAGTTGAAGTAATTAAACCCCAAAGCTTTAGAAAAACTAATTAACTTTCAACTTTCAACTTTACATTAATTTGTTACACTTTAGGCATACATATGTTGACAATGAAGACAGCTGTTTTCGAACATGCATGGTCCTGTCTAATGGCCGTTATGTGGCCGTTATTTCAGTTGGTTCCAATTTAGGAAATATTTTTGCTTAAATGTTATGCGTGTGTATTTAGAATTATGTATCATAAAATTTTATCTTCACAGTGAGTGATCATATATATATTGTAATGAGATAAAAATAACATAATAAAGAGGAAGATGCATGACATAAGCTATGCCTGAAGCGTTGTATATCCGTTGTATATCCACCGTATGAATGTTTAACTTGCATTGTATGAAGCAAAATGATTTAGCATTTTCTCCGCCTGTATCATATCAGATGATTAGTGACGAGATCATAAAAAAATTGAAATTTTTTATATTTCAACTCTTAATAACTAGGTGCACATCAGAAAGTCGAATAATTTCTTTTTAGATATGAGTACTGTTAGGGATGGAGAAGACGATACACGAAACAATTCTCGCGACAAACCAAATCACGCAATAACAACAACCACGCAATCAACAACGAAAGACAAACTAATAACGATGTGAGAATAAATAAATAAGAATCACAAACCAAACAAAAGAGAGATTTATTAATGAGATTCACCCACCGTATGGCTGGTCACCGGCCGAACGGAATCTACAATATTTACTATAATCTTGAATCAAGTACATCACGAGCAAACCCTAGGAGATTTCTCTGAAATCTCTCTAAATTTAAGCCGTTAACTTCTCATACAATGATCTCTTTTCTATTTGGCTGTATATAAAACATATAATATGCCTTTATTTATACACAAACAAATTTCTTAATGAAGAAACTATCATAACTAAGAAACGAGCATAATACACTCCTTAATTAAGAAACTGTCATAATTATGAAACTGACATGATTAAAAAACTGTCATAAGACACTCCTTAATTAATAAATGTCATAATTATGAAACAGACATTAAGACACTCTTTAATTAAGAAACCGTGGTTTTGTTAAATCTGATATAGCTTGTGTGCACGTCCAACATCTTTATGAAGTTTCTTCATAATTTCGACAAATGACATGTCATCTGGTACATATTTGACCAGATATGGTCAAGAAGAGGTAATTAAGGTAGGTTAACATGGACCCTCATAAAATTTCCTTTTGATGACTAATTATATGCAATAAATAAATTTTCATACCCTAGCCAGAAGTTAAATTAATGAGCAATATATAGATATTAATTAGGTGGTGGAGGGCCGGGGATAACGGCCAAGGAGGGAAGAGTACTGTGTCACATGCATGGTGGGGCCGGGGTTGTTTGAATGGATGCGACTGCATGCATCATTCCTCGTGAGCTCTTAACACATTAACCCTGTCATCTTCATTCATTCGGTGACTGCATGCACCATTCTTTCAATTTTGATGACCCTACATGCAACAGTACTCTCTCTCTCTCTCTCTCTCTCTCTCTGCTAGTAAACTCAACCCTTTTCACAACTTCAATCTCTATAGCCTACAGTATATTTTTCACGAAACAAATGCATGTTGCGGAGAATAGTACTCCGTGTTGAACTGAGGAGTACTGCTAGAAACTAATGAGCCAATAAGAAAACTTGAAGAAAATTCTATTTACCAAAACATCAATGCATATTTTGTTACCAATACAATATGTATGCATGGATAAAAATGACCTTTGAATGATCCATGTCATTCGAATAAAAGAAGAAAAAAGAGTCTTAATTAACTTCTAAAATAATAGACTTCAATTATATATATACTCTAGAATATTTATTACGGCCAACGTATTTTACTATCACGCACTTATCATTTTTATAAAAATTTCTAATAAAATCCATCTTGTTGTTAACAGGAGTAAATCAAAATCAACATTTAATCAGTGCCAAAAAAAATTTTAAAATAAAAAATCAACATTTAACAATAATTTGGATTTTACATTTGGTTAGCTGATTTATTTATTTTTTTGTTTTTTACTTGGACATGAAAATGGAACCCCCAATTTATTTACCACAAATCAAATGGTGGGGGTAGTAGATATGGGCTTTGGCAAAGACAAAAGGGCAATTATGGAGACGTTGTCACTATGACAAGGATCCTGCCCTCCACGTCACCTTTTTGGACGGCCAATTTCCGAAATAATTGAGGCCCACCATGAGCTCCATTGACTTAATTGCTTGTCCCACGATTATTTCAACAAGGGGAGAAAAAAGAAAAAGAAAATAGACAAGTCATATTGACTCTCTCACTCTCACTCAAAATAATCTTTTCAATGTTGGATTAGGATCATGTCAAACCTGAATGAACAATGCAATGTTGCATCATGTCAATGAGCTTAACCTATACTTGTTTGCACGTGCGATTCACGTTATCTCCATATATATAGAGAGAGAGGAAATAGAGAAGATGAGAGAGATTTGTTGAGTTAGTTATCAGAAAATATGTATTGGGGTTAGTTACGGTTACAATATGATATTTAATTTTTTTAAAATATTTTTTTAATAAATTTCTTTTGCAAATTAGATAGTCTAAATTTCAGATCAATTTCAAAATTGGAGACCCCTTCCTTTTGCACCATAATAGTGATATATATAGACCAAGAAACATACCGAATATTGGGCTTAATAGGCTTGTGCCATGTATTTACAGGTTATCAACAATTTTCTGATTTTCAAGAAAAGAAGAAATTATATATTAGGTGACGCATGATCGATATCTATTAGTGGGCTAGGTAGATATACAAATTTTTATTGATTTTAAAATTCGCCCATGTTCTTTCATTTTTATCCTAACCAACTCGTCCACCCCAAGCTTCTTTTGTTCGCATCTTCCTTTTTTCAAAAGATTTTATGGTAACGGTCTCAAGACAACCTTTATTAAACGAAAAACTTGAGTCCCTCGTCAAATAATTAAAGTCCTAGAAGCTCATTTAGTACTTGCACACATATTCTTCCCGCTTAGCTTTTCACAGCATAATCCGACGTCAAAGTATGAGGAATTTTGGTTAGAGAACTGTCATGTCCTGCTTCCCAAAATAGGGAATACGAGGGGTGACAAGGCCAGCCATACTCCTACGGTCAAACAAATATCCTGCCGTAGTCACACTTTAGCATCTAGCATTACGTGGTAATCAGTAATCATAGCACAAGTAATGAGAAATGCAGTCACTAATTCTATCAAAACAGATATAAAACTAACCAGATAGAGTCAAAGGACGTGATAGCGCTGACGTCGCTGATCTAAATGTCCGCAATATCCTCGAGGTAAGAAAGGTTCTGATCCGAGTTAAGTCCACTTCTCACTCTGAGCATGCATACTCAGGTCGTCAGAGCGATACAATATATATATATATATATATATATATATATATATATATATGTGTGTGTGTGTGTGTGTGTGTGTGTGTGTGTGTGTGTGTAATATGTGTAATGATAATAAACATAAAGCATCAATCATGAAGTAATGACGTGAGCATGAAATAACCGGTACAGGTCAACAGTAAAGCATGTGTATCGAATCAGTAATCAATGCAATGTCCATATCACTAAACCTATCAATCTCTAAGTCTCAAAGTCCATGTCACTAAACTTATCGTCAGTCCGAGGGTGACCGTCAACCACCGCAGGAGTATTCCTAACCCAAGGATAAGCCCCAGGGATAAGGAAACACGAGCCCGAATCACGATCAGTAAGAATCAGAAACACGATCAGTACAAATCCCGAAATTACGAAATATGCCGGCAGTGGGACTCCTGCGATTCCGTTGATCGAACTCACACTCAAACTACCCCACACCCCGCGGTCTACATCCAACACCGACCATGAATCTAAATACTAGTCACTCCATGATAAGTCTACGCGAGAATTAGAGACATGGTCTCCATCAAGCATGTCTCGACTGATATCCAAGATAAATGGACAGTGCTCGATGTCTTACCTATGACACTAATATAAATGCTTTCATACTCGTTCCATACCAGTTATAGTTACACTTATATATGCCTCATATGCGTCAACAATGCAATAACTAACTGATTCCGCTGATTGTGTACAAGTACGTGTCACTTCCATTTTTCAATCACGCTTTTACACTAATGTACTTGCAACAATCCAATCACTAACATTTATCACTTGGTAATGTAACACGGTCACTAGAATATCAATATAAATGAACACTATTTACAAGCGTATAACAGTCATGCAACATGATGAGGATACAGTAAATGCACTACTGAATACATATGAGCAACCGGTGTCGGTTGGATTAGAAAATCATATAAAATCACACGTGCATAATTTGGCAAAACACTATAAAAGGCGTAAACAGTGCATTAAATTATCTCTATAGTAAAATTGGTTTCGAGTCAATCGGGTTTTAGATTTGCGAGTTATGGTCATTTTATTTTAAGTGTTCACTGCTGGAAATTCAGTTTTAGAATTAGAAGTTTGTTTTGTAACACGTTTTACTCTCTTTTGGGAGCATAATTAGGCGACGCTACTGTTATGTAATATTTATATTTATCTGTTATGTTTCCAACACATCAGACGGATCAATAATATCCGCAGTATACAGGAAAATATGCACCGTTTAATGTTAAGGAATACATTCTGTCTCTGTACTAAACTGCAGTATACCACGACGGATTAAAATGTAATTAAAATATCAAACAACTGTAAAATCGAATGATACCACCATCTATAGTTATCTAACAGAATTATCTTCGTAACGGTGTAGGGTTACACATAATTCCATATTCATGCAGCGCTACACGTTTATTTAAAATCAGGTGTCAATATGGAATGCTGCTCTGGACTGCAGTCCAGAGACGCATTCCAAGTCAATTTTCGTTGCCGTGATATGTCAGTATCGAAAGGTAAACTTCAGGGGGTTCTAGCTTATCGAGTTGGCTTCGATATGAGCCATAGAACATTACATTCCAGTATGTATCTAAATTTATATCAATTTAACACGACGTGTACGGTAAAAACCAGATTTGACGTCGCCTTTTTAGGGTGACGCTTCGTGACGATATTCTCAATATTTTAAACTTAAATCACTACACAATATCATCAACAATAACGGAATTCAACGTTCACAAATCACGGGCATGTTAAATAGGATTTTTATTCGGGTAATCTATCGAACATCTAGGTAACGTTCGATTATCGATTGCAACTCCCATTTCATTTAGCCAACGAAAATAGATAAAGACCATATACTTCCTACATGATACCTACACCATAATAAGCCCTAGTCGAGCTTCAATTAGAAAGACGGCACTATGGTTCGTTACATAGTTTCAATAATAATCTACTATCTAATTATATATATGTATATATGGTTGCTGTAAATTTCATGGCTAAAGTTTGTAGTAGCATGATAAACAAGTGAATGTTTCACTTGCCTTCGGTCACTGATATAGAAGCGACGCACCGTGCAGGATTCGCCTCGACATATGAGACGGCTCGATGCGGGACACGGTGCGTGGCGCGTGCGCGATGCGTGGTGACCCGGTACTGGGCACGACAGCGACGCGGACGTGATACGGTAGTGGGCTTGGTGGCGATGCGGGCGTGATACGGTACTGGGTACGGTCTTGGCTCGGTGCGTGGTACGGGTGTGGCACGACGAGACATGAGAGTGAGAACGAGATTTAGGGTTCCCTAGGATGGCAGCAAGGTTTCGGGAGGTATCGTCCATGCCAATTTCAAAAATTTGTCGTACTAAAGAACCCTAACCCTAGAATCTTAACTAGAGATTTAGACGAAACAACAATGTAAACAACTTTACATCTAACTGAATGATGAATACAACCTTTGTAGACCGGTCCTTCACTTCTAAAGCTCCGTGTAGTAGTCCCTTCGCTCCAAGTTGTGAACACCCAAACTCTTGTAAGGGTTCACATGAAGAAATGAACAAGCTTGCTCGAAGTCTTCGAGGCCGAAGTGATCTACATCGAGGAGACTCAAGCCCATGCTACCTCTTCACTAATGGTAGATTAGTGAAGTAAACACCCTAAACTAAATGGCTAATATAGTAAAGGATGATGAAGTAGGAATTGAGCTTACTTTAGATTTATTTTTCTCACAATATTTCTTCACTTTGAGAAAAGTTAGCAAGCTTTCTCATGAGAAAGAAGAAAATGAAGTGGAGATGAGAATGAAACTCATGAGGTGAGAATAGCAACCATGGATGAGTTAGTGTCATACACTAACTCATGTAGAGATTAAACCATGGCTAACAATAATGGTTAGGTTAATAAATATCTACAAGTAAAACAAAATTAGTGGACTTAGTCAATGGTTCCACAAGCTTCAACCATGTAACTAATTACCATCTAATTTGATTTACTTTAAATAAATAAAACCCATCATTATTATAAGTATGGTGTGAGTCTCTTACACCCATGTAGCATGTGGCATCAAGCATGACACAAAATAATGTTCATTAATATATATCACATATATACTAAGTGTACATAAGTGAGGAAAAGAAATGTTAAGTGAGCTAATATTAGTTAATGTAATTCAATATATCAAATATATAATTATACATTAAATTATTAAATCAAAACTTGATTTAATAATCCGGCTATATCACATACAACCGGCAAATATCAAATGTAACAACTTATCGAATCAACACTTGATCCGATAACCCGGCTATATCACATATAACCGTCCGATATCACATATCGCGAGAATAGAATGTGGTATCACATACGCGCATTAATCTCGGTCCTGCACATATCACATATGTGCTCCTATTTCGTTTCGCATGAACTAGGAAACCTCTGTGTAGGACTCTAAAGACTCGTCAATACGCCGACAATAGGTGATGATCATATCAAACACCTGTTCCCCTCCGAAAGACGGCGCAAGACGGACGTCTTGCCTGAAATTCGGGGCAGATGCTAATTGGTGCTATCCGTCCACCTCTCCGAAGATGCCAAGTTAATTAATGGCACCATGTATCGAAGGTTTAAACGGATGCGGCCGATGTAGCAGACTTCGTTAGATTCCCCCTCGTTTGAGGGGTTTTTAATTGTGGGGACGCTCTTCCCTGCAGGCGCAAGCCCCTGAAATTAATTACGCTACCGCGTCGCGGTAACAACTTTCTCCTTCTCCAGATGGTCACTTCGTGCCGTGGGTGTTTGTTTTGTGTTTGGTTGCCCGTGGATTGTATACGGAGACTAAGTTATGTTGTCACCCGTAGGGCGTGGATTAGTCCAAATCCGTATTTTCTTAGATTTGGGTTATGGGGTTTGGGTTTAAGGATACGTTAGTCTCATTTGAGACTAAGATCAACTTAAACGTTTGTTAAGGATACGTTAGTCTCATTTTAGACTAAGATCAACTTAACGGGATCGTTTAGATCCGACAAAAGAGCAATTAGGCTCTATTGTTTAGTTTAATGACATTGCGGTCGATTACCAGTTTAAGGACCTGGTGGTCCAATGTTAGTTTTAAGACATCGCGGTCGAGGTTAAGGACATCATAGTCCATGGGTTTAAGGACTCCACAGTCCATTATTAGTTTTAAGACATCATGCTCGAGGTTAAGGACATCATAGTCCGTGGAATTAAGGACTCCACAGTCCATCGTTAGTTTTAAGACATCGCGGTCGAGGTTAAGGATATCATAGTCCATGAGTTTAAGGACCCCACGGTATGTTATTAGTTTTAAGACATCACGGCCGAGGTCAAGGACATCATAGTCCGTGGAATTAAGGACTCCACAGTCCATCGTTAGTTTTAAGACATCGCGGTCGAGGTTAAGGACATCATAGTCCATGAGTTTAAGGACCCCACAGTCCGTGGAATGTATGGTTGTTGGGACCCGTCACCTCTTTGAAGACGTTGAGAGATTACAACAACAAATATCAAAGAGATGTACCCTTGAACCAAGGTGGATTAAATGATCTGTAGCCCGGTTTGGAACAAAGACCAATTAATTATATTATGAGCACATTGGCTCAGTTAATTCTGGATTGAGGGCTTATGGCCAATTTGGGCTAAGTCCAATTAAGTTTGACTTATTGGCCCTTTGTTAAACCAGTAGTCTATTTGTCTGGTCTCAGGCCCACATTATTCAGCAATGCTAAACAAAAGTTTGAGGGTTCTGATAACATTTTTATCTATGATTGAGCAGTAGACATTAGAGCTCCGATTTTTACTCAATTTTGAATGGGAGGCTTTGCCTCTGGAAGATTAACCAATTTGGTTAAAACTAGTGTTAAACACTAGAAGGTAACAGTGTTAAACACTGGGAATATAGTCCCAAAATTAGTGTTACACACTAGAAAACACCCGCCGTGTTGGAGAAGGAAGAGAGAGAGATGGAGAATTTTGTTCTTTGTTTTGTTAATCCTTGTGCCACTGATCCTTTGTTTGGTGACCTTTTCCCGTTAGCGTAGTATTTTTAAATCAGTGTACTCTTTTTATCATTGGTTGTCACATGCTTTATGTTGAATTTTCATGTTTGTTGGATACTCGTACGTGCGTCTTGCTTGCGTAAATGAGCTTCCTATTCTTCCCATGAGAACTTTCTTTAATTGCGAGTACTGTCATTATGCTGCATGCACATCAGAGCTTCGGGTATCATTTCTTTTCGAATATTCATATAGTTGCAAATGCATGCATGATAGGATATACATCGGAGATTTTCCTCGTCGCCTCCCATATCATGTGATGTGTGCGTGTTTCAGCTCGAATATTGCCATCGAATGGAGGCTTGTTTATACAGCCTTGAGCGTACATGCCCTATTTCAGAGGTTGTGGCTGCAAAGGCGAGCTTGCGGGGTTTGATAGAGCGGTGCGCGGCGAACATGGTGTCGTGCGGGAGGAGGCTTGGCCGCAAATTCTCGGAGAGGGAGCTTCCTTCTAAGGCGCTGAACGAGCTCCAAACCAACCTTACAGCCAAAGCCAATAAAGCGTATGAACTCTGGCGAGTACTTCAAGAGTCTATCAAAGAGGTGGTGGCCCTCGATAAAACTGACGTGTTCACTCGTGAAAGGGTTGAGGCTCGCAAGGCTACCGAGAAAGAGCTTGAAGGTCGGCTTGCCTTGTATTAGGCCCAGCAGGCTCAGGCGGAGGCCTGTCCTCTGGCGATACTGAATCACGAAGGCGTGGCCCAGCGGAAGAGGGATGAGCTGACCAAGCTGCTAAATCGCCCGCCGGCCTGAAGACTTGTATATCCCTTTTTTTTCTTTTTGTACATACTCTTGGATGAGAGTATATATTTTTTTTCTTTCACAAATTGTACTTTGTATCCATTTTGGTTTATGAATAAAAGACATATTTTTTCTTCTCAATGGCGTGTTCCTTTTTATTGAATGTATTCTGCGGATAGTCTATCTTGATCTCTTTGCAGGACAACGATGGCTTAGGATTCAGGGTTAAGATCTACCTCCTAAGACTTTTCAACCTTATGAGCCGTGAGGGTCTCATAAAGAGTTTTTCTCCCTACAGGTCGAGAGGATCCCATAGGTGTGGTTTCTCCTTAAGAATCGTGAGGATTCCTAAGTGCCTGTTTTCTCTTGAAAGTCGTAAAGATTTCACAAGAGAATTTACTCCCTTACGAGTCGTGAGGACCCGCAAGTGATGGGTGAAGTTGTCCTTATCCGCATTTCACGGAGTTAAGGGTTGCTCTGGATGCTTCCCACAGGTTCACTGCCGTGTTTGGCGAGGACCAGGCTCCGCTCTGGATGTTCTTCGGGGTGCCGTAGTTTAAAGACATCGCGGTCGAGGTTAAGGACATCATAGTCCGTGGATTTAAGGACTCCACAATCCGTTGTTAGTTTTAAGACATTACGGTCGAGGTTAAGGACATCATAGTCCGTGGATTTAAGGACTCCACAGTCCATTGTTAGTTTTAAGACATTACGGTCGAGGTTAAGGACATCATAGTCCGTGGGTTTAAGGACTCCACAGTCCGTTGTTAGTTTTAAGACACCACGGTCGAGGTTAAGGACATCATAGTCCGTGAGTTTAAGGACCTCACAGTCCAATATTAGTTTTAAGACATCGCGGTCGAGATTAAGGACATCATAGTCCGTGAGTTTAAGGACCTCATAGTCCATGAAATGTGTGGTTGCCGGGACCCGTCACCTCTCTGAAGACGTTGAGGAATTACAACGACAAATATCAAAGGGATGACGAGATGTACCCTTGAACCAAGGTGAAATTGGTTTAAAATCATTACGGTTGATTGTTAGTTTTAAGACATCACGGTCGAGGTTAAGGACATCATAGTCCATGGATTTAAGGACTCCACAGTCCGATGTTAGTTTTAAGACATCACGGTCGAGGTTAAGGACATCATAGTCCATGAGTTTAAGGACCTCACATTCCGATGTTTGCTCTGGATGCTTCACACGGGTTCATTGCCGTGCTCTGTGAGGACCAGGATCCGCTCTGGACGTTTTCCACGGGGTCAGAAGTGAAATAATCCGTGTTCCACGTAGCCAGGAATTTTGCTCTAGATGCTTCTCACGGGTTCACTGCCGTGTTCGGTGAGGATTAGGCTCCGCTCTGGATGCTTCACACGGGTTCACTGCCGTTCTCTGCGAGGAACAGGATCCGCTCTGGACGTTTTCCACGGGGTCAGAAGTGAAATAATCCGTGTTCCACGTAGCCAGGAATTTTGCTCTAGATGCTTCCCACGGGTTCACTGCCGTGTTCGGTGAGGACTAGGCTCCGCTCTGGATACTTCACACGGGTTCACTGCCGTTCTCTGCGAGGAACAGGATCCGCTCTGGACGTTTTCCACGGGGTCAGAAGTGACATAATCCGCGTTCCACGTAACCAGGAATTTTGCTCTAGATGCTTCCCACGGGTTCACTGCCGTGTTTGGCGAGGACTAGGCTCCGCTCTGGATGCTTCACACGGGTTCACTGCCGTACTCTGTGAGGACCAGGATCCGCTCTGGACGTTTTCCACGGGGTCAGAAGTGACATAATCCGTGTTCCACGTAACCAGGAATTTTGCTCTGGATGCTTCCCACGGGTTCACTGCCGTGTTCGGCGAGAACTAGGCTCCGCTCTGGATGCTTCACACGGGTTCACTGCCGTGCTCTGCGAGGACCAGGATCCGCTCTGGACGTTTTCCACGGGGTCAGAAGTGACATAATCCGTGTTTCACGTAGCCAAGAATTTTTCTGATTATATCCGCGTTTCACGGAGTTGGGATTTGACTCTCGGTCATCTGTACACCGACGAGCCATGGAACTGGGAGTTGTCGCTGTTCCGCTTTGCCTGATGTTGTGTCTGTTGTAATGAGACGAATGTTGAGATGATCTCCAGGTTGTCTATGAACCATTGAGATTTGGATTCTTCTTCTAATGAAACCTGAGGAGGAAAGGTGTGATTCCTTCTTCGTTTGCGCCCATGGATTGTATACAGGGATTGACATGATATCACATGTAGGGCATAAATTTCATTTTTACTTTTATTTTATTTCTTTCCGCAATGCTCTATCATTTCAGCTTTTATATCGCGAAGGTCGCGATTGCCCAATCATTTCGGCTATTTTTCGCGGTGCCCAATCATTTCGGCTATTTGTTTAATTTTTACTTGCTGCTTTTTATTGCGAGTTGCCCAATCATTTCGGCTATTTTGCGTGCATACATCTTTTACTTGCTGCTTTTTATTGCAAATTGCCCCATCATTTCGGCTATTTCGTATGCATATGTGGCTTGCTGGCTTTTCGCTGCAAGCTTGGAATCAGACACCGATTTCGGCATCAGCACCGCTACAACTAGGATATTGCCAGGCGCGAATCATCATTTGCCTCTATCGATGTCGAACAAAGGTGGCTTAGTAAACAGGGTTAGGATTCCGTCGACTAAGTCTTTGACTTCATGAGCCGTAAGGGTCTCACAAAGGTATTTTTCCTTACAAGTCGTGAGGATCTCGTAGGTGTGTTTTCTCCTTAGGAATCGTGAGGACTCCTAAGTGTATGGCTTCTCGTAAGTCGTAAGGATCTTACAAGAGAGGTTTCCCCTTATAAGTCGAGAGGACTCAGAAGGGTTGTTCACCGTGCGAACATATCCCTAGTCACGGGTAGGACTTGGTTAGGGAAATGTTTATTCGCCCCCGTGGATTGTATACAAAGGTCAGCATTGAGCCGCTTGTAGGGCAGTATTGGAGGTTGTGGGGGTTGCTTAAGAAAAGGTTCAGGTCTTTGTAACTTAAGACTTTCAAATCTTATGAGCCATGAGGGTCCCATAAGAGAGTTCTCCTTACAAGTCGCGAGGATCTCTTAAGTGTAATTTCTTCTTAGGAATCGTGGGGATCCCTAAGTGTGTGGCTCCCTTGTGAGTCGTAAGGATCTCACGCGGGTGATTTTTCCTCGCAAGGTCGAGAGGACCCTGTAAGTGTCTTTTAACGAGGTTGCGCCCTTTCGGGTTTTCATAAACACTCGCCGGTAGCCCTGCTGTTTTTACTCACGGAGCCCTTTCGGGTTTTCATCCGTGCCCATTTTGCTTACGGACAAACCGTTTTCTCTCTCTTTTTTTTATTCTCTCTTTTTTTTAACGAGATTGCGCATTTTCGGGTTTTCACAAACACTCGCCGGTAGCCCTGCTGTTTTTACTCACGGAGCCCTTTCGGGTTTTCATCCGTGCCCATTTTGCTTTTGGACATACCGTTTTCTTTCTTTTTTTATTATTCTTTGTATCAGCTTTGGGATGCTCCACCATAGGTTATCGATGTCTCGATCAACAGCTATTTTTAGGACATAGTGGTCCGTTGTTAGTTTAAGGACGTTTCGGTCCGCTGTTAGTTTGAGGACGTTTCGGTCCACTGTAAAGTAAGCCGGTTACTACTTATGGAGTTTGGGCTTAGAAAGATAGCGAGCGGACATAGTCGTCGTCATCTATCATTGACCTAGGCCGTGACTCGTCAAGCGTAGTACTTCTTCAGGAAGCGACCATTTATTGGCCTGAAGGTCCTTTCGCCATGCATGTCCATGAGTAGATAGGATCCACCCTGGTAGACCTTGTCTATAATGTACGGGTCTTCATAATTCGGCTCGAATTTCCCTCGTTTAGCATGATTGGGGATCATGGGTCTTTTGACTACCAGGACGAGTTCGCCCTGGTGGAATGTCCTTGGCCTGGTCAATCTTTCGTAGGAGCGCGTCATCTTTGCTTTATAAGCTTCCAGATTTTGTTGCGCTAGGAGCCGGGTTTCATCAAGGGCATCGAGCTCCTCGAGGCGAAGGCGAGCATTCTCTTCGTCTGTCAGCTCGTAATGAACTGCCACTCGTAGAGAGGGTAACTCTATCTCGAGGGGGAGTACCGCTTCTGTACCGAATACGAATGCGTATGGAGTTGTGTTCGTGGCCGTCTTGAACGTTGTTCGATACGCCCAAAGAGCTTCATGCAGTCTCTCATGCCAGTCTTTCTTATTTCGTGACACCGTTTTTTCACGATCTCTGTCAAGGTCTTGTTGAAAGCCTCAGCTAGACCGTTAGCTCGGGGATTATAGACTGATGAGTATCTCCCGTCTATGTTATGCTGTTGTGCGAAGCGGCTGATCTTGTGGCTTCTGTAGGCTGGTTTGTTATCGGAGATAATCCGTCGCGGAGTGCCAAACCGATAAATGACGTGCGTCTTGAAGAAGTGGAGGATATTCTCCGTCTTCACTTCCCTCAGTGGTACTGCTTCTGCCCATTTGGAGAAGTAATCAGTTGTCGCCAAAATGAAACGATGTCCTCTGGATGATGCCGGTTCGATGGGGCCGATTATGTCAGTCCCCCACATTTCGAATGGCCAGCTAGCCATCGTTAGATGCAGTGGATTCGGATGCTGATGGATAAAGTCCCCATGGATATGGCACGAGTGGCATTGCTTCGCATACTCGAGGCAGTCCTAAATCATCGTGGGCCAGTAGTAGCCCATCCGTTTAATCTTCAACTTCATCTTCAGGCCCGCTTGGTGAGAACCGCAGAGTCCGTCATGAGTTTCTTGGACGAATCTCTTCGCCTCTTCAGGTCCCAGGCATCTTAACCATAAAGAATCGAATGACCTCTTGTACAGAGTATCATTGACGAAAGCGAAAGATAGGGCTCGCTTCATGAGCTGATGTTTTGAGGACGCATCTTCGGGCGTTCGACGGGATTTGAAGTAGTCTATAAAGACTTCCCTCCAATTCTCAGCCTTTTCCTGATCTTTTATTTGCATAGCCATTTTCTCAATCGCTCCTTTTTCTTCGGACGACTCCGGAGATATTTCTGCCGGCGCAAGAACCCGACGGCTCTGCACAATGATCCTCACGTCATCGAGGCTCTCGTCGGCCAGTTCTTTAGCGAGCTTGGCTAGTGCATCCGCTTTGCTGTTTTCCGCGCGCGGTATGCTTTCCAAGATGTAGGAAGGTATTTGAGTCAGCAGTTGCTGTACCCTCTCGACGTATTTCACCAACTCTGGTTTACACGTTTGATAGTCGTCGTTTACTTGACTAACGACCAGTTGGGAGTCTCCGTATATGAGGAGGTTTTCAATTCCCATGTCGATGGCGATCTCGAGGCCTTCTATCAAATCTTCATACTCGGCTTCATTGTTTGTCCTCGGCTCTGTTAAGGAAAAAGCGAAGCGCATTATCCCTCTTTGTGGGGTCACGAAGATAAGGCCTACCCCCGATTTGATTATAGGGGTGTTCTGTTTGCGCTTCTTCATGGAAGACGCACCATCAAAATAAAGTTCCCAATGGGTACCACTACCGTCGATCTCATCGAACGCATGTTCGTCTGGCAGTTCGCAGTTTAAAAGAGAATCGGCAGGTATTGGATGCTCAGCGAGGAAGTCGGCGATGGCCTGGCCTTTCACTGCCTTAAGAGGCTGATAGGTTATTGAGAACTCCATCAGGAGCAAGACCCATTTAGCGAGCCGTCCTGTCAATATGGCCTTTGATATCAAGTATTTGAGAGGATCCATCTTCGATATGAGACGGACTTCATGCGCCAACGCATAGTGCCTGAGCTTCGATATTGCGAAGATCAACGCCAGGCAGTGTTTTTCGATGGGAGAATAATTGCTTTCTGCCCCCAGGAGAACTTGACTCAGGTAGTAGAGAGCTCTTTTTTTCCCTTGGTTGTTCTCTTGTGCCCATAATGCGCCTAAAGAACCTTCGAGGGCTGTTGTATAAAGAATAAGGGGCTTTCCTTTGACCGGAGCGGCCAGCACCGGCGGGTTTTGCATATACTGCTTGATTTCGTCCAGCGCGCCTTGGCATTTGTGATCCCAAACGAAAGGGGTTCTCTTCTTCATCAGGTGACTGTAAGGACGGCACTTCCCTGAAAGGTTGGCTATAAATTGCCGGATATATGCGAGCTTTCCTTGAAGAGACCGCAGCTGCTTGAGAGTTCTTGGCGGGGGCATTTCCATAATCGCCTTGATCTTTGACAGATCTATCTCGATACCTCGGTGTCGGACGATGTATCCTAGGAATTTGCCCGAGGAAACTCCGAATGCGCACTTGAGAGGGTTCATCTTCAAGTTGTATTGTCGAAGGCGTTGAAATACGATCTTCAGATGCTCGAGATGTTCCTCGTATGGTTTGCTTTTCACTACGAGGTCGTCGATATAGTATTCGACGATTTCATGTATGAGATCATCGAAGATCTTCGTCATGGCCCTCTGATAGGTGGCACCATCGTTCTTTAGACCGAAGGGCATCACCTTGTAGCAGAATATACCCAAAGGGGTACGGAAAGCGGTGTGCTTCTGGTCTTCGGGATGCATTTTTATCTGATTATATCCTGATGAGCCGTCCATGAAGGAGAAGACTTCATGAGTGGACGCGTTATCTATCATTCGCTCAGTGACCGGTACTGGGAAATCGTCCTTCGGACAGGCTTTATTAAGATCCCGGAAGTCCACGCATATGCGCACTGTCCCATTCTTCTTCATTACTGGGACGATGTTGGCGATCCAATCAGAGTACTGAACTTCTTGGATGAAGCCGGAATCGATTAGTTTCTTGACCTCGGCGTTGATACTCATCTCAAGCTCGAGCCACATTCTTCTCGGTGCTTGTTTGATTGGCTTGACGTCTGGGAATATTGCCAATTTGTGGACAGCAATCTCTGAATCTAATCCTGGCATTTCAGAATAGTTCCACGCGAAACAATCCTTATGCTGCATAAGCACGTCTTTTAGTGTAGCTACCCTTTCCTCAGACAGCAACTTACTGATGAATGTTGGTCGCGGGTCACTTGCCATCCCCAAATCAATTTTCTTGAGGTTATCCGCAGTGGTATGTATCCCATCTTCCAGCTCTTTTGGCGCCGGTAGAAATTCTGAGATCACCTCGTCATCATTGTTTACGAAGCACCAGGGGAGATCACCCCTCCCTTCAGGCTCTCCTTTTGATAGTGTTATCATATGACAAGTACGAGCTCGCTTCCAAGACCGATGTGGATCTGGGTCTACTCTCGTGGATTTGGGTTCATGCTTCTGCGGCGGAGTTATCCTCCAACTGTCGGATAGAGCAAACTTGCCGAGCTGATATTGATCTTCGACCCAGTTCTTGAAGGTGAAGCAGTCTTCAATAGGATGTCCTATTGCCCTATGATAGGAGCAATAGTCCGGGTGAGAGACTTCGCCTGCTTGCTCGGGGAGTTTGGACTCCGGAAGTGTAATCATCTGATGTTTTATGGCGAGCTCAAGTATCTTTCATGTTTTATTCTAAGGAAAAGAGTATGCCTGACTCATCTTCTTCATAAGGGACGAATCCGGGTTGCTCGATTCCCGATCACGTGGCTTCTTGGTTCCGCTTTGTTGCTGACGAACGCCTTTTCTGCTCTTTGACTTGTTTCTGCCTCTGCGTCGGGCCTTTTGCACAACAGGTTGACAGGGAGGAGCATTTTCATCTTTTGCAGCCTGTTGAAGAAGGCGTTGCGTCCTGGCTTTCTCATAGATGGCCATTTCGCGATTATGGTCGTCTCGAGCCTTTTGACCCGCTTCCCTGATAAGCTTGTCCATTCGTTCTTCAAATGACGGGCTCGGCATTTTGATTGCAGGATCTTGTTTTGGTTCGGAGTCAGCGTTTTCTGACAAGGCGTCCTCTTCTTCATCGAAGTTATATATGACGTAGCTACCATGGACTCGTTCCCGTTTCCCGGATTTCACATATCCAAGCCCGAGCGTTTCTATTCTCCCGTTGGGCAGCTTGCGCTGAGTTCCAGGGATATCCCAAATGTAGGGTGTTTTTCGTCACCTCATTGAGATGGGAATACGCGCGCGCTTGTCAGGCGTACTACAGATTCTCCCTGCCTAGGGTAGGCCGGGGTTTAATGATTGTGGGGATCCGAATCTCCGGCAGCCGCGGACTAAGCTGCCGTTAATTACCCCTCGCCTTTGGAGCGAGGAAATCTCCGATTAACGGGTAAAACTGGTCATGCGAACTCAATGTGCAGTGTCGTGTTTTGAAGGCGTTTTGGATATATCAGGGGCCCCGCAGAGTTTTTACGGGGGTCCCGCTACCCGGATAGCGGGCTGAGGGTCAAGGGGGCTAGCAGCCCCCTTACGGGGTACAGGGCAGCGCCCAGGCCCAAATTTTTTTTGGGAGGGACAGTGTTGTGGAGTATGTGTGTGTGTGTGTATATGTATGTGTGTGTGTGTGTGTGTGTGTATATATATATATAAGGGGGAAAAAGCATCCAAAGGATGCATGGGGCCAGCGCCTCACGTGCCTAGCACGTGAGCGTTGTGCGCTCTGGCGCTAGCGCGCCACGTGGGCTCTGTGCGCTCGAGCGCTAGCGCGCCACGTGTCGGCACGTGGACGCTGTGCGCTCGAGCGCCAGCGCGCCACGTGTCGGCACCTGGGCGCTGGGCGCTCGAGCGCCAGCGCGCCACGTGTCGGCACCTGGGCGCTGCGCGCTCGAGCGCCAGCGCGCCACGTGTCGGCACCTGGGCGCTGCGCGCTCGAGCGCCAGCGCGCCATGTGTCCGGCACCTGGGCGCTGGGTGCTCGAGCGCCAGCGCACCACGTGCCCGGCATGTGGGTGTTAGGCGCTTGAGCGCAAGGCGCTCGGGCGCCGGCGAGGAAAATGGGTTTTTTAGTCCCAGAACCAAAAGCTATGCTTCAGAAAGGAAATATTTATTATATATATATATATATATATATATATATATATATATATATATATATATATGGATTTAAACTCCTAGGATGTTTTGAAGCTGATGAAGGGCTTCTCCCCTTGAGCCCTAGTTCTTCCCCAAAGTAGGGTTTCTGGAGATGGGTCTCCTTCTTCTTCCTTTGTTGGCCGGATCTTGAAGATCAAGAAGTAGGGGATTTTAAAAATCTCTCATTTTTGAGATCTGATGGGAGATCTGAGTTCCCCTTTGTGGGTTTTGTGGTGGAAAACTACTTAGTTTTGGAAAAGAAAGAGTAAAACTCTTGATTTAATTCAAAAGAAATGAGAAGGTTTAGAACCTTGGAGAAGGAGCAGGAGGCACAGAGAACCCTAGTTTTTGGGGAATGAAAATTGTGTATTAGATATTTTCATCATGTTGACTTTTATAGGCTTACATGTTTACATATAGCCTATTGGGCTTTGCAAAATGGCATTTTGCCCATCCTATGGCTCATGTGCCATTTCTTTTTGCACATAAGCCATGGGCTTACAAAAAATTGGCTTTATGCCCATTTTGCATACATTCATGCATAAAAAATTACATAAAAATTATTTATCACATGATCAATATTTTGGCATGGAGGAGGCTGGCCGCGGGCTCGACTTGGGCATGGGTCCGCTTGACCTGGGCTTGGGCCCACCTGGCTCGGGGTTGACCTTGACTTTGACTTGGTCAACCGGGGTGCAAATTTTGACCCCAACACCAAATCCTGTTGTAGAATTGAGCTTGTCGAATGGTCTGTTTGAAAGGTGCCCCTTGGCGTTTCAAGAGCCTTTTTAAGCCTTCCGAGTAATATCTGGGCAAGCGGATGGGCTGGAGCCTGTCGAGTGTAGAATCCGCGTCGTGCCAGATTTCTTTCTCCATTCTGGTTTCCCCGGAGCGGTAGAATAGGATCGCCTTCTCGCCTTCTCGCCTGGGAGGGACGTAGAATGTCTATAGTTCTTGCACACTATAAGCTTTGAGTGCATCGAGATCTTTGTAATGCTCCCGCGGAACCAGGATAATTTGCAGACTCTGATTATTGCCAGCGAAAGCTTGTATTGACGGCCGAGCGGAGAATACAACATTAACCTCGTCCTCCGAGTCGCTGCCGAAGATCAACATGGGGGCGGACGGTCCCGGGTTGTTGCGTCGAGGCGGCCCTGAATAAACTATCTCTTTTTCTTCCTCGGTATCACTCCCGAAAACTGGAATAGTGGTGATAGTTTTGTTTTTCGGTTGGTGACATTTTTCCGTATCCTCGAAGTCTGGTAAGAAGTATTTTGCATCTTCATATTTACGGACTTCGTTTACGAAGAATGGGTTCAACTCTCCCGTCACAGTGTACTCGAGACCATCTTTAAAATACTTCATACACTGGTGCTGTGTAGAAGGAATAATGTTGTACTCATGCAACTAAGGCCTACCGAGCAAAGCATTGTAGCATGTTTTAGCGTCAATGACGTGAAATTTAATGTCTGTGACAAGCAGCCCGAAGCGCAGCGTCAGTATTACAGACCCGACGGTCCGTGATGACTGGGAGTCGAACCCGGAGATGGTGATATTATCACGAGCGAGGTGTTGAACGCTCATGCAGATTTCCTTCAACACTCGCACGTTGAGGAGATTGACGGAAGACCCATTGTCGACCAGGATTTTGCCTATCTCTATATCGTGGCAGTATCATGAGACATAGAGGGGACGATTGTGCTCACATGTCCCAAGTAGGAGATCTTCGTCGCCGAAGGAGACATCGGCTGTGTGCACTTCCTCCAGCTCGTCCTTCATCTTTTCTTCGGCGAGAAAAGCTTGGAATTGCTCTGGCTCTTATAGCGCCTTGATCAATGAATCTCTTGCTCCTTTTGATAGTAAAAGGGCGTCGAGAATGCTGAGCTGCGAGGGTAGCTTCCTCAAGTGCGCCAGAACGTTGTAGTCCACCTTATTTTTCTTGGGCGAGTCCTTAGTTGTCAGTTCTTTCATGACTTGGTCATCTAGGGAGATATCCTCAGAGACCTTCTCTTTTCCCTTATCTTTTTTATTTATGGGTCCGAGATTCCTTTCGGGCAGCATACGATTGCGCAGCTGAATGTTCTCGCAGTTCTTCGGTTCTTCCTCTTTTCTCGACGTGGATTCTTTGAAGAGAGGGCCAAGAGTCATTTCTTCGTCAGAGTCGCTCCCGAAGGTGAGAACTTGCGACTCCCCAGCGTTGACCATGCGACAGTTGCTGTAATTTCTTTTATACTCCTTGGCCGTACTTCTTTGCTCCCGACGAGTTTCGCGTTTCAACCGCTTAAAATTTTGCCGGTGAGCAACATACCCCTGCCACCATCTTTTAAAAGCGCTGCATTCCTCGGTGGGGTGCGAAATCTTTCGATGATATGAGCAGTAGCTAATATGCATCTCTGCTTCACCGGGAGTGTTTCCTTCGGAGGGTGGTAGCTTCATTCCCATTGATATGGCTTTAGCAAACCTTTTCCTCATTTTGAACTTTTTTTTATCCGTGACGGATGTTCCTTGATTCGGCGGGAGTGTCCCGACTCTTTCGTCCAGTCGCCAGCATTTGGCCTTTTCAAGTATAGCTATCTCACGTTCCCGATCAGCTTTACTTTTCAGAAGAGCTTCGTTTAGGAATGCGTCGATCATTTCGTCTGACGGCCATAGCAATTCCGGCTCGGGACCTGCCCCCAGTTTCTCTGTGTAAGGAATCTCTTCATCATCTATCAATGAGTGAGAGATCACATGACAACTTGCTACATAGTCCTCAGATTCATCTGATGAGTCATCTCTATCATTTTCGTCCTCAAGGACGTGGCTGAGGAACTCTTGGAGCGTGATTGGAGTCCGCGCCTTCGGGTTATACTCTTTCAGCGCGTCAATCTGCTTTTGTAGATCCGTGCGCTTATCGCCAGGCTTCACGGGCTTCTTGGATTTCTTCTTCTTTTTCGAGGATTTTGGCGGCTGGGTGTAAGCACTTTGGCTATCACCACCAATTTTTGGAGTTGGGTGCGGCTTCAGCATTCCTTCGATGATCTGGGGTTCCAGCGGGCTCTTCCACCTGATCGCTGGGCATGTCTGGAGATTATTCAGCATCCTTTTGGTTTTGGCCGAAAGGACAACCTCCTATGGGGCTTCTTCAACAAAAGAGCACGTTGCCCCCGGTGTGTCCGTCTTCTTCGGAGTGTGCGGTTGTGGTGGGTTTACTTTCCACTTCTCAGACAGCGCAAACTTGCCTTGTAGGTACTGATCCTCGATCCATCCCTTAAAAATGAAGCAATGCTCGATCGGGTGGCTTACCGTTTGGTGGTAAGGGCAATAATTGGGATTATTCACTTCGCTGGGTTGTGGTGGTCGCCTTGGGTTTGGCAAATTGATAATCCTGTTGCGCACTGCCAGTTCGAACAACCTCTTCATTTTGTCCCGTGGGAATGAGTAAGGACGTTTCATTTTCTCATTGTAATAGCGCCGTTTCTCCTCTAGTTGATCCGCTAGCTTTGGGGCACTGGGCTGCTGTTGGGTGTTCGCAACGAAGGTCGCCTTCCCTTTACCCTTGTCGTTCCGAGGTTCCGGCTTCGGGGGAGACGGTCTGTGGCCCATTTGATCCATCTGGGCCAACTTATCGATTAAAGCCTGGAACATGGTCGGTTTGAAGAACATCATGAACTGTGAAATAGTTGCATGAGAGTCTAGGGTGCCTACGAACATGCCCACCGCTGGTGCTTCTTCGATGCGCTGTTCGCACTTTGACCACAGGTTCCGCCATCGGATTGCGTATTGAACCCAAGTTTCGCCCGGTTTCACTCTTGCATTAATCAACGCCGTTATTGGGGTGCGTTCGCTGGCGCTCGCGAATCGCTGAGTGAATATCAACTCCATTTCAGCGAAAGTTTTGACGGAATCATTTGGAAGTTCGGAGTACCACTCGAATGCCGTCTCTGATAAGCTGCCGACGAATTGGCGAAGCAAGAGCTTATCATCGCCGCCGGTGTTGCCATAAAGAGCCCTGAATTTGGCGACATGTTGATGGGGATTGCCTGTCCCCTTGTAGACGTGGAATTTCGGGATTGTGTAGCCCGGCGGGTACTTTATTTGATCATACCAGCCTGGATATGGTCGCCCTGTTTTGACAACTTGGCCGGCCGCTTCGTTCGCCTGGTGGGCTCGTATTTGCTGAGCAATATAATCATCCAGGACAGCTTTAGAGATTGTTTCTTCCTTGGCTGTTGAAAGAGCCGGGGGTGGATTTGACGTTTCTCCTCTGTCGTCTTCGAGGATAATCGAAGGCTCTTCAGCTAGACGATCCGGCTGTATCATCATCCCGACCATGTCTTGGAACAGAAAAGCCATTTGCTTTATATTGGCCGCTTGTTCCGCAGCCTCCTTGTCTTTCTTTTCGAGCATTCTGCGAAGGAATTCAGCATCATTCTCGTGTTCGTGACGTTGTTCCGATGACGCCTCCGGGCTTTCTTTTAGCCCGGTGAGTGCGGCCATCGCAGTCAGCATCTCCTAAAGCTTCTGCTGCTGCTGTTCCTGAGCTCTTGTGATGGATCGGGTGAGTGTTCGGTGGACCGTCAAAGCACGGCTATCCTCATTTCCGTATGCCATGTAAACAGTATGTACCACCATACCCCCAGACTTAGGGCATTTGGGTTCAGTGCTTTTGACATTTGTCGCAGGCGTGGGTGTTCCCCTCCGAATGGCGGCGCACAAGACCGCGAGGTCCTGACGCTGGGGTTCGGGGCAGATGCTATTTGGTTTTATCCGTCCACATCTCCGAAGATGCCAAGTTGATTTATGGCACCGTGTATCAGAGGTTTAGACGGATGGGGCCGATGTAGCAGACTTCGTCAGATTCCCCCTCGCTTAAGGGGTTTTCGATTGTGGGGACGCTCTTCCCTGCAGGCGCAAGCCCCTACAGTTAATTACGCTACCGCATCGCGGTAACAACTTTCTCCTTCTCTAGAATTTCACTTCGTGTCGTGTGTGTTTGTTTTGTTTGTGGTTGCCCGTGGATTGTATACGGAGACTAAGCGATGTCGTCGCCCGTAGGACGTGGATTAGTCCAAATCCGTATTTACTTAGATTTGGGTTTGGTGTTTTGGTTTAAGGATACATTAGCCATATTTAGGCTAAGATCGACTTAAACGTTTGTTAAGGATACGTTAGTCTGATTTCCAGACTAAGATCAACTTAACGGGATCGTTTGGATCCGACAAGAGAGCAATTGGCTCTATTGTTTAGTTTAATGACATTGCGTCGATATTCCAGTTTAGGGACGTGGTGGTCCATATTCCAGTTTAGGGACGTGGTGGTCCATAGGTAGTTTAAGGACGCTTAAGTCTGTGAGTTTAAGGACCCCACAGTCCGTGTTTTAGTTTAAGGACGCATAAGTCCGTGGGTTTAAGGACCCCACAGTCCGTATTTTAGTTTAAGGACGCTTAAGTCCGTGATTTTAAGGACTCCACAGTCCGTGTTTTAGTTTAAGGACGCATAACTCGTGGGTTTAAGGACCCCACAGTCTGTGTTGATGTGTGGTTGTCAGGACCCGTCACCTCTCTGACATCGTTGAAGGATTACAACGATAGGAGTCAAAGGAGTTCGGAGATGTACCCTCGAACCGGATATAAATTGATTTAAGGGAGCAGTCGTGCTTGGTCAATTTAATTTGAGGACTTATGGCCATGAGTGGATTAAGTCCAGTTGAAAATGTTCAACATTTTTATTTATTTTTGGTCTATTAGACCTATGCTAGGGCTTTGCCCACATTTAAATAATGCATTGCATTACTTTTATTTTGTTTGGGCTCTGTCCAGAAAGATGCAGAGCATCAATTTTACTTGGGCTCTGCCCTTTATAAATGATGCAGAGCATCAATTTGTTTTGGGCTCTGCCCATTTATAAATGATGCAGAGCATCAATTTGACTTGGGCTCTGCCATTTTATTGCTTTGCAATTTATTTTGACCTGCTAGGTCTTTTTGATTTGGGCCTGGCCCTTTAGCAAAAGAAATGCATTGCATTTGTCAGGCGCTTTGCGCCAATCAAAGAACGCAAGCGCTTGTGGTGATGACATGTGTCATGCAAGCGTAGTGCGCTGCGCCATTGTGCTGCGCTTGCGCTGCTGACACGTGGCGCGCTGTGGTGAGTTGCGCCAGTTTCAGAGAGCAAGGCTCTATTTCAAAAGCGCATAGCGCAAATGGTTCAGATGCTGACATGTGGCGCTCTCTGGTGGCTTGCGCCAACCCAAGAGCGCAACAGTGCAGTTTTGCAAGTGTAAGGCACTATTTACTTGAGAATCTTTTAGATTCCAGAACCAATGGTTCATAAAAAAGTGCAAAGCACTTTTTGTTTTCTTGATCTAATTTAGATCAAAGAAAACAAATTCTTCTTGTTTTTCTTATCTCAGGGAACCAATGGTTCATAGAAAAGTGCAAGGCACTTATTATTATTTATTTATTATTTTTTTATTGGAGATCCTTGATCTTGTTCTCAGATCAATGATCTGTTCATAAGAGAATTTTCTCTTTTTCCTAAAAGTTTTTACCTTTTTTGTTCTTGATGAATTCTCTCCAATTTTTCAGAGTTCTCTCTGTTTGAAGTTTTTAATTTCTCACCAAAATGTTGATGCCTTTGAATTGAGGTCTAGGGTCCTTTTTATAGTGCTCATAAATTAGTTAAAGAGATCTTTCTCTGAGTGATTTGGGGAATTTCCCCACCGTTGGATCTTTGATCCAAGGGCTTCTGTTTTACAGAATAAAATCTTCTTGTTTTAACATGAACAGAAATATTTCTTTAAAATCTTAATTCTGTTTGGCGCAAATGCCCCAGCACGTGACACGTGTCAAGCAGCGCACAGTGCAGCGCAACTGCGCAAGCGCATCTGCGCTGACACGTGTCGCGCAGCGCAACTGTGCCAGCGCATCTGCGTTAACACGTGTCGCGCAGCGCAGTGCTTGCGCAACTGAAGCGTCGCTTCCTTTAATTTTGTCTTACATAGAGCTTTGCTCTGATTGGGCGCGCTGCCTTGGGCGCTGTGCTGACGTATCAGCACCTGACACGTGGCGCGTTGCGTCCGGGATTTGAAGCGTTGCTTCAAAATTTGAATTTTGAATTTCAACAGAGCTTTGCTCTGATTGGGGGAAACAAATGCCCCCCCACCGTTGCGCTCACGTGACGCGCACGTGAGTGCAATGGTGGCAAGATTCCAACCGTTGGATCAAAGGGTGATCTGAAGGGGCGCAGGCGCCTATAAATAGGACCCTTGGTCCTTGGTAATTCTTTACCACTTTTAAGAATTTGAACTTCAGAGCCTTGCTCTTGTTTGAGAACTTTTAGAGCCTTGCTCTCGTTTCTTCCAAGAATTTCAAATTTCAGAACTTAGAATCACTTTTAGGTAAAATTAAATTAAATTAAATCGAATTTAATTAACAGAGCCTTGCTCTCATAGATCTTTGATCTAAAGAAAACTCTTTTGGGATTTCATCAACAGAGCCTTGCTCTCAAAAGTTCATAGATCTACAGAGATCTTGTTCATGGGTTTTGACCCATGAACAGAGCCTTGCTCATGGATCAAATGTAGATCTCTTTTTTTTATCTGAAAATGGAGAACTCCTAAAAGTTTTCATGGATCTTTATGATCCCAAATTTTTAATCCTTAGGAGTTACAGTTTTCATCATTATTATAGAGCTAGGCTCTTTTTAGGAAATTTTATTCCCTTGAGACCAAAATTTGACAAATATCACTCTGAGACAGAGCTTTGCTCTAAAAGAGGAGATTTTCTCCTTGTCTCTAGGGATTTCCCATCAATGAGGGTATTCTCTTGGAGAATCTTTCTTTAATTGACAGTCTCATCCAATGATGGGGTTGTCTTAGTAAATGATACACTGTCATCCAGATTTTGTGGGTCCCCATTTGGTCCCCCACCCACTGCATTGCAGCGTGGTGTAAATTTTTAAAATGTCAAGCGTTGGAATTACAACACTGACGGCTAATAAATTTTTTGTCTTTCCGCAGGAAACATGTCTGCTAATTTGTCTTTCCCGTTTATTCGCTCGGAGGGAGGGTTCCCCCAGGCACCGATGGATCGAGTGGTGCTCGCTCTCATAAAGGATCATGACCCCGAACACAAGAGCCTTCATCTGTGGGGTAGGTGGTACAATGAAATCATCCAGGGTCGCCGCAGTTTCAGTTCCGCCACGCCGTCTGAGCCCATAATTTCAATTCCTTATGCGGATGAACCCCCGGTGAAGTCTGCGGTGGAGGTCAAAAATTGGAATTCTGATGATCTCCTCCAGCCTGCAATCGGTGCCATTCCCGTGCAGCCGCCGCCGGCAATAGACATTCTAGGGAGGCGAATCTGTCAGGGTGAAGCACGCCCTTGGGGACAGGCTTATAATATTGGATTGGTCCCGCGACCGCCCGCCGGGTAAGGTCATCCATGTTCTCGGGCTCTTCTTTTGATATCGTTATCACGTGATAAGTACGAATTCGCTTCAAATCCCAATGTGGAATTGGTTCTTCTTCCATGGCCTTGGGTTCGTGCTTCTGTGGCGACGCTACCCTCCAGTTGTCGGACAGAGCGAACTTGCCAAGCTGATACCGATCTTCGACCTAATTCTTGAAGGTGAAGCAGTCTTCGAGTGGATGCCCTACCACTCGGTGATAAAAGCAATAGTCTGGGTGAGAGACTTCGCCTGCTTGTTCGGGGTGTTTAGACTCCGGCAGTGTAAGCATCTGATGTTTTAAAGCGAGGTCAAGTATTTTCTTCGTTTTGTCCCGAGGAAAAGAGTATGCTCGACCCATTTTTCTCATGAGGGATAGATCGGAACCGCTTGGTTCCCGCTTGCGTGGCCTTTTAGCCCCGCTTCGTTGCTGTTGAGCGCCTTTTTCGCGTTTCGACTTGTTTCTGCCTCTGCGTCGGGCCTTCTTTATAACAGGTTGACAAGCAGCGGCATTTTCATCTTTCACGGCCTGTTGGAGAAGGCGTTGCGTTTTTGCTTTCTCGTAGATGACCATTTAGCGGTTATGATCGTCCCGGACTTTTTGACCCGCTTCCTTTATAAGCTTGTCCATTTGTTCTTCGAACGACGGACTGGGCACTTTTGCATCTGGAACTTTCACTGTCTCAGGATTAGCGTCCTCCCATTGAGCATCCGTTTCTTCATCGAAGTCATACATGACATAGCAGCTGTTTAGTAGCTCTCGTTTCTTTGACCGGATGTATCCAAGTCCTTTTGTCTCCATTCTCCCATTAGGCAGTTTGCGTTGAGTCCCGGGAACGTTCCAGACTTTGTCATAGAACTTGGCTTTTCGAACGGTCTGCTTGAAGGATATCCCCTGGCGTTTCAGCAGCTTTTTCAAACCTTCCGTATAATATCTGGAAAGACGGATAGGCTGAAGCCTGTCGAGCGTAGGATCCGTGCCGTGCCAGATTTCTTTCTCCACTTTGGTTTCTTCAGAGCGGTAGAATAGAATTGCTTTTTTGCTTTCTCTCCTGGGAGAGATATAGAACGTTTGTAGCTCTTCTACATTGTAAATATCAAGTGCATCCAGTTCTTTACGGTGTTTAAGCGGCACCATGGCGACTTGTAGACTTTACTCTTCGTCAGCGGACATTTGTATTGAAGGTCGAGCAGGGAATACAGCATGGACTTCATCTTCCGAGTCGCTACCAAAGATTAACGTAGGAGTAGATGGCCCTGGCTTGTTGTGTTGGGGCGGCCCCGAATAAACTATCTCCTCTTCCTCCTCGGTATCACTGCCGAAGACAGGGATGGTGGCGTTAGCTTTGTTTTCCGGCTTGTGACACATTTCCGTGTCTTCGAAATCCGGTAAGAAGTACTTAGCATCTTCATATTTGCGGACTTCGTTCACGGAAAACGGATTCAGTTCTCCCGCCACGGTATACTCGAGACCATCCTTAGCGTATTTCATACACTGATGTTGTGTAGAAGGGATGACGTTGTACTCGTGTAACCACGGTCGGCCGAGCAGAGCATTGTAGCATGTCTTGGCGTCTATGACGTGGAACTTAATGTCCGTGACGAGTAGCCCAAAGCGTAGCGTCGGTATCACAGACCCAAGAGTTCTTGATGACTGGGAGTCGAACCAGGAGATGGTGATCTTGTCCCGAGTAAGGTGCTGGACGCTCATGCAGATTTCTTTTAACACCCGCACATTGAGGAGGTTAATGGAGGATCCATTGTCGATCAGAATTTTTCCTATCTTTATATCATGGCAGTATCCTGAGACAAAAAGGGGGCGATTGTGTTCGCACATCCCAAAGAGAAGGTCTTCATCACCAAAAGCGACATCGGCCGTGTGCACTTCCTCCAATTCATCCTTCATCTTTTCTTCAGCCAGGAAAGCTTGGAATTGTTCCGCATCTTGTAATGCCTTGATTAACGAATCTCTCGCCTCTTTTGATAGAAAAAGGGCGTCAAGAATGCTGAGCTATGCGGGCAGCTTTCTCAGATGCGCTAAGACGTTGTAATCCACCTTATTCTTCTTCGGCAGGTCCTTGGCGCTTAGCTCCCCCAGAACTTGGTCATCTAAGACGATGTCTTCAGAGACCTTTTCTTTCCCTTTATCTTTTCTGTTTGAGGGTCCGAGATTCCTTTCAGGCAGCGTCCGATTCCGCAGCCGAATATTTTCGCAAACCTTCGGCTCTTCTTCTTTTCCCGAAGTGGACTCTTTAAAGAGAGGGGCAAGTTCCAGCTCCTCATCAGAATCGCTCCCGAATGTAGGCACTTGTGACCCGCCGGTGTTAACCATGCGACAATCGCCGGTAGTTCTTTTAAGCCCTTCGGTCGTATTTCTTTGCTCCCGACAAGTTTTGCTCTTTTCCCGCTTAAAGCGTTGTCGATGAGCAACGTATCCTTGCCACCATCTATCGAAAGCTTTGCACTCTTGAGTGGGATGCGAAACCTTCTAATGATATAAGCAATAGGAGGGGTGCATTTCTATTTCACCGGTAATTTTTCCTTCGGAGGATGGTAGCTTCATGCCCATTGATATGGCCTTAGCAAACCTTTTCCTCATCTTGAATTTGCTTTTGTCGGTAGTGGAGGTATTTTGCTCCAGCGGGATCATCTCATCTCTTTCATCAAGTCGCTGGCGCTTGGCCCTTTCAAATACAGCCGTCTCGCATTCTCGATCAGCTTTACTTTTCAATCGAGCTTCGTTAAGGAATGCGTCAATTACTTCATCTGATGGCCCCAGAATTTTTGATTCAGGGTCTGCCCCCAGCGTTTCAGTACAAGGAGTCTCCTCATCGTCCATGAACGAATGGGAAATCACATGACAGCTCGCCACATATTCTTCAGATTCATCAGATGAACTTTCTCCCTCATCTTTCTCTTGAAAGACATGATTGAGGAACTATTGGAGTGTAATGGGAGTCTGTGCCTTCTGGTTGTATTCCTCCAGCGCGTCAATTTATTTTTGCAAGTCCGTGCGCTTGTCGCCGGGCTTCATGGGCTTCTTAGATTTCTTTTTCTTCTTCTTTGAAGACTTCGACGGCTGGTCGTGAATGTTTGGGCCACCACCATCGGTCTTTGGAGTTGTACGTGGCTTCAATATCCCCTCAATGACCTGCGGTTCCAACGAGTTCTTCCACTTGATCGCTGGGCACACTTGAAGATCGTTTAGCATCCTCTTGGTTTTTGCTGAAAGCACGACTTCCCATGGAGCTTCTTCAATGAAAGAACAAGTTGCCCCTGGCGTACTCATCCCCTTAGAGGTATGGGGCTGCGGGGGATTCACCTTCCATTTGTCAGATAACACGAACTTGCCCTGTCGGTACTGATCTTCAAGCCAATTTTTGAAGACGTAGCAATCTTCGATCGGATGACCCAGTACTCGATGATAAGGATAGTAGTTGGGCTCATTGACATCATTTGGTTGCGACGGACGTTTTGGATCCGACAGATTTATGAGTCGGTTGCGCAATGCCAGCTCGAATAACCTTCTCGTTTTATCTCGGGGAAATGAGTAAGGACGCCCTAGCCTCTCCTCAAGGGCTACGTACGGACGCATATTATTTTGACGAACAACCGGCTTCGAGTTGCTCGGTTGTTGTTAAGCATTAGCGACAACGATCGCTTTTCCCTTCCCCTTGTCATTTCGGGAGTCCGTCTTTGGAAGAGGGGGTTTATGGCCCATCTGATCCATTTGCGCTAGCTTGTCAATCATGGCCTGGAAGGTAGTCGGCTTGAAAAACATCATAAATTGTGAGATGGTTTCTTGCGGATCAAGGGTTCCCACGAACATACCCACTGCGGGAGCTTCTTCAATGCGCTGCTCGCACTTCGACCATAAGTTCCGCCACCGTATTGCATATTGAACCCATGTCTCGCCTGGCTTTACCCTGGCGTTAATCAGTGCAGTCATCGGGGTGCGTTCACTGGCGCTTGCAAAAAGCTGAGTAAACAACAGCTCCATCTCCGCGAAGGTTTTGATAGAGTCGTTCGGGAGCTCAGAGTACCACTCGAACGTTGTATCTGATAAGCTTCCAACAAATTGGCGAAGCAACAGCTTGTCATCACCGCCAGTGTTGCCGCAGAGCGCCCTGAACTGGGCAACATGTTGGTGAGGATTGCCCGTCCCCTTGTAGACATGGAACTTGGGAATTATGTAACCGGGTGGGTACTTGATTTGGTCGTACCAACTTAGATATGGCCGTCCCGTTTTTACGACCTGGCCAGCTGCTTCAGCCGCATGATGAACCCGTATTTGTTGGGCTATGTACTCGTCCAAATCAGCTTTGGAGATTGTATCCTCCGTAGCCGTCGACAGAGCTGGCGGAGGATTTGACGTCTCTCCCCTATCGTCTTCAAGGACGATCGGGGGATCTTCGGCCGGAGGATCTTGTTGGATCATCATCCCCACCATGTCTTGGAACAGGAAGCCCATACGCTTTATGTTGGCTGCTTGTTCAGCAGCCTCTTTATCCTTTTTCTCCAATATTCGACGAAGGAATTCGGCGTCGGTTTCTTCCTCTTGGCGTTCATCCGAGGACATTTCAGGGTTTTCTTTTGGCCCAGTAAGTGCGGCCATAGCGTTCATCATCTCTTGTAGCTTCTGCTGCTGCTTCTGGGCTTTGGTCACTGATCGCGTAAGCGGTCGATGACCCGTAGATATGCGACTGTCCTCTTTACCAAACGCCACGTAGACGGTATGAACTATCATGCCCCCAGACTTAGGGCGTTTGGGTTCTCTACCTTTGATATTCGCCGTCGGTGTGAGGACTTTCTCTGGCCTTCTTCTCTTATGGGCTGTTGAAGTTGAGGGGGCCGTTACTTTGGGCACCCAAGTGGTCGTCACTTTTCGTTGCTTGACCGGGGGATTTTCTACTTGCCGACCTTTCGACTTCTTCTGTTGGCGAGAGAAGTTAGGATCAATAACAGATTCTCGGACTCGTCGCCATGTCTTATAGATCCTGGAGGACAGCGATTGAGGAGACTGCTCCGGCTTTTCTGTTTCCACGGCAGTCTCTACCGGTGGAGGAGATTTTCTGAGGACCGCAGTTGGCGAGTTCCTGCGTACCCTATTCAGCAGTTGAAAGCTGTTCCCGGTTGGAACAGCAGCATTGACTTCCACCATTGGTGCTGGTGGAGTTATCCCAGAAGGGGAGTTGCCCCCGGTCTTCCTTATCCGGCGCCAGTGGCGTCGGCGGGCACGACGAGTCATCGGTATTGGTTCAGAGACAAACAACTTCTTCTTTCCCCCTGTTCAGGTGTGGGGGTGTTGCCGGCGTCAGCCTATTGAAGACTGATGCCTTTTGAGCAGCAGGAGTGGGAGTTGGGATGGTCAGTCATGTAAAGACCGATCTCTTAGCAGGAGAAGCCGCCTTGACGCCTTCAGGAGAAGGTTTGGGTACTCCTTTTGGGGTAACCTTTTCTGGGACTGCAAGCTTCATTGTGGGCCCGCATGAGTTTTGGCCCAGTCTGGGGAAGACCGAGGCACTGGTGTTGGGCGACCTGTTGAGAGGGGCCACAGTAACTGTAAGTCGATCGAAGACCGACTTCTTAGGAGCTTCTTGTACGGGGACGGGGGTGCTGAAGCTTGTTGGCGGAAGCATAGTTCCAAAAAACAACCCCGTGGTGGATTGAGTAATCTGCTCCACGGGCATGGTGAACAAAGAGGCCGCTTGGGGCCCGTAGGTTATGCCCCCAGTTGAGGCCGGACGCGAGCTGCAGCTGCAGTTAGAGCACTTCGAACAGGTAGAGGCCATCGATACTTGATTTCTTTTCTGCGCCAAGCAAGAGACCAAATCTTAGTAAACTTGAAATCCAAAAGCAACCATTAACAAACCGCGATTCGTTCGCGAAGACGACACACGAAGTGTGGAGTGGAAAGAGGAAAAGTTCCCACCGGGCGTGCTAGAATCTGTTTCCCTCCGAATGGCGGCGCACAAGACCGCGAGGTCCTGACGCTGGGGTTCGGGGCAGATGCTATTTGGTTTTATCCGTCCACCTCTCCGAAGATGCCAAGTTGATTTATGGCACCGTGTATCGGAGGTTTAATCGGATGCGGCCGATGTAGCAGACTTCGTCATATTCCCCCTCGCTTGAGGGGTTTTTGATTGTGGGGACGCTCTTCCCTGCAGGCGCAAGCCCCTGCAGTTAATTACGCTACCGCATCACGGTAACAACTTTCTCCTTCTCCAGAATTTCACTTCGTGTCGTGTGTGTTTGTTTTGTTTGTGGTTTCCCGTGGATTGTATACGGAGATTAAGCGATGTCGTCGCCCATAGGACATGGATTAGTCCAAATCCGTATTTACTTAGATTTGGGTTTGATGTTTTGGTTTAAGGATACATTAGCCATATTTAGGCTAAGATCGACTTAAACGTTTGTTAAGGATACATTAGTCTGATTTCCAGACTAAGATCAACTTAACGGGATTGTTTGGATCCGACAAGAGAGCAATTGGCTCTATTGTTTAGTTTAATGACATTGCGGTCGATATTCCAGTTTAGGGACGTGGTGGTCCATATTCCAGTTTAGGGACGTGGTGGTCCATAGGTAGTTTAAGGACGCTTAAGTCCGTGAGTTTAAGGACCCCACAATCCGTATTTTAGTTTAAGGACGCATAAGTCCATGGGTTTAAGGACCCCACAGTCCGTATTTTAGTTTAAGGACGCTTAAGTCCGTGAGTTTAAGGACCCCACAGTCCGTGTTTTAGTTTAAGGACGCATAAGTCCGTTGGTTTAAGGACCCCACAGTCCGTGTTGATGTGTGGTTGTCGGGACCCGTCACCTCTCTGACATCGTTGAAGGATTACAACGATAGGAGTCAAAAGAGTTCGGAGATGTACCCTCGAACCGGATATAAATTGATTTAAGGGAGCAGTCGTGCTTGGTCAATTTAATTTGAGGACTTATGGCCATGATTGGGTTAAGTCCAGTTGAAAATGTTCAACATTTTTATTTATTTTTGGTCTATTAGACCTATGCTAGGGCTTTGCCCACATTTAAATAATGCATTGCATTACTTTTATTTTGTTTGGGCTCTGTCCAGAAAGATGCAGAGCATCAATTTTACTTAGGCTCTGCCATTTATAAATGATGCAGAGCATCAATTTGTTTTGGGCTCTGCCCATTTATAAATGATGCAGAGCATCAATTTGACTTGGGCTCTGCCCTTTTATTGCTTTGCAATTTATTTTGACCTGCTAGGTCTTTTTGATTTGGGCCTGGCCCTTTAGCAAAAGAAATGCATTGCATTTGTCAGGCGCTATGTGCCAATCAAAGAGCGCAAGCGCTTGTGGTGATAACACGTGTCATGCAAGCGTAGTGCGCTGCGCCAGTGTGCTGCGCTTGCGCTGCTGACACGTGGCGCGCTGTGGTGAGTTGCGCCAGTTTCAGAGAGCAAGGCTCTATTTCAAAAGCGCATAGCGCATAGCGCAAATGGTTCAGATGCTGACACGTGGCGCTCTCTGGTTGCTTCCGCCAACCCAAGAGCACAACAGTGCAGTTTTGCAAGTGCAAGGCACTATTAACTTGAGAATCTTTTAGATTCCAGAACCAATGGTTCATAAAAAAGTGTAAAGCACTGTTTGTTTTCTTGATCTAATTTAGATCAAAGAAAACAAATTCTTCTTGTTTTTCTTATCTCAGGGAACCAATGGTTCATAGAAAAGTGCAAGGCACTTATTATTATTTATTTATTATTTTTTTTATTGGAGATCCTTGATCTTGTTCTCAGATCAATGATCCGTTCATAAGAGAATTTTCTCTTTTTCCTAAAGGTTTTTACCTTTTTTGTTCTTGATGAATTCTCTCCAATTCTTCAGAGTTCTCTCTGTTTAAAGTTTTTAATTTCTCACCAAAATGTTGATTCTTTTGAATTGAGGTCTAGGGTCCTTTTTATAGTGCCCATAAATTAGTTAAAGAGATATTTCTCTGAGTGATTTGGGGAATTTCCCCACCGTTGGAACTTTGATCCAAGGGCTTCTGTTTTACAGAAGAAAATCTTCTTGTTTTAACAAGAACAGAAAGATTTCTTTAAAATCTTAATTCTGTTTGGCACAAACGACCCAGCGCGTGACACGTGTCAAGCAGCGCACAGCGCAACGCAACTGCGCCAGCGCATCTGCGCTGACACGTGTCGCGCAGCGCAGTGCTTGCGCAACTGAAGCGTTGCTTCCTTTAATTTTGTCTTACATAGAGCTTTGCTCTGATTGGGCGCGCTGCCTTGGGCGCTGCGCTGACGTATCAGCACCTGACACGTGGCGCGTTGCGTCCGGGATTTGAAGCGTTGCTTCAAAATTTGAATTTTGAATTTCAACGGAGCTTTGCTCTGATTGGGGGAAACAGTGGGGATTTTCTCCGGCCTTCTCTTTTCATGAGAGGTCGAAGTTGAGGGGGCCTTCTCGGTGGGCACCCAAATAGATTTCCGTGGCTTGGCAAGATGGCTTTCTTCTTGTTCAACCTTCGCCCTTTTCTGTCGGCGAGGGTAGTCTTGATCAACCACTGAGTTCCGGACCTGCAGACTTTGTAGATCTTGGAGGACAGCCGCTGAGAGGACTGTTCTGGCTTTGTTTCCGCAACATTCTCCACCGGAGGAGGAGATCTTTTCAGTACGGCGGTAGGAGAATTCCTACGCACCTTATTTAGCAGTTCAAAGTTGTTCCCGGTTAGAACAGCATCATTAATTTCCGCCGTCGGGGCTGGTGGAGTTAGCCCAGAGGAGGAGTTGCCTCCGGCCTTCCTTACCCGGTGCCATTGGCGACGTCGAGCATGTCGAGCCGATGGAGTTGGCTCGGTGATGGGAATGGCCTTGTCTTGCCCCCTGTTCAGGTGAGGGGCCGTTGCTGGTGTCAGCCTGTTAAAGACTGATGTCCTTTCAGTAGCAGGAGCGGGAGCTGGGATGGTCAGTCTTGTAAAGACCAACCCATTGGCAGGAGAAGTCGTCTTGATGACTTCAGGAGCAGGGCTGATTACTTTCTTCGGAATAACCTTCTCTGGAGGTGCAGGCTTCATCATGGACCCACCTAAACTCTGGCCCAATCTGGAGAAGACCGAGGCGATGGTGTGGGACGACCCGTTGAGAGGGGCCGCAGTAGGTGCAAGTCGATCAAAGACCGACTTCTTGGGAGCTTCCGGCGTTGGCACAGGAGTGGTGAAGCTCGTTGGCGGGAGCATGGTCCTGAAAAACAACCCTGTGGTGGCTTGAGTAACCTGTTCTACGGGCATCGTGAACAGGGAAGCAGCTTGGGGCCCGTAGGCTATGCCCCTAGTTGAGGCAGGACGCGAGTTGCAGTTGCATGTGGAACACTTTGAGCAGGTGAAATCCATTAATCCTTTGCTTTCTGCACCAAGCAAAACGCCAAATCTAAGTACCTCGAAACCCAAGGGCAACCATTAGCAAACCGCGATTGGTTCGCGAACACGACACACGAAGTGTGGAGTGGAAAGAGGAAGAGGTCCCACCGGGCGTGCCGGAATCTGTTCCCTTCCGAAAGACGGCGCAAGACGGACGTCTTGCCTGAAATTCGGGGCAAATGCTAATTGGTGCTATCCGTCCACCTCTCCGAAGATGCCAAGTTGATTTATGGCACCATATATCGAAGGTTTAAACGGATGCGGCCGATGTAGCAGACTTCGTCAGATTCCCCCTCGTTTGAGGGGTTTTTGATTGTGGGGACGCTCTTCCCTGCAGGCGCAAGCCCCTGCAGTTAATTACGCTACCGCGTCGCGGTAACAACTTTCTCCTTCTCCAGATGGTCACTTCGTGTCGTGGGTGTTTGTTTTGTGTTTGGTTTCCCGTGGATTGTATACGGAGACTAAGTTATGTTGTCACCCGTAGGGCGTGGTTTAGTCCAAATCCGTATTTTTTTAGATTTGGGTTTGGGGGTTTGGGTTTAATGATACGTTAGTCTCATTTGAGACTAATATCAACTTAAACATTTGTTAAGGATACGTTAGTCTCATTTTAGACTAAGATTAACTTAACGGGATCGTTTAGATCTGACAAAAGAGCAATTAGAATCTATTGTTTAGTTTAATGACATTGCGGTCGATTACCAGTTTATGGACCTGGTGGTCCAATGTTAGTTTTAAGACATCGCGGTCGAGGTTAAGGACATCATAGTCCATGGGTTTAAGGACTCCACAGTCCATTATTAGTTTTAAGACATCACGGTCGAGGTTAAGGGCATCATAGTCCGTGGAATTAAGGACTCCACAGTCCATCGTTAGTTTTAAGATATCGCGGTCGAGGTTAAGGACATCATAGTCCATGAGTTTAAGGACCCCACAGTCCGTTATTAGTTTTAAGACATCATGGTCGAGGTTAAGGACATCATAGTCCGTGGAATCAAGGACTCCACAGTCCATCATTAGTTTTAAGACATCACGGTCGAGGTTAAGGACATCATAGTTCATGAGTTTAAGGACCTCACAGTCCGTGGAATGTATGGTTGTTGGAACCTGTCACCTCTTTGAAGACGTTGAGGGATTACAACGACAAATATCAAAGGGATGAAGAGATGTACCCTTGAACCAAGGTGGATTAAATGATCTGTAGCCCGGTTTGGAACAAAGACCAATTAATTATATTATGAGCACATTGGCTCAGTTAAGTCTGGATTGAGGACTTATTGCCAATTTGGGCTAAGTCCAATTAAGTTTGACATATTGGCCCTTTGTTAAACCAGTAGTCTATTTGTCTGGTCTCAGGCCCACATTATTCAGCAATGCTAAACAAAAGTTTGAGGGGTCTGATAACATTTTTATCTATGATTGAGCAGTAGACATTAGAGCTCCGATTTTTACTCAATTTTGAATGGGAGGCTTTGCCTCTGGAAGATTAACCAATTTGGTTAAAACTAGTGTTAAACACTAGAAGGTAACAGTGTTAAACACTGGGAATATAGTCCCCAAATTAGTGTTACACACTAGAAAACACCAGTGTTAAACACTGGGTATAAGTTCTCGAATTAGTGTTAAACACTAAAAGAAAAGGGGTCACATGTGGACATGTGAGGGCGCCCAAAGGTGGGACCAGATTCCTTTTCTTTGTTCTGCAATTAAGTGTTAAACACCTTTATTTTTATTTTGAGCATCACGTGTTGACACGTGATGGAGACTTATACACTGATTATTAAAGCACTTCTAAGAGGTCACGTGGGAGCACGTGAGAGCGCCTAAAGCTTCTATTTCCTTTGCTTTTTCTTTCTGTGTTTCAGGGGTCACGTGGAGCACGTGAGGCGTTGCCTCTGAGCTCTTCCCTTCTCATTTCTGGGGATCTTTTCAGGGGTCACGTGATCTCAGTCTTTTTCATGCACAGAGATCTCTTTAGTCTCTTTATTTTATTCTGAGAATTAAATTCTCCGTAGGGTTAAACCCTAATTATAACTTTGGAGGAATTAAATTCCTATTGTGAAAGAATTAAATTCTTATGTAGGGTTAAACCCTAATTTCATTTTAGGAGGAATTAAATTCCTGTGAATTTTAAGAGAATTAAATTCTCAATTAGGGTTAAACCCTAGTTCTGTCCATCTTGAAGGAATTAAATTCCTGTAATTTTGGGAGAATTAAATTCTCATATAGGGTTAAACCCTAACTTCATATCTTGGAGGAATTAACTTCCTGTGAGTTGGGGAGAATTAAATTCTCTAAACTCAATTCCCCCTCTAAGTTTAGGATCTGCACGGCAGAATCTTGACCCGATGAGAATTAAATTCTCAACTTATGGGGAGATGTCCTCTGTGCAGATCTTCAACCAGAAGAAGAACTAAGTTCTTTTTTGTAGAAGAGTTAAACTCTTAAATTGAGAATTAAATTCTCTTTTTTTGAAGTTTTGATCCCCTTTCTTTTCTTACCTAGGGTTTTTCTTTGTAGAGAATTAAATTCTCCTCTCTTTTCTCTCTGAAATTTCAAGATTCCAAAACTCTCCCTATCGAAATTCTATCTCTCCTTTCTTTTAAATTCTTCCTCTTGGCTCCTATTTATAGGAGAAGGAAAAGAATCAATTTGTCTAGTAAATCTTTCATTGAAAGATTTGATTGTTTTTCATATTTAATATGAGCCTTTAAATTATTAAGTGAATTTTATTCACCGTTGGATTTTCAATCCAAAGATATTCTGTTTGTTATTTCTGGTGAGATTTAGGGAAATCTTTCCTTATCTAAGATTTTTCCATAAATTGGTGATTTTTAATCACCCTTGGATCTTTAATCCAACGGTCCCCATAATCCTTTTCCATTTGGAAAGATTTAGAAGCTTTTAGAATTTAATTCTATTAACTGTAAGGCTTTCGATGCCAGTCACGTGTTGACACGTGACCCTTGGTCACGTGTGAGCACGTGACCCTCGATTGAGTCCTTTAACAGCCGCTTGTTTATGTTGTTGTTTTAACCATCACGTGTCAACACGTGACCATTGGTCACGTGTGAGCACGTGATACCTCGTTGAGGTATTTTTTCTGACTTTTAGAATTAAATTCTTTTAAGCTGTAAGGCTTTCAAAGTTTGTCACGTGCTGGCACGTGACCCTTGGTCACGTGTGAGCACGTGACTCTCAATTGAGTTATTTTTCAGCAGTTTATTTACGTTGTTTTTAACCATCACGTGTCAACACGTGACCATTGGTCACGTGTGGCACGTGACACCTCGTTGAGGTATTTTTTTTCTGACTTTTAGAATTAAATTCTTTTAAGCTGTAAGGCTTTCAAAGCCTGTCACGTGCTGGCACGTGACCCTTGGTCACGTATGAGCACGTGACCCTCAATTGAGTTATTTTTCAGCAGTTTGTTTTCGCTTCTGTTTGATGAAGTTTTAACCATCACGTGTCATCACGTGACCATTGGTCACGTGTGAACACGTGATACCTCATTGAGGTAATTCTTGATTTTTTAATCAGGAAACAACACCCACAAGCTGCAAGTGGTCTGCTAAATGTAACGGCCACCCGGGTATTAAGCGATCAGAAGATCAACAAGCAAGTCTGCTCATACTCCTGCGAATCCAATCAGTAACACTACCGTACAGTCCGGTCTCTTCGTCAGATATGTCGCATATCGCAGCCTGGGGGTGGTAAATATCAGACCCCAATAGCCTGATAATTCATGCCCATGCAAGGTCCATAACGGTTCGAGAAACTACTGATAACACTTACCAGTAAATCTCAGCAACCCTGGCCAGGGATTTCCTGTTATGGCCAATCAAGCATAGCGCAATATCAACCCCCAATACCGAGAGAGACGAAATCCCCTCCTATCGCTCATTGCCTCCATATGACTCAGGATCGTACCCAAAAACCACCTTTTTGCACGATCTCTTGAATGGGGTATGGTGGAGGTCAAAGCACAGTGGGAATCACATAAGACTCTATGACGATCTCGGGTCGAAAGACTAACCTATACCAGTGTCACCAGAGAACTGCTATCTGACGATAGGTATAATACCATCTAGGAGTTCTCGGCGAGTCCGTCCAGTGTACCCAGTCTCCACTGAGCACCCATGCACCTTCTCTAATGTCAAACACCAATGGATGTGGGATCATCCATCGCCCATCATATGGGTCAAGAAGCTTATACGCTAGTCTACTCTGGAGTATCGATGCCATGTCTCGATACTCCCACGACTAGAAACTATTGAAGGATGTACTTACCGACTATCCTGTCCCCACTAGTATGATCTGCATCATAATCCTGGTAGTCAAGTACCCATCCTAAGGGCTTTATCAAAATGTAATAGAGAAACAATAAGTGTACATGTTCAGATAAAGTGCAACCATATAGCATACTATCATGTCGAGCAAGAAAGTCCTCCCTATATATGTCCAAGTATCTACTACAATATACATCACATGTACAGTAATTGCCTCTAAGGCATACATATAACTAACAATCTCCCACTTGCACTAAGGCCATTTGTTGCAGTATCTCATACTCAACGTCCTATAGAAGTCTCTTTAGGGAAAGGCCTTTGTGAGTGGATCCGCCGTGTTATCCTTCGTGTCAACCCTCCTAACCTCGATCCCTTGGAAATCAACCATCTCCCTGATCAGGTGATACTTACCTCAGAATATGTCTGGATTGCTGATGGGACTGTCGTTCCTAGGCCAAAACCACAACTCCATTGTTGTCACAATAACAGTTATTGGACGCTCAATGGTAGGAACCATGTTCATCTCATGAACAAGAAATGCCCAGATAGCCACTTTGGAAGCATCGTTGGTAGCAATGTATTCAGCCTTTATCGTCTAGTCTACCACGGCATCTAGCTTGGAAGTCTTCCAACATACCGTCCCTCCACTGAGGGTAAAGACCTGTGACTGCCTTTCAGTCGACCTTATCACTCTGGAAGCTCGAATCAAGAACATTCATTTAGAGCTTCTCAAGTACTTAAGAATGTCCTATACAGCTATCCAGTGATTTTCCCAAGATCCGATTGATTCCTAATCACTACACCTAATGAGTCAGCTACATCTGGTCTGGTACATAACATCGCATACATGATAGAGCCTATTGTCGAAGCATAGGTTATCTCTTGCACGTGAGCTCTCTCCAAATCAGTCTTGGAAGACATCTTTTTGGAGAGAGTGATCCATGAGTAAGTGGGCGAACCACCACGCTTAGAATCTTCCATACTAAATCCCTTTAGTATGGTGTTAATGTACCTGGATTTGGGACACTCCCAACATCCACATAGTTCAATCACCATAGATCATAATCTACAAGATGTAGTAGGTATCATCCAGATCTTCTATGGAGAATCCTCGTGATAAGAGGAGCTTGACCGAGTGTAGCATATGAAACCATTTCCTATCAAGAGTATGTCATCTACGTACAATACGTGTAAGACAACCTCACTCTCTACAACCTTCTTGTATATACAAAGTTCATCCACCATTTTGATGAAGTCAAACTCTTTGACTGCCACATCAAAACAGATGTTCCAACTCCGCGATACTTGCTTTAATCCCGATGGACTTAAGCATAACTTTGAAAGTCTCAACTTTTCCATCTACACCAAGAATCTTCTAAAGATCCATTTGCTCCCAATGGGTTTTACCCCTTCAGGTGCAACATGAAAAGTCATACGTTGTTGGTGTACATGGATTCTATCTTTGATTGCATAGCATCCATCCAATTCACAAAGTCTCCACTTGTGATGGCCTGCCTGAACCTAGTTAGGCCATCATCTACAATGATGCAATCCTCGCTCCCACTGTCACCGAGAAGACCGTAGTATCTCTCAAGTGGATGAGGAACCCTACCAGATTCACGGAGAGGCTGAGGTTCATTCGAGACTATTGAATCCTTTGGTTTCACCAAATCATCAGCTGTTAGTTTGTCCAGCCGGAACTGCTTCCAGTTCTACCTCATGACCACAAATTTCTTCACAAGAAATTCCTTTTCTAAAAAAGGTGGCATGCTGAAAAACAAAATACCTTTTGCTCCTCAGAGTGGTAGAAAATATTCCCTCGCAAATATTTAGGATATCCAACAAACTTACACAGATCTGACCTTGCCTCGAGCTTGTCCAGATTCTGCTTTTCAACATAGGCCGGACAACCCCATATCTTAACTCGTTTAAGATATAGTCTCTTCCCATTCTATATCTCATATGGAGTGGTAGGCATTGATTTGGATGGAACCCCATTCAATAGGTATGCATCTTCTCAAGTGCATAACACCCAAAAGGAAACAGGTAACTCAGCAATACTCATCATAGAGCGCGCCATATCTCATACGGTGCGATACCTCCGTCCCGATACACCATTGTGTTGTGGTGTATATGAAGGAGTAAGCTGAGAGAGAATATTATTCTCTGTTCAGAAAATACAGGAATTCAATGCGCAAGTATTCGCCTCCTCGATCACATCGTAAGACTGTAATACTTCTACCCGTCTGGTTCTCAACTTCAAGCTTATATTCCTTGAATTTCTCAAAAGTTTCAGACTTGTGTTTCAACAGAAACATATGTCCGAATCTTGAGAGATCGTCGATGAATATAATGAAGTATAAAGAACCAAGCCTGGTATTTGTAGACATGGGACTGAATTCATCATCATGTATCCGTCCCAAGAGTTCAGTAACTCTTTCTCTGTTTCCAATAAACGGAGTATTGGTCATTTTACCTTTGAGACAAGACTGGCAAGTATCATAAGATGAAAATTAGAACAGATTCTCATATTCATTCTTATGTAACTTAGCTGGCCGTGTCGCATTGATATGACCTAGTCTACAATGCCACAAGAAGGATTCGTTCATTTCTGAACTACTCCTCTTGTGTGTGTTCTACATACTTTGAACTGTGGTTTGATTTAGAATGTATATGCCATTATATAACGTGCCTGATCCAATCAACTCTTGATTCAGGAAAATGTTCACAACATGATCCTCCAATACACAATTATATCTTTCTTTAACTTAATAAAGAATTTGATGTAATGTTGTATATCAGGTTCGGTATGTAATAACATTCGTTCAGAATCAATGTATTTACCATTTGGTAATACAAGGTGATATTTGCCAACTGATTTGGATGCAACAATCGCACCATTCTCTAACACCTAGAGACATATCACACAATCTCAGTTCTCTACCTTTCTGCAGCCCATGTAACAGATTACATATATGGGATCCTGATCCGGTATCTCATACCTAGGACTAGAGGATACTGAGAAACAGTTCTCGGTAATGAACACACCCGAAGAATATGCATCATCATGCTCATTCCTCGAATGGGTGGCATAGGAATCCGGATATTCCCCTATTTCCTGCTCGGACTTATAACAATTATAAGATAGAGCGGAACCAACGTTCCCCAGCTCAGTATAAAAAGCAGGTTCGGTCAATGCATCCATATTATTATCTTGATTAAGGCGTGACATGGTCGCTACCAGGAGAGAGAAAGAAAAAAACACTCAGCGTATGCTCTTGCAAGATCAGATTGGTTATTATTTTATCTAACCAGGATGGCTCCCACTGTTTTTATCAAATCTTCCTTCAAACCCTAAAAGGTAAGACTCGCCGAGATTAATTACACCCTACAAGTTCGCCAATCTTTCGGCCATGCCAGTGTCGGTACTTTGAGGGAGGTTCCCCGTGCTTTCGCACAGACCTAATTAAAATAAACCTCGTTTTCTCAGGGGCGTAACCCCGTTAACACTTTTCTAGACACCTACTTGATCGGCTAATTGTAATGTGTAAAACTCTCTCAGGAGTAACTCTTACTCGTAGTGGGTATCGGGATCCAACTATCTCATAGAAAGTATGCAATCTCGTTGCAAATTTCAACACTTGAAATTCCCGATAATATTTTGCCCCTAGCCTCCTATGACCTTGACAAAGGCCAACAAACCATAGGATGCTAGTCAAGTTCATCCCGTCATTTCCTGATTGAATTAAACCCACCCGTACGACCCTTGACAAAGGCCAACAAGGTCGCACTACCATAATACAATCGCGTCATATACTTAAGCAGATAAGCACTAGTCAGCTACCGCACACTACGCCTTGACAAAGGCCAACAAACGCAGCACGAATACTAAGTATTACTTATCTGAAATGACGGAGGGCTACGACAGGTTTTTAAGAAAACCCTTTGCGTAATGAACTTGATATCGTTGTAGAATCGAGTGAATTTTAAAAATGAGTGTTTTTGAGGATTTTACTAGTTTTGCTAAAGAGGTCACTCCCGGTGAAGGGATCTCGGCTCTTTCTTCATCGAATGAGGTGCTGGATATTTCACAAATACCACTATGCAAAGCAAAAAACTATAGAAGCAATCAAAAGACAAACCGAGTGGGTTGTAGCATCTGCCAGTTTCGCTAAAGAGATCATTCTCGGTGAAGGGATCTCGGCTCTTTCCTTATCGAATAAGGTGCAGGATATTCTATAAGGAACACCGCTATGAAAAACAAGAACTAGAGCTACCAGTTTTTAAAACAAGTTTCTACAATATCTTTAGCTTTCTTTCATTTTTCATTAATCTCATTAATGAAGTCCCATCAATTATGCTTCCTAAGTATCACATAAGAAACGAAAACATCAATATTTACTATATATCATCATATATATAATATAAGCATTTGTCTTAACATATCAAGTGATCACATCACAGAATATCAGCAGCAGAAGAATCACATATGAAATATTGGATATACTAGAAATTCCGTGTTTTAAATAAGCCAATAAAAAACGCGGATTCCACGGTCACGATGAATAGCCAAACCCACATCTCTAGACCCCTACCAATTCTAGTGTTAGGAGACCCGGTCTCGACTCCTCGAGATGGTCTCCCACTGGACCCTAGAACCCGGTTACTTGTGCTCCCCGCCTTAGGTCTATTCTAATGCGGAAAAGTAAATAATATATATCAATGGTAACATTATCCTCAACTCGGAAGTGCCCCAATAAAAGAATATTGCATACAAGATTTTACATGAATGAAAATGAAAAACTCTCATCTCACATAAAAAAACCCGGCTATTCAAAACATGACGATCCAATATAACATATCACAACAACACATAACATCACACGTCATCAACGTAAGTAAATATGTGTATCCCAATTGTCGTTGACATATAACACCGGAACCGGCGATACACCACATATTACACTTACGGTCGCAGAAAAGAAAGTGAAAAACTACAACAATTGAAATCTGCAACCACCTTAGACATCATAAACCCAATGTATCACATACTTTGGATTTCATGCCTAACCATATGAATTCCTTATACATCACATGCTTAACAATTATAAACCCCGCATTTTAGTCTCGATATTGAAAACATTTTCCAATAACCAGTCGGGTAATTCAACAAGATTCTCGATAACCTGATCGAATTCTCGTTGGAAACTTTAGTAGACGGTCGCACCCCTGATGTCGTCGACGAAGTGCATTAAGGCGGAACACCACGGCCACGAGCACCCGAACGGATGCTTTTGGCGACGGGGTTCTCCTACAGTCACTTGGTCAGGGCTATGGGGTGTGGCTATCTAGTAAGGTTACTTGGCGAGTATCCGCGTACACTACGTAATTGAGACGTACTTTTGATCCACATCAAAATTCCGTGGAAACCGATCAAATGAGACTGAATTGCTAGATTTATAAAATTCAAACTAGTTATCACATAACTAATTAATGTGGATTCCAAATATTGTATCACAATCACAGATAGCTAGACGATGTTAAACTTTTCGATCGAATAATCAAACACCCAAAATTTCCCAAAGAGCTCAACACTTGAGCGGAGTTTAAAAAGTACCCAGAACACGCCACAGCACCTATGAACCATCCGTAGAAGGGCCGACCCATGCCTCACTCATGTCGCCGCGGAACTGCCGCAAACCCTAAGGAATGACCATGGTTCCGCGATCCAAAAAGTCGAGTTTGGGTATCGTTCTTCTAGAGGGTCCACAGAATCGCTTGCATGATTTTCTGAAGATTTTAAACTTGGAAAAAATCCAACTCTTGGAAAATTTCCAGCGAGGGAAAATATAAGTTATTGATATCCGTTCGAACTTTTTAACGTCGTCTAAATAACCCGAATAGATATTAGAATTACGACTACGAAGCACTCTGAATTGCCTTTGTACAAAGATAACATCACATGCAAATTTAGCAAAAACAAGCAACACCTGAAATACCAAAACCCAGAGACTGGAACACGATGAAAATTTGAAGCCCAGAAGACTTCCCAAAACCGGCCAGGCCGGATTTTCAGGCAATGTGGCCGGCCATTTTCCTGTGAGAAGGGTTCAAATTTCCACTGTGTTCATGTTATATCTCTTGCATTCTGCAACTGCTTAAAAAATTTTAAGACTCTGAAAATTTCGACAGAAACTAGATTTTAGTTTCGGGTGTTTCGGAGTTGTTTCTGTTTCGTAATCTAACAAATATCGTCTAATTCTCTAGCTTGGCTCTGATACTACTGTAGGGTTCCCTAGGGCAGCAACAAGGTTTCAGGAGGCATCGTCCATACCAATTTCAAAAAATTTCCATACTAAAGAACCCTAACCCTAGAATCTTAACTAGAGATTTAGACGAAACAACAATGTAAACAACTTTATATCCAAGTGAATGAAAAATACAACCTTTGTTGACCGGTCCTTCACTTCTAAAGCTCCGTGCAGTAGTCCCTTCGCTCCAAGTAGTGAACACCCGAACTCTAGTAAGGGTTCACATGAAGAAATGAACAAGCTTGCTCGAAGTCTTCGAGACCGAAGATGATCTACGTCGAGCAGAACCCATGTTATCTCTTCACTAATGGTAGATTAGTTGTCACGACCCGAAATTTCGAATCATGAACGGCACTTAGACTACGAACGTCTCAAGGCGCACGTATTCTAAGTAAGCCGAAACCCAGAAATCCAAACCAAGAGAAGTAGTAGAGTGTAGGAAAAACCATACCAAATCAACCTGTATGCATCATAATATACAACGCCTAAAGGCGAGGATCTCAACAGAAATGAAACTCAACCAGCAAGAACCCATCCAAATATAACACGCGACTCTAAGGTCGAAATAATAAACATCACTGGTCTCTATTTCAAATAAGTACATGTTTGGTTGATGGAACTTCTAGATACAACTGAATATAATATACAATGTATAATGATGGGTACGATACAAATAACCCACCTACTAGCAAGTCACCCGAAAGGTACAGTGCCCGCAAAGCCGTAATAAAAGCCGTACGGCAACACCTGCATGAAACTGGGGCACAACGGGGGTGAGTTGCCAACTCGTGAGTAGAAAAAGATCTACGAACAGAAAATCGCATGTATGACGCAACCTAGGTCATACGATCATAATATAAATAATCCTCAAATATATAACCAGTAATCTCTAACCATGGCTAATGTAAATATCTAACCCAAGTGTAATCCCATATGTCCATGTCAGTGCATCAGGTAACAATGTATCATATAGATGATGTATGAATGCATGTAACCGAATGCATGTACTGAAGAAAACTGCTTTTGTAACTTTATGAGATTTCTGTACTTTTAAAATGAGGTATCATAAATGAAATCAGCATAAACAGTGCCTAGCATCGGCACAAAACACAAGTCTCGGTATCTCGATACCTCTGTATCACAATCTCTGTACTTCAATATCTCGAAATCTCAATGTCTCAATCACAAAATCTAGGGCGCCGTCAGTCCAGATCGGCCCCTACCATCCATCTCAAGACTACGACGGTATCCTCCGGATATCCGACGTGTCGGATAATATCACCGGTAGGTAGTGCTTCCCTGCACAGGCTCAACGCCATCATCTGCGATCTTCTTGCCCCGGGATACCGCACCGGGTCCACCATGTACCCGAAACGGTTCATCCGCCTTCTCGAATCGGGTCTCGAAATCCATCAGCAAAACTCATGGTGGACGACTCGAACATCAAGGAAAAACCGCATTTTTATTAAAAAGAGAAAGCAGTTTATATATATGTTTTGCGGTTTTCCTCCAAGTCCAGAAAATCTCATGGAAACTCAAATCCAATCATCAATAGCATGTGAAATCATGAATATAAGCATGAGAATCCATGAATGCATCATATAGTGAATAACAGCATGCATGAAGTGACAGGTAATAACTACAATGTCAAGCTGGTATATATGGCAAGTACACTAATATCATGTCACTACTAGCTAACAAGCTAAATCAGGCAATAATATCCTCTAAGTGTACGTGACATGGCAATTACCGATGAAGATGTGTGTGCGACAGCAAATAAGTGTACGTGGTACATACGCATCATCGGTAATGGTGCTGGTGTCCTAGCAGCATGATATCAATAATAGAATATGAATCATAACAGTATGCGATGCAGAGCAACAATAAAATAAGCGGGAGCTGAAATACTGAACACCATGTTCGTTAAACTGCATCTAATGTCATAAAGGTCATATAGCTACCTTACTACAAGGCTGAGCTAAAGCTAGTAGTAGGTAAGGGAAACCGCCTAACCTCTGAGTCGATACATATAAATATACATATATAGTCGGTGATCCCGCCTCGATCATATCACATCCGATACCATATCTCTATAATTGGTTATTCCCAAGTCAAGTAGGCGGATCAAACATCAAAATATAGCTGGTACGTAAATCCGTCGTACGGCCTTCCCAATCTGGGTACGGGTCAATATCACATTCGTCCTATCATTCATCCGGTATTCTCTTTATCAAATATCGTAATCTGGGTACTGACCTGTGGCTAGTACAATGCTAACATCGTCACTATAGTTATGATTTGACTACTGATCGACAGTCTCGTGTAAATCGATATCATCATCATATATCATCACAAGGAGTGTACCCCGCCCAAGGCGGCCTATTATAATTATCCTGTCATATCATATCCTATCTCGTACATGTCGATCATTTATATATATCACTATTCCTGTGACATCATTATCCCGAAATCCGCTAAAGCATCCTGACGTATCTCAGATATGAATTCTACCATATCCCCGATATCATAATCTTGGATCAAATATCAACGACCCATCTCAATCCCATGTATCATCCTCAAATCTACATGTGATCACATGGTCCCATACCCATATGAACACATGACAATATAGAATCCCATAGGCACGTATGAGTAGGAATGTATGCAAGTATGTATATGTGTATAGGTATGTGTAGTGCTCCCACTATCTAGGGTCCGCAATACTAAATCATCAAGTCCACCAATTATCCATCCTAAACATCAGTAATTTCCTAAACAACATAAAATGATTGAAAGTGTGTATACGCATCCGTATACATCACCACGGACTGCGGGGGTGCTATACGCCATCCACCCGACTTCTCCCCGTAGATATAAATCTACTCACCTAGTTATGTGTTCCGGTGCCGATGTCGCCATTTGCATCTCCAACGCTTCGACGTCGCGTGAGTACCTACAAGGATATCACATGCTAAAACTCATAAAAATCACATCGGAAACCAAAATGGTGCACACTACGCCCATAGGTAAAAACCTGTGACCTTGTATGCAAACACTGCCAAAATCCACTGTCGTTGACGTCCAAACGCCACCCGACAGAAACGAATCACCAAATAACAAAACTTAAATCTATAAACATTATGAAAAACATGGCAGCAACCCAGAAAAGTGGTCCCAGATTTCTGTTCAGGTCAAAACAAGGCAAATAAACAACTCTAGGGTGATGTACAGGGTATATATGAGCTACTGTAAAAGACCAGACCCCTTAGCCAACAAAGTGGCCGATCCCCCTCACTACCAAAACCGGCCTGGCCGGCCCAGGGGTGTCCAAAGGTGTTCGTCTGCCTAGGGTGGTCTCCTGGTATCCTAAATAGGCTCCTGGTATTGTTTATTTTCCCCGTAATGACCCCGGATCACTCCAGATTCACCTGCACGCCATATATCTTCGCAAACCGACATGAAACTGTTCTGTTCTGGGTTCCATGTTTGAAATGTGTCGAATCTGGGTTAGATCTATGCTTAACTGATCTCAACAGCACCTAATAAGGTTATACCGACAATCAAAACCATCCCTCGGTCAAATCTCACTCAATTTATCTAAAATTAGCACCAACTCACATAATGACACGAGATTTCAGTTAACTACCCATAACTTGGCAAAATAAGTGTTGGGTTGCAAGATTATACCTCACGAGTGGCCTAGGACATAGGAGAAGGGAAGGAGGAGGAGTTGCTGCTGCTGTGGAGCTACTCCTTATGCTCCAGATGATGCTGCAGTAGCTGTTGCTTGCAAAAAGCTCTTCTTTGGTGGCTGTTTGTTGTTGTTGATGATGATGATGTAGGGTGTTGTGTTGTGGTGAGTTGTTGAGGCTGAAGCCTTTTGCTGCTGCATAAGGGGCTGATGCAGCTGAGGTATATTTGTGGCTGAAATGTGTTGTCATTTCAGCCGCTGATATAGCTGTTGAGTAGTTGAAGTGTTGAAAAATAGGGGCTGAAGTGTAGGTGTAGAGTTGGCTGATTTTCAGCTATTGTGGCTGAAAGTATTGACAAGGGGTGCATATGTATGGGGCTATGGTGCTAGGGAGGGGGCTGTTTTGAAGCTGGAGTCAGCCATTGTAGGCTGAAAGTGTTGAAAATGTGTGCTGGAGGTGTGCTGATGATGGCCGATTGGTAGCAAAAGTCACCCATTAGGGGCTGAAAAAGATGATGGGAGAGTGTTATCAGCTAGGGGGCTGATAAGTCTCGATGGGGGGAGTGTTTGGTCAGCAATGGGGGGCTGAAATGTGTTAGGGGCTGATTTTTTTTTTTTGGAAATGTTACATTAGTGAAGCGAACATCCTAAACTAAATGGCTAATATAGTAGAGAATGATGAAGTAGGAATTGGGTTCACTTTAGATTTATTTTTCTCACAATATTTCTTCACTTTGAGAAAAGCTAGCAAGCTTTCTCATGAGGAAGAAGAAGATGAAGTGGAGATGAGAATGAAACTCATGAGGTGAGAATAGCAACCATGGATGAGTTAGTGTCATACACTAACTCATGTAGAGATTAAACCATGGCTAACAATAATGGTTAGGTTAATAAATATCTACAAGTAAAACAAAATAAGTGGACTTGGTCAATGGTTCCACAAGCTTCCACAAGCTTCAACCATGTGACTAATTACTATCTAATTTGATTTACTTTAAATAAATAAAACCCATCATTATTATAAGCATGGTGTGAGTCTCTTACACCCATGTAGCATGTGGTATCAAACATGACACAAAATAATGTACATTAATATATATCACATATATACTAAGTGTACACAAGTGAGAAAAAGAAATGTTAAGTGAGCTAATATTAGTTAATGTAATTTAATGTATCAAATATATAATTATACATTAAATTATTAAATCAACACTTGACTTAATAATCCGGCTATATCACAAACAACCGGCTAATATCAAATGTAACAACTTATTGAATCAACACTTAATCCGATAACCCGGCTATTTCACATATAACCGTCCGATATCACATATCGCGAGAATAAAATGCAGTATCACATATGCGCATTAATCTCCGTCCCGCACATCACATATGTGCTCCACTTCGTTTCGCATGAACCAGGAAACCTCTGTGTAGGACTCTAAAGACTCGTCAATACGCTGGCAGCAGGTGATGATCATATCAAACACCCACAAGCCATAAGCGGTCTGCTAAACGTAACGGCCATCTGGGTATTGAGCGACCAGAAGATCAACAAACAAGTCTGCTCATACTCCTGCGAATCCAATCAGTAACACTATGTACAGTCCGGTCTCTTCGTCAGATATGTTGCATATCGCAGCCTAGGGGTGGTAAACGTCAGACCCCAATAGCCTGATAATTCATGCCGATGCAAGTTACATAACGGTTTGAGAAACTATTGATAACACTTACCAGTAAATCTCAGCAACCCTGGCCAGGGATTTCCTTTTATGGCCAATCAAGTATAGCGCAACATCAACCCCCAATACCGGGAGAGACGAAATCCCCTCCTATCGCTCATTGCCTCCATGTGACTCGGGATCGTACCCAAAAACCACCTTTTTGCATGATCTATTGAATGTGGTGTCTCGATTCTCTGTCTCGATACTCACACAAGACTCTATGACGATCTCGGGTCGACAGACTAACCTATACCAGTGTTACCAGAGAACTGCTATCTGATGATAGGTATAATACCATTTAGGAGTTCTCAGCGGGTCCATCCAGTGTACCCAGTCTCCATTGAGCACCGGTACACCTTCTCTGATGTCAAACACCAATGGATGTGGGATCATACATCGCCCATCATATGGGTCAAGAAGCGCATACGCTAGTCTACTCTGGAGTATCGATTCTCTGTCTCGATACTCCCACGACTAGGAACTATTGAAGGATGTACTTACCGACTATCATGTCCCCACTAGTATGATCTGCATCATAATCCTGGTAGTCAAGTACTCATCCTAAGGGCTTTATCAACATGTAATAGAGAGACAATAAGTATACATGTTAAGATAAAGTGCAACCAGATAGCATACTATCATGTCGAGCAAGAAAGTTCTCCCTATATATGTCCAAGCATCCACTACAATATACATTACACGTATAGTAATGGCCTCTAGGGCATACATATAACTAACACGAGGGTGGTGCGGTGCTGGGTACGGAGCGTAGCACGTCTGGGCATATAGGAAACACTGGGTTGCGACGAACGTGCGCGGTGTTGCGACGGATACTGTGTTGACGACCGTGACGTCCACGGGGACCGATGCCATAACTTGGTCGGCGATCACATCAAAAGGGACATCGGCGACATCGATGGTGAGGACTGCTCGATGAAATGCTTCCAAGCTCGGCTTGGACTTGGAGTTAGGTGCAGCAGCGTCGATGGTGGAGCTTGGTTGCAGCTCCATGGCGAAGGCGGCGATGATGTCGGGAGGAGACCGGAGTCTCAGGGAGGACGGCGGCGCAAGGATATCAGCTCTGTGGAGATTGGTGGGTTGAGGAGCTCGGCTTTGGATTGGGATGGTGGCCACGGTGAGATTGGAGGTAGTAAAGGAGAGTGTGGTCGGTGATGATGGCGGAGAGAGGAGGTGATGGCAAAGTCGTGGCGGTGGCCGGTGTTGCAGAGAGGTGGGCTCCGATGGCGATAAGAAAGGTCAGTGAAAGGAGGTGGTCGATGGGGCTAGGTTGCGGAGGGAAGAGGAGGGTAGTTGGTGGTAGCGAGCTGCCGCGGTGACGTAGAGAAGCTCGGGTGACGGTGCAGTAAGGGAAGCGATGGTGGCATTAGGATGTGGTCGACGGTAGCTGGGGCTTGTCAGTGGTGTTGGAGGGAGGTGGTGCAATGGGGAGCCAGCTCGGTGGTGTTTGCAGTGGTGGCTCGACCTCTCATGCGGTCGTGGCCGAGGAGAAGAGGTAGGCAGTGGTTGAGGTTGGGAGGAGATGTTTCGACGGTGAAGTGGTTAGGAGGAGATGGGTAGGCGAGGTTGCTCGATGGACTCATTGGTGGTCGCCGACGAAAGAGGTCGGTGGTGTAGCGTTGGAAGTGGAAAGGAGGTTGCAGTGGTGCGAGGTAGCTCCGGCGATGAAGACGATGTGGGTTGCAGTGTGGGGCGGTGGAGTTAGGTTCGGTGAGTGAGAAAGAGAGAGAGATAGAGAGATAGGGCGGAGAGACATTGAGGAGAATGAGGAGACGGGCGAGAGGATCTTAGGAAGTTCCTTAAGGTGAGCTCGGTCGTAGTAGGGGTCACGGGCGGTTGGCGAAGGAGATGGAGGGTCATGGGTTTGAGCGGGTCGTGGAGGAGAAAGGAAGGAAGAAAGAGAAAAAAAAGGAGGAAGAGGGGGAGTGGGCCGGGTTAGGGATTGGATTTGGATGTTAAGGTATGGATTTAAGTTTGGGTTTAGGTTTAGGAAAATTAGATAAAAATTAATTAGGAGATTAATATAAGAGTGTGAAAATAATTAGGAAAAATAGGATTTAATGGAAAATGAAATAGGAGAAATATAGGAAATAAAGTTTTTTTAAAAAAAGAAATATACAGAATATATATATACAAGATACCGGGTATTACAAGAACAGACCGGTTCATCTAACATGTATTGATATTTTTTTCAGTATATGGACTATATATGCTAGATTCGCTCCCAGTAAAGCCGATAACCTTTTATGATCTAGTTTAATTTCCTTAATTTAATTAGAAGCAAATGTTTAAGCTATTTTCTTAGAACAGGAAATATAACGGATTATACCAGTTCTTTCTTTTAGCCGTTATATTAATATATTTCTCAATCGTCGAAACTCTTAGCTTTATATGATATTCCGATCCGTGCATCCCACGTGCATAAATACACGCAATGTTAAACATTAACAGGCCAATAATTTCTCATAGAAGTTCCAATTATCTATATAGGACAGGGCCTTCCCTGGTTTGTATGATCTTTGAATATCAGATTGTAAGAAAGTATTGCAATTGTTTGATTTCTACTATCAATAAAGAGTGTTTTACTTATAAAATTTAGTGAGCTTTCGAGTGTACGTGCACGGTATCAGAGCCTGGTTGGCTGAAAGCTCGTAGTATCGTAGCGAAAGCTTTGGTTTCAAAATCCGTATGTAGTCGACATGCTTTCTTTCCCTATGTCTGACTAATTTCCTTTTGTGTTTTCTTTCCATAGAAATTAAAGTCCAGTTCTCTTGATCATGTAGCTTAATCTAAGAAAAGGTTGCGCTCAGTATCTCTGAAGGTAGGCAACGAAATAAGACTGTGCTCATGAGTTTATCTGAAGCGGCTATATTTGGGTAGTGGTTTTGAGTCGAGCCCTTAACCCCGCCATAAATCCACGGTAGGTAGCAGATAAGCAGCTACAATACGCTAGAGAAAAGGCCGATATATAGGTTGCGAGTTTGGCAACCTAGGGGTGTAGCGTCAAGTCGGAGGTATTAGGGTCAAAGCATTATCCTTGCTAATCGATATAAAAAATTCGAAGGTTTATGTTTTAAATCTAAGATAGGCTATAGAATCAAGAAGGCTAGATGAGTATATGAGAAAGAGGATACAAATCATAGAAACATAAGACATGTCATACATAAGATTCGAAGACTGTAAAGGTGATTCCTTCAACAATTTTTAATGCATGCATTAATCAAAAAGGAGAAATTCTAAAATCTTGCCAATGAAGTTCATGCATTTCATGGGCACATTAAATAATTTATATATACAATTATTATGTACATACACTATCAAATTATACAGTTCACGGTACCCCAACTAATTCTACATGCTTCTTAAATAAATCATAATTAAGTTCAAGAATTCGAGCAAAGAAATTCATGCATTTCATTTGCATATTTTATGAAGATACCACACATGATATGACAAATTATATATTAGCATATTTATTAAGATTTTAGAGAATATTCCTTGTTCCTGCCATGTATAATTATTGGATTGGCACCATTATTGATTGACAGGTGCAATGAAATGTAGGTATATGGTGAAAAAATATTGAGGCTCAGAGATCAATCCCATGAAGAGGTATGTGTCTAATCTTAATGCAAATAAATTAAATATAGTTTTATAAAACCTAATTATGTACAAATGATCTATTTAAATGCCTCAATCCTGACTTTGATCTTATTAATTTGTCTTTGATTCGTTTCTTATCATATCAAAACATATGTTTATACGCCTCAACTTTAATTTATATTGAATTCTTCGCATATATATATATATATATATATATATATACACACAAGAATAATGGAGGAAAGAGGTCATAGGAGGGAATTTCCTTCTATGGCGTCGAAAAGATACGCTCTCCGTCGTGTTTTCCGACGATCGGCACCCATCATCTTCATCGTTATCATCTAAGATGTGGATATACCAAATTTCATGTGATTCTATAACTTTTTCACCGTTGATTTAGTGGGTTCACCGTTAATTTTGAACCCACTAAATCAATGGTAAAAAAGTTGTAGAATCACATGAAATTTGGTGTACCCATATCTTAGATGATAACGATGAAGATAGTGGATACCGATTGTCGGAAAAAATGAGGGAGGGTGTATTTTTTCGACGTCATAGGAGGAAATTCCCTCCTATGGCATCTTTCCTCCATTATTCTCTCTCTCTATATATATAGTAGCGATAGGATGAGATGGTGAGATGGGATTTTTAAAGCGAGATGGAAAAATCCGATCATCATCTATCAATCAAAATAACGATCGGCTCCATACATCTTGTTCTACATGTCAATCAACATATGTGTACAAAAATTTAGATGATTTAGACATTTCTAAGATATAGATATCATAGTCGCAAAATGGACGATTGTTAAAACATCGTAAAAGTTACGTACATACATTACATACTCTTGACACATAACTTACAAACCTCCAAATCGTCTAATTTTTCATACACATACATATTTTGACGTGTAGAACATGATGCAAAAATTCGATTGTCAATCCAACGGTCGGATTTTTCCATCTCACTTTAAGAATCCCATCTTACCATCTCACCATATCGATATCCTATACACACAATTCTCCTGTTGCAACTCAAATTCGAGAAGTCACAAGTAATTCGTTTCAATTTTCAAGATATCTTTTTTTCCTGTTTATCCTTAAATAACAAAGTTGTCCACTTCCCTCCCCTCCCACTTTTGTCTATTTGTTTTACATTTACTTTTTAGTTACAAGATTTAATGCATGTACACGTGCATCATGCACATATGAAAATATCTAGTATAAATAACATAACATTCAATGACTTGGACGAATTCCATTATAAAAAAAAATTCCGCGGAAATCATTCATATGTATTGTGTTTGTAACTGTATGGACATGTATCGCACATGCAAAATACTAATACAATATAAATAGTGAAAATCAATTATGCACAAATGATCTGCAAATTTTTATTTCTTGTTAATTCTTGAGTGGTCTTAAATTGTTGTTTGCGAATCTGGACAACTTGTTATACTTTATGTATATTTCCAAACAGCTCTTTCAATTTTATTTAATGATAAAAAAAACTCTTCATACATTACAATAAGTATTGTTAATGAACTTCTTATTTCTTGATTTCTGAAAAATCTTTTTAAAATTAATTGAGATGGAATCAAACTTAGCCATGTTTTAAGTCATTCATCAAAGTTCTTCCTTTTTAATTGGTTTTAGTTTGATAGACATTTTGATGTAGTTTCCATTAAATCGTCGTTTAATGAAGCGCGGGGTTTTAAACCTTCCTTTTAATAATCAAAAGAAAGTTATTCTTAACAAGGTATGTTCTCTTTGCATTATTTATTACTAACTTCTGTTTGAACCAAATTCTTAAAAATAGATAAATTCCTGTAGGTTTAATAAACATATTTCGAACATAATTTTATCATTTTTAAGTTCTGCTTATGATTCAAAATTCTGCGTTTTTAGAAAAAAATCTCCTTTTATGTTAATTATCTAAGAACACTTTTTTATTTTTATATTTTAAGGTTATAAAGAGGAAACACAACCTCAATTGCACTCATATTTAATCAGAAGTCTTCTTTCCAAGATGGAAAGTACTATGGCCCTGAACATTATGAGTTGCTCCCTTCATGCCCAAGGCTAGAAAGAACTGGAGCAAACTGGGTGGGAGTGAAGTTTAAGAGAGTGTGTGTTTGTGTATATAATCTTCCTCATTATATGACTTATTCGCCTCAAAATAATTGGTTGTCGATAGATCCGCTTAATTCCACTACTACAATAAAGGATTGCCCCTACGGATAAAGGTTTCCGTAAAGGCAATAAAATGTTGCCTCTACGGATTAATCCGTAGGTTCCCATGGTTGTCTCTACGGTGCCTTACGAATTAATTTAAAAATATTAAAACGTAATTTGTTATTTGGCCCTACAGAACCGCAAAAGAAGACCATACGATTTAACCCGTAGGGGCATATATGGGTTATTAATAAAAAAATAAAGCACAGAAAACTCCTCGTTCCCAAAAATTCATCGCTCTCACTCTCCCGCGCGCGTCTCTTGTCGCCACCGTCCGCGCCTCGTCGTCACCGCCCTCCCGCGCACGCCTCTTCGTCCCCGACATCACCGTCGACTTTCTCGTCGACGTTAGGAACTCTATCGTCGCCGATTGCGTCGTCGACCGACCATCTCCGGTCTCCTCCATCGCCGGTTTAAGGTTAGTAAATTTCATATTTTAACTTCTAATTATGTATTTATTTCTGTTATTGTTGATTATTGGGTTGCTACTTGGGCTTTGAGTTAGGGTTCGGTGTAGGGTTAGGGTTCAGTGTATGGTTAGTGTTCGGTTCAGGAATAGGGTTAGGGTTCGATTCAGGAATAGGGTTAGGGTTATGACATGTATTATTCTGTTTTGCCTGTTAATCTTTTGGGTGTTCTTTGAGAAAGTTTCAGCTTGTAACAATTTCTGTTTACTGTGAAGTTTCCATTTTGAAGTCACTAGTCACTTGTTAAAACATGATAGCGGGATGCTAATTTTTCGGTTTGGGGTTAGGGTTCGGGTTAGGATTAATTAGGTAGGGTTAGGGTTAGGGTTAGTCAGGGTTAATTAGGTAAAATTGGATTGGTGATGATTAGGGTTAGGGTTAGGATTAATAAGATTAATTAGGCTTAATTTTGGTTTGGGCTAAAGTTAATTTGGGTAGGGGTTTGGGTGATAATTAGCGTTAGATTGATTTAGGTGAGGGTTTGGGCTAGGGTTAATTTGGGTTAATTAGGAAAAATAGAGTGTATTTGTGTTAGGGTGTTGATTAGGGTTTATTTGGGTTAATTTTGGGTTGATTAGGATTTATTTGGGTTATGGTGATGATTATGGTTAATTTGGGTTAATTAGATTAATTTAGGATAATTTGAGTTAGGGTGATGATTATGGTTTAATTAGGGATAATTTGGGTTAATTGGGGTTAGAGTTTAGGCTGCACTAGTTCTTTCAGTAGGATATTTGATGATAACGTAAACGCACAATTTTACTGTAAACCTAACCCTTCATATAAGAACTTAGTTCTTCCGCTGGTTGAGATTTGCAGAAACAAATCTCCCTGCAAGTTGAGAATTTAATTCTCATCGAGGAAATTTTGTTCTACAGATTCAAAACTTAGGGGAAAAGAACTAACTTAAAAAAAAATAACAGGGACATGTGGAAATTTAATTCCTCCAAAATTTAGGATTAGGGTTTAGGATGCACTAGTAGCTTCAGTATGATACTCGATAATAACGTAAACGCACATCTTTACCGTAAACTTAACCCTTCATATAAGAACTTAGTTCTTTCTCTGGTTGAGATTTGCAGAAGCAGATCTCCCCACAAGTTGAGAATTTATTTCTCATCAGGGAGATTTTATTCTGCAGATTCAAAACTTAGGGGAAAATAATTAAGTTAAAAATAAATAACATGGATATATGGGAATATAATTCCTCCAAAAATTAGGGTTAGGGTTTAGGGTGCACCAGTACCTTCAGTAGGATACTTTATGATAACGTAAACATACAATTTTACCGTAAATTTAACCCTTCATATAAGAACTTAGTTCTTCCTCTGGTTGAGATTTACAGAAGTAAATCTCCCCACAAGTTGAGAATTTAATTCTCATCGGGGAGATTTTGTTCTGCAGATTTAAAATTTAGGAAAAAAGATCTAAGTTATAAAGAAATAATAGGGACATATGGGAATTTAATTTCTCCAAAAATTAGGGTTAGGGTTTAGGGTGCACTAGTACCTTCAATATGACACTTGATGATAACGTAATGCACAATTTTACCGTAAACTTAACTCTTCATATAAGAACTTAGCTCTTTCTCTGGTTGAAATTTAAAGAAGCAAATCTCCCAAAAGTTAAGAATTTAATTCTTATCGGGAAGATTTTGTTTTACAGATTCAAAACTTAGGGGAAAAGAACCAAGTTAAAAAGAAATAAGAGAGACATATGGGAATTTAATTCCTCCAAAAATTAGGGTTAAGGTTTAGGGTGCACTAGTTCTTTCAGTAGGATGCTCGATGATAACTTAAACGCACAACTTTACCATAAATTTAACCCATCATATAAGAACTTAGTTCTTCTTCTGGTTGAGATTTGCAGAAGCAAATCTTCTCACAGGTTGAGAATTTAATTCTCATCGGGAAGATTTTGTTCTGCAGATTCAAAACTTAGGGGAAAATAATTAAGTTAAAAATAAATAACAAACACATATGGGAATATAATTCCTCCAAAATTTAGGGTTAGGATTTAGGGTGTAGTAGGATACTCTATGATAACGTAAACGCACAATTTTACCGTAACTTAACCTTTCATATAAGAACTTAGTTCTTCCTTTGGTTGAGATTTACAGAAACAAATCTCTCCACAAGTTGAGAATTTAATTCTCATCAGGGGGATTTTGTTCTGCAGATTCAAAATTTAGGGGAAAAGAACTAAGTTAAAAAGAAATAATAGGGACATATGGGAATTTAATTTCTCCATAAATTAGGGTTAGGGTGTTAGAGTGCACTAGTACCTTCAGTAGGATACTTGATGATAACGTAACGCACAACTTTACCGTAAACTTAACCCTTCATATAAGAACTTAGTTCTTACTCTGGTTGAGATTTAAAGAAGCAAATCTCCGCACAAGTTGAAAATTTAATTCTTATCGGGAAGATTTTGTTCTGCAGATTCAAAACTTAGAGAAAAAGAACTAAGTTAAAAAGAAATAACAGGGACATATGGGAATTTAATTCCTCCAAAAATTAGGGTTAGGGTTTAGGGTGCACTAGTTCCTTCAGTAGGATACTCGATGATAACGTAAACGCACAACTTTACCGTAAACTTAACCCTTCATATAAGAACTTAGTTCTTCCTCTGGTTGAGATTTGCAGAAGCAAATCTCCCCACAAGTTGAGAATTTAATTCTCATCGGAGAGATTTTGTTCTGCAGATTCAAAATTTAGAGGGAAAGAACTAAGTTAAAAAGAAATAAGAGGGACATATGGGAATTTAATTCTCCAAAAATTAGGGTTTAACCTTATATAAAGAACTTAGTTCTTCAAAAAAAATGATGATGATCCAAGATCCTCAAAACCGAAATCTTGATGATCATCAATGACTAAAATGTCATCAACAGGAGATCAATATCTCTAAAAAAAACACAAGAATAGCTTGGTGACTCGTTAGTGCTTAGCACTATTTTGAAGCCTCATGTGTTTTCCACGTAAGTGCTTTAAACAAACAAAAAGAAATAACAGGAATATATGGGAATTTATTTCCTCCAAAAATTAGGGTTTAATCATATATAAAGAACTTAGTTCTTCAAAAAAATCATGATTTATTCTTTTCAACCCTACACAAAGCATATACACACTAACAACCCTAAATTTAAGCGAAATCATAATTGAAACATAGATACACATAATACAACTCATACTTGGGTATCTTCAAATCTAACTTTGTTTGTCGATAATTTATTCTTTTCAACGACAAACATGTATCTACATATTTTCTTCTTTGTCAGTAACCATCTCGTTCTTAGATTTCTCAATATTGTCATCATAACCTATAATTTATATGTTATACAGTCTAATATGGCCCATGAGTACATCATAGTTAAGGACTGGATATACGTGGATTGACAACAACGTATGCAACCTATGTTTGTCGCAGAAGTTGCTGCTTTCATAGAATTTGTACGCGTACATAATAAGATCGTGTTAGAGAAGATTTTCTGCCCAGTACGATAGATGTGGAAAATAAGTACTGGCAGAAAGTAGAATTCGCAGAGTTTCATATCGTTAAACATGGTTTTACTAGACTTTATATAACTTGGCTATATCATAGGGAAGGAGAAGAAGACAGTAATACGGCAGAAGAAGAAGACGATAATTTCTTTTCAGGAGAAGAAATGGAGGATATGGTAGAGGCTGCCTTAGGTGAATCTATTCGTACCGAAGACGACATTCCTTCCGGTCAAGGACCGCATGCGGATAAGTATGAAAAGTTCATGAATGATGCTAGAAAACCAATTTACGAGAATGCAAAGAATTCCACCCTCTCATGGTTCGTCCAACTTTTCCAGATTAAGTGTCTAAATGGATGGAGCAACAAGTGATTCACAATGCTTCTTTCGTTCTTGAAAGATTCTATGCCCCCGGGAAATAACGTGCCCGACAGCTGGTACGGAGCCCAGAAGATGGTGTCTGATTTGGGTCTGAAGTGTGAAAATATTCAAGTATGTCCTAAAAATTGCGTGTTGTACCAGAAAGAGAATTCAAATTTGAAAGAGTGTCCAACATGCGGAGATGCCAGATATAAGCCAAAAGATTCTGATAAGAAGCCCGATATACCTGTCAAGATAGCACGATACTTTCCCATAACACAGAGGCTGCAGAGGCTATTCAGGTGCAAGAAAACAAGCCGAGGCAATGATTTGGCATCACCGTGCTCCTCCAAGTGAAGATGGAAAAATGAGCCATCCAAGAGATTCACCGGCATGGAAGGATTTCGATAGGAGGCACGAAATATTCTGTAGCAATACTCGCAATGTCAAGCTCGCTAGTGATAGCTTCTGCCCATTCAACTATATGGCTGGAAGCAACAGCACATGGCCCGTTGTAATGATAGTTTATAATCTGTCGTCTTGGTTGGCTATGGATCAATCATACTTTATGATGCCTCTTCTTATCGACGGACCAAACTCACCGGGAAACAATATCGACGTCTATCTCCGACCTCTGATCTATGAGTTAAAATCTTTATTCATTGATGGTGGAGAGACTTACGATGCAAACACAAATACAACCTTCATACTGCGTGCGGCTTTAATGTGGACAATTAATGACTTTCCTGTGTATAGAATGCTATCAGGTTGGTCCGTATATGGTCCACAAAGCATGTCCTTTTTGCCATCAACATACAACATCGAAATTCTTGAATTTTAGTAGGAAGGTTTTGTTATTGCGGCCATCGACGTTTCCTGCCTCTAGACCATCCCTACAGGTTAGACGTTGTTCACTTTGATGGTCATCAGGAGTTTCTTGAACCTCTTGCCCCATTGTCTGGAGAGGACATGACTGCTCAGTGGGATTGTTACAATAATGTGACCTTCGGGATAGATCCGACAAAACAGGTCAAAACCACCATTTTGGAACAACTTAAGCATTTTCTTCGAACTTCCGTACTGGCCAACAAATTAAGTGCGTCATTGTCTGGATGTCATTCACATAGAGAAGAGAGTATCCGATCACATACTCAACTTGCTTCTTTGTAAAGACGGAAAATCGAAAGACAACCTCCATGCTCGGATGGATCTACAGGACTGGGAAATTAGAAGTGAATCGCATCCTAAACCGATAGTGGGTAAACCAGACAAGTTTGTACTTCCTAATTCCGCGTATCATATGTCACAACCGGAGAAGAAAATATTCCTGCAGGTGTTGCATGATTTGAAAGTTCCCACAGGTTTCTCAGGATTATTTAGTAAGAAGATAAAAATTGTGAAAGGCAAGATCGATAGGCTGAAAAATCATGATCACCATGTTATTATGGAGCACCTTCTCCAATTAGCCCTCAGGACTTGCCTTCCCGAATCGGTTGTCAAGTAATCAATGACCTATGTAGCTTTTTTTAGAGAATTATGCGCTAAAACACTGGATGTTGTGACGCTGGAGAAACTAGAAAATTCTATTTCGTTGATACTTTACAAGGTTTGAGCGTATTTTTCCCACCGTCATTCTTCGATATCATAATACACCTGACGGTTCATTTTGCAACTGAGGCTAAATTAGCCGGATCGGTACAATATCGATAGATGTATCCCGTCGAGAGGTACGTGGAATTTTTCGTTTCGCGCAATTTGTAAAATTATTGTTGTCCTGTATGCCCGTATTTATTTATTTAACATATTTTTCTTTAGATACCTCTACACTCTAAAAGAGTATATACGCAATAGAAATCGACCAGAGGGTTCTATCATGCAAGATTATCTTCTAGATGAAGCAACTACATTTTGTTCCCGCTATCTGGACGAGAACATTGAGACGAAACTTAACCGGCCTCGAAGAATTCATGACGGGTCATATGGTAAAGCTGATTATAAGAGGGTAGACACTATGTTTATCAAAAAGATATATCGGTTTATCCTCCTCAATAGCGCATGTCTTGAAAAAATTAGAGAGTAAGTTTTTTTTGGATTAATTGTTATATTTGAGTTTGTGGTGTGTATGAAATCATATAATATTAATGCCCATAATTTATTGTTGAGAACAGAATTCATTTTAACGAGGTACGTAAGGGACATCCTGATTGGAACGATGAACGATTGGAAAAATATCATCAGGATAATTTTTGCGATTGGGTTGCAGATCATATAAGTTATTCGAATAACATGTTATTGCTACCAATTTTAATCTAAAATTATATCGTTATGTATTTGTCATAAAATTTATTTTGTTAGATCCATGATCAAAACTTTTCTGCATCATTAGAGAGTGATTCAAGATGTTTATTTCAGTTTCCTAGTATGGAGGTTACATATTATAAAGGATTCGGTGTCCTTGGATACAAATTCGAAGATAAGGATATAGAAATATCTAGAACCACTCAGAATAGTAAGATTGCCACGGTAGGATCGGATGGTGTGATTTATTATGGATAAGTGGAACCGTTTTATATATTTCAGTGTACTTGGTACGATACACGAACCGATACGGATAAGTGGAAAAACAATCTCGGGACTTGGAAAGATGAATATGGATTGACCAGTGTGAACACACTTCGATTTTACGGTCAGGACGATTCGTTTATCTTTGGTTGTAGACTTAGCTTTGATTAATTATACTTACATAGAACTGTCTAATTAAAATAAGCTACAGTTTTACAAACTAGATATCCAAATGAGGCCTAAGTTTCTAAGTATTCTTAGATTGGGGTTTCGCAATAACCTGATAATGATACGAATTCGACTAATACACAGTTCTTACTCGTTTATTACACACAAAATTGAACAGATGCGACAGGGTATTTCAGCTGCGGCTCCACATGCATCTCCTTCGGCTGCGGCTCCGCAAGTCACTACCTCGGCTGTGGTTGCGGAGACCACTCTTGCAGCTCCACAGCCCGCTCAGACTCCCACACAGTCTGCTCCTTCATTGGTCGAGTTTTTGACGACTCAAGGCTGCAACGAGGAGCAGATGCGCCAGATTATGGCAATTATCAGAGGTGGAGGAGCTGGACCGATCTAGGGTAGCTTTTTTTTTAAATTTTAAGCATGTATGTACTTATATGATACATATTGTATATATTTTGGACGATTTTGGTGGTGTTTGCGTGTTCACGATGATTTAGATTGATATAGTATTCTGTTTGTTGATTTCTTTTATATATTATGCGTGAGATGTTGATTATGAATACTGCGGTATTTGGTTATATGCTGTATATATTATTGTGCACAGGGCGAGGAAAAAACAGGAAGCCCTTTTTATTAAAAAAAACCCTGATATTTTGCTCCTACGGATTAATCCGTATGGCCATATGTTGCACCTATGGATTAATCCGTAGGTCCACAGTTTGCCCCTATAAATTTAGCCGTAGGGACAAAATATTAGGATAGTTGACATTTTGCCCCTATGGACTCAGTAACAGGCGTTACACTTGTCTGTCCCTACGGATTACTCCGTAGGGGTATAAAGATGGACTTACGAAGAAATCTGTAGTGGCTTATATCTGGACCTACGAATAACTCCGTAGGGGCATATCGTTTCCCCTACGGATTTATCCGGAGGGCAACTATTTTATTTTATAAACCAATAAATTAAATAAATATTTTGTCCCTACGGAGTACACCGTAGGGGCTATTATTACTCCGTAGGGCCATGTTCAGGACGAAGACTTGCACCTGCGGTCTTTGCATCTACGGTGTATTTTTGTGTCCCTACGAATATATCCGTAGGAGCAGTGGTTTGCCTCTACGGCTTTATCCGCAGGAGCAACCCTTTATTGTAGTAGTGTTCATGCAAATTTGGATCTCCATCAAGCCAAAGTGCTTTCAACTTAGGTAAGAGTATACACTGGTTAGACTTTAAACAAAAGGATTTCGGAACACTCAAGTACTTCTACGACCTCATGATTACAAAAGAAGTTTCGAGCATACGAATTCTAGCGGTTCTGAACATTCTGGGTTCGATTTGAGCCTATCAAATATGTTTTGTACTTAATGATTGTTTATTTGATCTAGGTATTAAAAGATTGTGTACAGAGGAGTCATATTTTGTAATGAAACAAAGTAAGTACATAAAATGTTCTTGAAGCTATCGAACTAAAACTGGGTAAGAGTATGTGATAAAACCTGGATTGTATTTACTGTCAATATTGTTATATTACTCTAATATTTGCAACTTTATGATTATGTAAGCGAGTAGCTAGTGAATGAATGAATGAAAGTAAAAAAAATTCAAAAAAATTCCGAATGATGTTAGAACTAGGGTTTTACATGATGGGCATTATCATCATATTCAATTTCATAAACTAATTTTTAAGCTCTATTCATCTAAACACCCAAATAGATTTTGTAAAAAATATTATTGATAAAATAGCTAGCAAAGGTTCAGTCTCTGCAACCAACCCCCGCTCCCCTTCCCCCTCCCTCCCTTAAAAAAAAAGAACAAAAAAGACGTGTTAACTTCATTGACTTTTTTTTGGACTGAAAAAAAGAACTCCTAAGAATCCTTCTTATGAATTATAATTATAAAAATCGAGAAAATACAAAAAATCAGTAGTTTATAAACTTCACCGACTTAATTGGTCGTCTCGTAAAAATTTCTAAGACGAAACTGTTAGTCATATATATGCCCTAAAGGTTATTATTGTACATGATTGTATGTTATAGTGGATGCTTGGACACACACACACACACACACACACACACACACACACACATATATATATAACTTTCTTTCTCGACATGATAGTATGCTATCAGGTTGCTCTTTATTTTAACATGTACATTGCGTTATTATACTGTCTCTCTGATACATGTTGATAAAGCCCTTACGATGTGTACTTGACTACCAGGACTATAATGCAAATCATACTAGTAGGGTCAGGGTAGTCCAAAAGCACATCCTTTAATTGTTCCTAGTCAAGAGAGTATCGAGACAGGACATCGATATTCCTGAGTAGACTGGTGTGTATGTTTCTTGACCCTGTATGGGGCGATGGTTGATCCCATAGACATTGGTGTTTGACATCTGAGATTGTACACGTATGCTCATTAGAGAATGGGTACACCGAACATGACTCGCCGAGAACTCCTAGATGATACTATACCTATCGTCAGATAGCAGTTCTCCGGTGACACTGGTACAGGTTAGTTTGTAGACCCGAGATCGTCATAAAGTCTTGTATGGTTCCCACTGTACTTTGATTTCCTTCCAACCACGGCTCAAAGGAGTCATGCAAACAGGTGGATTTTGGGTACAATCCCGAGATACATGGAGGCAATGAGCGATAGGAGGGGTTTCGTCTCTCCCGGTATTGGGAGTTGATGTTGCGCTATGCTCGATTGGCTATAACAGCAAGTCTCTGGCCATGACTGATGAGATTTACTGGTAAATGTTATCAGTAGTTTCTCGAACCATTATAGACCATATAATGGCATGACTTATCAAGTTACTGGGGTCTGACGTTTCCACCCCCAGACTCGATATGCGACATATCAGACGAAAAGATTGGACTGTACGGTAGTGTTACTTATAAACTTCATGGGAGTTTGGACAAGCTTACTTATTGATCTTCTATTCGCTCAATACCTGAGTAGCCGTTACGTCCATCTAGTACCGCTGATGGCTTGTGGGTAACTGATGTGATCATTACCTACTGTTGGTGTATTGACGAGTTTTTAGAGTCCCACATAGAGCTTTTCTAGCTCAAGCAAAATGAAATAGGGCACATGTGATATGTGCGGGACTTTGATTAAATACGTGTATGCGATACCGTATTCTAATCTCGCGATATATAATATCGGTCGGTTATATGTGATATAACTGGGATATTGAATCAAGTGTTGATTCGATAAATTGATATATATATATATATATAAATGATATTAGTCGGTTATATATGATATAGCCGGATTATTGAATCAAGTGTTGATTTAATAATTTGATATATAATTATATATTTGATATATTAATATATATTAACTAATATTAGCTCACTAAAGAATTTCTTCTCTTAATGAATATGTGTGTGTGTGTGTGTGTGTGTGTGTGAGATATATTTGTATATATATATATTACATATACTATTGTGTCATGCTAGACGATACAATGGACATGGGTGTATAAGACTCATACCAAGCCAAGAATAATGTTGGATTTTATTATTTTAAGTAAATCCAAAATTAAGTGGAAAATGAGCATGGCTTGGATGCTTGTAGAAGTTTATAGAAGTCATGACCCATTCCACTAATTTTGTTTTACTTGAGATATTTTATAACCTAACCATTATTCTTAGCCTATGGTTATGTTTTTACATATATCTTTGAGATATTTTCCTCACCCAAATTCTACACAAGCTTCATCTTCTTCCTCCTCTTGATATTGTAGAGTGAAAAAGATAAAAAGAAAAAAATTCTAAAGTGACCAAAATTCCTACTTTATCAATCTATACCAAACTAGCCCTTTAATATAGGTTGTTTCCTTCACTAATTTCTTAATTAGTGAAGAGATAGCTTGAGTTAGAGATTCTTCAAGGTCGATCATCTTCGGTCTCGAAGATCTTTAAGCAAGCTCGTTCCTTTCGCCAAGTGGAGCTTACGAAGAGTTCTAGGGACTACTACTTGGAGCTTTAGAAGTGAAGAACCGGTCTACAAAGGTTGTATTCTCTTTTCACTTAGTGTAAAGTTTGTTTACTAGCTTATAAACCTTAATTCTCTAGTTCGATTCTAGTTGGTATCGCTTAGCCCACTAGATTTTTAAAATATTGTATACTTGATACTTCTTAAAACCTAATAGTTGAGCTAAAATATACTTTCATGTTATTAGAACCAAGCTAGAGCATTAAGAATGGTCTAGAAGACATTAAAGTGTTCGATCGAACTTCGAAACCCGTCAAATTCCTAGTTTCTAGAAATTTTTCCAAAGTTGTAATTTTTAAGATTAAAAATATTCAAAAAATTGTGCAAGCTATTGTTGGGGTCAAAATTTACACCCCGGTTGACCAAGTCAAAATCAAAGTCAACCCTAAACCAAGTGGGCCCAAGACCAGGTCAAGTTGGCCAATGCCCGGGGCGAGCCCGAACATGAAGCCGCCGGCCTTCCCCATGCAAAAATAAAAATTTTATAATAAATAATTTTGGTGTATTTTTTTATGAATAAATGTAAGAAAAATGGGCATAAAACCAAATTTTGGTAAAACCCATGGAGAATGATGAGTCGCTCCTGGCATCATATTCCAGTGCAGTGATACAGATGCCGTCCAAAACTCAAATTCCCAACGGCGAATGATGAGTCGCTCCTGATATCATATTCCAGTGCAGCGATGCAGACGCCGACCAAAATCCAATTCCCAAAATTCTTCTAGCCCTACGGTTGGTCCCCAAACTGGCTACCGTATACAATCCACGGGCTCAAATAATTCTCATCATACCCTTACCGCACTTTAATCACCCGTCCAGTGTCCGGTCTCTGCACTTAGAATTATGCTCCATTTGGGAAGACCCACTCATGTGTCCTCACGATACATGAGGAGAACAAACCTTCGTGGGATCCTTACGACTCACAAAGGAAAAACACACTTGGAGGTCCTCACGACTTCTAAGGAGAAAATACACCTACGGGATCCTTTCGACTCGTAGGGAGAAAATGCTTTTTTGGGACCCTTACGGCTCATAAAATTAAAAAGCCTTAGGTGATAGGGATCTAAATCTGTCTCCTGAGCCATCGCTCTCCAGCGGGCAACGGCAAATGATGAGTCGCTCCTGGCATTGCTTCAGTGTTAGCGGTGCTGATGCCAACCCAAAAAAAAACAAATCCCAAGTCCTCCCGGGGCAAATGATGAATTGCTCCTGGCACACGTGCTTCAGTGTTCGCAATGTTGATGCCTACCCTAACCCCAAAATCCCAAACTCCAATCCAATAGATCCCTAAGTCGTTAAACTGGGAACAGACGACCCCTAAGTCGTTAAACTGGGAACAGATGACCCCTAAGTCGTTAAACTGGGAACGAGGAAAATCCCCTCACAGCAAATGATGATTCGCTCCCGGTACTATATTCCAGTGTAGCGGTGTTGATGCCAAACCAAAACCAAAATCTCCAAATCCTCTCATGGCAGATGATGATTCGCTCCTGCTACCATATTCCAGTGTAGCGATACTGATGTCAACCCAAATAACAATCAGCAAGACAACCAACAACTTCCCTGGAGGAATCAAGCTCCACCTCGGAAACAAGTCAAATCAAACCCCGACACCACAAGAAGCGGAGCAAGTCAACATCAACCTCGACACCGCAGAAAGCGGAGCAAGTCAAATCAAATCCAGACACCGTAAGAAGCGGAGCAAGTCACCGACCGTCCAAGTCGCAAAAAGGGCAGAACCGACCGTCCACGTCGTTAAAATCGCCGCACCGACCGTCCAAGTCTTTAAAAGGGCAGCACCGACCGTCCAAGTCGCAAAAAGGGCAGCACCGACCGTCCACGTCGCTAAAATGGCAGCACCGACCGCCCAAGTCGCAAAATGGGCAGCACGTCGCTAGAAGGGCAGCACCGACCATCCAAGTCGCTAAAATGGCAGCACCGACCATCCAAGTCGCTAAAAGGGCATCACCGACCGTCCACGTCGCTAAAATGGCAGCACCGACCGTCAAAATCACAAAAAGGGCAGCACCGACCTTCCAAGTCGCTAAAAGGGCAGTACCGACCGTCCACGTCGGTAAAATGGCAGCACCGACCGTCCAAGTCGCAAAAAGGCCAGCATCGACCGTCCAAGTCGCAAAAAAGGCAGTACCGACCGTCCAAGTCGCAAAAATGGATGAACCGACCGTCCACGTCGCTAAAATGGCAGAAACGACCTCCACGCCGTCAAAACGGGAACCAAATTAAATCAACCTCCACACGAAAGAAGATCCATCAATTTCATGTACACAACCCACATATGTGGTGTGCATTTATTGATGGGGGCAATTTGTTGGGGCAAAATTTACACCCCGGTTGACCAAGTCAAAATCAAAGTCAACCCCAAGCCAAGTGGGCCCAAGACCAGGTCAAGTGGGCCAATATCCGGGTCGAGCCCGAACATGAAGCCGCCGGCCTCCCCCATGCCAAAATAAAAATTTTGTAATAAATAATTTTGATGTATTTTTTTATGAATAAATGTAAGAAAAATGGGCATAAAGCCAATTTTTTGTAAAACCCATGGCTCATGTGCAAAAGAAATGAGCACATGAGGCATGGGATGGGCAAAATGCCATTTTGTAAAGCCCAATGGTCTATATGTAAAGTTTGTAGCCTATAAAGGCAAACATGATGAAAATATCTAGCACAACTTTTTCCATTCTCAAAAATTCTAAGGTTTGTGCCTTCTTCTTCTCCTTTCTCAAGGTTCTAAAACCTTCCCCCTTTTTAAATTTAATCAAGAGTTTACTCTTCCCTTTTCCAAAAAGAAATAGTTTTTCACCACAAAACCCTTGAAGGGGAGCTCGGGTCTTCAATCAGATCTCGAAAAGGGGAGACTTTTAAGTCTCACCCTCTTTTCTCCAAGATCCAGCCGATCAAAAGGAGGATGAAAGAGACCCATCTCCAAAATTCCAACTTTGGACAGATCCAAGGCTCAAAAGAAGCTCCATGGCTAAAGAGAGAAGAGTGGGCCCCCCTTTGATCACCTCTGAAGATCTTTGGGGAGTTCAACTCCAATACCCAAATCATCAAAGGAGTTTAACTTCTATTCAAGATCATTTAGGAGTTTAATTCCAAATCTAAATCTTTTGGAGTTTAACTCTACTCAAAATCCCTTGGGAGTTCAACTCCTAGCTCAGGGGCTAAGCCCCTTTTGCACTGGTGTTTCCAGCGGTCGCGTGCCGCGCACGTTACCCATGGGCGCCCAGCGGTCGCGTGCGCCGCACGTGACCCGCGGACGACAAGCGCCCACGCGTCGGGCACCTGACCCGCGGGCGCCAAGCGCCCACGGGCCGGGCACGTGACCCGCGGGCGCCCACGCGCCAACGTGCCCACGTGCCGGGCACATGACCTGTGGGCTCCCACGCGCCCATGCGCCAGGCACGTGACCCACGGGCGCCCAGTGCCCACGTGCCACGCACGCATCTTTAAGATGCTCCTCACCCCTCATTTTTCATGCACTCTATACTCACAACACGTCCTCCGTAAACACTGCGAGGCCCCCGATATATCCAAAACCCATTCAAAACACAACACACGCACACGGCACATTGAGTTCGCATGATCAGTTTGACCCGTCAATCGGAGGTTCCCTCGCTCCAAAGGCGAGATGTAATTAACGACAGCTTAGTCCGCGGCCGCCAGAGATTCGGATACCCACAATCAATAAACCCCCGTCTACCCTAGACAGGTAGAATCTGTAATACGCCTGACAAGCGCGCGCGTATTCCCATCTCAATGGGGTGACGAAAAACACCTTACAGGTATATTGTGGAGCCCCAAGAATTTTAAGGGCCTAACTCTACCAATTGGCCGTGGAACCGTGGCCTAACCTAGGGTTTAGCCGCGGTTGCGCTTCAGTATTTGTTAGTTGAGGACTTTTTCTTCTTGTGCTGCTCCATACTGATATTTGGCACTTTCTGGGTATTTTTATCGAGGCTCAAGTTATTGAGGTCTCTGGGATTTGTGGGTGTTTGATAATTCAATCGAAATGTTTAACATCGTCTAGATTATATTGATAAATGATACAATATTTGGAATCCACAATAATTAGTTTTGTGAAAACTAATTAGTGTTTTGTAAATATAGCAATTTAGTCTCTTTTGATAGATTGCCACAGAGTTTCGATTCGGATAAAAACTCCGTCGCAATCTTGTATAGTACACGAACATTCGCCGGGTAACTCTACTAGATAGCCATGCCCTATAGCCCCGACCAAGTGACTATAGGAGAACCTCGTTGCCAAAATCATCAACTTAGGTGCTCGCGGTCGCGATGTTCCGCCTAAGTGCATTTCGTCAATGGCATCGGGGGTGAGGCCATCTACTAAAGTTTCCGACGAGTATCCGATCATTTGTTGGGAATCTTGTTGAATTACCCGATTGGTTATTGAAAAGTATTTTCAATTCGAGACTAAAATGCAAGGTTTATAGTGTTAGGCATGAAATCCGAAATATGAGATATTCCGGGTTTATGATGTCTAAGGATGTTGCGGATTCTAATTATTGTAGTTTTCTTTTCTTTTCTGCGACCGTAAGTGTAATATGTAGTGTATCACCGATTTCATTGCTATACATCAACAACAATCGCGATACGCATATTTACTTACATTGATGACATGTGATATTTATGTGTTGCTATGATATGTTATATTGGATCATCGTGTTTGAATAGCCGGGGTTTTTTGCGTGAGATGAGAGATTTTTCATTTTTATTCATATAAAAATTATATGTAATATTCTTTTATTGGGATACTTTCGGGTTGAGAATGATGTCACCATTGATGTATATTATTTACTTTTCCGCATTAGGATAGACCCAAGACGGGGAGCACAAGTAACCGGGTTCTAGAGTCCAGTGGGAGGCCATCTCGAGGAGTCGAGACTGGGTCGTCTAACTCTAGAATTGGTAGGGTTACTTTCCGCTCTTATAGGGGTCTAAGGATGTGGGTTTGGCTATTCATCACGACCGTGAAATCCGTGTTTTTTACTGGCTTAATTTAAAATACGGACCTCCTAGTATATTCTATATTTCATATGTTGACTTCTTCTGCAATGTTCTGTGATGAGATCATATAACTGTATGAGATGAATGCTTTATATTATATATATGATATATAATAAACGTTACTTATGTTTTGCACCCGCGCAAGTCCTGCCCCCGCTCTGCCGTTAGTTAAGTAACCTAACGGTGCATGACAGGGTCCCGTGGCGAATGCGGATGGCATAAACGTACGTTCTATTTTCGTTTCTTCTGTGATATTTAGGAAACATAAATGATGGGATGTCATTAATGAGATTAATGAAAAAGAAAGAAACATAAAGATATTGTAGAATCAAAATTTTCAAAATGGTAGCTCTAGTTCTTGTTTTGCATAGCGGTATTCTTTTATGAATATCCAGCGTCTCATTCGATGAGGAAAGAGTCTAGATCCCTTCACCGAGAGTGACCTCTTTAGCAAAATCTGGCAAATGCTACAACCCACTCGGTTTATTTTGAAAACACTCGATTTTAAAAGCGGAGCTTAAACCACTCCTTTTCAAATCACTCGGTTCTACAACGATATCAAGTTCATTACGCAAAAGGTTTTCTTAAAAACCTGTCGTAGCCCTCCATCATTTCAGATAAGAACTATTTAGTATTCATAATGCGTTTGTTGACCTTGTCAAGACGTAGTGTGCGGTAGTTGATTAGTGCTTATCTGGAACCATATGATGCGATTGGATTAGGGTAGTCGTACGGTCTTGTTGACCTTGTCAAGGGTCGTACGGGTGGGTTTAATTCAATTAGGAAATGAACGGGTTGAACTTAACTTGCGGTTTATGGTTTGTTAACCTTGTCGAGGTCATAAATCGCTTGGGAAAAAACAAATATTGGGAATTTCAAGTGTTGAAAATTTGCAATGAGATTGCATACCCTTTATGAGATAGTTGGATCCCGATACCCACTACGAGTAAGAGTTACTCCTGGGAGAGTTTTCCACTTTACAAGCCGATCCAGTAGGTGTCAAAGAAAGGTGTTAACGGGGTTATGCCCCTGCGGAAACGAGGTTATTTAATTAGTTCCATGAGAAAGCTTGGGGAGACTCTCTCGGAGTACCAATACCTGCCTGGTTGACCGATTGGCGAACTTTTAGGGTGTAATTAATCCCGGCTAGTCTTACCTTTTAGGGTTTAAAGGAAGATTTGATAAAAAACAGTGGGAGCCATCATGATTAGATAAGATAATAACCAATCTAATCTTGCAAGAACATACGCTAAAGTGTTTTTCTTCTCTCTCTCTCCAGGTAGCAATCATCACACGCCTTAATCAAGATAATAATATGGATGTATTGACCGAACCCGCTTATTATACTGAGCTGGGGAATGTTGGTTCCACTCTACCTTATAACTGTCATAAGACCGAGCAAGGAATAAGGAAATACTCGGATTCCCACGCGACCCGAACGAGGAATGAGCATGCTGATGCATCTTCTTCAGATGTGTTCGTAACTAAGAACCGTTTCTCAGTCTACTCTACGTTCTGAGTATTAGATACCGGATCAGGATCCCATATATGTAATTTGTTACATGGACTAAAGAGGGGTAGAGAACCGGGAGAGGGTGATAGGTCTGTAAGAGTAGGGAATGGTGCTCTTATTGCAGTCAAAGCAGTTGGCAAATATCACCTAGTATTACCAAGTGGTAATACAATGATTCTGAACGACTGTTATTACATACCGAACCAGATATGCAATATTATATCAGTCTCTTTATTAACTAAAGAAGGATATAACTTTGCATCAGAGGATAATGTTATGAACATTTTCCTAAATCAAGTGTTGATTGGATTTGGTACGTTATGTAACGGTATATACGTTCTGAATCAAACCACAGTTCTTACCATACAGAACACACACAAAAGGACCAGACTAGGTCATATCAATGCGACCAGACTAACGAAGTTGCACAAAGATGGATATTTGAATCCGTTCGAATTTACATCTTATGAAACTTGCAAGTCATGTCTCAAAAGTAAGATGACAAAAACTCCGTTTACTGGACACGGAGAAAGAGCTACTGAACTCTTGGGACTGATACATACTAATGTATGCGGTCATATGTCTACACATGTCAGGAATGGTTCCTCGTACTTTATTACATTCACCAATGATCTCTCAAAATTCGGACATGTGTTCTTGTTGAAACACAAATCTGAAGTTTTTGAGAAATTCAAGGAATACAAGTACAAAGTAGAGAACCAAACGGGAAAAAGTATTAAAATCCTTCAATCTGATCGGAGAGGGGAATACTTAAGCGCGGAATTCCGTGACTATTTAAAAGAGAATGAGATTCTCTCTCAGCTTACTCCTCCGTATACACCACAACACAACGGTGTATCCGAGCGAAGGAATCGCACCCTATTAGATATGGTGCGCTCTATGATGAGTAATGTTGAGTTATCTATTTCCTTTTGGGGTTATGCGCTTGAGACAGCCGCATACCTATTGAATCAAGTTCCATCAAAATCAGTGCCTAAAACACCATATGAGATATGGAGTGGAAAGAGACCATATCTTAAACGAGTTAAAATATAGGGTTGTCCGGCCTATATTAAAAAAAAATCCGGACAAACTCGAGGCACGATCAGTTCTTTGCAAGTTTATAGGATATCCAAAGAATTCACATGGATATCTATTCTACCATAGTGAAGAACAAAAGGTGTTTTTTGCTCAGCATACCACCTTTTTAGAAAAGGAGTTTCTTATGAAAGAAATTAGTGGTAATGAGATAGAACTGGAAGAATTTCCAGCTACACAAACTACAACTGATGATTTGGTGGAACCGGAGGATTCAATAGTTCACAACGAACCTCAGCCTCTCCGCAGATCTAGAAAGGTTCCTCATCCGCCCGAGAGATACTATGGTTTTCTTATAAACGGTGGGACTGAGGATTGCATCATGGAAGATGATGACCCAACTAGTTTCGAATAGGTCATCACGAGTGGGGACTTTGTGAAATGGCTGGATGCTATGCGATCTGAGATGGAATTCATGTACACTAACAAAGTATGGACTTTGGAAGTTGCTCCTGAAGGGGTAAAACCCATTGGGAGCAAGTAGATCTTTAAGAAGAAACTTGGTATAGATGGAAAAGTTGAGACTTTCAAAGCAAGACTTGTAGCAAAAGGTTTTCGTCAACGACCTGGTGTCGATTATGATGAAACCTTGTCTCCAGCGGCTATACTTAAATCCATAAGAATCCTACTTGTCATTGCTGCATACCATGACTACGAAATCTGGCAGATGGACGTCGCGACCGCTTTTCTAAATGCTGATTTAGAAAAGAGCGTGTACATGATACAACCAGAGGGCTTCGTAGACAGTGGGAACAACGGAAAGGTGTGCAAGCTGCTTAAATCAATCTACGGATTAAAGAAGGCATCACAGAGCTGGAACATCTGTTTTGATGTAGTGGTCAAATAGTTTGACTTCATCAAAAACGTAGATGAACCTTGTATATACAAGAAGGTAGTAGAGAGTAAGGTTGTCTTCCTCGTATTGTACGTGGATGACATACTCTTGATAGGAAATGATGTTCCTATGCTACACTCGGTCAAGCTTTTCTTATCACTAAAGTTCTCCATGAAAGATTTAGGTGATGCATCCTACATCCTGGGGATTAAGATATATAGAGATAGATCAAAGCGGATGTTAGGATTGTCCCAATTCAGGTATATTGATACCATACTAAAGAGGTTTAGTATGGAAGATTCTAAGCGTGGTAATTTACCCACTTTCTCAGGAATCACTCTCTCCAAAGAGATGTCTCCCAAGACTGATTTGGAGAGAGCTCGCATACAAGGGATACCCTATGCTTCGGCGGTCGGGTCTATCATGTATGCGATGTTATGTACCGGACCGGATGTAGCTTACGCACTTAGTATGGTAAGCAGATATCAATCAGATCCTGGGGAGAATCACTAGACAACTGTGAAGAACATTCTTAAGTACTTGAGAAGGACTAAAGAGATGTTCTTGGTGTATGGTAACGGAGAACTCCAGGTGGAGTCCTTTACCGATTCGAGCTTCCAGAGTGATAAGGACGACGGTATATCAGTCTTGGGTTTTGTCTTCATCCTCAATAGAGGGGTGGTATGTTGGAAGAGTTCCAAGCAAGATACCGTGGTAGACTCGACGATGGAGGCTGAATAGATCGCTGCCAACGATGCCGCCAAAGAGACTGTCTGGATGAAGAAGTTCATTGCTGAACTTGGTGTGGTTCCATCCATTGATTATCCAATACCCTTATATTGTGATAACAATAGAGCTGTGGCTTTGGCCAAGGAGCCCCGGTCCCATCAGCGATCCAGACATATTCTTAGGCGGTATCACCTGATCCGAGAGATAGTAGATCGCCGGGAGATCGAGGTCAGAAGAGTTGACATGAAGAACAACACGGCGGATCCACTCACGAAGGCCCTCTCCCAGACGCAATTTGAGAGACTTTTTGGGATATTGGGTGTGCGATACTACAACAACTGGTCTTAGTGCAAGTGGGAGATTGTTAGTCATATGTATGCCCTAGAGGCCATTATTGTACATGATTGTATATTATAGTAGATGCTTGGACATATATATATAGAGGACTTTCTTGCTCAACATGATAGTATGCTATATGGTTGCTCTTTATCTTAACATGTACACTTGTATTATTATACTGTGGGGGCATTTGTTCCCTCATAAAATTTCGGGAAAGAAACCTCAATGGGGCATCACGCGCTCACACGTGACCAAGGGTCGCGTGCTGACACGTGATGGTTTACTGGGAACTCGGTTATAATAGAATTGAATTCTAATCAACAGGAGTCACGTGCCCACACGTGATAGGCCTTTAAACCCACTGAAAGGGATTAAAAGATATAATAAAAACTAAGGAAAAACCCCAATGGGGCATCACGTGCTCACACGTGACCAAGGGTCACGTGCTGACACGTGATGATTCCTTAGTTCTTTAAAACAACAGAATTAAATTCTGGTTAAAATGTTAATCAAGGGGGTTCACGTATCAACACGTGATGGGTTCCTAAACTCTTTAATTAATAGAATTAAATTTTATTTAAATGATCAAACAATGGGATCACGTGCCAATACATGATAGGCTTTTAAAGCCTTCTAAACTAATAGAATTAAATTCTGATTAAGAAGGAATCGAGAACCCTAATTGGAAAATATTTCTCTAAATTTTTCCAAACAAAAAAAGATTGTGCTCTGTAAAGTGGAGCACCGTTGGATTAAAAATCCAATGGTGATTAAAAATCACAAATTTATAGAAAGATTCTATACAAGGAAAGATTTCCCTGAAATTCACCAAGAATAACAAACAGAATATCTTTTGGATTAAAAATCCAATGGTGAATAAAATTCACTGGGTGATCTAAAAGATCATGTTGGTTACAAAATCAATTAAAATCTTTCAATGAAAGATTGACTAAATAAACTGATTCTTTTCTTTCTCCTATAAATAGGAGCCAAGAAGAGAAAAGAAGGATCCTTGGAATTTTATTTTGAGATATACAACAACAGAGAGAAAAAAGAAAGGAGAATTTAATTCTCAAGAGAGAAAAAGAAGATCTCTTCAGAAAAAGAAACCCTTGGTGAGAAAGGGAAAGAGATATAAGCTCCATAAAACAAAAAAGAGAATTTAATTCTCAATTTAAGAGTTTAACTCTTCTGAAAAGAACTTAGGTGCCCCCACGTGACCCTTTAATGGACTCCTAAAAATAAGAAGGAATTAGCACATAGGCAATGCCTCACGTGCTCCCACGTGACCCTCAAAATAAAGGGAATAAAGCCAAAGGCGTTTGGACGCCCTCATGTGTCCTCACGTGACCCCTAATAAACACTCTAATAATCAATGCATGGATACCCATCACGTGCCCACACGTGATGGCCGTTAAGATAAAGTGTTTAACACTTATTTGAATATTCTGACAATAAAATAAAGGAAGTCTGGCCCCATCTCCAGATGCCTCACGTGACCCCACGTGACCAATTCAATTTTAGTGTTTAACACTACTTTAAGCACTTTGTCCTTAGTGTTTAACACTATTTTCAGCACATCACGTGAGAGCACGTGATCACCAAATATTCTCTAGTGTTTAACACTATTTTAAAAACCAAGCTTAGCCCAAATTGGCTAAGTTTTCCAGAGGCTAATCTCCCCTTCCAATGAACCTTAAAATCCAGAGCTATAATGAATGGTTAGTGCTCAGCCAAAGACTAAATGTTGTCAGAGCCCCCAGACCCCTGTTTAGCATTGCTAAATAATGGGGAGATTGAACCCAGACAAATGTTCAACAGTCCAACAAAGGGCCAACATTTCAAACTTAATTGGACTTAGCCCAAGTTGGCCATAATTCCTCAATTCAGATTTAACTGAGCCAATGTGCTCATAATCTAATTAATTGATCTTAGTTCCAAATTGGACTACAAATTTCTCAATCAACTTTGGTTCAAGGGTACATCTCTTCACTCCTTTAATATTTGTCATTGTAATCCTTCAACGTCTTCAGAGAGGTGACGGGTCCCGATAACCAATCATTCCATGGACTGTAGGGTCCTTAAACTCATGGACTATGATGTCCTTAATCTCGGACTGTGGGGTCCTTTTAAACCCATGGACTATGATGTCCTTAACCTTGGACCAAGATGTCCTTAAACTAACATTGGACCGTAATGTCCTTAAACTAATCGACCGCAATATCCCTAAACTAAACAATAGAGTCCAAATGCTCTTTTTTTGGATCTAAACGATCCAGTTAAGTTGATCTTAGTCTAAAATTAGACTAACGTATCCTTAACAAACGTTTAAGTTGATCTTAGTCTCAAACGAGACTAACGTATCCTTAAACCCAATCCCAAACCCAAATCTAAGAAAATACGGATTTGGACTAATCCACGCCCTACGGGCGACAACATAAATTAGTCTCCGTATACAATCCACGGGCAACCAAAAACAAAACAAACACACACGACACGAAGTGACCATCTGGAGAAGGAGAAAGTTGTTACCGTGATGCGGTAGCGTAATTAAATGCATGGGCTCGCGCCTGCAGGGAAGAGCGTCCCCACAATCAAAAACCCCTCAACGAGGGGGAATCTGACGAAGTCTGCTACATCGGCCGCATCCGTTTAATCCTTCGATATGTGGTGTCATAAATCAACTTGGCATCTTCGGAGAGGTGGACGGATAGCACCAATTAGCATCTGCCCCCAAATTCAGGCAAGACGGACCTACGCGGTCGCGTCTCTGTGTTTTGGAGGAGAACAGATTCTGGCACGCCCGGTGGGACCTTTTTCTCTTTCCACTCCACACTTCGTGTGTCGTGTTCGTGAACGAATCACGGTTTAATATAGTTTCCCTTGGGTTCGAGGTACTAAGATTTGGTTTTGATCCCGTGCAGAAAAAAGAAGATCAAATGGCTTTCAACTGCACAAGCTGCAACAATGGCAATAACTCTCACTCCGTCCCCGCAGGAGGAGTGACCTACGGGCCTCAGGCGGCCTCTGTTTTTACAATGCCGGTGGACCAGATGACTCAGGCCCCCACTGGGCTATTCTTTAGGACCATGATCCCACCGATGAGCTTCGATGCCCCGCTGCTATCACAAGAAGCCCTAAAGAAGTCGATCTTTGATCGACTTACCACTGCCGTGGCCCCTCTCAACGGGTCGCCCAACTTCAATGTCTCAGTTTTCAACAGACTGGGCCAGAACGTCAACAAGCCCGCGATATCTGAAGCAGCCATCCCGAAGCGAATAGTCATCCCGGATCAAGCGGACGAAATCATCAGAGAGGCTTCTCCTGCCAAGAAGTCAGTCTTCACAAGGCTAGCCATTCTAGCTCCCGCTCCAGGCGGAGTCCTCAAAGCTGCTTTCCCTGTCCAGAGGTCTGTCTTTGACAGATTGGATATTGCTTCTCAACGGACATCGGTCTTTAAGAGGCTGACGCCGGCGACAACCCTTTGCCAAAACAAGGGGCGTGATGAAGTCACCCCTACAGCTGAGAAAATCCCATCTGCTCGAAACGCGCGGCGTCGCCATTGGCGTCGAGTAAGGAAGGCTGAGGGCAGCTCCCCTTCTGGACTGACTCCGCCAACTCCCATGGTAGAAATCGATGCTGCTGTTCCAACTGGGAACAGTTTTGAACCGCTAAGGAGGGTGCGCAAAAATTCTCTGACTGCCGTGCTGAAGAGATCTCCTCCACCTGTGGAGAATGCTACAAAGAAGAAGCCGGAGCAGTCCCCTCAGCGGCCGTCCTCCAAAATTTACAAAGTTTGGCGACAGGTTCAGGAATCGGTGATTGGCCAAGACTATTCTCGCCGACCAAAGAAGCTTAAAGCTCGGCAAGAAAAGAGCCATCCTGTGGTATCCCAGAAGATGTCATCCGTCTGGGTGCCCACTGCAACGGCTCCCGCAACGTCAACCGCTCACAAGAGAAGGAGGCCGGAGAAAGCCCCTGTGACCGCGGCGAATCGCAAGGACGCTGAACCTAAACGCCCCAAGTCTGGGGGCATGGTAACACATACCGTTTATATGGCTTCCGGAAAAGAGGAAAGCCGTGCTTCCACGGGTCATCGACCGCTTACTCGATCGATAACAAAGGCTCAGGAGCAGCAGCTGCAGAAACTTCAGGAGATGCTAACTGTAATGGCCGCACTCACTTGGCCAAAAGACAATCCGGAGACCTCAGAACAGCGTCAGAAACAAGAAACTGATGCTGATTTCCTCCGAAGAATGCTCGAGAGGAAAGAAAAAGAGGCCGCGGAACAGGTGGCCAACATAAAATGAATGGCTCTTTTGTTCCAAGACATGGCCGAGATGATGTTACAGCCGGAACCTCCAGCTGAAGACCCCATGATTATCATTGAAGACGACAGAGGAGAGACATCGAACCCTCCACCGGCTCTTTCAGCAGCCAAGGAAGAGACCATCTCCAAGGCCGCTCTGGATGATTACATTGCTCAGCAAATACGAGCTCACCAGGCGAATGAAGCGGCCGGGTAAGACTGGACGACCCTATCCAGGCTGGTATGACCAAATAAGGTACCCGCCGGGATATACAATCCCTAAATTCCATGTATATAAAGGGACGGGAAATCCGCATCAGCACGTCGCTGAGTTCAGGGCCTTTTGTGGCAACACTGGAGGCGACGAAAAACTGTTGCTTCTCCAATTCATTAGTAGCTTGTCGGAAACAACGTTTGAGTGGGATTCGGAGCTTCCCAACGACTCCGTCAAAACTTTTGCAGAGATGGAGCTACTATTCACCCAGCGTTTCACGAGTGCTAGTGAACGCACCCCAATAACGGTATTGATCAATGCCAGGGTGAAACCTGGAGAAACGTGGGTTCAATACGCAATACGATGGCGGAATTTATGGTCGAAATGCGAGCAGTGCATCGAAGAAGCGCCTGTGGTAGGCATGTTTGTGGTCACTCTTGACCCCCAGGCGACTATTTCCCAATTCATGATGTTCTTCAAGCCGACCACGTTCCAGGACTTGATTGACAAACTGGCCCATATAGACCAGATGGGTCATAGGCCGTCTCCTTCAAAGCCGGAGCTAAAAGGGCAAAGGGAAAGCGACCTTTGTCGCAAATGCTCAACAGCAGCCCAGTGGCCCAAAACTAACTGATTGCCTAGACGAGAGACGTCAATTCTATAATGAGAAAATAAAGCGCCCTTATTCGTTTCCCCGGGACAAAACGAGGAGATTGTTTGAGCTGGCAATGCGCAACAGGATCGTTAATTTGCCAAATCCAAAACGCCCATTGCAACCCGGTGAGGTTAATAATCCCAATTATTGCCCCTATCACCAAGCGATAGGCCATCCGATCGAAGATTGGTTCGTCTTTAAAGGCTGGATTGAAGATCAATACCAACATGGCAAATTCGCCCTGTCCGAGAAGTGGAAAGTAAGCCCACCTCAACCACATGCTCTTAAATGGGGGGCACACCAGGGGCATCGTGCTCTTTTGTCGAAGAAGTTCCATGGGAGGTCGCTCTTTCAATCAAAACAAAAAGAATGCTGAAGGATCTCCAGACATTCCCGGCAATCAGATGGAAAAATCCATTAGAACCCGAGATCATCGAGGGAATGCTGAAACCGCGCCCAACATAAAAAATTGGTGGTTATAGTCAAAGCGCCCACACCCAGCAGCCAAAATCTTCGAAGAAGAAGAAGAAGAGGACCAAAAAGCCCGTGAAATATGTGTAAGTGCACGGCGGCGTCCCGGCCGTCAATCCGACGCCGGAATGCGGAAGCGATGCTTTTCTTTAACTTTTTAAAACCGGCACCACCGCGCACTATAAACCCGGATCGTGTCATTAGTCTAGTCCTAGCTAACAAGAAGGGGGGTAGAGAGATATACCGAGCGATCCGTGTCCTTCGGTCTTCTTATCGTCGTCCCGATCTCCCCGCGGAATCTCCGGTCTCCACCAAGTCGCCGGAAGGGCACCACGTCGCCGGCTTCTTTTACGGGCTCCCACCTCTGGACCGAGGCAACTCGGGCACGAAGCTGGCGAGTCGACGTGCCCAAGATTTGCTGTAGAATAGTGTAGAACTCTATGTGTCTCTAGGGGTTGAAGTTGCCATGTATATGGTGGAGGAAATGAACTATGGAAATTTGTGATGAACTTGGGGATTTTTGCAAGCATGAGAGAACCAAAAATCCCCACACAAAAATGGGCAGCCCCTCTCCATGTCTTGGCCGGCCATTCTCATGAGGAAGAGAAGAGAGTGAGAGAATGAGGGAGAGTGAGGAGTGTGAATGAGGTAGCCACAAACATAAACCAAGAGAGAGAAAGGGTCATGATAATAGGCAATCATCACAATCAAAGAACCTCACTCAAAAACCCAATTATCAACAACCATGATTGCTCAAAAAACCAACACTCCAACAACCTAATCACCAACAACTATGATGACTTCAAAAGTCAAGCCATCATGAAAAGAAGAAGAAGTCAAATGAAGTCAAATGAGGGTGCAACCATCATGAAGCAATAATATGCAAAGACCACCCTCAAAAATGCTTATTTGCACAAATGCAAATAAGCCCTCCTCCACCAATCTTTATCCAATGAAAGATACAAAGAAATATGGTCGAAACGGAAAACAAACTGGCAACTCCAAAAACTGATCCCGTAATAAATTACAGGAAAACCCCGCTACTGTATATACATACCCGCATTTGTATTCCGACCGAAATACAAATGCAATGAGACAAAATCTACACTGTACTATACTAGGATCCGGCTTAAACCAAAGCCGGCTAGTATTATCCGTCCGATCATGATCCATGCAATACCGCACGTATCTGATCGAACCCTGCCATATCTCCATACGGCCTCTACAGCGTTTCGCCCGAAAACTTGAGCAATTGTCTGTGGGGGACTCTAAAGACTCGTCAATACTATGGCTGTGGATTTAACCACTAGCACGTCAGAGGTATTAGCCATACATGACGGGCCACCAGCTATTGACCAAAATGGACGTCGATGAGCGAACTCATCCTGACACCCTACTGAGCCTGTCAGTGACAATATCCGTACAGTCCGGTCCGTTCGTCTATGAGCATCGCATGGCGGGCCTAGGGGGTTGGTAAAAGTCAGACCCCCAAAAGCGGTACAAGTCGTGTCGGAGTGTATCCCAGAACACCCTGAGATACTACTGGAATACCTACCAGTAAATCTCTTGCCTTGGCCAAGGACTTCGTGTAATGGCTCTCCTAGACACAGCGCGACCTCACCCCCAATACCGGGAGAGACGAACCCCTGCAGATCCGCTTACTGCCTCCATGTAGCTCGGGACTGTACCCAACTAAAACCTGTTTGCACGTCTCCTTTGAGCGTGGTAGGATAGTAATCAAAGTACAGTGGGAACTCACACGAGACAAATGACGATCCTCATATCGATGAACTAACCTGTACACATGTAGGCAGTGAGCTGCTTTCTGACGTCAGGCATAAGACCAACTAGCATGTTCCCGGCGAGTCCTGTCCGGTGTACTAATAACCCAATGAGCACCTGTATACATCTTAGGTGAACCAACTGACACCAGTGGCTTGTGAGACCGGCCACCGCCCCTCATCGGGGTCTCTGGAGTATCGATGCCCTGTCTCGAAACTCCCACGACTAGGGACCTTTTAAGGATGTGCTTATAGACTACCAGCTCCCACGTATATGATCGCCCTCATACTGCTGGCAGTCAAGCAAGAATCCTAGGGGCTCTATCAACGTGCAATAGTGACCTGTAAGGTCACCTAAAGCAGTACACGATGATAGAGGTAAACCAGATATCATACTATCATCTTGAGTAAGACTGTCCTACCGGGATAGGTCCTCCCTCAATCATTGCAACCACGTGCCTGTGATCCAATAATTGACTCTGAGGGCACTATCTCCAACAATATGATGGCAAGCGCACGGACCTGCAAAAGCAAATTGACGCGTTGGAAGAGTATAACTAGAAGGCGCGAACTCCGGTCACACTCCAAAAATTTCTCAACCACGTCCTTGAGGATGAAGATGACGACAATGGAGAAGACTCGTCAGATGAATCTGAGGATTATGTTCCAAGCTGCCATGTGATCTCTCACTTGTCGATAGACGAGGGAGAATCTCCTGATGCAGAGAAGCTGGGGGCAGGTCCCGAAACGGAGCTCCTAAGACCATCAGAAGAGATGATTGATGCATTCCTAAACGAAGCTCTTTTGAAAAGTAAAGCCGATCGAGAGCACGCGATGGCTATATTTGAAAAGGCCAAACGCCGACGACTGGACGAAAGGGTTAAAACACTCCCACCAGATCAAGATACATCCGCCGCAAATAAAAGCAGGTTCAAGACGAGGAAAAGGTTCGCCAAAGCCATATCAATGGGAATAAAGCTGCCACCCTCTGAAGGAAACACTCTTGATGAAGCGGATATACATCCTAACTACTGTCTATATCATCGAAGGATTGCGCACCCTACTAAAGAGTGCATAGCCTTTAAAAACTGGTGGCAGGGATATGTCGCTCATAGGCAACACCTTAAAAGGATGAAGCGTGAAGCTCGTCGACAGCGGAGAAGCGCGACAAATGAGCACAAAAGAACTACCGGCAACTGTCATATGGTTGACTACGGGGGATCGCAAGTCCTCACTTTCGGGAGCGACTCTGATGAAGAAATGACTCTCGGCCCTCTCTTCAAAGAATCCACCTCAGGAAAAGAGGAAGAACCGAAGAGATGTGAGAACATTCAGCTGCGCAATCGCACATTACCTGGAAAGAATCTCGGACCTGCAAACAAGGGCTCAAACAAAAAGGATAAGGGAAAAGAAAAGGTCTCTGAGGATATCGCCTTCGATGATCGAGTCATCGAAGAGCTGACAGCCAAGGACCCGCCAAAGAAAAGTAAAGTGGACTATAATGTTCTGGCACACTTGAGGAAGCTACCTTCGCAGCTCACCATTCTCGACGCCCTTCTTCTATCTAAAGAGGCGAGAGATTCTATGATCAGGGCGTTACAAGAACCCGAACAATTCCAAGCTTTCCTCGCCGAAGAAAAAATGAAGGACGAGTTGGAAGAAGTGCACACAACCGATATCACCTTTGGCGACGAAGATCTCCTCCTCGGGACGTGCAAGCATAACCGTCCCCTTTATGTCTCCGGATACTGTCATGATATCAAGATAGGCAAAATCCTGGTTGACAATGGGTCCTCCTTCAATCTCCTTAATGTATGAGTGTTGAAGGAAATCTGCATGAGCGTTCAGCATCTCGCTCATGATAAAATCACCATCTCCGGGTTTGACTCCCAATCATCACGGATGCTCGGGTCTGTGATATTGACATTACGCTTTGGGCTGCTCATCACGTACATCAAGTTTCATGTCATTGACGCCAAGACTTGCTACAACGCTTTGCTCGGTAGGCCTTGGTTACACGAGTACAATATCATCCCTTCTACACAACATCAATGTATGAAGTATTTCAAGGATGGTCTCGAATACACCGTGACAGGGGAACTGAACCCATTCTCAGTGAATGAAGTCCGAAAGTACGAAGATGCAAAATACTTCTTACCAGATTTCGAAGACACGGAAAGATGTCACAAACCGAAGAATAAAGTTATCACCACTATTCCAGTCTTCGGGAGTGACACTGAGGAGGAAGAGGAAATAGTTTATTCAGGACCGCCCTAATGCAACAAGCCGGGACCGTCCACCCCTATGTTGATCTTCGGCAACGACTCGGAAGATGAGGTCAATGCTGTATTTTCCGTTGGGCCGTCAATGCAAGCCTTCGCTAGCAATGATCGGAGTTTGCAAATTGCCATGGTTCCGCAAGAGCATTACAAAGAGCTTGACGCGCTTGATACCTGTAGTGTGCAAGAACTGCAGATATTCTACGTCCCTCTCAGGCGAAAAGATAGAAAGGTGATCCTCTTTCCACGGAAACCAAAATGGAGAAAGGAATTTGGCATGGTGCCGATTCTACACTTGACAGGCTCCATCCCATCCGTCTGCCTAGATATTACACAGAAGAATTGAAAAGGCTGTTGAAGCGCCAAGCTGTACCCTTTAAACAGACTGCTCAACAAGCTCGGTTCTACAATAGGATCTGGGACGTCCCCGGAACTCAGCGAAAGTTGCCCAACGGGGGAATGGAAACGATCGGGCTTGGATATATTCAATCCAAGAAACGGGAGCGAGTCCATGGCAGCTACGTCATACATGACTTCGATGAAGAAGGAGACGTTCTGTTAAAAGACGCTAACCCTGAACCAAAACAAGGTCCCGCCATCAATATGCTGAGTCTGTCGTTTGAAGAACGGATGGACAAGCTAATAAGGGAAGCGGGTAAAAAAGTTCGGGATGACCATAACCGTGAAATGGCCATTTACGAGAAAGTCAGGACGCAACGCCTCCTTCAACAGGCTGCGGAGAATGACAATGCTCCTCGTCGCCAACCCGTCATGCAAAAGACCCGGCGCAGAGGCAAAAATAAACCAAAGAACGAAAAAAACGTTCGACCGCAGCATAGCAGGTCTGAGAAGCCACGTGATCAAGAATCGAGCAGCCGGGATCCGTCTCTTATAAAGAAGATGGGTCGAGAATATTCTTTTCCTCAAGACAAGACAAAGAAGATATTCGATCTTATCATGAAATATCAGATGATGACACTCCCGGATTCCAAGCATCCCGAGCAAGCAGACGAGGTCTCTCACCCAGACTATTGCTCCTATCACCGAGCCATAGGACATTCTCTCGAAGACTACTTCACCTTCAAGAACTGGGTCGAAGACCAATATCGACAAGGCAGGTTCGCTCTATCCGACAGTTGGAGGGTAAGTCCGCCACGGAAGCACGAATCAAAAGCAACTTATGCGATGAGAGTAGAACCATATCAGCATCGGTCTTGGAAACGGTCTCGTACCTGTCACGCGATAACACTGTCAGAAGAAAAACCCGAGAATATGGATGACCTTTCTTAGTGCTTCGAAAACGATGAGGATGAATTGATTTCAGAATTTCCACCGGCGTCAAAAGAGATGGAAGATGGGATACATACTATTGCAGATGACCTAAGGAAAATTGACCTGCGAACGGCAAACGACCCACGGCCGACGTTCGTCAGTGAACTGTTGTCTGAAGAAAAGGAGGCTACGCTTAAAGACGTGCTCATGCTGTATAAAGATTTCTTTGCATGGAACTATTCAAAGATGCCGGGGCTCGATCCAGAGATTGCTGTCCACAAATTGGCGATTTCTCCGGATGCCAAACCGATCAAACAAGCACCGTGAAGAATGCGGCTCGAGCTTAAGATGAGCATCAACGCAGAAGTCAAGAAGCTAATCGACTCCAGCTTCATCCAAGAGGTTCAATATCCCAATTGGATCGCCAACATCGTCCCGGTGATGAAGAAAAATGGGACGGTGAGCATATGCGTAGACTTCCGGGATCTCAACAAAGCTTGCCCGAAGGAAGACTTTCCAGTACCGGTCACCGAGCTGATGATAGATAATACGTCCACTCATGAAGTTTTCTCCTTCATGAACGGCTCATCGGGATACAATCAGATAAAGATGCATCCCGAGGATCAGAAGCATACCGCTTTCCGGACCCCTTTGGGTATATTCTGCTACAAGGTGACGCCCTTCGGTCTAAAAAACGCCGGTGCCACCTATCAGAGGGCCATGACGAAAATTTTCGATGACCTCATACATGAAATCGCCGAATCCTATATCGACGACCTTATAGTTAAAAGCAAATCATACGAGAAATATTTAGAGTATCTGAAGATCGTGTTTCAGTGCCTTCGGAAATACAACTTGAAGATGAACCCTCTCAAGTGCGCGTTCGGAGTTTCCTCAAGCAAGTTCTTAGGATTCATCGTCCGATACCGAGGCATCGAGATAGACCCGTCAAAGATCAAGGCGATCATGGAAATGCCTCCTCCAAGAACTCTCAAGCAACTGCGGTCTCTCCAAGGGACGCTCGCGTATATCCAGCGATTTATAGCCAATCTCTCCTGCAAGTGCCGTCCTTACAGTCACCTAATGAAGAAAGGAACCCCGTTCATCTGGGATAGCAAATGCCAAAGCGCACTGGACGAAATCAAGCAATACCTACAGAATCCGCCAGTATTGGCCGCTCCCGTTAAAGGAAAACCTCTCGTCCTGTATATAACCACCCTCGAAGGTTCTCTAGGCGCATTATGGGCACAAGAGAACGACCAAGGGAAGGAGAGAGTCCTCTACTATTTGAGTCGAGTTCTCCTCGGGACAGAAAACAATTACTCCCCCATTGAAAAACACTGCCTGGCGTTGATCTTCACGATAACGAAGCTTAGACACTACGCATTGGCACACAAGGTCCATCTCATATCAAAGGTGGATCCCCTCAAATATTTGATGTCAAAGGCTATATTAACAGGGTGGCTCGCTAAATGGGCCCTGCTCTTGATGAAGTTCTCGATAACTTATCAACCCCTCAAGGCAGTGAAAGGCCAGGCCATCGCCGACTTCCTCGCTGAGCATCCGATACCTGCCGATTCTCCTTTGAACTGCGAATTGCCAGACGAACACGCGTTTGACATGATCGACGAGGAGAGAAGAGAGAATGATACCCAGTGGGAACTCTATTTCGATGGATTATCTTCCATGAAGAGGCGTAAACAAAGCACCCCTATAATCAAATCCGGGATAGGCCTCATCTTCGTGACTCCACCAGGAGGGATAATGCGCTTTGCCTTCTCCTTAACAGAGCCGAGAATGAACAATGAAGCCGAATATGAATCTTTGATAGCAGGTCTTGAGATCGCCGTCGGCATGGGAATTGAGAACCTCCTCATATACGGAGACTCCCGACTGATCGTTAGTCAAGTAAACGACGACTATCAAACGTGCAAGCCAGAGCTGGTAAAGTACGGCGAGAGAGTGCAACAACTGCTGACTCAAATTCCTTCCTACACACTGGAAAGCATACCGCGTGCGGAAAATAGCAAGGCGGATGCATTAGCCAAGCTCGCTAAAGAACTGGCCGCCGAGAACCTCGATAACGTGAGGATCGTTATGCAAAGCCGTCGGGTTCTCACACCGGCAGAAATATCTCCAGAGTCATCAGAAGAAAAAGGAGCAACCAAGCAAACGGCCCTACAAATAAAAGACCAGGAAAAGGCTGAGAATTGGAGAGATGTCTTTATAGACTACTTCAAATCCCGTCGAACACCTGAAGATGCGTCCTCAAGATATCAGCTTATGAAACGAGCTCAGTCTTTCGCCTTCGTCAATGATACGCTGTATAAAATATCATTTAATTCTCTGTGGCTAAGATGCCTGGGACCTGAAGAGGCAAAGAGATTCGTCCAAGAAACTCACGATGGACTCTGCGGTTCTCACAAAGTCGGCCCGAAGATGAAGCTGAAGATCAAAAGGATGGGCTACTATTGGCCCACGATGATCCAGGACTGCCTTGAATACGCGAAGCAATGTCACTCGTGCCAGATTCACGGAGATTTTATCCATCATCATCTGAATCCACTACATCCAACGATGGCTAGCCGGCCGTTTGAAATGTTGGGGACCGACATAATCGGCCCCATCGAACCAGCATCGTCCAGAGGACATCGGTTCATTTTGGCAACAACTGATTACTTTTCCAAATGGGCAGAAGCAGTACCGCTAAGGGAAGTGAAGACGGAGAACATCCTCCATTTCTTCAAGACATACACCATTTATCGGTTTGGCACTCCGCGACGGATTATATCCGATAACGGGCCAGCCTATAGAAGCCACAAGATTAGCCGCTTCGCACAACAGCATAATATAGACTGAAGATACTCTTTAGTCTATAATCCCAGAGCTAACGGTTTAGTTGAAGCTTTCAACAAGACCTTGACGAAGATCGTGAAAAAGACGGTGTCTCGAAATAAAAAGGACTGGCACGAGAGACTGCATGAGGCTCTCTGGGCATATCGAACTACGTTCAAAACGGCCACAAACACAACGCCGTATGCATTGGTATTCGGCACAGAAGCGGTACTCCCTCTCGGGATAGAGTTACCCTTTCTACGAGTGGCGGTTCTCTACGAGCCAACAGACGAAGAAAATGCTCATCTTTGGCTTGAGGAACTTGATGCCCTCGACGAAACTCGGCTCATGGAGCAGCAAAATCTGGAGGCTTATAAAGTAAAGATGACGCGCTCATATGAGAGATTGACTAGGCCGAGAACATTCCGCTAAGGCGAACTCGTGCTAGTGGTCAAGAGACCTATGATCCCCAATCGTGCCTAACGGGGGAAATTCGAGCTGAACTATGAAGGACCGTATATCATAGATAAATTTTACCAGGGTGGTGCCTACCTACTCATGAACGTGCATGGTAAAAGACCTTTTAGGCCAATAAACGGTTGCTTCCTGAAAAAATACTACGCCTGACGAGTCACGACCTAGGTTAATGATAGATGACGATGCCTATGTCCGCTCGCTATCTTCCTATGCCCAAACTCTATAAGTAGTAGCCGGCTACGGACCGAAACTTCCTTAAACTAATGATGGACCACTATATCCTAAAACTGGCGACGGACCGAAATGTCCTTAAACTAACAATGGATCACTATGTCCTAAAACTGGCTGTTGACCGAGACGTCGATAAACTACTACGGACTGCAGCATCCCAAGGCCGAACAAAAAAAAAATAAAATAAAAAAAAGAAAACGGTATGTCCATAAGCAAAATGGGCACGGATGAAAACCCGAAAGGGCTCCGTGAGTAAAAATAGCAGGGCTATCGGCGAGTTTTTGTGAAAACCCGAAAGGGCGCAACCTCGTTAAAAGACACTTGCAAGGTCCTCTCGACCTTGTGATGAGAAACCACCTGCGTGAGATCCTTACGACTCACAAGGGAGCAACACACTAAGGGATCCCCACGATTCCTAAGGAGAAATTACATTTGCGAGATCCTCACGACTCATAAGGAGAACCCTCCTATGAGACCCTCATGGCTCATAAGATTCAAAAGTGTTAAGCTACAGGGATCTGAACCTGTTCTTAAGCCATCACAACCTCTAATTCTGCCCTACAAGCGTCTCGACCCTTGTATACAATCCATGGGCGCGAATAAACATTTCCCTAACAAAGTCCCATCTGTGACTAGGGATATGTTTGCACAGTGAACAACCCTTGTAAGTCCTCTCGACTTATAAGGAGAAAGCACTCTTGTAAGATCCTTACGACTTATAAGAGACCATACACTTAGGAATCCTCACTATTCCTAAGGAGAAAACGCACCTACGAGATCCTCACGACTCGTAGGAAGGAATACCTTTATGAGACCCTTACGGCTCATGAAGTCAAAAGCCTTAGTCGCCAGGATCTTAACCCTGTTTGCTAAGCCACCTTTGTTCGACATCGACATAGGCAAATGATGATTCGCTCCTGGAAATATCCCAGTTGTAGCGATACTGATGCCGAAATCGGTGTCAAATCCAAAATTCGCAGTGAAAAGCCAGCGAGCCACAAATGCATCCAAAATAGTTGAAATGATTGGGAAACTCGTAAAAAAAAGCAGCGAGTAAACAAAACAAATAGCCGAAATGATTGGGCACCGTGAAAAATAGCCGAAATGATTGGGCAATCGTGACTTTCGAGATATAAAAGCTGAAATGATAGAGTATCGCGGAAAGAAAAATATATAAAATGAAACCTTTTTGCCCTACAGGTGAGATCACAGTGACCCCTGTAACAATCCAGGGGCACAAACAAAAGGGGAACCATACCTTCCCACCAGGCACCATCTGAAAAAGAAGCCAAATCTCGACGGTTCACAGACAACCTGGAGATCATCTCAACATTCGTCTCATTACAACAGACGCAACATCAGCAAATCGGAGCCACGACAAAGCTCCCAGTTCATGACTCGACGATGCACAGACAACCGAGAGTCAACCCCTTCTGGTTTCGTGGAACACGGCCTATGTTAATCCTGACCCCGTGGGAAGCATCCAGAGCAAATCCTGGTTTCGTGGAACACGGCCTATGTCAATCCTAACCCCGTGGAAAACGTCCAGAGCAGATCCTGATCCTTGCGGAAGACGGCTTATGTCAATCCTGACCCCGTGGGAAGCATCCAGAGCAAATCCTGGTTTCGTGGAACACGGCCTATGTCAATCCTGACCCCATGGAAAACGTCCAGAGCGGATCCTGGTCCTTGCGGAACACGGCTTATGTTAATCCTGACCCCGTGGGAAGCATCCAGAGCAAATCCTGGTTTCGTGGAACACAGCCTATATCAATCCTGACCCCGTAGAAAATGTTCAGAGCGGATCCTGGTCCTTGCGGAACACGACTTATGTCAATCCTGACCCCGTGGGAAGCATCCAGAGCAAATCCTGGTTTCGTGGAACACGGCCTATGTCAATCCTGACCCCGTGGAAAATGTCCAGAGCGGATCCTGGTCCTTGTGGAACATGGCTTATGTCAATCCTGACCCCGTGAGAAGCGTCCAGAGCGGATCCTGGTCCTTGCGGAACAAGGCCATGTCAATCCTGACCCCGTAGGAAGAATCCAGAGTGAATCCTGATTTCGTGGAACACGGCTTATGTCAATCCTGACCCCATGAGAAGCGTCCAGAGTGGATCCTGGTCCTTACGGAACATGGCTATGTCAATACTGACCCCGTGGAAAGCATCCAGAACAAATCCTGGTTTCGTAGAACACGACTTATGTCAATCCTGACCCCGTGGGAAATGTCCAGAGCGGATCCTGGTCCTTGCGGAACATGGCTTATGTCAATCCTGACCCGTGGGATGCGTCCAGAACAAATCCTGGTTTCGTGGAACATGGCTTATATCAATCCTGACCCCGTGGGAAACGTCCAGAGCGGATCCTGGTCCTTGCGGAATACGGCTTATGTCAATCCTGACCCGTGGGAAGCATCCAGAGCAAATCCTGGTTTCGTGGAACACGGCCTATTTCAATCCTGACCCCGTCGAAAACGTCAAGAGCGGATCCTGGTCCTTGCGGAACACGGCTTATGTCAATCTTGACCCCGTGGGAAGCATCCATAGAAAATCCCGGTTTCGTGGAACACGGCCTATGTCAATCCCAACCCCGTGGAAAACGTCCAGAGCAGATCCTGGTCCTTGCGGAACACGGCTTATGTCAATCCTGACCCCGTGGGAAGCATCCAGAACAAATCCTGGTTTCATGGAACACGGCCTATGTCAATCCCGACCCTGTGGAAAACGTCCAGAGCGGATCCTGGTCCCTGCGGAACACGGCTTATGTCAATCCTGACCCCGTGGGAAGCATCCAGAGCAAATTCTGGTTTCGTGGAACACGGCCTATGTCAATCCTGACCCCATGGAAAATGTCCAGAGCGGATCCTGGTCCTTGCGGAACACGGCTTATGTCAATCCTGACCCCATGGGAAGCGTCCAGAGCAAATCCTGGTCCCATAGAACACGATTAAAGTCAATCTTGACCCCGTGGGAAATGGCCAGAACAACCCTTGACTCCGTGAAATGCGGATAATGTCAATCTCGTCCATCACTTACGGGTCCTCACGACTCGTAAGGGAGAAAACTCTCTTGTGAGATCCTTACGACTCTCAAGAGAAAATGCACTTAGGAATTCTCACGATTCTTAAGGAGAAATTACACCTACTGGATCCTCTCAACCTGTAAGGAGAAAATTCTTTATGAGACCCTCACGGCTCATAAAGTTGAAAAGTCTTAAGAGGAAGATCCTAACCCTGACTCCTAAGCCATCGCTGTCCTACAAGGAAATCAAAATAGATTATCCACAAAATGCATTTACTAAAAGGGACACACCATCATGAAGCAAAATATGTCTTTTATTAATGAATCAAAATGAATACAAAGTACAATTTATGAAAGAATAAAAAAAAATACTCTCATTCAGGAGTATGTACAAAAGAAGAATAAAAAATTATACAATTCTTCAAGCCGGCGGACGATTTAATAGGTTTTTCAGTTCATCATTTTTCCGCTGGGCCTTGGCTTCATGATTTATTATCGTTAAAAGACGGGCCTCCGCTTGAGCCTGTTGGGCCTGGTACGAGGCAAGCCGACTTTCAAGCTCTTTTTCGGTAACTTTATGAGTTTCGACCATTTCGCGAGTGAAAATGACGGCTTTATCAATGGCTACCACCTCCTTGATAGCCTCCTGAAGCCCTCGCCAAAGTTCATACGCCCAAGTGGTCTTGGCCGTAAGATTAGCTTGAAGTTCCCCTAGAGCGGTTGAAGCCAACTTCCTCTCTGAGAATTTGCGGCTGAGCCTCTTCTCGCTTGATAGCATATTCACAGCACACCGCTCAATCACCCCCCATAAGCTTGCCTTTGCAGCCACAACCTCTTAAGGAAGGCGTGTACATTCAAGAATATGCAAGCAAGCCTCCACCTGATGACAGAACTCAACCCAGACTTGCACCCATGTTTCACTATGGTAAGTAGCAAGAAAGGGAAGAGAACCGTTGGCTTCAGCGGCAAATGCTTCGGCCATGATCAGACTGCCAGCACGAAGGTCTTCAATCAGAGCTGACAAAGAGTGAAGTCTTAGCTTTGCTATCCGTTCCGAGGCACGTAGAGCATAGGGGCCGGGTGGCATGACAATGCGAGATTCCAGCATGGTAAGAACTGGAAAAGCTATTAAGATTCGTAGAAAACAATCAGCAAGACTCACAAGTAAAGAACGGGTGGAACAACATCGAAACTTTACTTACCCACGGTCATGCAAGAAGAGTCTGAAGGCTCCCCAGGCCCGTCAAGAATCTCGACTTCGTCATCAGCTTCCAGAACTGTAGAAGACATCAGTGTCATAATATGAAATAATAATAATGCCGTGAGGAGAGGGCAAATGACACTAACCTTGCCCGGAAGAGAGGACGATGCGTTAAGGAGATATCGCCTGCGGAGCGGCCATCTCTAGCAGACGCTGAAAAGACTTCCTGGGGGACAGGTCCATGATGGACGCTGCCAATCCTCGTAGCTCTGAAAAGGCAGGAAAGTTCAGATAATGAAGAGATCATTAAAATAAAAGATAAAAGAATACCTTCGATGCTCCTCCCACTCTAGACTGGAGGGATAGCAGCTTCAGCGGCCTCCTCCGTACCCCCAGGCACATCATCGGGGATATAGGCCAGTACAATAACTTCCGGTGGAGGGGCAGTGGCCATCACTGCAGGCTCCAATGAAAGGACAGTGGCCTCGACTACCTGTCCCGCAGTCTTCGGGTCCTACCCAGAAAGATCCATTGAATCCGCGGCCAATGAAGATGCCTCTTCCAGGGGAGCAAGCACCGGGGGAACGGGAGTCACCGAAGGAAGATCCGCTGCAGGAACAACAGTTGTATTGACCCCCTCCACACTTATTAGTGTCTCATCGGGGATATTGGTAGAGTCCATGGTCAAAGCGCGACTCGAACTCAGATCCTCCGCCATTGCCGAAGTCCCTGCAAAGTTCTCACGAAGATAAGGATATATATATGTATATGAGGTGTACAAAATATTACAAAGAGATATATGAGTATACCAATGCGCAAAGGAGCCTCTAGTATGGCTTTTTCTAGCCGGCGTTCCTTCCGGAGGAGGCATGCTCGCCGGGATTTGAGGGTAGCTCGTGGCCACCAGTCCACAACGAAAGCGCATATTCGGCGTCGGCTGAGATAGGCTGCTTAAGGGCTCTCTCGCCTCCTTCTTCCAAATGACCTATGAATATCCGCCGTATCGATGGAGGATCTTCATAAAAGATGACGGCAGGATAAGGTCTCTTCGGGATCCTTACATTCTCAGATTCATCCTTTGAGCGTCTTATAGCCTTAGCCAGTTGTGCGGCTTCCTCGGCAGATGAACCCGGGCAAAGCAGACCACCATCCGATTCTTGCATGGCTAGTGGTTCATCTTGAAGGATAGGCTCTGATTCCACTAAAAAGTCGAGCAGATTGGTGACCGTCTTCTTTCGCCTCTTGGACCCAGAACTAACTGCAGAAGACGATCGCTTCTTTCCCATCGGTGCTTTAGTGCGACGTTGACCCACTTCGCCTTCAATATCCTCACTCGGCGGTGCTACCGACGACGACACTGCCATTACTAACGCCGCAGTTGATGATACTGCTACTGGCGCCCTATTGGCCCTTGATTGAGCGCTAGTTCGCGGTGGCATACCAACTGTGGGAGTCAGATCCACTTCCGCCGCCTCCGGAATAAGCACGATACCAGTATCTCACAGGGGAGGGCGAACCACTGCCCGCGGTCGCGGCGGGACTCCCGTAGCCTGGATCGGAGTAGGAGCCCTATATCCGAGGAGCATCATCCTCTCCTCGGCAATGATGGGACTGACTCGGTGGAGGTACCAGCCCGTGAAAGACCCCACACATCGAGGAATACAGTCAGCTTTAGGAATCACAAAGCGAGAGCCGGTGTTTAGCCGCATGAAGTGATGAGCGGCGTCACGAACGACTTCTGACGATAGGCCGGGCTCCATTGTAAATGCCTCAAAGGGGACACCCTGGTCATACCCCAGTTGCCGAGCAAAGCGGTATGGGTTGTACCACATAAAAAGGGACGCACCGTTCTGACGAAATACCAGATAACCCGGTCTGATCGAATATAAGTGCATGGCTTCCTTGGGCTTCATGGAAGGTACTCCCTCTTTCGACGAGTCACAAAGCTGTTGGATCGGCCCTGAAGGAGCAGAGAGGACTCGATCATTGAATACCATTCCGCCCGTATTTGCATAAGGATTAATCAGCACACGAATAGCTCCGGATTGAGTCGGATCGGGAGCAGAAGCGTCCACCAACCTCATGAGCCGCGGAAAAGCGTCCACCATCCTAGCACATGCATCTCAATCCATGACGTAAAGTAATGAAGAAAGAAACTCACTACGTTCACGCCTGGTGTTGAGGTATTGGCTGTAGCGCTTAACCCATGATACAGATGCGCTAGCCCCGCAATGCCCACGGCTAGTCGCGTCCCTCCGGCGATGCGATGAGCAGGGTAAATGACCGAAGCTCTCATAAATCGACGATGCGTTGGAATGACGAACCAGCTGAGCCAAACGCTAATAAAACCCATGAAAAAAGTCTCTTCATCTATGCCAGGAGCTGCGATCGACTCAAAAGGTACAGCCGACAGGATTGGAATGTAAAAATGCGGCAAATCCTCTTCTTTAGCCGGTAGCTTGTTTAAACCGAACCCAAAGGGGTCATTGATATTCGCGAACTTTGGATTCGTCTTTGATAGAACGTCTCCGCGAAGGAAGCAGGAGATAAAGCTTTTGAAAGTGACGCCCTGCTCCTCTGACTCTGTGAATAGCTTCTAAAAAAATGCTCAGAGTCTTGATTAAACTTAGGTGCTTGTGGCGGACGGCATTTTCAGTTGACAGACCGTTAAGCATAGCAGGCTCAGTTTCGAAAACATACTCAGCAGGAGGCAGTAGTTCTTCATAAACCGCCCCCCTAACCGGCAACCCCGAGATCTCGCAAAACTCTTCCAGAGAAATTAAAACTTCGCGGTCCCCTAGAAAGAAGGTGTTGGTGGGAAGATTCCATTAATTTAAGAAAGCCTTAACCCACCAGACATGGGGGGACTGATAGTGGAAGAGAGACGCATACACCGCCTGATAGAGCCGGACCCTTTGCAGTCGCTCACGATGGGTAGACAGGATATAACGAGACCAGAGAAGGTAACCCGTGGGTTGTCAAGGAGTAAGCCCTATTTTGTAAACCTGTCCCCAGGGCTGGGCTTCACCTTGGCAGATACGACGCCCTAAGATGTCTATAGCCGGTACAGGGTGATTTGGAATCCCAGTTGTCGATGGCTCGAGCCGTCCCGTAGGGGTCTAGTTCAACATCTCTACAGCAAAGGCGGTCCGTGGACGCTCCATCGGCAAAAATGGGTAGGTAGGCTCTGTTGGTATCTCGCAAAGAAAGCTGCGGCGGCCCCGAATGATGTGCCCATACCAGGTCCCCCATAAAAGGAAGTTGGTGCAATTAGGATCGTGAGCTCTAATCATCGCCATTACCTCTTCATCGGATGGTGACTGAGGAAAGGCAGCCTTCGAGCGGGTGAAAGGGAAGTACGGAAGAGAAGCCATTGTTCCTGAAAACAGATAAAAAAGAAACTGTTAATGAAGTCCACATGTGTATATATGTTCATAAATATATATACATATATAAATAAAGACAATAGAAGAAAGCGACAGAAAACTTATTTTATGGGACCATTTGTTAAAAAACACAGAGGCCCTACAAAATCAAAATGGCGGCTCACTAATGGTGAGGCAAGGTAATCATTATGGGAATAATAGGAAGATTCTCAATAAATGAACAGTGGATTTCAAACAACTCTACACATTCCCAAGGAGAACACCCACTGCAGACTCTATGCAAATCATGAAGGATCTCTCTAGGAGCTTTTTTGCAAAGAACAACCCAGGGCAAGAAAATCCCAAGAAGTTCTCTGTGAAGAACTGAGTTCTTTAAAGGATTTAAATTCCTTTTGAATAGGGGAATTAAATTCCCAGAAAACATTTTCGGAGCTAGAGCTCTTTGGAATGGAATTAAATTCCAGAAAGAAGACAAGTATCACCACCGATCCCTGAGATCAGAGAAGCCCTAATAAAAGGAGTTTACTATCTAAAGATTGGACATTATTTTAAATTGGAAAGATGGGTTCTTGTTAAAGGGAAAAACCCTTGGTATGGATTTAAAATCCAAAGAAAATTTTTTACAAGAAGTTCTTCAGCCGTTCAAGATCATTACCTGAAAAAGGAAATCTTTTGTTAACAGAGTTAAACTCTGGAAAGTTTTGAAACAGAGAACTAAGCTCTGAGAGAGAGAATTAAATTCTCAAGGCAAGAACAAGTAAAGAAGAAGATGAAAAGTGGAGGCGCTTCTAAAGAGACCCTTGCATTTATAGGATGTGATGGGAAACGGTTCATCTTCCCCCTTTCTTAGACAGATCCAACGTTTACAAAAGATGACAGCGTTGCACTCACGTGCAAACACGTGAGAATAACGCTGTGGGGGCATTTGTTCCCTCATAAAATTTCGGGAAAGAAACCCCAATGGGGCATCACGTGCTCACACGTGACCAAGGGTCACGTGCTGACACGTGATGGTTTACTGGGAACTCTGTTATAACAGAATTGAATTCTAATCAACAGGAGTCACGTGTCCACATATGATGAGCCTTTAAACCCACTGAAAGGGATTAAAAGATATAATAAAAATAAAGGAAAAACCCCAATGGGGCATCACGTGCTCACATGTGATCAAGGGTCACGTGCTGACACGTACGTGATGATTCCTTAGTTCTTTAAAACAACAGAATTAAATTCTGGTTAAAATGTTAATCAAGAGGGGTCACGTGTCAACACGTGATGGGTTCCTAAGCTCTTTAATTAATAGAATTAAATTTTATTTAAATGATCAAACAATGGGATCACGTGCCAATACGTGATAGGCTTTTAAAGCCTTCTGAACTAATAGAATTAAATTCTAATTAAGAAGGAATCGAGAACCCTAATTGGAAAATATTTCTCTAAATTTTTCCAAACAAAAAAAGATTGTGATCTGTAAAGTGGAGCACCGTTGAATTAAAAATCCAATGGTGATTAAAAATCACTAATTTATAGAAAGATTTTATACAAGGAAAGATTTTCCTGAAATTCACCAAGAATAACAAACATAATATATTTTGGATTAAAAATCCAATGTTGAATAAAATTCACCGAGTGATCTAAAAGATCATGTTGGTTACAAAATCAATTAAAATCTTTCAATGAAATATTGACTAAACAAACTGATTCTTTTCTTTCTCCTATAAATAGGAGCCAAGAAGAGAAAAGAAGGATCCTTAGAATTTTTTTGAGATATACAACAACAGAGAGAAAAAAGAGAGGAGAATTTAATTCTCAAGAGAGAAAAAGAAGATCTCTTCAGAAAAAGAAACCCTAAGTGAGAAAGGGAAAGAGATCTAAGCTCCATAAAACAAAAAGAGAATTTAATTCTCAATTTAAGAGTTTAACTCTTCTGAAAAGAACTTAGTTCTTCCTTTGGTTGAAGATCTGCAGAAGCAGATCTCCCCACAAGTTGAGAATTTAATTCTCATCGGAGAGATTCTGCCATGCAGATCCAAAACTTAGAGAGAGAATTGAGTTTAGGGAATTTAATTCTCCCAAATTCATAGGAATTTAATTCCTCCAAATGAAATTAGGGTTTAACCTTACACAAGAATTTAATTCTTTCAAATTCACAGGAATTTAAATCCTCCAAATGAAACTAGGGTTTAACCCTACCTAAGAATTTAATTCTTTCAAATATATAAGAATTTAATTTCTCTAAATAGAACTAGGGTTTAACCCTATAAAGGAATTTAATTATTAAAACAAGAGACTTAAAGCTCTCTATGCACGTAAAGATCAAGTATTCAACAGGATCACGTGGTAACACGTGACCCTTTATCCCAACGAACAAAAAGGAATGAAAAAAGCATGCTCACGTGCCCCCACGTGACCCTTTAATAGACTCCTCAAAATAAGAAGGAATTAGCCCAAGGCAATGCCTCACGTGCTCCCACGTGACCCTCAAAATAAAGGGAACAAAGCCAATGGCAATACTGATTTTGGGCACCCTCACGTGTCCTCACGTGACCCCTAATAAACACTCTAATAATCAATGCATGGATACCCATCACGTGCCCACACGTGATGGCCATTAAAATAAAGTGTATAACACTTATTTGAATATTCTGACAATAAAATAAAGGAAGTCTGGCCCTATCTCCAGATGCCTCACGTGACCCCACATGACCAATTCAATTTTAGTGTTTAACACTACTTTAAGCACTTTGTCCTTAGTGTTTAACACTATTTTCAGCACATCACGCGAGAGCACGTGATCACCAAATAATCTCTAGTGTTTAACACTATTTTAAAAACCAAGCTTAGCCCAAATTGGCTAAGTTTTCCAGAGGCAAATCTCCCTTTCAAATGAACCTTAAAATCCAGAGCTATAATGAATGGTTAGTGCTCAGCCAAAGACTAAATGTTGTCAGAGCCCCCAGACCCCTATTTAGCATTGCTAAATAATGGGGAGGTTGAACCCAGACAGATGTTCAACAGTCCAACAAAGGGCCAACATTTCAAACTTAATTGGACTTAGCCCAAGTTGACCATAAGTTCTCAATTCAGATTTAACTGAGCCAATGTGCTCATAATCTAATTAATTGATCTTAGTTCCAAATTGGACTACAGATTTCCCAATCAACTTTGGTTCAAGGGTACATCTCTTCACTCCTTTGATATTTATCGTTGTAATCCTTCAACGTCTTCAGAGAGGTGACGGGTACCGATAACCAATCATTCCATGGACTGTGGGGTCCTTAAACTCATGGACTCTGATATCGTTAACCTCGGACTGTGGGGTCCTTTTAAACCTATGGACTGTTTCCCCCAATCAGAGCAAGGCTCTGTTGAATTTTGAAAATTCAAAATTCGAAGCAACGCTTCGGTTTCCGTGCGCAGTGCGCAATTTGCCATGTGGCAGAGGCTGAATGGGCAGCGTAACGCCCGAGACAGTGCGTCCCATCAGAGCAAGGCTCTTCAGAAAACGTAATTAAAGACTTAACTGCGCAAACGCATGGATGCACGACACGTGTCTGCGCAAGCGCACAGATGCGTGACACGTGTCTGCGCAGTTGCGCAGCCGCAGCTGCGCAAACGCATGGATGCGCGACACGTGTCTGCGCAAGCGCACAGATGCGTGACACGGTCTGCGCAGTTGCGCAGCCGTAGCTGCGCAAACGCGCCGATGCGCGACACGTGTCTGCGCAAGCGCACAGATGCGTGACACGTGTCTGCGCAGTTGCGCAGCCGCAGCTGCGCAAACGCACAGATGCGCGACACGTGTCTGCGCAAGCGCACGGATGCGCGACGCGTGTCTGCGCAGTTGCGCAGTCGCAGCTGCGCAAGCGCACGGATGCGCGACACGTGTCTGCGCAGTTGCGCAGTCGCAGCTGCGCAAGCGCACGGATGCGCGACACGTGTCTGCGCAGTTGCGCAATCACAACTGCGCAAGTGCTCGGATGCGCGACACGTGTCATTTGCTGGTGAGTTGCGCAGCAACTGAATGAAGATTTAGATAAATCTTTTCTGTTCTCCTGTAAAACAGGAACCCTTGGATCAAAGATCCAATGGTGGGAAAATTCCCAAAATTATTCAGGAAAGATTTTGTTAACAAATCCAACAAATTTGTGGGCACTATAAATAAGACCCCAAGCCTCATTCAAAAGGCATGAAGGAGAGAATCAGAGAGAGAGTCAATCATCAAAAGAAAGCTCTTGAAAATTAATCAAGAACACAGAAGAAAAAAAAAGAAGAAGGTAAAATTTCTGAAGAACAGAAAATAAATAGTGCCTTGCACTTGCTATGAACCCCTGGTTCTAAAAAAAATAATAAAAAAAATAAATAAATAAATAAAAGAATAATAAATAGTGCCTTGCACTTGATATGAACCCTTGGTTCTAAAAAAATAATAAATAGTGCCTTGCACTTAATATGAACCCTAGGTTCTGTATGATCAGGAGAAAACAAGAACTTGTTTTTCCTTTGATCCAAATTCAAATCAAAAGTGCCATGCACTTGAATTCTTCAATCTGAAGATTTCTAGGGTTTCTGCAACCCCTTGTTTTGGGCCAGGCCCAAATTAAATTGAAACAATAAAAGGGCAAGGCCCTGTTTGGAAAAATTCCTGAGTTTCTGGAAACTCATTATTTAAAAGGGCCTGGCCCAAATTGAATTGCAGAACAATAAAAGGGCAAAGCCCTGTTTGTAAAAATTTCTTGAGTTTCTGAAACTCATTATTTAAAAGGGCAAGGCCCTGTTTGGAGAATTCTTGAGTTCTTGTAACTCATAAAAAGGGCCTGGCCCAAATCAGACTTGCAAAATAATGAAAGGGGCGGAGCCCTGTTTAGATCGATTCTTTTAATCGGGCAGAGCCTAAAATAAAAATTGGACTTAACCCAATCCTGGCTGTAAGTCCTTAAATTAAATGCCTCTCATAAACTAAGTCACGACCGGTTCGAGGGTACATCTCCGAACTCCTTTGACATTTGTCGTTGTAATTCCTCAACGACGTCAAAGAGGTGACGGGTCCCAACGACCATTCATCTAACAATGGACCGAAACGTCCCTAAACTAATGATGGACCGAAACGTCCCTAAACTGGCAACGGACCGAAACGTCCCTAAACTAATAATGGACCACCACGTCCCTAAACTGGCAACGGACCGAAACGTCCCTAAACTAATAATGGACCACCACGTCCCTAAACTGGCATAGGACCGAAACGTCCCTAAACTAATAATGGACCACCACGTCCCTAAACTGGCGATGGACCACTACGTCTTTAAACTGGCAACGGACCGAAACGTCCCTAAACTAATGTTGGACCACCACGTCCCTAAACTGGCGATGGACCACTACGTCCTTAAACTGGCAATGGACCGCCACGTCCCTAAACTGGCACAATAGGGCCCAAACGCTCTTTTGTTGGATCTAAACGGTCCCGTCTAAGTTGATCTTAACCCCAAATACGGTTAATGCGTCCTTAGATATTTAAATAAACGATAAAATCCCAAACAAACTTTGGTTCAAGGGTACACCTCTGAACTCCTCCGACGCCTGTCGTTGTAATCCCTCAACGACGTCAGAGAGGTGACGAGTCCCGACAACCAGATAATTAAATCAATCATTACGTCAGGTCGATCTTAGTCTAAAACAGGACTAACGTATCCTTGACGAACGTTTAAGTTGGTCTTAGCCGCAACGCGACTAATGCACCCTTAAACTAAAAACACCAAACCCAAATCTAAGTAAATACGGATTTGGACTAATCCACGTCCTACGGGCGACGGCATTACTCAGTCTCCGTATACAATCCACGGGCAACCACAAACAAAACAAACACACACGACACGAAGTGAAATTCTGGAGTAGGAGAAAGTTGTTACCGCGATGCGGTAGCGTAATTAACTGCAGGGGCTTGCGCCTGCAGGGAAGAGCGTCCCCACAATCAAAAACCCCTCACCCTGAGGGGGAATCTGACGAAGTCTGCTACATCGGCCGCATCCGTCTAAACCTTCGATACACGGTGCCATAAATCAACTTGGCATCTTCGGAGAGGTAGACGGGTAAAACCAAATAGCATCTGCCCCGAACCTCAGGCACAGGACGCCCTAACGTCCAGGCCGCCGTTCGGAGGGGAACAGATTCTGGCACGCCCGGTGGGACCTCTTCCTCTTTCCACTCCACACTTCGTGTGTCGTCTTCGCGAACCAATCGCGGTTTGTTAAATGATTGCCTTCGGATTTCAAGTTGCTAAGATTTGGTCTTTTGTTTGGTACAGAACTCAAGCATTCAATGGCCACCAACTGCACCAACTGCTCGAAATGCCAATGCAACGGACGTTCCACCTCACCGAGAGGTGTAGCATATGGGCCCCAGGCGGCTTCCTTCCTGACTCTGCCGGCAGGCCAGATAACTCAGGCCACCACCGGCTTGTTCTTCGGGACCATGGTCCCACCTACAAGCTTCTCTGCGCCGACATCCGCACCAGAAGCGAAAAAGAAGTCGGTATTCGACCGGCTCACTGTTACCACGACCCCTGTCAACGGGTCGCCTGCTACTGAACCAACAGCCTCCGTTTTCACCAGGCTGGGTCAGAACTATAAGGTGGCTGTACCAAAGAGGGCAACGGCCGCTACTTTGGAAGTCGTTAAGGCGGCTTCTCCCATTAGAGAGTCAGTCTTCACAAGATTGACGGTTCCTACTCCTCCTCCAGCTGGTCAGAAGGCATCAGTCTTCGATAGGCTGACATTAACAGTTACCCCACGCTCAAACAGGGGGCAACAGGAGACTATCTCAATCTCCGAGCCAATCCCAGCGGCTCGTCGTGCGCGACGTCGCCATTGGCAACGAGTAAGGAAAGCAGGGGGCAACTCCCCCTCAGGGCTAACCCTACCTGCTCCGACGGTAGAGGTCAATGCTGCTGTTCCAACTGGGAACAGCTTTGAAATGCTGAGGAAGGTGAGAAAGAACTCCCCGGTGGCTACGTTAAAAAGGTCTCCCCCATCCATGGAAAAAGCTCCGGAGATGAAACAGGAACAGCCGCCTCAACGGCTGTCAGCGAAAGTTTATAAAATTTGGCGGAGGGTTCAAGACTCCGTGATTGACTCAGACCACTTCCGTCGCCAGAACAGGGCAAGGGTGGAAAAAGACAAAAATCGCCCCGCTAAACGACAGGAGGCAACGAATGCTAGGATGCCCGCTTCAACGGCTCCTTCAGCCTCAAAGGCCCATAAAAGGAAGAGGCCAAAAAAAGCTCCCATAACGCTGACAAAATCTAAGAGCGGTGAACCTAAACGCCCCAAGTCAGGGGGCATCACAGTTCATACAGTCTATATGGCTTCGGGGAAAGAAGAAAGTCGTACTTCTATGGGTCACCGACCGCTTACCCGGTCAGTGACCAAGTCTCAGGAGCAGCAACAAAAGCTCCAGGAGATGATGACTACCATGGCTGCACTCACGGGGCCAAAAGAGAATCCTGAAACGTCCTTAGATGAACGTCAAGAAGAAGAGACCGACGCCGAGTTCCTTCGCCGAATGCTCGAAAAAAGAGACCAAGAGGCTGCTGAACAAGCAGCCAATATACAGCGCATGGGCCTTCTCTTCCAGGATATGATAGGGATGATGATACAACCAGAATCCCCGACTGAAGAACCCCCGATCGTCCTTGGGGATGATAGGGGAGAAACATCAAACCCTCAGCCCGTTCTATCGACGGCTAAAGAAGACACAATCTCTAAAACAGATCTGGACGAATATATAGCCCAGCAGATAAAAGTTCATCACGCGGCCGAAGCAGCCGGCCACGTTGTAAAGACGGGGCGGCCATATCTGGGCTGGTATGACCAAATCAAGTACCCGCCAGGTTACACCATTCCAAAGTTTCATGTCTACAAGGGGACCGGCAATCCCCATCAACATGTTGCCCAATTCAGGGCGCTTTGTGGTAACACTGGCGGCGACGACAAGCTTCTGCTTCGCCAGTTTGTTGGAAGTCTATCAGATACGGCTTTCGAGTGGTATTCCGAGCTCCCCAACGACTCCATTAAAACCTTCGCAGAAATGGAGCTGCTCTTCACCCAACGCTTTGCAAGCGCCAGCGAACGTACTCCGATGACGGTGCTGATTAACGCCAGGGTAAAGCCCGGCGAAACGTGGGTCCAGTATGCTATACGGTGGCGTAATTTATGGTCTAAATGTGAACAGCGTATAGAAGAAGCCCCTGCGGTGGGAATGTTTGTTGGAACCCTTGATCCACAAGCAACCATTTCGCAGTTTATGATGTTCTTCAAGCCAACCTCTTTCCAGGCTTTGATCGACAAATTGGCGCAGATGGACCAGATGGGCCATAAACCCCCTCCCCCGAAGCCGGACTCCCGAAACGATAAAGGAAAGGGAAAAGCGATCATCGTCGCTAATGCCCAACAGCAACCGAACGACTCGAAGCCGGTTGCTCGTCCAAATAATACACGCCCATACGTACCCCTTGAGGACAGGATGGGACGTGCTTACTCCTTCCCCCGTGATAAAACAAGGAGGTTATTTGAGCTGGCATTGCGCAATAGGCTTATAAATCTGCCAGATCCAAAACGTCCGTCACAACCAAGTGACGTTAACGAGCCTAATTATTGCCCTTACCATTGAGTGCTAGGACATCCAATCGAAGATTGTTACGTGTTCAAAAATTGGCTCGAAAACCAGTACCGTCAAGGCAAGTTTGCGCTATCTGACAAATGGAAGGTGAATCCTCCGCAGCCCCACGCCTATAAGGGAACGAATACGCCAGGGGCAACATGCTCCGTCATCGAAGAATCTCCCTGGGAGGTTGTATTATCAGCCAAAACGAGGAGAATGCTAAATGATCTGCAGACCTGCCCAGCGGTCAAGTGGAAGAACCCCTTGGAGCCGCAGGTTATTGAGGGGATGTTGAAACCACGTCCGACTCCGAAGACCGACGGCGGTAGTTCAAGCGTTCATAATCAGCCGTCAAAATCTTCGAAAAATAAGAAGAAGAAATCTAAGAAGCCCGCGAAGCCTAGCGACGAGCGGACGGACTTACAGAAGCATATCGACGCGCTGGATGAGTATAACCAAAAGGCGCGGACTCCCATTACGCTCCAAGATTTCCTTGATCACGTCTTTCAAAAAGAAGATGAGGAAGAGACTTCATCGGATGAATCCGACGGATATGTGGCAAGCTGTCATATGATCTCTCACTCGACCACGAACGATGAAGGGACTTCTGGCACCAAAACGCCGGGGGCAAATACTGAGTCAATGGTTCCGGAATTATCAATAGAAATGATTGACGTGTTTCTTAGTGAAGCTCGATTGAAAAGTAAAGCTGATCAAGAACGCGAGACGGCGATATTCGAAACGGCCAAACGCCAGCGACTTGAGGGAGGAGCTGAGATGATCCCACTGGAGCAAAATGCCTCCACCGCTGACAAAAGCCAATTTAAGATAAAAAAGAAGTTCGCTAAGGCCATATCGATGGGCATGAAGCTACCACTCTCAGAAGAAAAAGTTACTAGCGTGGCAGAAATGCATCCCTCTTATTGCTTATATCATCAGAAGGTCTCACATTCTACCCAAGAGTGCAAAGCGTTCGATAAATGGTGGCAAAGATACGTTGCTAATCAACAACGCTTTAAACGGAAAAAGCGCAAGGTTCGTCGGGAGCAAAGAAACACGACCAAAGTGCTTGAAAGAACTGCTGGCAACTGTCACATGGTTAACACTACCAGGTCACAAGTGCCCACATTTGGGAGCGACTCTGATGAGGAACTAGAGATTGCCCCTCTCTTTAAAGAGTCAACTTCGGGAAAAGAAGAAGAACCGAAGTCTTGCGAAAATATACAGCTGCGGAATCGGACACTGCCTGAAAAGAACCTCGGACCCTCGAATAGAAAAGATAAAGGGAAAGAGAAGGTCTCTGAAGACATCACTTTGGATGACCAAGTCGCGGAAGAGTTAACCGCCAAAAATCCGCCAAAGAGGAGTAAGGTGGATTACAATGTCCTAGCACATCTGAGGAAGCTACCCTCACAACTCAGCATCCTTGATGCCTTGTTACTATCAAAGGAGGCGAGAGACTCCTTGATTAAGGCGCTACAAGATCCGGACCAGTTCCAAGCCTTCTTGGCCGAAGAAAAGATGAAAGACGAATTGGAAGAAGTGCACACAGCCGACGTTGCTTTTGGTGATGAGGACCTTCTTCTCGGGACGTGTGAACACAATCGCCCTCTTTATGTCTCAGGATACTGCCATGACATAAAGATAGGTAAAATCTTGGTCGATAACGGATCGTCCGTCAATTTACTCAACGTACGAGTGTTAAAGGAGATTTGCATGAGTGTCCAACACCTTGCCCGGGACAAGATCACCATCTCCGGTTTCGACTCTCAATCTTCAAAGACTCTTGGATCTGTGATATTGACGCTACGCTTCGGGTTGCTCGTCACAGACATCAAATTCCATGTTATAGATGCCAAGACGTGCTATAATGCTCTGCTCGGCCGACCATGGCTACACGAGTACAATATCATCCCTTCTACACAGCATCAGTTTATGAAATATTCCAGGGATGGCCTCGAGTACACTGTGGCCGGAGAGTTGAATCCGTTTTCCGTGAACGAAGTTCGCAAGTATGAGGATGCCAAATACTTCTTGCCGAGCTTCAAAGACACGGAAAGGTGTCACAAACCGGAGAACAAAACTAATGCCACCATCCCTGTCTTCGGCAGTGATACCGAGGAGGAGGATATAATTTATTCAGGTCCATCCCAATCTACCAGGCCAGGACCATCCGTCCCTTCGTTGATCTTCGGTAGTGATTCAAAGGATGAAGTTCATGCTGTATTCCCTGCTCGGCCTTCGATACAGATCTCCGCTGATGAAGAGCGAAGTCTGCAGATAACCATGGTGCCGCTTGAACATTACAAAGAACTGGATGCACTCGACACTAACAACGTAGAAGAATTGCAGACATTCTATATCCCTCCCGGACGAAGGGGTGAGAAGGCAATCTTATTCTACCGTTCTGAAGAGAACAAAGTAGAAAAAGAAGTTTGGCATGGCGCGGATCCCACGCTTGACAGGCTTCAGCCTATCCGTCTTCCCCGGTATTATACCGAAGGTTTGAAGAAACTGCTAAAACGCCAGGGGATGTCCTTCACACAGACCGTTAGAAAAGCCAAATTCTATGACAAGGTCTGGCATTCCCGGGACCCAATGCAAACTGCCTAACGGGAAAGTAGAAACCAAAGGGCTTGGGTACATCCGGCCAAGGAAGCGGGAGCTAGTAAACAGCTGTTATGCCATATATGACTTCGATGAAGAGGCGGACGCTCAATGGGAGGACGCTAATCCTGAACCAGCAAAAGTTCCGGATACAAAACCGCCCAGTCCATCGTCCGGAGACCAGATGAGCAAACTTATAAGGGATGTGAGTCAAAAAGCCCGAGATGATCACGATCGTGAAATGGCAATCTATGAGAAAGCTAAGACACAGCGCCTCCTCCAACAGGCAGTAAAGAACGAAGATGCCGCTCCTTGTCAACCTGCTACAAAAAAGGTGCGACGCGAGAACAAAAACAGGTCGAAAGGCAAGAGAGGCGCTCGACAACTACAAAGCAGAGCTAAGAAGCCGCGCATCCGAGAATCGAGCGTTATTGACTTAGCCCTCGGAAAGAAAATGGGTCGAGCATACTCTTTTCCTCGGAGCAAAACAAAGAAAATATTCGATCTCGCTCTGAAACATCAAATGCTTACGTTGCCAAAGTCTAAACACCCTGAACAAGCAGGCAAGGTCTCCAACCCGAAGTATTGCTTTTACCATCAAGTAGTAGGACATCCGCTTGAAGATTGCTTCACCTTTAAGAATTGGGTCGAGGACCAATATCAGCTTGGCAAATTCGCGTTGTCTGACAGTTGGAGGGTAGCGCCGCCGCAAAAGCACGAACCTGAAAACACAAGAATAAAACCAACTCCGCATTGGGATTGGCAGAAAATTCGCACCTGCCATGTGATAACAATATTGAAAGGAGGGTCCGAAGACATGAACAACCTCCCTTGGTGTTTTGAAAGCGGCAGCGATGAGGTAATCTCAGAATTTCCCCCAGCTCCGAAAGAACTGGAGGACGGAATACATACCACTGCAGATAATCTCAAGAAAATTGAGTTGGGGACGGAAAATGACCCGCGACCGACATTCATCAGCGAGCTGCTATCTGAAGAAAGGGTGGCTGCGTTAAAGGATGTGCTTCTACAGCACAAAGATTGCTTCGCGTGGAACTATTCCGAAATGCCGGGACTAGATCCAGAAATTGCAGTACACAAGTTGGCGATATCCCCGGATATCAAGCCAGTCAAACAAGCGCCGAGGAGAATGCGACTCGAGCTTGAGATGAGCATCAACGCCGAAGTCAAAAAGCTGATAGATTCAGGCTTCATCCAAGAAGTCCAATATCCTGAATGGATCGCCAACATTGTCCCAGTGATGAAGAAAAATGGGACAGTGCGCATATGCGTAGACTTCCGGGATCTCAACAAAGCCTGCCCAAAAGATGATTTCCCAGTGCCAGTCACCGAGCTGATGATAGACAACACATCCACTCATGAGGTTTTCTCCTTCATGGACGGATCATCGGGGTATAATCAAATAAAAATGCACCCGGAAGATCAGAAACACACAGCCTTCAGGACTCCTCTTGGCATATTTTGTTATAAAGTGATGCCTTTCGGTTTGAAGAACGCCGGTGCTACTTATCAGAGGGCCATGACGAAGATCTTCGACGACCTTATACACGAAATCGTCGAATGCTATATCGACGATCTCGTAGTCAAGAGCAAATCATACGAGGAACATCTCGAGCATCTGAAGACTGTATTTCAACGCCTTCGGCAATACAACTTGAAGATGAATCCTCTTAAATGTGCGTTCGGGGTTTCCTCGGGCAAGTTCCTGGGATTCGTCGTTCGACACCGAGGTATTGAAATAGACCCGTCAAAGATCAAAGCGATCATGGAAATGCCTCCGCCGAGGACTCTCAAACAGCTGCGGTCTCTCCAAGGGAAACTCGCGTATATACGGCGATTCATAGCCAACCTTTCAGGAAAGTGCCGTCCTTACAGCCACCTGATGAAGAAGGGAACCCCATTCGTTTGGGATCAAAAATGCCAAGGCGCGCTGGATGAGATCAAGCAATACCTGCAGAACCCTCCGGTGTTGGCTGCTCCAGTTAAGGGGAAGCCTCTTATTCTTTATACAACCGCCCTCGAGGGTTCTTTAGACGCATTATGGGCACAAGAGAACGATCAAGGGAAAGAAAGAGCACTTTACTACTTAAGTCGAGTCCTGCTGGGGGCAGAAAGCAACTACTCTCCCATTGAAAAACACTGTCTGGCGTTGATCTTCGCAATAACAAAGCTTAGGCACTATGCGTTGGCGCACGAGGTCCGTCTTATTTCAAAAGTGGACCCTCTTAAATATTTAATGTCAAAGGCCATATTGACGGGAAGACTCGCTAAATGGGCCCTGCTCTTGATGGAATTCTCGATAACGTATCAACCTCTCAAGGCAGTGAAAGGCCAGGCCATCGCTGACTTCCTCGCTGAGCATCCGATACCCGCCGATTCTCCTCTGAATTGCGATCTTCCAGACGAACATGCGTTCGATACGATCGACGGTGATAATATCCGATGGGAGCTTTATTTCGATGGAGCATCTTCCATGAAGAAACGTAAACAAAGTACCCCTATAATTAAATCAGGGGTAGGACTCATCTTTGTAACTCCACAAGGAGGGATAATGCGCTACGCCTTCTCCCTAACGGAGCCGAGAACAAACAATGAAGCCGAATACGAAGCTCTGATAGCAGGCCTCGAGATCGCCATTGACATGGGAATTGAAGATCTCCTCATATACGGCGATTCCCAACTGGTCGTTAGTCAAGTAAACGGCGACTACCAAACGTGCAAACCGGAATTGGTAAAATACGGTGAAAAAGTGCAGCAACTGCTAACCCAAATTCCCTCTTACACTTTGGAAAGTATACCGCGCGCGGAGAACAGCAAAGCGGACGCACTGGCCAAACTTGCTAAAGAATTGGCTGACGAGAACCTCGATGACGTTAGAATCGTGATACAAAGCCGTCGAGTGCTCGCCCCGACAGAAATATCTCCGAAATCGTCTGAAGAAAAAGGAGCGAAAGAGGAGACAACCCTGCAAATAAAGGACTGGGAAAATACCGAGGACTGGAGAGAAGTCTTCATAGACTATTTCAAGTTCCACCGAATACCTGAAGAAGCGTCCACAAGACATCAGCTCACGAAACGAGCTTTGTCTTTCGCCTTCGTCAATGATACTCTATACAAGAGGTCATTCGACTCTCTGTGGTTGAGATGCTTAGGACCTGACGAAGCGAGAAGGGTCGTCCAAGAAGTTCACGACGGACTCTGCGGTTCCCACCAAGCAGGCCCTAAGATGAAATTGAAGATAAAGCGGATGGGCTACTACTGGCCCACGATGATGCAGGATTGCCTGGAATATGCGAGGCAATGTCATCCATGCCAAATTCATGGGGACTTCATCCATCAGCATCCCAATCCACTGCATCCGACAATGGCTAGTTGGCCATTCGAAATGTGGGGAACCGACATAGTCGGTCCCATCGAACCAGCATCGTCAAAGGGACATCGTTTCATCTTGGCGACGACTGATTACTTCTCCAAATGGGCAGAGGCGGTTCCGTTGAGGGAAGTAAAGACGGAGAACATTCTCCATTTCTTCAAAACACATGTCATCTACCGGTTTGGAACCCCGAGAAGAATCATCTCTGATAATGGGCCAGCCTATCGAAGTCATAAAATTAGCCGTTTCGCACAGCAGCACAATATAGACTGGAGATATTCCTCAGTTTATAACCCGCGAGCTAACGGTCTAGCTGAAGCCTTCAACAAGACCTTGACGAAGATCATAAAGAAAACAGTGTCACGAAATAAGAGAGATTGGCACGAAAGATTGCAAGAGGCTCTTTGGGCGTATCGGACTACGTTTAAAACGGCCACAAACACAACGCCATACGCGTTGGTATTTGGGACGGAAGCAGTACTCCCTCTCGAGATAGAATTACCCTCTCTACGAGTGGCAGTCCACTACGAGCTGACAGACGAAGAAAATGCTCACCTTCGGTTTGAAGAGCTTGACGCCCTTGATGAAATCCGGCTTCTAGCACAACAAAATCTGGAAGCCTATAAAGCAAAAATGACGCGCTCGTATGAAAGATTGAGCCGCCCGAGGACATTCCGCCAAGGCGAACTCGTGCTAGTAGTCAAAAGGCCCATGATCCCCAATCGCGCCAAGCGGGGAAAATTTGAGCCAAACTATGAAGGACCGTACATCGTTGATAAGGTCTACCAAGGTGGGGCCTATCTACTCATGGACATGCACGGTGAAAGGCCTTTCAGGCCAATAAACGGACGCTTCCTAAAGAAATACTACGCTTAATGAGCCACAGCCTAGGTCAATGATAGATGACGACGACTATGTCCGCTCGCTATCTTCCTAAGCACAAACTTTATAAGTAGTAGCCAACCCTCTCAACGGTGGACCGAAATGTCCTTAAACTAATAGCAGACTGAAAACGTCTTTAAACTAATACTGCGGCATCCTGGGGCTGACGAGATGAATGAAAATAAATATAAAAAAAATAAAAGAAATAATAATAAAAAAAAACGGTAAGTCCATAAGCAGAATGGGCACGGATGAAAACCCGAAAGGGCTCCGTGAGTAAAAACAGCAGGACTACCGGCGGATGTTGTGAAAACCCGAAAGGGCGCAACTTCGTTAAAGAACCCTTATGGAGTCCTCTCGACCCTGTAAGGAGAAACTACCTGCGTGAGATCCTTACGACTCACAAAGGAGCAACACACTTAGGGATCCCCACGATTCCTAAGGAGAAAATACACTTGCGAGATCCTCACAACTCGTAAGGAGAACTCTCTTATGGGACCCTCACGGCTCATAGGATTTGAAAGTCTTAAGTCACAGAGACCTAAACCTGTGCTTAAGCAAACCCCCACAAACTTCCAATATTGCCCTACAAGTGGTTCAATATCGACCCTTGTATACAATCCACGGGCGCGAATAAACGTTTTCCTAACCAAGGCCCACCCATGACAGGGAATACGTTCGTATGGTAAACAATCCTTATAAATCCCCTCGATTTATGAGGAGAAAACCTTCCTGTGGGATCCTTACGACTTACAGAAGAGCAAAACACTTAGGAACCCTCACGGTTCCTAAGGAGAAAATACACTTACAAGATCCCCACGACTTGTAGGGAGAAATACCTTCACGAGACCCTTACGGCTCATGAAGTCAAAAGCCTTAGCCGACGGGATCCTAACCCTGGTCGATAAGCCTCCTTTGTTCAACAACGATAGAGGCAAATGATGATTCGCTCCTGGTAATATCCCAGTTGCAGCGGTGCTGATGCCGAAATCGGTGTTCAATTTCAGGTTGACGGCGAAAGCCAGTAGACCACTCATGCATACGAAATAGCCGAAATGATAGGGCAACTTGCAATAAAAAGCAGCAAGTAAAATGTATGCATGCAAAATAGCCGAAATGATTGGGCGACTCGTAATAAAATGCAACGAGTAAAAATAAAAAAAATATATAGCCGAAATGATTGGGCACCGCGAAAAATAGCCGAAATGTTTGGGCAATCGCGACCTTCGCGATATAAAAGCTGAAATGATAGAGCATCGCGGAAATAAAATAAAACAAAAAAAAAAAAAAAGAAATGATAAAACTTCGGCCCTACAGTTAAGATCATATCGATCCCTGTATACAATCCAAGGGCGTGAACAAAGAAGAAACCATACCTCCCCAGCGGATTCCGTCAAACGACGAAACCAAGCCTCAACGGTTCATTTCAACCGAAGAAGCCAGTGACTTCAACGACAAATTCCTCAACTCACGGATACAAACACTCCTTGACGAGAGCCTTCTGATCCGCGTCGACCCGCAGAGCCACCAGTGCCTCCGTAGGAACCCTCGACTCGTTTCAAACCCCAAGGACACAAATAATCCTTGGCGCTCGGGAAACAAATAATCCCGGCAAATTCCTCGACTCACGGATACAAACACTCCTTGACGAGAGCCTTCTGATCCGCGTCGACCCGCAGAGCCACCAGTGCCTCCGTAGGAACCCTCGACTCGTTTCAAACCCCAAGGACACAAATAATCCTTGGCGCTCGGGAAACAAATAATCCCGGCAAATTCCTCAACTCACGGATACAAACACTCCTTGACGAGAGCCTTCTGATTCGCGTCGACCCGCAGAGCCACCAGTGCCTCCGTAGGAACCCTCGACTCGTTTCAAACCCCAAGGACACAAATAATCCTTGGCGCTCGGGAAACAAATAATCCCGGCAAATTCCTCAACTCACGGATACAAACACTCCTTGACGAGAGCCTTCTGATTCGCGTCGACCCGCAGAGCCACCAGTGCCTCCGTAGGAACCCTCGACTCGTTTCAAACCCCAAGGACACAAATAATCCTTGGCGCTCGGGAAACAAATAATCCCGGCAAATTCCTCAACTCACGGATACAAACACTCCTTGACGAGAGCCTTCTGATCCGCGTCGACCCGCAGAGCCACCAGTGTCTCCGTAGGAACCCTCGACTCGTTTCAAACCCCAAGGACACAAATAATCCTTGGCGCTCGGGAAACAAATAATCCCAGCAAACTTCTCAACTCACGGATACAAACACTCCATGACGAGAGCTTCTTTGACTCACATCTTGGGCAGTAAGGATTCAAAACTTACTTCCTGAACAATGGGACCCTGCAAGTCAATCCTAAATGGTCTCTTGCATACTATCCACGGGTCTCACTCTCTGAAGTCGATTCTCGACAAAGTGGGAAACAACCGCTTACGAGCCCTCTCGACTCGTAAGAGGGAGAAATTCTCTTATAGGATCCTTCCGACTTATGAGAGGAAACCACACTTGGGAATCCTCACGATTCCTGAGGAGAAAATTCACCTGCGAGATCCTCTCGATCCGTAGGGAGAAGAGTCTCTATGAGACCCTCACGGCTTATAGAGTTGGAAAGTCTTAGGCAGCAGATCTGAACCTGCGGCCTAAGCCGTCGTTATTTCTTAATAAGGTCGGGATACTCGTCCCAATCGTTCGTCAATTGTGGTTGTTAAGGTGGCGTACTGATTATAAAAGAAAAGAAAGACAGAGAAATGACACAAGACATTACAAAATGTGTATCTTTTATTCATAAAAATTGGTTGAGTACAGGATACATTGTGCTAAAGAATAAAAAAAAAACATATACATATAATTTACAAAGACAAATGATACAAGGGGAATTATGGGGAAGGAAGCGTCTTGCACAGATGTAGCAATTGCTCGCATACGTCCTTCCATGCCTTCTCCTGATCAGCTGCCACTGCCAGCTCCGCCTCTACTTGAGCCCGCTGTTGCGTGAAGGATGCGAGCTCTTCCCCAACAACCTGATGAGCTGCTTCTTGGCCTTGGGCATCGCGCTCAGCAGCATCAAGTTTCCGCTTCAGCGCTAGCCCATTAGATATACGCTTAAGAAGACCTTCAAAGACAGCTTTCACCTCAGCAGCATTCGTCCTAACTTCGGCACGAAGGCAAGCGGTCGCGTTTGAAGATTTCTGATGCGCCTTTAGCCGTAAAGCTGCCTTCTGCTCCAAATGGCGGAGATAAGAGGAGCTTTGCTCAAGCCAAGCTATCCGTTCGGCGCTCGCGGCCAAAGCCTCGGGAGAAGGGCGTGTCGACTCCAACCGATGCAGGCGAGCTTCGATCTCTCTGCAGTGGTTAACCCACGATTCGACGACGCCTTCGTTATGGAAAGTTACGAGCGCCGCCAACATTGGGTTAACGTCCACAGCGAAATCTACGGCCGAAGGAAGGGCATCCATGTTGAGCTCTTCGATGTACCCGCTCAACATACCCAGGCTCATTACAGCACCCTTTGAAGACGGGCGTCGCGAGAAAGGACCCGCCGGTGAGAGGACCTGAGATTCAAAAGGAATTGGAGCTGGGACAATAGCTGCAAAAAAAAAAAAAATGAAACATGGTCAAACAATGATTCGAAAAGTCGATGAAAGATCATATAAAAAGAGGAAAGGAATATCTGTACCAGTCGCAACGGACGTCAAAGCCGGAAGCGCCGGTGGCAGCACAAGCCCGGCGTCCCCTCCTTCGATCTGAGGCACTGCAGTCAGGAAGAAGAAAAGTCAGATACGATCCTATATTCCCTAGAAAAAGACCAAGACGGCACTCACCGGTACCCTTAGAGGGAGAAGCGAGCTCGGATGGGAAGGAGAAGTGTGGGAGCAACACCTGATATAGATGATCAAAGAGCCCTCCTGAAAAGGCACAATAGCGTAGCATTAGTACAAGAGCCACGTTTTTGAAAGATTAATGCATGAGTCATGAATCCGTACCTTCCAACATCCGCGACGGCACGAGGGAAAACGGGGAAGTGACCACCGCCAAAGCAGTAGTTGACGGTGCTCCCTCAAGCAATGGAGCGTCGGCACTGACCGCACCTGCAAAGACAAGCTTGTCAGAAGAGATCACAAGATATATACAAAAAAATGGAAACGCTGGTGACTCGAAAATTCACCTGACGAGCTGCCAGCAGAAACTGAGGTAGTCCCTTCCTCCACTGACGGAAGACCACCGCCTGTAGCTTCGTCACCCGACTCAAGGGGAACCGTTGTTACGCTCTCAAGCTCTGCAGGCGGAGGGGAACCATAGGCAGGGAGGGCCAAGATAGGAACATTGCCCGATTCCTGAGAAGGAGCACCTCGCTCGTCTTTAGGAATCATGGCCGCATCACCTGCTGTTCCCTCAGGATCAGCGATTACAGCTGTCCCGTCCATCGGCACCACGAGGTCCCCAGCCTCAAGTACCTCGCCCTCTACCGCCTTCGGCACGGTTGAGACAATCATCTCATCTGCCGCCACTTCGGGTACGGCATCAATGACCTGCTCCGCGGTAGGTTCCTCAATCTCGGTTCCAGGCTCCATGACCTCGACGAAGTTGTCCACTGTCGGTTCGGGGTCGGCGAGTACTGCTTCCTCCGCTCCCCTGGGCTCGACGGTCGTCTCCGCCTCTCCCTCAGTTGGACTTGACCCTACAAAATGGAATACGTATAAGCCAACAGCTCTACAATTCGTATGACGAGATTCTGGAAGAAGCACTACCTGAAGTCGATTTGTCATTGGCACTCCGAACCGCGCGCGCCACTTGCCGACGAGCAGTAGACAGGGCCACAGGGGGCTCTTCAGAAGGAGCATTATCGTGAAGAATAGTGCTAGGGCCCGCTCCTACGGCCAAAGCAGCTCTGCGCGCCTTAGCTTCGCGTCTAAACCGTTTCTGCTCCTCTCGAGCCGATGAGACAGATGCCACCAGGGCCTCCTTAAGGGAGGCTTCTTCGCCCGTATACAGGGATGCCTCTAAATCCTTCAAGGCATCCCTCGTCGCGCTATCAAGCTGAGGCTCTTGCGGCAGTTTCGACGGAGCTGGGACTCCGATGACAGGCTTGGGAAGGGTCCTTGCGCCGATTAATACAACCCCTGTAGAGAAACAAGAGAAGGTCAGGTCGACTATCATAAAAAGACAACAAACTTTCCTTATAAAAGAGAACGAAGTAAAACATACCGACGCTTTCTAGGGCACGCTTCTTCTCCTCCGCCTGGAAGGTCTTCAGAGAGGCATCGATGGCCTGTTCAGTAGATCCACCTGCTGAAAATGAGGCAAATATTAGCTAAAGATAGTAATAAAAAGTGGGATAAAATGACAAATAAGGAGGCTGATGATTACCTGATTCAGCGAGTCTGCTTAACATCGCTTCGAGCCTCGCTGATCGCTCCGAAGCTGCAATGGCAGCGGCTAGATTGGTGTCCTCAGGGTCCACCACGAAACCCTCATTGCTGTCGTACTCGCATATAGTCTCGGCAGGATGAGCCGCGGGTTCTAAGTTAAGGATCGCGTCAAGGGATAGGATGGACTTCTTCTTCTTCTGTCCACCAGCCTTGGATCCACCCGGAGCATCTTTGCGCTTGCCAGTTTTGGCAGTCACTTTCGGGCGGCGAGTCCCGATGTCCGCTCCTACACCCGACTCCGGTGAGGCCGCTTTAGCCGTCTTTGTCGGAGCACGGGGTACCGTTGGAGCATCCACCGCAGTGGGCAGTGGCAGTCCACGCGGAGGGGCCAATACGCGTGGTCGATCGGCTCCAGCCTCTTTCGTCGGAGGGATAACCTGAACCCTGGGCTGCAATGGAGCCTTGCGATTGCCGCCGGGAGGCGCGGCCCTACGATCGACCAATAGACGTTTCTCCATCAAGATGATCGGTCCCATCGCGTGCGCGTACCAGGCCACATACGAATTGAGTATCTTGGGGGTACAGCTGGGCTCGCTGATGAAAAAGTAAGAGCCTGTATTTAGCCGGATGAAGTGATGCATCGCATTCCGTACCCCCTCTAGACCGATTGCAGGTGTCCCCAAGAAGGCTTCCAATGGGACCCCTTGGTTATAACTCGATTGCCGGGCGAATCGATGCGGGTTATACCTCATGAAGAGGGCCGTTTCATTCTGCCTAAATACCAAGTAGCCCGGCCGAATGGAATAAAGGTGAAGAATCTCTCGAGCCTTCAACACGGAAACACCGCCCTTAAAGTCATCACGCAGCGGCACCACCGACTTAGTGGACTCGGAACCCATGGTGATGACCTTATCCACCAAAGAGGTCTTCGCCCCGACTAGATGCGAACGCAGAAGCAGTCCCCTGGACTCCCGCGGAGGTGCAAACACGATGGAGGCCCCGACCAATCGCATGATTCTTGGAAGTTTGAATCTCTCAAAGAACTGAGGAGTTTTATGGGCACCGAACACTCCTCGAACATGCAGCTCCATCCAAGAAGTGAAGTAGTGCATCGGGAAGTTAGCAGGCTGTACCCCAGGTTCATTAGCGTCCGCCGCTATGCTAAGTCCATTGTAGAGGTAAGCCAACCCGGCGATCCCCACTGATAACTGCAGACCGGCCACCATTCGATGCGCCGGGTAAAAGACAGAAGACCGCATAAGGCGTGGGTGCATAGGAAGCGCGAAGCTGCACAGCCACAGACCTAAGAACCCGATGAAGAAGGTCTCCTCATCCATGCCGGGAACGGCGATCTCTGAGAAGGGGACGCTGGCAGTGCCGGGAAGGTAAAAACTTCTCTGATCAATTTCCGATGAAGGTCGGCGGTCCAGGCCGAAACCAAAAGGGTCAGCAGGTTGGGCGAACTTATCACCTTGCTCTGATAAAAATTCCGGGCGGACAAAACGAGCAATGAAGTCCGCGAAACTAACGCCTCGGTCGCCCAATTCCAAATGAAGCTCCTCGTAAATCTCCAACACCCTCACCAGGCCCGGATGCTGATGCTGGATAGCATTTTCCGGAGTTAAGTCGAGTACCACCTGCTTGGTGGCAAAGACGTACTCATCAGGAGGAAGCAGCTCCTCATAATGCTCCCCCCTCGCCGGTAAACCCGAAAGCTCAACGAACTCCTCTAGAGAAATGGAAACTTCCCTATCCGCCGTCAGGAAAGTATGCGTGGGGATATTCCATTGTTCAATGAAAGCCCTTGTCCACCACGTTGGAGGAGTAGGATATTCAAAAAGCGAGACATAGACGGCGGAGTATAAACCGATCTTCGTCAGATGAGCTCTTTTCGCCGCTAAGATGTACCGGGCCCATGGCAGGTATCCAGCAAGCGGTCGCGGATTCAATCCAATATTGTAGGCCTGTCCCCAAGGGCGTGCTTCACCCTGACAGATTCGCCTTCCTAAGATGTCTATGGCCGGCGGCGGCTGTACCGGAATAGCGCCGATTGCAGGCTGAAGGAGGTCGTCCGAGTTCCAATTTTTAACCTCCACGGCATACTCCACCGGGGGTTTATCTGCGTAGGGGATCGTAACTATGGGTTCGGAGGGGGAAGCGGAACTAAAACTGCGACGACCCTGGATGATTTGGCTATACCACCTTCCCCATAGGTGAAGATGTTTGCACTCAGGATCGCGATCTTTAATCAAGGCAAGCACTACCCGGTCCACTGGTGCGTGTGGGAACCCTCCTTCCGAGCGAACGAAGGGAAAAGACAAGTCGTCAGACATCCCTCCTGCATAAAATATATATATATCATTAGTGGCTTGACACTTAACATTCAATAAAAATAATATATATAATAAAAAAATATATATATATAATAATAAAAATAATAATAATAAATAAAAATCTGACTCCACGCTGTGATGCAGCGGGTAGGGGACCAAAGGGGGACCCACAAAATCAAGATGACGGCGCATCATTTGATGAGACAATCCCACCATTGAATGGGACTATCAGTCAATAAAAAAGACCCCCAAGAGAATATCCTCATTGGGGGGGAACCCCTAAAGACAAGGAGAAGATCTCCTCTTTTCAGAGCAAAGCTCTGTCACAGAGTGACATTTGTCAAACCCCTGTTTCAAAAGAATAAAACTTCTTAAAAAAGAGCCTAGCTCTGTAGCAGTAATAAAAAAAAAAACTTATAATTCCTAAGAATTAAAATTGTGGGATCTTAAAGATCCATGGAAACCTTTAAAAAGTTTTATAATTAATCTGTGGGCCCCTCTGTTCATGGGTTAAAACCTAAGAACAGAGTCTCTACAAATTTTTGAGAGCAAGGCTCTGTGAATAAAAACCCCAAAGAGGTTTCCTTTAGATCAAAGATCTATAAGAGCAAGGCTCTGTTGCAGAAACCCCAAAGGAGATTCTTTTAGATCAAAGATCTATAAGAGCAAGGCTCTGATTATTTAAATTTGATTTAAATTAAATTAATTTAATTTACCTAGAATGGTTCTAAGAATAAAACTTGGAAGTTCTTAAAAATCGCAAGAGCAAGGCTCTGGAAGTTCTCAAGTAAGAGCAAGGCTCTGAAATCTAATTTCTTGAGAATGGTAAAAAATTACCAAGGACCAAGGGTCCTATTTATAGGCGCCTGCGCCTGTTCACCTGACTCGTCGATCCGACGGTCAAGATCTTGCCACCGTTGCACTCACGCGCGCGCCACGTGAGCGCAACGGTGGGGGGGCATCTGTTTCCCCCAATCAGAGCAAGGCTCTGTTGAATTTTGAAAATTCAAAATTCGAAGCAACGCTTCGGTTTCCGTGCGCAGTGCGCAATTTGCCACGTGGCAGAGGCTGAATGGGCAGCGTAACGCCCGAGACAGTGCGTCCCATCAGAGCAAGGCTCTTCAGAAAACGTAATTAAAGACTTAACTGCGCAAACGCATGGATGCGCGACACGTGTCTGCGCAAGCGCACAGATGCGTGACACGTGTCTGCGCAGTTGCGCAGCCGCAGCTGCGCAAACGCATGGATGCGCGACACGTGTCTGCGCAAGCGCACAGATGCGTGACACGTGTCTGCGCAGTTGCGCAGCCGCAGCTGCGCAAACGCGCCGATGCGCGACACGTGTCTGCGCAAGCGCACAGATGCGTGACACGTGTCTGCGCAGTTGCGCAGCCGCAGCTGCACAAACGCACAGATGCGCGACACGTGTCTGCGCAAGCGCACGGATGCGCGACGCGTGTCTGCGCAGTTGCGCAGTCGCAGCTGCGCAAGCGCACGGATGCGCGACACGTGTCTGCGCAGTTGCGCAATCGCAGCTGCGCAAACGCTCGGATGCGCAACACGTGTCTGCGCAGTTGCGCAATCGCAACTGCGCAAGTGCTCGGATGCGCGACACGTGTCATTTGCTGGTGAGTTGCGCAGCAACTGAATGAAGATTTAGATAAATCTTTTCTGTTCTCCTGTAAAACAGGAACCCTTGGATCAAAGATCCAATGGTGGGAAAATTCCCAAAATTATTCAGGAAAGATTTTGTTAACAAATCCAACAAATTTGTGGGCACTATAAATAAGACCCCAAGCCTCATTCAAAAGGCATGAAGGAGAGAATCAGAGAGAGAGTCAATCATCAAAAGAAAGCTCTTGAAAATTAATCAAGAACACAGAAGAAAAAAAAAGAAGAAGGTAAAATTTCTGAAGAACAGAAAATAAATAGTGCCTTGCACTTGCTATGAACCTCTGGTTCTAAAAAAAATAAAAAATAAAAAAAAATAAATAAATAAAAGAATAATAAATAGTGCCTTGCACTTGATATGAACCCTTGGTTCTAAAAAAATAATAAATAGTGCCTTGCACTTAATATGAACCCTAGGTTCTGTATGATCAGGAGAAAACAAGAACTTGTTTTTCCTTTGATCCAAATTCAAATCAAAAGTGCCATGCACTTGAATTCTTCAATCTGAAGATTTCTAGGGTTTCTGCAACCCCTTGTTTTGGGCCAGGCCCAAATTAAATTGAAACAATAAAAGGGCAAGGCCCTGTTTGGAAAAATTCCTGAGTTTCTGGAAACTCATTATTTAAAAGGGCCTGGCCCAAATTGAATTGCAGAACAATAAAAGGGCAAAGCCCTGTTTGTAAAAATTTCTTGAGTTTCTGAAACTCATTATTTAAAAGGGCAAGGCCCTGTTTGGAGAATTCTTGAGTTCTTGTAACTCATAAAAAGGGCCTGGCCCAAATCAGACTTGCAAAATAATGAAAGGGGCGGAGCCCTGTTTAGATCGATTCTTTTAATCGGGCAGAGCCTAAAATAAAAATTGGACTTAACCCAATCCTGGCTGTAAGTCCTTAAATTAAATGCCTCTCATAAACTAAGTCACGACCGGTTCGAGGGTACATCTCCGAACTCCTTTGACATTTGTCGTTGTAATTCCTCAACGACGTCAAAGAGGTGACGGGTCCCAACGACCATTCATCTAACAATGGACCGAAACGTCCCTAAACTAATGATGGACCGAAACGTCCCTAAACTAACATCGGACCGAAACGTCCCTAAACTAACATCGGACCGAAACGTCCCCAAACTAATAATGGACCACCACGTCCCTAAACTGGCAACGGACCGAAACGTCCCTAAACTAATAATGGACCACCACGTCCCTAAACTGGCAACGGACCGAAACGTCCCTAAACTAATAATGGACCACCACGTCCCTAAACTGGCGATGGACCACTACGTCTTTAAACTGGCAACGGACCGAAACGTCCTTAAACTAATGTTGGACCACCACGTCCCTAAACTGGCGATGGACCACTACGTCCTTAAACTGGCAATGGACCGCCACGTCCCTAAACTGGCACAATAGGGCCCAAACGCTCTTTTGTTGGATCTAAACGGTCCCGTCTAAGTTGATCTTAACCCCAAATACGGTTAATGCGTCCTTAGATATTTAAATAAACGATAAAATCCCAAACAAACTTTGGTTCAAGGGTACACCTCTGAACTCCTCCGACGCCTGTCGTTGTAATCCCTCAACGACGTCAGAGAGGTGACGAGTCCCGACAACCAGATAATTAAATCAATCATTACGTCAGGTCGATCTTAGTCTAAAACAGGACTAACGTATCCTTGACGAACGTTTAAGTTGGTCTTAGCCGCAATGCGACTAATGCACCCTTAAACTAAAAACACCAAACCCAAATCTAAGTAAATACGGATTTGGACTAATCCACGTCCTACGGGCGACGGCATTACTCAGTCTCCGTATACAATCCACGGGCAACCACAAACAAAACAAACACACACGACACGAAGTGAAATTCTGGAGTAGGAGAAAGTTGTTACCGCGATGCGGTAGCGTAATTAACTGCAGGGGCTTGCGCCTGCAGGGAAGAGCGTCCCCACAATCAAAAACCCCTCACCCTGAGGGGGAATCTGACGAAGTCTGCTACATCGGCCGCATCCGTCTAAACCTTCGATACACGGTGCCATAAATCAACTTGGCATCTTCGGAGAGGTAGACGGGTAAAACCAAATAGCATCTGCCCCGAACCTCAGGCACAGGACGCCCTAACGTCCAGGCCGCCGTTCGGAGGGGAACATGGACTATGATGTCCTTAACCTCGGACTATTGGGTCCTTTTAAACCCATGGACTATGATGTCCTTAACCTTGAACCGAGATGTCCTTAAACTAACATTGGACCGTAATGTCCTTAAACTAATCGACCGCAATGTCCCTAAACTAAACAATAGAGTAAAAATGCTCTTTTTTTTGGATCTAAACGATCCCGTTAAGTTGATCTTAGTCTAAAATTAGACTAACGTATTCTTAACAAACGTTTAAGTTGATCTTAGTCTCAAACGAGACTAACGTATCCTTAAACCCAACCCCAAACCCAAATCTAAGAAAATACGGATTTGGACTAATCCACGCCCTACGGGAGACAACATAAATTAGTCTCTGTATACAATCTACGGGCAACCAAAAACAAAACAAACACACACGACACAAAGTGACCATCTGGAGAAGGAGAAAGTTGTTACCGTGATGCGGTAGCGTAATTAATTGCAGAGGCTAGCGCCTGCAGGGAAGAGCGTCCCCACAATTAATAACCCCTCAACGAGGGGGAATCTGACGAAGTCTGCTACATCGGCCACATCCATTTAAACCTTCGATACGTGGTGTCATAAATCAACTTGGCATCTTCGGAGAGGTGGACAGATAGAACCAATTAGCATCTGTCCCCAAATTCAGGCAAGACGGACCTACACGATCGCGTCTCTGTGTTTCAGAGGAGAACAATGTTGATTTAATAATTTGATATATAATTATATATTTGATATATTAATATATATTAACTAATATTAGCTCACTAAAGAATTTCTTCTCTTGATGAATATATATATGTTGATATATATATATATATATATATAATTATGTGATATATATATATATATATATTTGTATATATATATATTACATATACTATTGTGTCATGCTAGATGTACAATGGACATGGGTGTATGAGACTCATACCCAGCCAAGGATAATGTTGGGTTTTATTATTTAAAGTAAATTTAAAATTAAGTGGAAAATGAGCATGGCTTGAATGCTTATAGAAGCATGTAGAAGTCATGACTCATTCCACTAATTTTGTTTTACTTGAGATATTTTATAACCTAACCATTATCTTTAGCCCATGATTAAGTCTCTACATATATCTTTGAGATATTTTCCTCACCCAAGTTCTACACAAGCTTCATCTTCTTTCTCCTCTTGAAAATTCTAGAGTGAAAAAGATAAAGAGAAAAAGAATTCTAAAGTGAGAAAGATTCCTATTTCATCAATCTATACCGAACTAGCCCTTTAGTATAGGTTGTTTCCTTCACTAATTCCTTAATTAGTGAAGAGATAACTTGAGTTAGAGATTTTTCAAGGTGGATCATCTTCGGCCTCGAAGATCCTTAAGTAAGATCGTTCCTTTCGCCAAGTGGAGCCTACGAAGAGTTCAAGGGACTATTACTTAGAGCTTTAGAAGTGAAGGACCGGTCTACAAAGGTTGTATTCCCTTTTCACTTAGTGTAAAGTTTGTTTACTAGCTTATAAACCCTAATTCTCTAGTTCGATTCTAGATTGGTATAGCTTAGCCCACTATATTTTTTTAAAATTGTATACTTGATGCTTCTTAAAACCTAGCAGTGGTGCTAAAGTATACTTTCAGAAACATGAAAGGCCTGTTGTGAAGGTGTCTTGTATATATATTGAGACGGCTCATGACAATTTTGAGTCGGCTTAATTCGATACTGAGACGGCTCAAGGTAACTTTAAGACGTCTCAGAACATGTCTGGAATTAGCGATTCTTCTTTGCTCGTATAAGATGGCTCAGAATTATTTTGAGCCGACTCAAAGGATTTTCGGAAAAAACAGAGCAGTTTTGTTAAATAAGGAAATCCTATTATAACTCGGATTTGTTTTGGGTATAAATAGAATGCTATTTGTTTTGGGTATAAATAGAATGCTAAGGTTAAGTTTTAATAAGGGGTTGATTATAAGATTTAAGGGAGGCGAAAAGACGGCTCCATAAGGTATCAAATATGTATTTAAGGAGAACTTCAAGAGATAAGAAGTTAGATCTTGTTGGAGATCTTGAAGGAGATGGATTTGTAATCTTCTGTAAAGTTTTCTCCCATTTCCCCGTGGTTTTTTCCATTTGGGTTTTCCACGTTAAAACTCTTGTGTTGCTATTTGATTTTGTTTTCTTTTAGCTGTTATTCGTTAAAAAGGATCTATCAGGTTTTTTCCGCTGCGCGACACCAACAACTGGTATCAGAGCCACGCTCTTTAGTTTACGATCTAAGTCTACAGTGGGTGACAACTCTTGTGTCCGCTCCTCATCTTCTTAAATTGTGATTCTGAAAATATTGGCTCATAAGAATCCGAGAGAAGATTTTCTGTTTTGGAATTAAAGATGACGAATAATAAGGTCAATAGCACCAAGTTCAAGGTGGAGAAATTTAATGGAAAAGAGAACTTCTCGATGTCGTAAAGAAGGGTTAATGCACTTCTTGTAAAAGAAGAGTTGTTTAAAGTTCTTGGTGGTAAGAAACCTGCCGAAATGGCAGATGATACATGCGAAGACATGGATCATAGGGCATAGTGCATGACAGAGCTTCGTCTGGCGGATACCGTGATATACAACACCATAAAAGAAACTTCTGCGGCAAGTTTATGGTTGAAATTAGATAGCTTGTATATGACAACGTTTTTGTCTAACAAGATGTATTTAAAGAAGTAACTCTACATACTACACATGAAGAAGGTACTCTAATTCATGACCATTTGAATAGATTCAATAAAATGGCCAGTGATCTTTTATGCCTTGAGATAAAGTTAGAGAAGGAAGACCAAACGCTTTTGCTCTTTCTTCGCTGCCAATATCTCATAAACATTTGGTGACAATAATTCTCTATGGGAAGAAGAATCTCGAGATCGTGAAGAAATCAAATCTATTAAAGAGTCATCAGGATTGTTTGCTAGTGAAAGGGGAAGGTCGAAAACAAAAGACAGGAGCAAGAGCAATAGCGAAAAATCCAAATCATCATGGCAAGATGGTGAACCATACTTTTTTTGCAAACAGTCAGGGCATTGGAAGAATCAATGCTAAAAGTACAAACAGTGGTTGGAGAAGAGGGGTAAAAGAGCTAGTGCAAGTACTTCAGATCAATCCAGTGTTGCAACAAAAGCAGCAGAAGAAGCACTGTGTGATGTACTAACAGTATATACCGGGAAGGAGGAAAATTCTGATTCTTGGATACTTGACTCCAGATCTCCGTATCATATGTGTCCCAAAAAGGAGTTGTTCGATACCTATAATGAGTTCAATGGTAGCAGTATTCTTATGGGGAACAATGTGGCGTGCAAGGCCATTGGTATAGAGAACATCAAATTTCGCATGTTTAATGGTGTGGTGCGAATACTTGTGGATGTGAGACACCTTCCGGAATTAAAGAAGAATCTGATTTTTTCAGGAGCATTAGATGCGGCAGGGTGCAAGTTTGTAGGTCAAAATGGAGTGCTAAAGATTGTCAGGGTGCCCTAGTGGTCATGAAGAGACAGAGAATGAAAAACTTGTATCGTTTGGATGGAAGCATAATTACTGATGGTGCAGCCAAGGTTGTAAATTGTGTATGGCGGTCCATGATGGTCGGGGGGTTTCATGGCGGATAACGGTCTTTATGACGGCCTTTGTTGGTGTAAATTGGTGTAAACACAGCGAAAGGGAAAATTAAAATTTTTCCATTAACACCAATTAGGGTTTATAAATTAGGTTAATTATTAATGAAATCAATTAACCCTTAATTGAATCGAAAAGATAATACTTCTGTGCAAATTCAGATTTGCGTTTCGTTCGTTGTGCTAACGATTCTTTCTCCAATCAAGGCGATTTGATTACACCTTGATGATCTCCTTACTTGCCTCCACATGAATTTTCAAGATCAATGAACTCTAATTAATTAGTTAGCTGATTTAATTAATTAGAGAGAATTATAATTAAAGAAGAGAAATTAAAAATCGAATATTTAATTTATTTCTCCTAATAAATTTCGGCGAAAAGTGAAGAGGGAATGACCAAAACTTTTAGGAGGGGGATGAGGAAATTGATTAGGGTTAGGGTTTGTATCAAATAGAAACCTATATATAAGGATATAGTTTTCTAATTTAAACCCTCACAATTAATTAATTAATTTAACTCCTTAAACAAAAAAATTAGTTGCAACTTAATACATGTTGGGATCTTGCAACTTAATATATCAACGTATATATTTATAATTATATATATATATTATTCATAATATAATTAATACATATATATAAACATGCATTATTTACTCATCTAATATCATATATTATCTTGAGTCGTACGCCAAATCGCATTTGATGATTTTACCCTTATGTAATTAAATATCAATAGTATATCAAATATACTTATTTAATTAAATCATTTTGTATATCAAACATATACTATCCCTTCTTTAGTTTATAATTCCATGTTTGGAAAGTAGGAGTTCACTTATGTGTGACTCCAAAGGCTCGACGTTTACTCAGTATTGGATAATTAATTCGAACAAATTCTGTGAACAGTAAAATCCACAAGTCTATAGGAACGATAGCTACGTATTTAGACTGCCTGGGTAAACTGTCGATGACTGAATTGGAATAGGGAAATTCTATCCAAGCAAATCAATACCTATTAGTGGCAACTACAGTACGGTCCGGTCTCTTTATCTACTTGTTCTCCTTATTTGGTCTAGGGCTTGATACTACTGTCGAACCTTAATAACTCAAATAACAATTATGTTGATATTATCACGTAACCGTGAGATCAAACTGATAATCACTTATAATTTAATCTCTAGTATTCTGGTTAGAGATTTTAGGTCACTGAAATATCGCACACTACAGAACACTGTTCTCTATATACCGAAGAGACGAATCCCATGTTAACTCCTCACAACCTTCATATGTTTTCAATCATACCCAACTACTACCGTTATACACAGTATCAATGGATCTATGGTTGGGTAGTAATTAAAGTAATTTCTAGCACACGCAGGATATTATGTCGAGTCTCAGGTCTGTAGACTAAGTCGTACCAGTTGTCACTATATGAATTTCCATATGACAGTTATGTATAATTACTAACTGGAAATTCAAAATGAGTCACTTGGTGTACTTATCATCTATAAGCACATGTATACAATACACTGATGTCATCATATTAGATGACTATAAGAACAGTTATTACTTTCTCTAATGAGTAAGTATAATATACACCAGTCTTCCGGAGTATCGATGTCCTGTCTCGATCTCTTACGACTAGGAACATTTAAAAATATACTTATCGACTAATCAGGTTTCGCTATTGTGATCTACATCACAATCCTGTAGTCTAGTATTATTCTACGGACTTTATTAGTAATCAATAATAAACAGAGTAATAAAAGATATACCAATAAAGAAAAAAACCAAATAGCATGCTATTATTACGAACGAAAAAATTCTATACATGTAGTTCACAATTATAACTAATTGCCTCTAAGGGCACCTACATCTAACAGCCTTTATATATATATGGCTATACGAGTGTTATGAAATGAAGTTCATTATAAAATTATATTAAATAACATTTCACATAAGTTTTCATATACATCAATGTTCAAAATAAAAGGAACAACATCATCATTATCCAAAACCAAAAAGCAAAAGTGCAAGCAAACAACATTAAGTTTCATATATCATAATCCAAAAAACCAAAATGAAATAAGTTTTCAACAAACAATCAAGTATCACAAAAGAAAACTCGATCATCTCCATCAACATCAAAGTCGGAGGTATAATTATCATTTGTGGACGCCATGACGCCCGCTATAATACAAATATTGGGTCTTTGTGAGTTGCACAGAATGGAGGTTCTTAAAGGGATTACCACGTACAAGCTGGATTTTTGCAAATATTGCACGATGGGGAAGCAACATAAAGTCATATTCAAACAAGCGGTGCATAAGACCGAAGGACTTCTACACTATATACACTCAAATGTATGAGAGCCATCACCGGTTCTATCAAAGAGAGATGCCATATATTATGTCACTTTCATTGATGACTTCTCACAAAAGGTATGGGTATATTTTCTTAAAATAAGTTACATGTGTTTGCCAAATTTAAGGAATGAAAAATGGTCGTAGAGAAGCAAAAAGGGCAATCGGTGAAGTACTTGCGGACAGATAATGGAAGTGAATATATCTCGAAGGAGTTTCAAGACTACTGTAATGAACAGGGTATACAAAGGCAATGAACAATTCCAGGATTTCCAGAGCAAAATGGGATAGCAGAAAGCATGAATGGTATACTACTAGAGCGAGCCAGAAGTATGTGATTGCAATCAGGCCTCTCTGATGACTTCTGGACAGAAGCGGTAAGTCATATGTGCTATTTAGTTAACATGTCTCCATCTACAAGCATAAATCTTCATATCCTCGAAGAAATATGGAGAGGAGAGCGAGTCAGTTATGATTCGTTACGGGTGTTTGAATGCCTTGCTTACTCACTCATGAATCAGAAAGATATGACCAAGCTGAAGTCAAAATCAAAAGATGCATTTTCTTGGGATTCAAACTTGGAGTAAAAAGCTACAAGTTATGGGATCCGGAAAATAGAAGGGCGTTCACTAGCCGAGATCAGATCTTCGATAAGGAATCCATGTTGAAAGACATGGCTGAAGAAAAAAAGGAGGCAAGTGGAGCATTAGGTGACGATGATCTGGTGGAGGTGTAGTTTTTGGCACTCATAAAGATACGAACACTGAAGCACAATTTCTGCCTATTGATGCAGAGGTGGACAGGCAGAATATGAAGATAGATAATGAGAACCAACTCCAGCAGGACCTATAGACAATGACATTAAGGAAATCAGCACGTTCATATAAGACACCACTAAGGCGCAGTTTCTAAGGTATGCTCGCATTTGCTTTAATCACTGAAAACAGAGATCCCAGTAATTATCAGGAGGCCATTGAGTAAGAAGATAGGGATCGATGGGTTGTTGCGATAATAGAGAAGATGGAGTCATTTCGAAAGAACGACACTTGGAAGTTGATTAAGCTACCAAAATGAAAAGGGGCTATTGCCTGCAAGTGGGTATTTAGAAAAAAAGATGATGAGTAATACAAAGCAATATTAGTTATGAAGGGTTATGCTCAAAATGAGGAGGTTGACTACAATGAGATTTTCTTGTCTGTAGTAAAACATACATCTATTCAAGTTTCATCGGCACTAGTAGCAGTTCAAAATTTACAGTTGGAGCAAATGAACGTGAAAACGGCCTTTCTGCATGGTGAGTTAGAAGAGACTATCTTCATGAGAAAACATGAAAGATTTATGGAGCCTGGGAAGAATGATCACGTATGTGAACTCAAAAGGTCTCTATATGGGTTGAAACAGTCTTCCAGGCAATGGTACAAGCGCTTCGATTCTTTTATGATGACGACCAAATACACTCAATGTGAGTATGACAACTGCGTGTACTCGAAGCGGCTTAAAAATAGCTCCTCGATATATTTAATCCTATATGTCGATGACATGTTAATTGCTGCTAAAAGCATGGTAGAAATAAAAACGCCTAAAGCTTCATTAAGTGCAGAATTTGACATGAAAAATTTAGGTGAAACAAAAAAAAATTTGGGATGGAGATTTTTCGAGACAGAAAGGCTGGAAAGCTATGTCTATCCTAAAGAAAGTACATTGAAAAGGTGTTGAAGAGATTCAGTATGAAGGACTCAAGACAAGTGAGTACTCCTATCGTCGGTCATTTCAAGTTATCCTTCAAGGAGTGTCCGAAATCAGAGAAGGAGAAGGAAAAAATGTCTCGAGTACCATATGCAAGCGTGGTGAGATCACTTATGTATGCTATATTATGCACACGTCCAGATATATCCTATGTGGTAAGTTTGGTAAGTCGATACATATCAAATTCAAGAAAGATCCATTGGGAAGTTGTAAAGTAGATATTTCGGTATCTAAAAGTAAGTAAAGATCTTGGTTTACTCTTTCGCAAGTCAGAAAATAAATCGAGCCAGTTGCAGAGATATGTAGATGCTGATTACGCTGGTAACTTGGACAAGAGAAGATCAACTACAGGATATATATATATATATATATATATATATATATATATATATATATATATATATATATATATATAGTTGCAGAATCTCCAATCAGTTGGAAGTCAACACTTCAGGATACTGTGACGCTATCAACGATGGAGGCAAAAAATATGGTAGCTGTGGAATCATCGAAGGAAGCCTTGTGGTTAAAGAGTTTAGTTGGCGAGTTCAAATTTGAGAAGGGGTTGGTTCCTTTATTTTATGACAGTCAAACCGCCATTCACCTTGCAAAGAATCAGGTATAACAGAACGAAGCATATCGACCTGCGATATCACAAAATAAGGATGTGGGCCGAAAAGGATATCAATTTGATTAAAATCGATACTAAGGTGAATCCGGCGGACATGCTAACAAAGTTATTCTTACAAAGAAGTTCAAGTTAGTCTTGGTTTCTATTCAGGTACTCAAATGTGAGGAAGGTTTGCGATCTCGGTAGGAGGGTCACATCAGTTTTGCAGTTTTGAGGAAAAACCGTGACAGTTTGTAGTTTCAAGGTTTGGAGCTATGTCGAAAAGGGAAACGGGGAGAACTAAGAAAAAAACTAAGGGGTACAAGATGAAGGCAATAAATTTTCAAGGTGGCTATAATGATATACAAGTCAAGATGGAAATTGTTGTAAAGGTGCCTTGTATATATATTGAGACGGCTCATGACAATCTTGAGACGGCTCAACCCGATACTGAGATGGCTTAAGATAACTTTGAGACGTCTCATAACATGTCTGGAATTAGCGATTCTTCTCCGTTCGTATAAGAAGGCTCATAGTTATTTTGAGCCGCCTCAAAGGATTTTCGGGTTGACCAGAGCAATTTCGTTAAATAAGGAAATCCTATTATAACTCAGATTTGCTTTAGGTATAAAAAGGATGATAGAGTTAAGTTTTAATAAGAGCTTGATCATAAGATTTAAGGAAGGCGAAAAGATAGCTCCATAAGGTATTAAGTAGGCTATTAAGAAGAACTTCAAGAGAGAAGAAGATAGATCTCGTTGGAGATCTTGAAGAAGAGGGTTTTGTAATCTTCTATAAAGTTTTTTGCTATTTTCCCGTGATTTTTCCCGTTTGGGTTTTTCATGTTAAATCTCTTGTGTCGCTATTTGATTTTGCTTTGTTCTAATTGTTATTCGTTAAAAGAGATATCATGATCCATTAGGTTTTTCCCGTTGCGCGACACTAACAAAGCCCTCCCTCCCTCCCTTTCTCTCTCTCTCTCTCTCAAAAGCTGGATTAGAATTGTGTCCAGCTCCATCAGCAATACGATGTCACAATGGGCCAACGTCGACCCTCATCATTCTTTTTTTGCATGTCTTGGGTACATGCAGGTAGGGATTGATGGTGTATAGGTAAAGTATTTCTAGCTAGACTCTCTCTCACACACACACACACAAGAAAAACATTTTTAATGTTGGATTAGGATCATCTCAAGCTATATGAACAATCAATTGTGGCCACAAATTAACGCTTTAAAGGGAAAGTCGTGGGTCCCCTCGGTGTGTGCGTGTGTTGTGTGTAGTATGCGTGGATATGTTGTACGCATAGAGTAGGGCTTACGGACGGGTGCCCAAATTATTTTTTTGTTGCAATAGGCTTCACCATAGACTAAAAAAGAACCATAATGTGTACATATTGGACTTAACAGGCTTGAGCCCTTTATTTACTGTGTATTCACATTTTGTGATGTGCATAAAAAGAAGAAATAAGATATTAGATGACCGCTTGATATATACTAGCTAAATATACAAACTTAATGATTTTAAGAAATAGAATTCTACCACGTTCTTTCTTTTTTTCTCTCAAATAAATTCTCGGCCAACCCGTCCTCAAGAATCCTTTCTTTCTCCTCTCCTTTTTTCAAAAGATTTTTGCTAATGCCGCAAGACAACGATTTAAAGTAGAAAAACTTGAGTCCAACAGGCAAGTATATATAGTTTTATAAGCTCATTAGTGCTTGCACACATACTCTTCTGTTTTATTTTTTTGGCTGAACAATCTGACTTGAACGCATGAGGAATTTTCGGTCGGGGGGTCTAGTTCATTTGGCGCGTCTATCGTTATTTTTTCAGGTCGATTTAGCATCGCTAATCTACATAGAAGACACATATAAGAACAATTTATATCAAACCGGTACATTGTGAACCGTGCCAGGCCCATAACCTTTCAGATTTAATATAATTTCTTTACCTTAATTTGAAGCAAATGTTAAGCTAGTTTATTAGGACAAGTAATATAACAATTTATAGCATGTCTTCCCTTTAGGTATTATGTTAATATATATCTCAAACCTTGAATCTCTAAGCTTTATTTGATAATCATATACGTGCATCCGACGTGCATAAAACTAAAATTATTAACCATTATCGGGAAATTCTGAAATCAATTCAACATAAGGTACATTGAATAATTTATATATACATTATTTATGTACATGCACAAAAAAATTACACAGCCCACATAACCACCAACCAATCCTACGGTCATGCTTCCTAAAAAAAATCATAAGTTGGTGAATTCGAGCAAAGACCAATTCATGCATTTCATTTGCATATTTTATGAAGATATTATACATGATATGATAAATTATAGAGCATGTCTAAAAAGATTTTATAATTATTCCTTGTTCTTGCCATTTATAATTATTGTGATGCCTATAAAAGGATTGGTTCCCTTGTTGATTGATAAGTGCAATATGAAATGTAGGTGCAATGAAATGCAGGTGTATGTTGAAAAAATGTGGAGGTTCAGAGATCAATCCCATGAAGAGGTATGTTTAAACCCTCAACTTTATATTGAATTCTTCTCATATATAAACTCATTTCGAGAAGCCGCATCTCATCATTTCAATTTTCAAGAAACATTCAAAATGCAGGATTTTTTTCCGGCTTGTCGCCCCTCCCCCTCCCCCTCCCCCTCCCTTTTGCCTATTTAAATTTGTGTTTTACATTTACTTTCTGGACACTAGACTTAATACATATGTATGTGTTGCGCGCATCACATATGAAAAAAATCTAGTATAAATAATGTAACATTCAATGACTTCTATGAATTCCCTAAAAAACAAAACATCTACGAAATTATTCGTTTATATTGTGTCTGTAATTAAATGGACATGCATCGCACATGTAAAATAGCAGTGAAATATAGTTATAGTGAAAATCAATTATGCACAAAATGATCTGCAAAATTTTTATTTCTGTTAAATTAATTATTGAGTGGTCTTAAATTGTGTTTTTGGCGAATCTCGACACCTTATGCATGTATATATTTCCAAATAGCTAGCTCTTTCAATTTTATTTTATTTTCAAGAAACTCTTCATAAATTACTATAAGTATTGTTAATGAAATTTTTATTTCTTGATTTCTGGAAAAATTGGTTTTAAAATTAATTGAGATGGGATCATACTTATCCAGGTTTTAAGTTATTCTTCAAGGGGGGAAAACATAATAACAACTTATATTCTATTTTCATTATTTATTACCAACTTCTAATTGAATCAAATTCTTAAAAATAGATAAATTGCTGTAATTTTAATATCTATAGAATGAACATATATAACTTTACTTTTCTGCTTATGATTCGAAATTCCGCATTTAGAAATTAAAAATTCTCCTTATGTTAATTATCTAAGAACATTTTTTTATTTTGTAAAGGTAATGGAAGTAAAGGCAGGCTCATATACACTCATAAAAGATCAGAAGGCTCCATTCCAAGATGGAGTATGATCCTGATCATTATGGGTTACTCCCTCCATGCCCGAGGCTTGAAAGAATTGGAGCAACTTGGGTGGGAGGAAGTATATATTCTTCTTCGTTAAAGGACTTCTTCGCCTTCAAAGAATTGGTTGTCGATAGATCCACTTTCTGCAAACTTGGATCTGGCAAGCCAAAATGCTTTCAGAACCTTGGTAAGATTATACGATGTTTTTTTCTCTAAAACAAAAGGATTTCGGAAAACTCAAGCACTTCTACTACCTCTCGTGGTTGATTACAAGAGAATTTTTGAGCATACGGATTCTATGGGTTTTGAATATTCTGGTTTCAATTTGAGCCTATCAAATATGTTTTGTACTTGATGATTGTATATTTCTAGGAACAATTTAAAGGTTTTGTGCGGGCGGAGTCAAAAATTATGTACATAAAATGTTCTTAATGTTATCGACTAAAACCGGGTGAGAGTATGTAATAAAACCAGGATCCCCCCCCCCCCCCCCCCCCCGTTTTACAATTTGACTATTTTTTCACTATTTTTCTCAAGAATATGTTTCGCTTTAATTTTCCTATTGAACTAGGTTTCTCTATGTGACTTTGCAATCGACTTGTTGACCTCACTCCAATCGATTGCTTATTGTTCCTGAAATGATACTACGAGGCAAATGGTCAATCGATCTGGAAGTCATGATCGGCATTATCATCATTTATCATCATATTCTAATTTTTAAGTTCTATTCATATAAACACTCAAATAGATTTTGTAAAAAAATATTATTGATAAAATAACTAGCAAAGGTCCCATGTCGTCCCAAAAAAAAAAGAGAGCAAAAAAGACTAGTAGACTTCATTGACTTTTTTGACTGTGAAAGAACAACTCCTAAGAGTTCATCTCATTATTGTTTATTTATTAAAAGTAAAAAAAATACAAAAATTCAGTAGTTCAATTTCATAGACTTAATTGCTCGTCTCACAAAAATTTCAAGAAGAAACATGAAAGGCCCCCTCCCTCCCTCCCTCCCTCTCTCAATGCTGTCAAGCTATATGAGCAATCAATTGTTGCAATGGGCTTAATAAACAATTTCTTATTGGGCTTTGCAGGCTTCAGTTTAGTTACTGGTTATCGACATTTTCTAATGTTCATCTAAAAGAAGACATGAGATGTCAGTGCTGTGTGTGTGAGGATAACGTAGAAAAGGCGCCAATGAGCGAATTTCCTCCTTCGGAATCAAAAAACAAATATATTCTCCACTGATTTTTTCGACGATATGCTCCAATCATCGTCATCTTTATCATGTAAGATATGGATATACTAAATTTCATGTGATTCCATCACTTTTTCACCGTTGATTAACTGGGTGCAAAGTTAACGGTTTACCGACAATATAACTTTTTAATCGCTAATTCAACGGTGAAAAAATAATGAAATCACATGATCGTCCAAAAAAATCGTGGAGTATATAGATTTTTGACGCCACCTAACAAAAAAGCCACGGGTGACCTCTTTTCTTCATTGCTCTCTCTCTCTCTCTCTTTATATATATATATATATATATATGTATGTATGTATGAGGTTAATGGAGGAAAGATGTCATCGGAGTAAATTCCCTTCTATGGCGTCGGAAAAATGCATCCTTCAAGATTTTTTTCGACGATCGGCATACATCATCTCCATCTTTATCATCTAAGATGTGGATATACCAAAATTCATGTGATTATACCATTTTTTCACCGTTGATTTAGTTGGTGCAAAATTAATGGTTTACCGACAATAAAACCTTTTACGTTACTAATTCAACGGTGAAAAAGTTGTGGAATTACAAGAAATTTGGTGTATCCACATCCTAGATAATAACAATGATGATGATGGATGCCGATCGTCGGAAAAAATGGCGGAGATTGTATTTTTTCGACGCCATAAGAGGAAATGCCCTTCTATGGCCTCTTTCCTCTATTATTCTCTCTCTCTCTCTGTATATATCTATATATATGTGTGTGTGTGAGAATAATGGAGAAAAGAGGCCATAGGAGGGGATTTCCTCCTATGGCGTCGAAAAAATACAACCCGTGCAATTTTTTCCGACGATCGGCATCCATCATCATCATCGTTATCATCTAAGATGTGCATACACCAAATTTCATGGATTCCACTATTTTTTCACCGTTGAATTAGCAATGTAGAAAGTTCTATTGTCGGTAAACCATTAATTTTGCACCAACTAAATCAACGGTGAAAAAATGGTATAATCACATGAAATTTGGTGTATCCACATCTTAGATGATAAAAATGGAAGTGATGTATACCAATCGTCGAGAAAATCACGAAGGGTGTATTTTTCCGACTCCATAGGAGGAAATCCCCTCCTATAACACCTTTACTCCATTAGGCCCCCCCTCTCTCTATATATATACATAAGGCATTTTACGTTATGTGGCATAAAAATTTAACCTCCATCATTAGATTCGATGATAGGCACCGGCCATCTTGATATTCATCGTCTAATATGTCGATACACCAAATTTCATGTGATTCTAACATCTTTTTACCGTTTATTTTGTGAGTACAAAATTAACGGTTTACCGACAATAGAACTTTTTACATTGCTAAATCAACGGTGAGAAATGGTGTTAGAATCATATGAAATTTTATGTATCGACATATTAGACGATGAAGATCAAGATGACCGATACCGATCGTCGAATAAAATGGTGAAGGGTGTAATTTTTGAAGCTACCTGACGAAAAAAGCCTTCTAGGGCCTTCCTCCCCCTCTCTCTATATATATAAGAATAATGGAGTAAAGAAGCTTGAGAAGGCTTTTTTATTAGACGGCGCAAAATAATACACCCTCCACCAATTTTTTCAACGATTGGCATTCGTTGTCATCTTTATAATCTTAAATGTGAATACACCAAATTTCATGTGATTCTAACATATTTTCACCGTTGATTTAGTGGGTGCAAATTTAACGGTTTACCGATAATAGAACTCTTTATATTGTTAAATCAACGGTAAAAAAATGTTAGAATCACATGAAATTTGGTGTATCCATGTTTTAGAAGATAAAGAAAATAATGGTAGGTGCTGATCGTCAAATAAAATGGTAGAGGGTGTAGGTTTTTGACACCACCTAAAAAAAAGCATTATAGGGCATCTTTTCTACATTATTCTCTTTGTGTGTGTGGTGGAGGGAGGATAATGGAGGAAAGGTGCCATACGAAAGACAACCCTTTTATGGTGTCGAAAAATACACCCTGCAGCATTTTTTCCGACAATCGGCACATCATTTTCATCTTCATCATCTAAGATGTGGATACATCAAATTTCATGTAATTATATTAGTTTTTCACCGTAGAATTAGAAATGTAAAAAATTCTATTGTTGGTAAACTGTTAATTTCGCACCCACTAAATCATCGGTGAAAAAGATGTAGCAATACATTAAATTTGGTGTATCCACATCTTAGATGATGAAGATGAAAATGATGGGTGCTGATTGGCAGAAAAATGGGGGAGGGTGTATTTTTTCGACGCCGTGGAAGAAAATTCCCTCTTATGGCATCTTTTCTATATATATATATATATATATATATATATATATATATATATATATATATATATAGAGAGAGAGAGAGAGAGAGAGAGAGAGAGAGAGAGAGAGAGAGCGCAGTTCCGTTAGGGTGAGTTCGTGTTTTTTTCAAATTCACGGACTTTTTCGTAGGACCTCTTTTCAACAATCCGTTTCGTCCAAGGTGTTCTACACGTCTTAGATATTGTATGAATAAAAAATCATATCGAATGGAAGTGTTTTGCATGTGCAAAATGTATGGATTTATTTCAGCCGTGCAGTTTTTAAAATTTTTAAACAAGGATTTGCACATACAAAACACTTCCATTCGATATGATTTTTTATCCGTACACTATCAAGACGCGTAGAACACCTGGACGAAACGGATTATTGAAAGGAGATCTCATGAAAAAGTTCGTGAATTTGAAAAAATAAGAACCCGCTCTAACGGATCCAATATACATATATATATGTATGTATACATACATACATGTATGTATGTATGTATACATACATACATGTATGTATGTATGTATACATACATACATGTATGTATGTATGTATACATACATACATGTATGTATGTATGTATACATACATACATATACATACATATACATACATACATATACATACATATACATACATACATATACATACATATACATATATAATGGAGCAAAGGTCTCATGGAAGGGAATTTCCTCTTATGGCGTCGAAAAAATACACCCTCTACGACTTTTTTCAACGATCGGTGTCCATCACCATCATCTTTATCATCTAAGATATGGATATACCATTCTACCAATTTTTCACCTTGAATTATCAATGTAAAAAATTATATTGTCGGTAAACCGTTAATTTTGCACCTACAAAATCAACGGTGAAAAAATTGTAAAATCATATGAAATTTGGTGTATCTACATCATAGATGATAAAGATGAAATTGATGGATGCCAATCATCGTGAAAAATGGTTGATTAGTTTGCCAAAAGGTGTTTGTATGTGCTATAAATAACCGCAATCAAGACGGTGTCGCAAATAGCTAGCCGCGATGAGTACAGGTTCTCCGCAGGGAAACATGAATTTCATTTCTTGTTTTAGACGAGTTGATAAAAGAGAGAAGAGATTGTTGTCGTTTTATTTTAAGATGGATAGAAAATTGTATAATAGAAAGCTTTGTAGGGTTTATAGGACTTGGAAGTTAATGGATGAAAGTTTAGAAATAATTTTTTTTTATTTTTTAATTGTTTAAAACTAGAAAGAGATTGCAATGAATGTGGATTAGGGTACTTGGAGGGAATTAGGGTTTCCCACTACTGCCCTTGTCCTTCCATTGATCTCTATTTATCTCAAACCCTTAACAAATCAAGTATTAACTAATCTCAAATCGTGGTCGTGGCTATCCTTAATTGATAGCATGCCCGATAAGAGAATTAACATTTATTTGGATAAGATTTATAAACATTAAAACATCAAAAAAGCTGTAAAGGGATTTTTCATCCATCATTCTACCATATCCTACAAAACCTAGCAAGCAAGAATTTACTCGTTCATGATTATTAGCGTAGTAAAAGAGAGGTGGAAAATGAATGAACCCATAATTAAAATTTAAAAGTGCGGAAAGTAATGAAGAAAAGTAATGAGGAAAGTAAATGCGACAAAAAATAAAAGAAAAGACTACCTTTATTGATCAACTAGTGCATTATAAATTGCTCGCTGAAAAACTAAATTACAAAAACTTAGTTGCTCGCTAAATCTCTATCTAGATCGATAGGTAGATGAATGTATAAATAGATATTTGAATGTACAGCTCTCGGTCCTTTATATAGTCTCTGAAATTAGAAATCTTAGATACTATATTGGAGTATGTAATATTATGATCAAATCCCTGAAATTCCACATTTAACGGCCCAGAACCGACCGCGGAACTGCCGCCTTTAGCCACGTTTGACCGCGGATCCGCCGCCCATGTGTGGGTTTGTGACTTGGGAATTTTTCCGGCATTTTCTATCGATATTTAGAGATCCTCTTGATAGAAAAATTCTAAAAATATTGCTCTTACTCTCTGCCGTTGCTAGATTTCTCGATTTGGTTCTAATATTTGACAGATCCGGTTTGATATTCCGATTTGACGTAGATTTTCTATTTAGATTTCAGACCTGAACTAATATCTGCTCAATATCTTAAATCAAATTGTTAGTTGTAATTCTTATTTTTGAGATATTATTTCAACCATTTATATGGTATGATATCTTAAAAATATTGATTAGGAATATTTGACATGATATGCATATTTTAATTAATAATATTTCATTTAAATATTATAAACATATATTTTCTCTAATTATATTAATTATAAATGAAGAAATATATGATAATAATCTTTTTACAAATAAACCCTTATATGTTTTTTATTTACAATTAACACCTTTTAGTTATTAATAATAGTAGGGAAAATGTTTATACAAATGTGCAATATTTTTGACTAATCAAATATCTCCATATATATCTTTGATCATCCCGAGCAAACTATTTATTAAAAAAGAAAAAGAAAAACCTAGTATACTTTCGTAGGCAACACGTTACACTTAGATCGTGCAACAAGCCTTTAAACCTCTGGGAGTCCCTAGTAGGAGGAGTGTTGTCTCCTGAGGGTTTTCAGTAGATTACACCCACAAAATCCTAAAATAAGATAAAGAAGATAAAAATTACATGCAAAAATAAGAAACATATAAAAGAAAAAAATTGAAAATAAGAGTTTCAAACCACACTAGCTTTTAAGTTGTCATGAGCCATATCTTAATAGTCATGATAAGATATCAGAAATCTTATCATCCCTCATTAAAACATAGTCTTTAGTCTTCCTCCCTACCTATCCTCCAAATATCAATCATATACCCCTACGTGTGTGTAAAAGACAACCCTACACTTGGAGAATTCAATTCAAGCTATCATACCCTTTGTTTATATTCCTTAGTACTTTTTAGTCGGTGAATATTTTAGATGGAATTGTTCATACATTCTTCATGCGACCGTTAATATTTCTTGAGGTACCGACCAACCGATTACCGAATGTGCTCACTTATTAAGGTGTAATTAGCAATATCCTAATTTTGCAACATCTAAGTCTTAGTAGTGACTCTCAAATCAGTTGGTCTAAGGCACTAAGTGATAAGGCACCATCGCTATATTTTTTTATGTTGCCTTAAGTAATTACAAAACCAGTGTTCATTTTTCATCACCATTTATATTTTATGTGTCATTTATATTTTGTTAATTTATATTTTTTTTTCTTCATACTAAGCCTTTTAGACAAGAGCATTTCAAAGTATCCTCTACTATCCTAAGTTTCAAGATGTGTGTAAGTGCGTATAGTAGGGTATCAACGTTCAGAAGTTTGGACCCAAGAATAGGGACTATTTTTCAGACTTATTTCTATCCGCAGTTAGTGATTCCTTTATCTTACTAACCCTTGGGACAACAGCTCATGACTACGTATTACTAGCTTCGTTTTAAAACATCTAATTTTCTTACATTTCTTAAATCTCTTCCTTTTTTGCATATGTATTTTCACTTTCTAAATTTTATTTTCTAAATTTTTTTATGCAATGCAATATTTACATATGATACGTGAATATATACAAACCATCCTTACAAACCATCCCCCCAAACTTGTTTGCAACAATGTCCTCACTGATGTTGTCCTGTAAGCTCAAAACCTGAAGACTAAAAGGAATAGTTCAGTAAGATGGTATAAAGAAGGGGTCAAGAGTGAATAACCGTGAAATCCTCCTCCAAACTTGTTCTTGGATCATAATCGTGCAAAAATTTCTAGAGCCATTTAAAAATATTTTTCTTCTTCCCCCCAAACTTAAGTAAAACAGTATTTTCATTACTAAGTATTGAAATTAACATAAGAGGGAATAAATATTATCGGTCTATATAAAACTTTACAAACACCAAAAGTCAACACCAACCATTTAAATATTTTATCAATGTAATACCATGGTTGGTAGAACATCGTGTAACGGATATACATATATAAGACTTGAGACTGTATAAAAATGAAGGATGTATCATGTCTCAAGTAGAAGAAACAGAAATAAGAGTATCGAGAAGAAATGAAGCGGAGGAAAGAGAAGAGGTGTAATCGAAAGGATTTACGTCTCGGTTGGTAAATACGAAAAAGTGATGGTGAACGAAAATGAAAATGTGTAAGATAAGGAATGGGTGGAATTTTTGTATTCTCGTATACGATAAGAAGAAGGGGTGGCGGTTCAACTTCTTCGGCCTCAAAGGGAGGCGCATGAATTTCCGGTTGAGATTGATTCATCACAACATCCAAGTCTTTAAGGAACGCGAGCTCTTTGGCGCAAATACTTTCGAAACTCTCATCAATGTTCTGAATGATGATCTCATTGGAAAGAAAAAAATCAGTGTCCATGTTAGTGGAATAGGCAGATTCACTAGGAAGGTTGAAAATTTCGAGGCCAATGTATTGCGCACCAGTATTCAAAACACTCGATTCATCAGAAATTATGGAGGTAGGAAACTAGAAAAGCTCATCTCCCTCATTCTAAAAAGAGTCTAAATCAAGTGGTTTTTCAAGAATCATAGAACTTGAGATATCGGAGTGTGATTTATCAAACTTCGGTGGAATTGAAAGAAAACGAGAAGAAGAACTAAAGAAAGTATGTGATGTAATGGGTAAACAAACTTGGGTGTCGAGTATTGTTGAACCGGATATGGGGGATGAAGGCTGATTATCGTTTTGCATATCGGATAGGTTGGTGGTAAGAATAGGATTGCTTAAATGTACAGGAAGATACTCACATTCAATGGAGAGGACATGATGGGTCGGTGAATCCAACTCATCCAACATAGCGGATTCATCTTCAAAGATATTCTAATTACCGCTCTCATTAACACCTTCAGTCAAATCAAACGAACAGTTCTTTAAAAATCATCAATTATACTATCCTCAATCGATGGAGCATTAGGTTCACTTGATAGAATAGGAAGGTTTGAAATGTCAAGTGTAGTCGAATAATGATCGATTTGATTTGGAATGGTGTAAGGCTCTCTTTCACACTCATTATTGGGTAAGTCAAACATGTTATTCTCGGGCACCTCCTCAATTAGATTATTAAGCTGTTTATCATTAAATACATTCGGTTGGGGTTCAGGATGGATGGTGTCGAGATCAAAAGAATTGGTTTTGGCTTGACTTGGGGGGATCCCTTGTTCTTTCTCTCTTCTCAATTCTAACTCTATTTCAGGACTGGACATGGTTTGTGAAGAATTTTCAATGAAGGATTCCCTTTGAATCGTGGAATTTCCTAAATGATGTTCAGAAGTATTGTCTAGATAAGGCGCAAAAGTTGAGTATAGTTGGAATGTGTTTAATTGTTGGTTACGGACGAGTTCAATGTGTTCCGCAATCGACATGGGTTTACGAATTGCCGTATTAGCCTCAAGAGAAGTATCAACATGAGAGGGTGTGAAAGTTTGGTACTGTTGATATGAGTTAGAAGGGTGCATCTAAGTTTCATAAACAAGATTAGGATCAATATTATGATATGAATAATATTGAGATTGGGTGTTTAGTTGGCGACTGGTTATTGCTATTTGCTCAACAATGGTCATGGATGTAAAAGTTGTCATATTCGCATCAAAACGAGTATCAACATTTTCATATGGAAATGATTGTTATTTTAACGGTTTTGGAGCAGTGAAAGGTATGAAATTTTGGCTACGAGCCTTCACAATATGCTCAGCAATGGACATGCGTTTAGAAGTTACCGTATTCGCCTCAAAAGGAGTATCAACATTCCCATATGAAAATGATTGTAATTTTTGTCCTAACGGTTTTGGAGCAGTGAAAGGTATAAAACTTTGGTTACAAGCCTTCGCAATATGCTCAGCAATGGAGACGTGTTTAGAAGTTTTCTCACTAGCTTTAAAAGGATTATCAACATAAGAAGGTATTGAGTTTTGACGCGGTTGATAGGACTTTGAGTGAGGTATCCAACTGTTATTTCTAGCGCGCTCTATCCTATTCCTTAAAGAAATGGTAGGGTCGGAATTTATACCAAAGCAATTACGATAATAAGAAATATCTGGTTGTGGATAGCAAAGCTCGTCAAGAGTTGATCGTTTTGGGTTACCAATTATAAGATAATGAAAAGAAAAGAAGGTGAACTGGTAAATATATATATATATATATATATATATATATATATATATATATATATATTTTAAATAAAATTTTTGAAATTGTTTTGCTTTGAAACAGGGACTCGATTCAACCAATCACAAATGCGCACAAACAATCTCTAAAGCTAAGGTCACTTAGGTTAAGTCACTAGACCGTTCCTAGACTTTCAAAGGACAAGACGTAGGATCAATTCTCTACCACCTCCTTATCAATCTTACGGCCAGGTAAGTGTCAGGTAAGTGGGAGGTATCTGCTATACGAATCACCGAAATAGTGGTCCTAATTAAGTAACCACTTTTCTTAGTCACACTTGTCTAGACACCACAAGAGAAATACGGATAAGCAATAAATTACCCACGACCCTCCTTTGTCCTAATTGAGCTCGAATGTCCTTAGAGCCTTGGTTTAGATTTTTTTTATTAATGTAAGGTAATGCGTATGCTTATTTGTGATTTGTGGGGCTTAGTAAGGGTTAGTAAGGGTGATAAAATCCCCATATAATTTGAATTTGGGTTTATTGCCCCTTAATGTCCGTTTTAGATATGCAAAACAAACCAAAATCTAAAACACGCAAAAAGATTTTTAACGGTGATATTTGCAAAGAATCCTGCTGGTCAAAATAGTTTATTGGTGGTTTAGAGGAGAGAGAAAGACGCTAGGAGAATACCAGAGAGATTTGGGGGCCCAACTTCTCACTTTGGCTGCGCTTCCGCCGCCAAAAGCCATTTTAAGCTGCGGTTCCGCCGCCCTATAATGAGATCTCCCCTCCAAATTTTGGCACAACACTTTAATGCTCTTCTGTTCCTATTTGATAATCTCTGAATCTCTTATGGTTTGATCCAAGTGCTCTAGATTTCTCACAAAACTCGCACAAAAATCGTTAAAAATCCAAAATCCAGTTTTTTATATTATTTTTTTATGTTCTCTGGTTTTATATTCGAAATCATCCCGGATAACAAAAAAATAATTACGATCGTTTCCCCGGCAACGGCGCCATTTGATTGGATGTGAAAAGGTGTTTGTATGTTGTGCTGTAAATAACCGCAATCAAGACGGTGTCGCAAATAGCTAGCCGCGATGAGTACGGGTCATCCGTAGGGAAACGTGAATTTCTTTTCTTGTTTTAGACGAGTTGGTAAAAGAGAGAAGGGATTGTTGTCTTTTATTTTAAGATGGATAGAGAATTGTATAATAGAAAGGCTTGTAAGGTTTATAGGACTTAGTAGTAAATGGATAAAGGTTTAGAAATAATTCTTTTTATCTTTTAATTGTTTAAAACTAAAGAGATAGCGATGAATATGGATTAGGGTTCTTGGAGGGAATTAGGGTTTCCCACTACTGCTCCTTGTCCCTCCATTGATCTCTATTTATCTCAAGTCCTTAACAAAACAAATATTAACTAATCTTAAATCGTGGTCGTGCCTATCCTTAATTGATACCGCGCCCGATAAGAGGGTTAATATTAATTTTGCTAAGATTTATAAACATTAAAACATCAAAAGCAATTAAGGAATTTTTCATCCATTATTCTACCATATCCTACAAAGCCTAATAAGAAAGAATTTACTCGCTCATGGTTATTAGCGTAGTAAAAGAGAAGTAGAAGATGAATGAACCCATAATTAAAATTTAAAAGTGCAGAAAGTAATGCGGAAAGCAAATGCGACAAAAAAAAAGAAGAAAATACTTTCTTTATTGATCAACTAGTGCATTACAAATTGCTCGCTGAAAACCTAAATTACAAAAACCTAGTTGCTCGCTAGATCTCTCCCTAGATCGACGGGCAGATGAATGTATAAATAGATGATTTGAATGCACAGCTCTCGGTCCTTTATATAGTCTCTAAAATTAGAAACCCTATATGCTATATTGGAGTATGTAATATTACGATCATATTCCTGAAATTCCACTTCCAACGGCCTAGAACCGACCGCGGAACCACCGTCCTTAGCCACGTTTGACCGTGGATCCGCCGCCCATGTATGGGTTTGTGACTTAGGAATTTTTCTGGCATTTTCTCTCGATATTTGGAGATTCTCTTGATATAAGATTCTGAAAATATTGCTCTTACTCTCTGCCGTTGCTAGATTTCTCGATTTGCTTCTAATATTTGGCATATTCGGTTTGATATTTCGATTTGACGTGGATCTCCTATTTAGATTTCAGACCTGAGCTAATACCTGCACAATATCTCAAATTAAATTGTTAGCAGCATTTCTTATTTTTGAGATATTATTCCAACCATTTATATGATATGACATCTTAAGAATATTGATTAGGAATATTTAACATGATATACATATTTTAATTAATAATATTTCATTTAAATTTTATATGCATATATTTTCCCTAATTATATTAATTATAAATGAAGAAACATATGATAATAATTTTTTTACAAATAAACCCACATATGTTCTTTATTTACAATTAACACCTTTTAGTTATTAATAATAGTAGGAAAAATGTTCATACAAATGTGCAATATTTTTGACTAATAAATGGTGGATGTCATAGGTGGAAATCCCCTCCTATGGCATCTTTTCTACATTATTCTCCCCCCCTTCTCTCTCTCTCTCTCTCTCTATATATATATATATATATATATATATATATATATATATATATATATATAGTGTTCTACTAATATCCCATCGGAAGGATTTCGAAACAATTGTTTCCCATTTTTTTATCATTAGATTAAATTTGGGATTCGTGCATTCAATTATATTATTTTTGGTAACAAATGAAAGGTTTTATTCATAGTTGTTAGCATACATCCTAAGCTTAATCTAATGGTGAAAAGTGAGAAGAATTTGTTTTCAAGTCTTTCCGATAGGATCCTAGTCGAATTATATATATATATATATATATATATATATATATATATAATAAATGAAAGGTTTTATTCATAATTGTTAGCACACTCCTATTCTCCGCCGAAAAGACGCGACCGGGACGTTGGGACGTCTGGCATGAATTTCGAGGGCAGATGCTATTTGGTGCTATCCGTCCACCTCTCTGAAAATGCCAAGTTGATTTATGGTACCGTGTATTGGAAGTTTAGATGGATGCGGCCGTTGTAGCAGACTTCGTCAGATTCCCCCTCGTTTGAGAGGTTTTTGATTGTGGGAACGCTCTTCCCTGTAGGCGCAAGCCCCTGCAGTTAATTACGCTACCGCATCGCGGTAACCACTTTCTCCTTCTCCAGATGGTCATTTCGTGTCGTGTATGTTTGTTTTATTTTTGGTTACCCGTAGATTGTAAACAGAGACTAATTTATGTTGTCGCCCGTAGGGCATGGATTAGTCCAAATCCGTATTTTCTTATATTTGGGTTTGGGTTGGGTTTAAGGATCGTTAATCTCATTTGAGACTAAGATCAACATAAACGTTTGTTGAGGATACGTTAGTCTAATTTTTAGACTAAAATCTACTCAACAGTTTGTTAAGAATACTTAGTCTAATTTTAGACTAAGATATACTTAACAGGATCATTTAGATACAACAAAAGAGCATTTGGACTCTATTGTTTTAGTTTAGGGACTTTGCAGTCCAGTTTAAAGACGTCATAGTCTATAAAGTTTAAGGACATCATAGTCCATGAGTTTAAGGACCCCACAGTCCGTGAAATGTCTGGTTGTCGGGACCCGTCACCTCTCTGAAGACATTGAAGGATTACAATGACAAATATCAGAGGAGTGAAGAGATATACCCTTGAACCAATATTGGTTGAGAGATCTGTAGTCCAATTTGGGACTAAGATCAAAGATTTATGAGTATATGGGCTCAATTAATCTGAATTGGAGATCTGTGGCCAACTTGGGCTCGGCCCAATCATTTGAAATGTTGGACATTTAATTAGGCTCAGTCCTTTTTCATTTAACAATGCTGAGTATTGGTCCTGACAACTTTTGTCTTTTATTGGATGCTGAGCACTCATTATGGCTCTGGGCATTATCATTTAAAGAACAGTTTAGGCTCTTTATAGGCAGCTTTGCGCTCTGAGAATTAGTTCTCTCTTATAAGAGACTTTGTCTCATGGATCTAAGAACAAAGTTCTTATTTTATAGGAGATATTTCAATCTCTTATGTTCTTGGTGAAAGGCTTTGCCTTTATGGATCTGTGATCCTAAGAGAATTGAATTATTCTCCCCCATTTTTATAATGAGATGTTATAATCTCTTTTGTGAAAGACAATTTATCTTAAAGATCTATGATCTAGTATAAGAACTAAGTTCTTTTCCTGATAAGATTTTTTATCTCTCTGTTTTTACCTTGAAGAAGAGTTCTTCTGCCGAGAGCTTGTTCTTCTCTCTGAAATTTCTCAAAGTTTATGGAGGGGTTCCTCTCTATGAGACTTGAAGTCTTGGGGCCCTTATATAGGGCAAGCTGATTTGTTGAATCAGTTGAAGAGATCTTTTCTCTAATTGATTTGGGGATTTCCCCACCGTTGGATCTTTGATCCTAGGGCTTCTTATTTACAGAAGGCAGTCTTCTTATTTTTAACAAGATTGGGAAATATTTCCCCACACAGAATTTATTCTGTATTTTAGTGATTTTTAATCACCATTGGATCATTGATCCGACTGTGCTCTGATTTACAGAGCAAAATCTTTTTGTTTGGAAAGATTCTGAAGAATATTTTCTTAACAGAATTTTATTCTGATAACTTGATGATTTATCATCTTCGTTGGACCTTTGATCCAACGGTGGGAAACATTTAGTTTCAGCGCTAGCGCACTCGTGCTCTGCACGTGAGCGCTGCTTTAGAGCGCTGGCGCTCTTAGCGCGAGCGCTGCTTGCTGGCGCTTTTATGAACTACTGCTTCATTTCAAATTTTGAAAATTTGAACAGAGCTTTACTCTGATTGGGGGAAACAAATGCCCCCCACCGTTGCGCTCACGTGGCTCACACGTGAGTGCAGCGGTGGCGGCATCTGCACCCTTAGATCAACTTAGAAGTTGAAACGGCTCTCGGTGCATATAAATAGGGCCTCTGGCCCTTTGAGATGATCTCTGTTCATCTCCTTGCTTTTTCTTTCTGAGAATTATTTCTCCTTCAGAGCACAGCTTTCGTCTTACGAATTTTCTTAGGGACAGAACTCTGTCAAAAATTTAGGTAAAGATTAAATCTTTCTAAGGTTTCACCCATTAACAGAGCTTTGCTCTTTTCGAATCATATAGATTTTTAGGGTTTCTCAATAGAGCTTTGCTCTTCATAGATCTATAGAGATCTTTCTTAGGGTTTCTTAACCCATTAACAGAGCTTTGCTCTTTTCAAATCATATAGATTTGTTAATATTTCATGAAAACTCTTAGAGTTTGTTCATAGATCTTGAAGATCTCGGAATTTTTGATTCATTAAAAAGCTTTGCTTTAAGTTTTCTGATGGGTTATTCTATCATTTTACAGATCATGGCTCTTAGAATTTTTCTTGGGAATTTTTATTCCTTTCATAATTGATTTTGACATGTGTCACTCTTGTCTGCAAAGCGTTGCTCTCGAGGAGTTTAACTCCTTGACTCGAAGAGTCTCTTATTAAATGAGAATCCTTTTTAGGATCCCACCTTAATTGCACAAATTTGAATCTTTTGGGTGTTTTAATCAGCACTTGTTTTCTTTACGCGAATATCAAGAGTTGTCTGAATCCCCGTGTTTTGATCAGTCTGTCCGTTAAACTTCCACTGGTTTTCATTTTCAGGTGCTATGGCCACTCATTTGTATGACCTTGACGAAATTATTTCTTATGGGGATATTCGCACATAAGGACTCTACCAAAATCAGGAGTTCACCAACGCTCAGTGCGCCGAAATTATGCGTCGCTTTGATGAATATAATGGTCGACTGCTTCCTCGTCGTTCCGCTCTTTTGAAGCTCATTGTGAGAGTGATCTGGGAAGCACTTCCTTTATTCTATACAGGCATGCCGCTTAAGACATTGGATGATACCGAAGATAAGGTACAATCAGTGTATCTGATGGGCCTAATTTCAAAGAAAATGCGAGATAGTCTTGTTGATATTCTGCATCAAACTTTCCAACAGGCGACGATAATCGCTGCCTATCGAAGGACGGAGGACATCAGTGAAGATCCTGACACTTGCGAGCACGAGAGAAAGCATACGAGAATGGTCAGAGAGGCTAGAAATATTTTAGATGGCCTTAATTTTGAATTTCTTAATCCATGTCCTGGATTTGATGTTTTGCCATTGTAAACATTTTAATGATGCTTTTGTTTACTGTTTTCATCAATATAAGAATTTTCTGAAGTATGAATGGAAAATTCTGCGTTTCCGTTCTTTTATTTTCTGCGTTAAACCATTTCATATATACATGAATGGGCGCACTCTGAATTCTTAACTGAATGCGAATCGAATGTTCTCTTTATTTTCTTGCATGGTATGTGGTTGATGTCTGTAGGTTATGCCTTTTGTTTTGACTTGGCGCGAAGCAGTTTGCGCGTTCTTGAGTAGCATCTCCATTTTTCTAGCATGTAATTTCGGCAAAGGTGGTCTGTATATGAGAACAATGCATCTTGCACTCTTTGTAAAGTAGTGATGGCTTAGGAAACAGGTTCAGATCTGCCGGCTAAGACTTTTCAACTTTATGAGCCGTGAGGGTCTCATAAAGACTTTTTTTCCCTACGAGTCGAGAGGATTTTCTCCCTACGAGTCGAGAGGATCCCGTAGGTGTATTTTCTCTTTAGGAGTCGTGAGGGTTCCTAAGTGTGCTTTTCTCTTGAGAGTCGTAAGGATCTCACAAGAGAATTTTCTTCCTTATAAGTCGAGAGGACTCGTAAGTGATTGATGAGTTGACCTGTACCCGAATCAAAGCATTGCTTTGACGGGAAGGTCGAGGGTTGACTTTGGCCGTTTTCCACGGGATCAGGATTGACTTTGGCCGTGTTCTACGGGGTCGGGGGGTTGACTTTAGCCATATGGGGTCAGGATTGACTTTGGCCATACGGGGTCAGGATTGACTTTGGCCATACGGGGTCAGGATTGACTTTGGCCATACAGGGTCAGGGTTGACTTTGGCCATACGGGGTCAGGATTGACTTTGGCCATACGGGGTCAGGATTGACTTTGGCCATACGGGGTCAGGGTTGACTTTGGCCATACGGGGTCAGGATTGACTTTAGCCATATGGGGTCAGGATTGAATTTAGCCACATGGGGTCAAGATTGACTTTAGCCATACGGGGTCAGGAGTTGACTCTCGGTTGTCTGTGCACCGCCGAGTCCTGGAACTAGGGACTTTGTCGTGGTTCCGCTTTGCTGACATTGTGTCTGCTGTAACGAGACGAATGTTGGGGTGGTCTCTAGGTTGTCTATGAACCGTCAAGATTTGAAACTAGTGATTTTTCCATGGTTCCAAGGTTGATTGTCGTGTCTGAATCCTACTGGAATGAGGATGAACGCTCTTGTGGGTCTGCAGGCTGTAGATGCGGCTGTCGAGACTTGGAACTAGGGATTCTGCCGTGGCTCCAAGATAGATTGTCACGTCCGAATCCTGCTGGAATGATGAGGAACGCTGTTGTGGGTCTCCAGGCTGTAGATGTGGCCGTCGATACTTGAAACTAGGGACTCTTCCATGGATCCGAGATTGATTGTCGCGTCCGAATCCTGCTGGAATGAGGAGGAACGTTGTTGTGGGTCTCCAAGCTGTAGATGTGGCCGTCGAGACTTAGAACTAGGGACTCTGCCGTGGCTTCGAGATTGATTGTCGCGCCCGAATCCTGCTAGAATGAGGAGGAACGCTGTTGTGGGTCTCCAGGCTGTAGATATGGTCGTCGAGACTTGGAACTAAGGACTCTGCCGTGGCTCCGTTTGGCTAACGTCGTATATTCATGCAGAGACACTGATTTCTCTGCGGGTCGGCGCGAATCGAGATGTTCTCATCAAGGACGTTGATTTCCCTGAATCGAGGTATTTGCCAAGGACACTAATTTCCTCGGAGTTGAGACGAATCGAGAGATTCCTGCAAAGACTCTGATTTCCTTGCGGGTCGGCGCGAATCGAGATGTTCTCGTCAAGGACGTTGATTTCCATGAATCGAGATATTTGCCAAGGACACTGATTTCCTCGGAGTTGAGACGAATCGAGAAATTCCTGCAAATACTCTGATTTCCTTGCGGGTCGACGCGAATCGAGATGCTGTCGCCAAGGACGCTGATTTTCCTGAATCGAGGTATTTGCCAAGGACACTAATTTCCTCACAGTTGAGACAAATCGAGAGATTTCTGCAAAAACACTGATTTCCTTGCGGGTCGAAACAAATCGAGATGCTCTCGTCAAGGACGCCGATTTCCCTGAATCAAGGTATTTGCCAAGGACACTGATTTCCTCGGAGTTGAGACGAATCGAGAGATTCCTGCAAAGACTCTGATTTCCTTGCGGGTCGACGCGAATTGAGATGCTCTCGTCAAGAATGCTGATTTCCCTGAATCGAGATATTTGCCAAGGACACTGATTTCCTCGGAGTTGAGACAAATCGAGATATTCTTGCAAAGACACTGATTTCCTTGTGGCTCGACGCGAATCGAGATGCTCTCGTCAAGGACGTTGATTTCCCTGAATCGAGGTATTTGCCAAGGACACTGATTTCTTCGGAGTTGAGACGAATCGAGAGATTCCTGCAAAGACACTGATTTCCTTGCGGTTCGACGCGAATCGAGATGCTCTCGTCGAGGACGCTGATTTCCTTGAATCGAGGTATTTGCCAAGGACACCGATTTCCTCGGAGTTGGTTGACTTGTTTCCGAGACGGAGCGTTGATCCGGCGGGGAGGTCATTGGTTGATTCTAGGTTGTCTGTAGACCGTAGAGTCTTGGAACTAGGGACTTTGTCGTGGCTCCGTTTGGTGATGTTGCGTCCGAATCCTGTTGGAATGAGGAGGATCACCGTTGCTGATTTTTAGGCTGTAGATGTTGCCGTTAAGATTTGGAACCAGGGACTTTGCCATGGCTCCGTTTCGTTGTGTCGCTTCCGTGCCCTGCTGGCATAAGAAGGAACGCCGTTGTTGATCTTCTGGGATGCAGATATTACTTTTGAGATTTGACTTTCCCTTTTGACAGGATCTGGTAGGGGACATGTGGTTCCCTTTTCGTTTATGCCCCTGGATTGTATACAGGGATTGATGCGATCTCATTTGTAGGGCAAAAGTTTCATTTTATATGTATTATTTTTCTTTCCGCGATGCTTTATAATTTTAGCTTTTTGTATCGCGAAAGTCGCGATTGCCCAATCATTTCGGCTATTTTTTGCGGTGCCCAATCATTTCGGCTATTTTTCTTTTTACTCGCTGCTTTTTATTACGAGTTGCCCAATCATTTCGACTATTTTGTGTATATATGTTTTACTTGCCGATTTTGTTGCAAGTTGCCCCATCATTTCAGCTATTTCATATGCATTTTTTGGCTCACTGATTTGATTTTATTTTTGTCGCGAGTATGGAACTTGGTGTCTATTACCAGTCTTAGCATCAGCATCGCTGCGACTGGAATATTACCAGGAGCGAATCATCATTTGCCGTGAACGAACTTGGAATTTGATTCCGATTCAAGCATCAGTATCGCTACAACTGGAACATTGCCAGGAGCGAATTATTATTTGCCTTTGTCGATTTAAACAAAGATGTCTTAGCAAACAGGGTTAGAATCCTGTCGACTAAGGCTTTTGACTTTATGAGCCGTAAGGATCTCATAAAGGTGTTTCTCCTTACGATTCATGAGGATCTCATAGGTGCGTTTTCTTCTTAAGAATCGTGAGGATTCTTAAGTGCGTGTTCTCTTATAAGTCGTAAGGATCTTACAAGAGTGTTTTCTCTTTATAAGTCGAGAGGACTTACAAGTGTTTGTTCACTGTGTGAGCATATCCCTAGTCGCTGGTGGAACTCTGTTAGGGAAATGTTTATTCGTGCCCGCGGATTGTATTCAAGGGTCAATATTGAACCGCTTGTAGGGCAATCTGGGAAATGTGATGGCCTAAGAACAGATTCAGATCCCTGTAGCTTAAAGCTTTTGAATCCTATGAGCCGTGGGGGCCTCAAAGGGGAATTCTCCTTACGAGTCGTGAGGATCTCGTAAGTGTGTTTTCTCCTTAGGAATCGTGGGGATCCCTAAGTGTGTTGCTCCCTTGTGAGTCGTAAGGATCCCACGCAGGTATTTTCTCCTTACAAGGTCGAGAGGACCTTGAAAGTGTCTTTTAACGAGATTGCGCCCTTTCGGGTTTTCACAAACTCGTCGGCAGTGCTGCTGTTTTTACTCACGGAGCCCTTTTGGGTTTTCATCCGTGCCCATCTCGCTTATGGACGTACCGATATTTTTTTTTGCGTCAGCCTTGGGATGTTGCGGTCCGTAGTAGTTTATAGACGTCTCGGTTAGTAGTTAGTTTTTAGGACATTTCGGACCTTTGTTAGTTTTAAGACATCTCGGTCCGCTATTAGTTTAGGGACGCTGCGGTCTATAGTTCTACGTGTTTGGGACGAGGTATCGTTGGATACTATTTTTAGAGTCTAGAATCAAGAAGATAGCGAGCGGACATAGACATCGTCATCTATCATTAACCTGGTTCGCGACTCGTCAGGCGTAGTACTTCTTAAGGAATCGGCCGTTTATTGGTCGGAATGGTCTTTCACCATGCATATTCATAAGCAAGTAAGCCTCACCTTGGTAGATCTTGTCTATGATGTACGGGCCCTCATAATTCGGCTCGAACTTCCCCCGTTTGGCACGATTGGGGATCATAGGTCTCTTGACCACTAGCACGAGTTCGCCTTGGCGAAATTTCCTCGGTCTAGTCAATCTTTCGTATGAGCGCGTCATCTTTGCTTTGTAAGCCTCCAAGTTTTGCTGTGCCATGAGCCGGGTTTCGTCAAGGGAGTCGAGCTCCTCAAGTCGAAGATGAGCATTCTCTTCGTCTGTTAGCTCATAATGAACCGCCACTCGTAGGGAGGGTAGCTCTATCTCCAAGGAGAGTACTGCTTCAGTGCCGAATACCAATGCATACGACGTTGTATTCGTGGCCATTTTGAACGTGGTCCGATATGCCCAGAGAGCTTCTTGCAGTCTCTCGTGCCAGTCCTTCTTATTTCTGGACACCGTCTTCTTTATGATCTTCGTCAAGGTTTTGTTGAAAGCCTCAGCTAGACCGTTAGCTCGAGGATTGTAGACCGAAGAGTATCTCCAGTCTATATTATGTTGTTGTACGAAGCGGCTGATTTTGTGACTTTTATAGGCTGGCCCGTTATCGAAGATAATCCGTCGCAGAGTACTGAACCGATAGATGACGTGTGTCTTGAAGAAATGGAGGATATTCTCTGTCTTCACTTCTCTTAGCGGTACTGCTTCTGCCCACTTGGAGAAGTAATCAATTGTCACCAATATGAACCGATGTCCTTTGGACGATACTGGTTTTATAGGCCCGATTATGTCGGTTCTCCACATCTCGAACGGCCAACTAGCCACTGTTGGGTGCAGCGGGTTTAGATGTTGGTGGATGAAGTCCCTATGAATTTGACACGAGTGGCACTGCTTCGCGTATTCGAGGCAGTCTTGGACCATTGTGGGCCAATAGTAGCCCATCCTTTTGATCTTCAGTTTCATTTCGGCCCAGCTTGGTGAGAACCACAGAGTCCATCATGAGTTTCTTGGACGACTCTCCTTTCTTCTTCAGGCCCCAGGCATCTTAGCCATAGAGAATCAAATGATCTCTTATATAGAGTGTCATTGGCGAAGGCGAAGGATAAAGCTCGTTTCATGAGCTGATTTCTCGAGGATGCATCTTCAGGTGTTTGACGGGATTTGAAGTAGTGTATAAAGACTTCTCTCCAATTCTTAGCCTTTTTCTGGTCTTTTATTTGTAGGGTCATCGGCTTGATTACTCCCTTTTCTTCGGACGACTCGAGAGATATTTCTGCCGGTGCAAGAACCCGACGGCTTTGCACAACGATCCTTACGTCATCGAGGTTCTCATCGGCCAGTTCTTTAGCGAGCTTGGCTAATGCATCCGCCTTGCTATTTTCCGTGCGCGGTATGCTTACCAGGGCGTAGGAGGGAATTTGAGCCAGCAATTGTTTCACTCTCTCACCGTATCTCACCAACTCTGTTTTGCACGTTTGATAGTCGCCATTTACTTGACTAACGACTAGCTGGGAGTCTCCGTATATGAGGAGGTTTTCAATTCTCATGTCGACAGCGATCTCAAGACCTGCTATCAAAGCTTCATATTCGGCTTCATTGTTCGTCCTCGGCTCTGTTAAAGAGAAGGCGAAGCGCATTATCCCTCCTTGTGGAGTCACGAAGATGAGGCCTACACCAGATTTGATTATGAGGGTACTGTGCTCTCGCTTCTTCATGGAAGATGCCCCGTCAAAGTAGAGTTCCATCGGGTGTCACTCTTTCCTTTCTCCCCATCGATTGTGTCAAACGCGTGCTCGTCTGGCAATTCACATTTTAGGGGTGAATCGGCAGGTAACGGATGCTCAGCGAGGAAGTCGGTGATGGCCTGGCCTTTCACTGCCTTGAGTGGACGATAAGTTATCGAGAACTCCATCAAGAGCAGGGCCCATTTAGCGAGTCGTCCTGTTAGTATGGCTCTTGACATCAAATATTTGAGAGGATCCACTTTTGATATGAGATAGACCTCATGCGCCAAAGCATAATGCCGAAGCTTCGTTATAGCGAAGATTAAGGCCAGACAATGTTTCTCGATAAGGGAGTAATTGTTTTCTGCCCCCAAGAGAACTCGACTCAAATAGTAGAGGGTCATCTCCTTCCCTTGATCGTTTTCTTGTGCTCTTAATGCGCCTAGCGAACCCTTAAGGGTAGTTGTATACAGAATGAGAGGCTTTCTCTTGACCGGAGCGGTTAGCACCGGAGAATTCTGTAGGTATTGCTTGATTTCGTCCAGTGCGCTTTGGCATTTGCAATCCCAAACGAACGGGGTTCCCTTCTTCGTTAAATGACTGTATGGGAGGCACTTGCCGGAGAGATTAGCAATGAACCTTCGGATATATGCGAGCTTTCCTTAGAGAGACCGCAGTTACTTGAAAGTTCTCGGCGGAGGCATTTCCATAATCGCCTTGATCTTCGACGGGTCTATTTTGATACCCCGGTGTCGCACGATGAATCCTAGGAATTTGCCCGAGGAAACTCCGAACACGCATTTGAGAGGGTTCATGTTTAAGTTGTATTTCCGTAGACGTTAGAACATTATCTTCAAATGCCACCAATGTTCCTCGTGCTATTTGCTTTTAACCACGAGGTTGTCGATATAGCATTCAACGATTTCATGTATGAGGTCATCGAAAATCTTCTTCATGGCCCTCTAATAGGTAGCGCCGGTGTTCTTCAGACCGAAAGGCATCACTCTGTAGCAGAATATGCCTAAAGGGGTCCGGAAAGCAGTATGCTTCTAATTTTCGGGATGCATCTTTATTTGGTTGTACCCCGATGAGCTGTCCATGAAGGAGATGACTTCTTGAGTGGACGTATTGTCTATCATCAGCTCGGTGACCGGTACAGGAAAATCATCCTTTGGGCAAGCTTTGTTGAGATTCCGAAAGTCTACGCAGATGCGTACTGTCCTATTTTTCTTCATCACTGGGATGATGTTGGCGATCCAGTCAAAATGCTGAACTTCTTGGACAAAGCTGGAGTCGATTAGCTTCTTGACTTCGGCGTTGATGCTCATTTCAAGTTCGAGCCGCATTCTTCTTGGTGTTTGCTTGACTGGCTTGATGTCTGGAGATATCGCCAATTTGTGCACAGCTACTTCTGGATCTAGTCCCGGCATTTTGGAATAGTTCCATGCGAAGCAGTCTTTATACTGCATAAGTACTTATTTGAGTGTTGTCACCTTTTCTTCAGACAACAGCTCACTGACGAACGTTGGTCGCAGGTCATTTGTCGTTCCCTAGTCAATTTTTCTGAGGTTATCTGCAGTAGTATGTATCCCAGCTTCCAGCTCTTTTGGCGCCGGTGGAAACTCTGAGATCACCTTGTCATCATCATTTTTGAAGCACCAAGGGAGGTCAGCCATATCCTCGTGTACTCCTTCTCCTGACAGCGTTATCACGTGACAGGTACGAGATCGCTTCCAAGACCGATATTGATCCGGCTCTACTCTCGCTGCATATGTAGCTTTCGGTTCATACTTCTGTGGCGGGGTTACCCTCCAACTGCTGGATAAAGCGAACCTACCTTGCTGATACTAGTCTTCTACCCAGTTTTTGAATGTGAAACAGTTTTCGAGAGGATGTCCTATCGCTCGGTGATAGGAGTAATAATCCGGGTGATGAACCTCGTTTGCTTGCTCGAGGTGTTTGGACTCCGGGAGGGTAATAATCTAATGTTTATTGACAAGACTGGATATCTTTCTTGTCTTGTCTTGGGGAAAAGAATATGCTCAACCTATCTTCTTTATAAAAGACGGATCCCGGCTGCTCAATTTTCGATCGCGAGGTTTCTTGGACCCGCTTTGCTGCTGTCGAACATTTTTTTGGTTCCTCATTTTGTTTCTACCTCTGCGTCGGGTCTTTTGTATGACGGGCTGGCGACGAAGGGTATCGTCATTCTCCGTAGCCTGCTGAAGGAGGCGCTGCATCCTGGCTTTCTCGTAAATGGCCATTTCGCGGTTATGGTCATCCCGGACCTTTTGACCCGCTTTCCTTATTAGCTTGTCCATCTGTTCTTCGAATGAAGGACTTGGCACTTTCATGGCGGGACCTCATTTTGGTTCAACTACAGTGTCTTTTAACAGAGCATCCCATTCTTCATCGAAATCATGTATAACGTAGCAGCCATGGAATCACTCCTGTTTCTTGGATTGAACATATTCAAGCCCGATCGTTTCCATTCTCCCATTGGGAAATTTTCGCTGAGTTTCGGGGACATTCCAGATCCTGTTGTAGAATTGAGCTTGTCGAGCGGTCTGTTTGAGGGGTATGCCTTGACGCCTTAACAGCCTTTTTAATCCTTCCGTGTAGTATCTGGGCAGACGGATGGGCTGGAGTCTGTCAAGCGTAGAATCGGCACCCTGCCAGATTTCTTTCTCCACTTTGGTTTCCGTGGATTGATAAAAGAGGATTGCCTTTTCATCACTTCGCCTGGGAGGGACGTAGAACGTCTGTAGTTCTTGCACACTATAGGTATCAAGTGCGTCGAGGTCTTTATAATGTTTTTGCGGAACCATAGCGATTTGCAAACTCTGTTCATCGCCAATGAGGGCTTGTATTGATGGCCGAACAGAAAATACTGCATTGACCTCATCTTCAGAGTCGCTGCCAAAGACCAGAATAGGGGTAGACGGTCCCGGTTTGTTGTATCGGGGAGGTCCCGAATAGACTATCTCTTCTTCCTCCTCGGTATTTCTCCCGAAGACCGGAATGGTGGTGATAGCTTTTTGCTTATTCTCCGGCTTATGGAACCTTTTCGTGTCTTCGAAGTCTGGCAAGAAGTATTTTGCATCTTCGTACTTTCGGACTTCATTCACGGAGAAAGGGTTCATCTCCCCTGTTACAGTGTATTCAAGTCCATCTTTAAAATACTTCATACACTGATGTTGTGTAGAAAGGATAATGTTGTACTCGTGTAACCAAGGCCGGCCGAGCAAAGCGTTGTAACAATTCTTGGCGTCAATGACGTGGAACTTGATATCAGTGACGAGCAGCCCAAAGCGTAATGTCAGTATCACAGACCCGAGCGTCTGTGATGACTGGGAGTCGAACCCGAATATTGTGATTTTATCCCGAGCAAGGTGTTGAACGCTCATGCAGATTTCTTTTAGCACCCTCACATTTAGGATATTGAAAGAGGATCCATTGTCAACTAGGATCTTCCCTATCTTAATGTCATGGCAATACCCGGAGACATATAGGGGACGGTTGTGCTCGCATGTTCCGAGGAGGAGATCTTCATCGCCGAAAGTGATGTCAGTTGTGTGAATTTCTTCCAGCTCGTCCTTCATCTTTTCTTCAGCGAGGAAAGATTGAAACTAGTCAGGCTCTTGTAATGCCTTGATCAGAGAATCTCTCGCCTCTTAAGATAGCAGAAGGACGTCGAGAATGCTTAGCTGCGAGGGTATCTTCCTCAGGTGTGCCAGAACAATGTAATCCACCTTGTTTTTCTTGGGCGGGTCCTTGGCTGCCAGCTCTTCGACGACTCGGTCATTGAGTGCGATATCCTTAGGGACTTTTTCTTTCCCCTTATCCTTTTTGTTCGATCCTTTGTTTGCGGGTACGAGATTCTTTTCAGGTAGCGTGCGATTGCGCAGCTGAATATTCTCGCAGGCCTTCATTTCTTCGGTTTCAGAGATGGATTCCTTGAAGAGAGAGCCGAAGGTTATTTCTTCATCAGAATCACTCCCGAATGTGAGAACTTGCGATCCCCCGGAATTAACCACGTGACACTCACCGGCAGTTCTTTTATGCTCATCTGTCGTGCTTCTTTGTTCCCGACGAGTTTTGCGCTTTATCCGCTTGAAATGCTTCCGGTGAGCAACATATCCTTTCCACCAATTTTTAAAGGCGCTGCATTCTTCAGTAGGGTGTGCAATCCTTTGATGGTATAAACAGTAGCTAGGATGTGCATCTGCATCATCAGGGTGTATCCTGCCGGGAGTGTTCCCTTTGGAGGCTGGCAGCTTCATCCCCATTGATAGGGCTTTAGCGAATCATTTCCTCGTCTTGAACCTGCTTTTGTCTACAATGGATGTGCTTTGATCTGGTTAGAGTGCTTCAACCTTTTCATTCAGTCGCCGGCGTTTGGCTTTTTCGAATATGGCCATTTCGCGCTCTCGATCAGCTTTGCTCTTCAGAAGAGCTTTGTTCAGGAATGCGTCAATCATCTCGTCTGACGGTCCTTGGAGTTCCGGTTCGGGATCTGCTCCCAGTTTCTCTGTATCAGGAGCTTCTTCAACATCTACTATCGAGTGAGAGATCACGTGGCAGCTTGCCACATAATCTTCAGGTTCATCTGACGAGTCTTCTCCCTTATCTTTGTCGCTATCTCCGTCTTCAAGGATGTGGTTGAGAAACTCTTGGAGTGTGATCGGGGTTCGCGCCTTTTGGTTGTATTCTTCCAGCGCGTCAATATGTTTTTGCAGGTCTGTGCGCTTGTCATCAGGCTTCACAGGCTTTTTGGTCTTCTTCTTCTTCGAAAACTTTGACGGCTGGGCCTGAGTGTTTTGATTATCGCTACCAATTCTTAGAGTCAGGCGCGGCTTCAACATTCCCTCAATGACCTTGGGTTCCGGTGGATTTTTCCACCTAATCGCCGGGCATGTTTGGAGATCCTTCAGCATTCTTTTCGTCTTGGCCGAAAGAGAGACCTCCCATGGATCTTCTTTTATAAAAGAGCATGATGCCTCCGGTGTGTCGCCCCTTTTAAGAGCGTGCGGCTGTGGCAGGCTTACTTTCCAATTCTCGGACAGTGCGAATTTACCCTGTTGGTATTGGTCCTCAATCCAGCCTTTGAAGACGAAGCAATCTTCGATTGGATGGCCTACTACTTGGTGATAGGGGAAATAATTGGTATTATTTGCCTCACCGAGTTGCAATGGGCGTTTTGGATCCGGCAAGGTGATGAGCCTGTTGTGCACCGCCAGCTGGAACAGTCTCCTCATTTTATCCCGGGGAAACGAATAAGGGCGCTTCAGTTTCTTATTAAAGAATTGCTGTCTTTCATCTTGGGGATCAGTTGGCTTTGGACCACTGGGCTGCCACTGAGTATTGGCGACGAAGGTCGCTTTCCCTTTCCCTTTCTCATTTCGAGATTCCAACTTCGAAGAAGAGGGCCTATGACCCATCTGATCCATTTGGGCCAGTTTGTCAATCAAGGCTTGGAAAGAAGTGGGTTTGAAGAACATCATGAATTGTGAAATGGTCGCCTGAGGGTCGAGGGTTCCTACGAACATGCCTACTGCATGCGCTTCTTTGATACGCTGCTCGCACTTCGACCATAGATTTCGCCACCGTATCGCATACTTCACTCATGTTTCGCCTGGCTTCACTCTAGCGTTAATTAACACGGTGATCGGGGTGCGCTCATTAGCGCTGGCGAAACGTTGGCTGAACAGCAATTCCATCTCCGTAAAAGTTTTGACGGAGTCATTGGGAAGCTCTGAGTACCATTCGAACGCCGTCTCCGCCAAGCTGCCGATGAATTGGCGAAGCAGTAGCTTATCATCCCCTCCAGTGTTGCCGCAAAGAGCCCTGAATTGAGCGACATGTTGGTGTGGATTGACTGTCCCCTTATACACATGGAATTTAGGAATTGTGTATCCTGGCAGGTACTTTGTCTGATCGTACCATCCTGGATATGGTCGCCCAGTTCTGACGACTTGGCCGGTTGCTTCATTCGCTTGATGAGCTCTTATTTGCTGAGCTCGTATTTGCTGAGCTATATAATCATCGAGTATATCTTTGGAGATGGTCTCCTCCTTAGCTGCTGACAGAGCCGGCAGAGGATTTGATGTCTTTGCTCTATTATTTTCAATTATTACTGGAGGATCTTCGGCTGGAGGGTCTGGCTGGATCATCAGGCCCACCATATCTTGGAATAAAAGGGCCATTTGTTTTATGTTGGCTGCTTGTTCTGCAGTCTCTTTGTCCTTCTTCTCAAGCATTCTTCGAAAGAATTCGGCATCTGTTTCCTGCTCATGACGCTGCTCCGAAGATGTCTCCAGGCCTGCTTTTGGTCCAGTGAGTGCAGCCATGGCTGCCAGCATTTCTTGGAGCTTTTTTTGTTGTTACTCCTGAGCCTTAGTCACAGACCGTATAAGTGGTCGGTGACCCATAGAGATACGGCTATCGTCTTTTCCGTAAGCCATATAAACAGTATGCACCACCATGCCCCCAGACTTGGGGCGTTTAGATTCAGTGTCCTTGAGATTTGTCGCGGACACGGAGACTTTCTTCGGCCTTCTTCTTTTGTGGGCGGTCGAAGTTGAGGGAGCCGTTGCAGCGGGCACCCAAACAGATGACACCTTCTGTGGCTTAACAGGGTGATCCCCTTCTCGCCGAACTTTCATCTTTTTCTGTCGGCGCGGATAGTCTTGATCAATCACGGAGTCTTGGACCTGTCACCATACATTGTGAATTTTGGAGGACAGCCGCTGAGGGGGCTGCTCCAGCTTCGCCTTTGTAGCGTTCTCCACAGGTGGAGGAGATCTCTTCAGCACGGCTGTCGGAGAGTTCTTGGCACCCTCCTGAGTGGTTCAAAACTGTTCCCAGTTGGAACAGCAGCAGCAATTTCTATCGTTGGAGCTAGCGGTGTTAGTCCAGAAGGGGTACTGCCCCCAGCCTTCCTCACTCGACGTCAGTGGCGACGTCGAGCATGTCATGCGGCCGGGATCACCTTCACTGTTGGATGAGCTTCCTCATGCCCCCTGCTTTGAGGAGAGGCTGTTATTGGCGCTAGCTTGTCGAATACTGACGTCCGTTGAGAGGGGATAGTCAGTCTTGTGAAAGCCGACTTTCGACCAGGGGAAGCGGTCTTAGCGATTTCGCTTGGAGCGGGAATCGGAACGGCCAGTCTTGTGAAGATCGACCCCTTAACAAGAGAAGTCGCTTTGAGGACTTCAGGAGCAGGAATGGCTATCCGCTTTGGGGTAACGCCTTCTGGTATTGCAGGCTTTTTCACGAGCCCACTTGAGCTTTGGCCCGGTCTGTTGAAAACTAAAGCACTGGACCTGGGCGACCCGTTGAGAAGGGCCGAGGTAGTTGTAAGCCGATCAAAGACTGACTTCTTCGGAGCTTCTTGCGACGACCATGGGGCGTTGAAGCCCATTGGTGGGAGCATGGTCCCAAAGAACAGCCCAGTGGTGGCTTGCATCACCTGTTCCACTGGCATCTTAAAAAAGGAGGCCGCTTGAGGCCCGTAGGTCACTCCTCCGGCGAGGACGGAGTGGGAGTTGTTGCAATTAGTGCAGTTTGAAGCCATTGATCTTCTATTTTTCTGCACGGAGCAACATACCAAATCTTAGTACTTCACATCCAAAGGCAACCATGTCAAACCATGACTTGGTCGCGAAACACGACACATGAAGTGTGGAGTGGAAAGAGGAAAATGTCCTGACGGGCGTGCCATAATCTGTTCTCCGCCGAAAAGACGCGACCGGGACGTTGGGACGTCTGGCCTGAATTTCGAGAGCACATGCTATTTAGTGCTACCCGTCCACCTCTCCGAAGATGCTAAGTTGATTTATGGAACCATATATCGAAGGTTTAGACGGATGCGGCCATTGTAGCAGACTTCGTCAGATTCCCACTCGTTTGAGGGGTTTTTGATTGTGGGGACGCTCTTCCCTGCAGGTGCAAGCCCTTGCAGTTAATTACGCTACCGCATCGCGGTAACCACTTTCTCTTTCTCCAGATGATCACTTCGTGTCGTGTATGTTTATTTTATTTTTGGTTACCCGTGGATTGTATACGGAGACTAATTTATGTTGTTGCCTGTAGGGCGTGGATTAGTCCAAATCCGTATTTTATTAAATTTGGGTTTGGGTTGGGTTTAAGGATCGTTAATCTCATTTGAGACTAAGATCAACTTAAACGTTTGTTGAGGATACGTTAGTCTAATTTTTAGACTAAGATCAACTCAACAGTTTGTTAAGGATACGTTAGTCTAATTTTAGACTAAGATCTACTTAACAGGATCATTTAGATCCAACAAAAGAGCATTTGAACTATATTGTTTTAGTTTAGGGACTTTGCGGTCCAGTTTAAAGATGCCATAGTCTGTAAAATTTAAGAACATCATAGTCCATGAGTTTAAAGACCCCACAGTCTGTGAAATGTCTGTTTGTCGGGACCCGTCACCTCAGAAGACGTTGAAGGATTACAACGACAAATATCAGAGGAGCGAAGAGATGTACCCTTGAACCAATATTGGTTGGGAGATCTGTAGTCCAATTTGGGACTAAGATCAAAGATTTATGAGCATATGGGCTCAATTAATCTGAATTGGAGATTTGTGTCCAACTTGGGCTTGGCCCATTCATTTGAAATGTTGGACATTTAATTAGGCTCAGTCCTTTTTCATTTAACAATGCTGAGCATTGGTCCTAACAACTTTTGTCTTTTATTGGATGCTGAGCACTCATTATGGCTCCGGGTTTTATCATTTAAATAACAGTTTATGTTCTCTCAGCGCACATGTAAGGAACACGTGGTGTGCTTCCCGCTGAGCACCAGTCAATGAGCGCAGAGCACTTCTGTTTAGGTAGCGCACACGTGTTGAGCACGTGGCGCGCTTGGCGCTGAGCGCCAGTCAATGAGCGCAGAGTGCTTCTGATGAAGTAGCGCACACGTGAGGAGAACGTGGTGCGCTTGGCGCTGAGCGCCAGATCATGAGCGCAGAGCACTTCTGGTGAAGTAGCGCACACGTGAGGAGTACGTGGTGCGCTTGGCGCAGTGCTCCAGACAATGAGCGCGAAGCGCTTCTGTTTAAGTAGGACATACGTGAGGAGCACGTGGTGCGCTTGGCGCTGTGCGTCGGACTTGGAGCACTGAGGGCTTCTGTGAAATAGAGCACACGTGAGGAGCACGTGGCGCGCTTGGCGCAGTGCGCCAGACAATGAGAGCGGAGCGCTAAGGCTCTACAGTGCTGTGCGCTAGATTTGGAGCGCTGGGCGTTTCTTTTAATTGGAGCGCTAAGGCTCTTTATAGGCAGCTTTGCGCTCTGAGAATTAATTCTCTCTTATAAGAGATTTTGTCTCATGGATCTAAGAACAAAGTTCTTATTTTATACGAGATGTTTCAATCTCTTATGTTCTTGGTGAAAGGCTTTGCCTTTATGGATCTGTGATCCTAAGAGAATTGAATTATTCTCCCCCTCTTTTTATAATGAGATATTATAATCTCTTTTGTGAAAGACAATTTGTCTTAGAGATCTATAATCTAGCATAAGAACTAAGTTCTTTTCCTGATGAGATTTTTTATCTCTCTATTTTTACCTTGATGAAGATTTCTTCTGCCGAGAGCTTGTTATTCTCTCTGAAATTTCTCAAAGTTTATGGGGGGGGGTTCCTCTCTATGAGACTTGAAATCTTGGGGCCTTTATATAGGGCAAGCTGATTTGTTGAATCAGTTGAAGAGATCTTTTTCTAATTGATTTGGGGATTTCCCCACCGTTGGATCTTTGATCCTAGGGCTTCTGATTTACAGAAGGAAATCTTCTTATTTTTAACAAGATTGAGAAATCTTTCCCCACACAGAATTTATTCTGTATTTTAGTGATTTTAGTTCACCATTGGATCATTGATTCGACGGTGCTATGATTTACAGAGCAAAATCTTTTTGTTTGGAAAGATTCTGAAGAATGTTTTCTTAACAGAATTTTATTTTGGTAACTTGATGATTTATCATCTTCGTTGGACCTTTGATCCAACGGTGGGGAACATTTGGTTCCAGCGCTAACGCACTCATGCTTTGCACGTGAGCGCTGCTTCAGAGCGCTGGCACTCTTAGCGCCAGCGCACCTGTGCTTTGCATGTGAGCGCTGCTTGTTGGCGCTTTTATGAAGTGCTGCTTCATTTCAAATTTTGAAAATTTGAACAGAGCTTTGCTCTGATTGGGGGAAACAACTCCCAAACTTAATCTAATAGTAAAAAAGTGGGAATAATTTGTTTCTAAATCCATCATATATATATAACCCTTAGAAGCTTGATTCAAGCTTTTGGTCTTTCCAAATTTACCTCTCATGGTTGCTTCAATCCCATTTTTGTCATCATCTTCAAATATCCTTACAATTCTCCTAAAACCCTTTTTGGTCTTTAATTTTTTATTTGGTCTCTCGACTTTGTTTGGCGTGAATTTTATTCACTTTCTTTTTGGGCTTTAAATTTGTATTCTGTCCGTTAACTTTTATTTTGAGCTTTCCATATTCTTCGTTTCTCATAACAATTAGATGCAAATAGTATTTGATGAGATCTCATAGTTTTTATTAGAAATTTGCCTTATTCTATATTTCCGTTAATGAGTAGATTGAAAATATATTTAATCAAATCTAAAATGTCATAATAGCTTATAGAAACTTATGCATCTTATATTTTTTTAAAAATTTCGCATGGTTATAGTTGTTCAAAAAACTATTTTATATATGTTAGTTTTTTTGATGTTTGATGAAATCTTATAAGTCATAATATTATTTAGGAATTTATGCATGTTATGTGGGTTAAGTGTTTTTATTCCAAAAATAACGATGATTGCAAATAGATTTCAAAAAAATAATGTCTAAATTTTTTTTAAGATGTAAAAAAGAATTGAAATCACCACATAGAAAACGTTGACCAATCTAGAAATTTTCAAATATTATTTAGCGTACATTTTTTTCTTCTTTTTTCTAACAGCCCAGGTGGGATTTTATTAAAGAGAACAAATCTTGGGCTCAGCCCAATACAAAAAAAATCAATACTCAAATATAAAAATAAACATATCTTTAGGATTAGGGTTATAAAACATCAGCACGGCTTCTTCATTTTTCTCTTCTCTTCCTCGTGCTTGATCCTTCTGAGCTCCAGATCCACTTTTTGAAAATTCTTCAAAAAAATCAGTCTTTTCTCTAAGAATCTTCAAGATAAGTTCTCTGCAAATTGAAAAAATATCATTTTGCTAATTTTCTAGTTGCCTTTGCTTGAAGAAACATCATATCTGAATTTTTTTCACAACGATCTATGCTTTCTTCATATGAATCATCTCTTCTTATGAAGTAATCTGCCTTTTCTTTTCGTGCTTCAGCCGGGTAAAAACTAGGTAGTCAAAAAGACTTCATTTTGGTATTCCTTTTAGCTTTTTTATCAGCGGTAATCTTCAAATATAACTTTTTTTTAGAGTAATCCTCATGCAGCATCAAAAATTTTCTCGTACTTGGATATTTAATATTTCAGATCTGAGAAAGTTTCATACTAAAAATTTGCCATTTCAAACTCTTTTTCGTCAAAAACTGAAATCGTCTTCAAAATCTAAAATCTTAGGTTTCCTTATCCGAAATCGAGATAGGTGAGAAAGATCTAAACATGTCAATTTTTTAATTTTCTCTTGTAAACTCAGTGTTCTATAACCGCACCTTTCCTGTTGTGCTTGTGCTGCTAGATAGTTTGTCACTGCATTGTTTTTTTAATATGAATATTTAAAGCTAACTCTAACATCTTCTGCAACTCTTTGAATGGATTGCACCAAATGATCATCATCGTATGAATTTTAAGGACACGGGTTTGAATAGTATGTTGAACAAGCTCCGAATTGGTATGCATCCTGATCCTGACATTGTTCCCAAACCTAATGTCGGAGGCAAAGATATCCGCAGTCTCCCTGATGCAGAATTGACGAAATATATTAAGTATATGGATGATGCGAGTATACCCCTTTTCAAAGGCGCAAACATCTCTTAGTTGGGATGGATTGTCAAAATGTTTCATCTCAAATGCCAGAATAATCGGACTAACAAGTTTTTTGATCAGTTTCTTGAGGTGCAAAGGGAGACTTACCCTGAAGCGTTATTGCCGGCAAATTTCATAGAGACGAAGAAGATCTTAAAGGATATGGGTTTCAGTTATGAGAAAATCGACTCATGTCCGATTGCATATTATACTGGACATAGGAGGATAAGAAGTTAAATAATTGTAAAATTTGCAACTTATCTAGGTAGATCGTTCCTCGAAGGGGTAATGATGAAGATGAATTTACACTCGATGCTCGTAGACGGATTCCAGCAAAAGTTTTGCGATCGTTCTCAATCAAGCAAAGACTTCGTCGATTATTTCTATCAATCAAAACTACTGATAGTATGTCATGATATGCAAATGGTCGCACTAAGGACGAAGTTCTGTGGCATCCAGCCGATGGTGAAGAGTGGAAACGCTTTGATGTCATGTATAAAGATTTTGCTGCGGATTCCTGTAATGTGAGGCTTGGTTTATCTGCATATGGCACAGAGCCGTTCAGCCACGGTGCAAATCACAATATATGGCATGTTACTCTTGTTATTTATAATCTACCTCCATGGATGAGAATAAAGCATTCATATACACAGATACCCTTGTTGATCTCTGGAAGTACCTCTCCTTTAAATAACATCGATATATACTTGAGGCCATTAATTGAGGAGCTGAAAGAGTTGCAGGAGCCAGGTATACAAGTATACGATTCCCACAAGAAGCAGATATTTACTCTTCGTGCGGCGCTCTTGTGAACAATCAACAATTTTCCAGCACGCACTATATTGTCTGGATGGAGTACTAAAGGTTATAAACCTTTCCCGATATGTTTAGAGGAAACCGTATGTGATTCTAAAGTAGGGGCGCGAAAGAGTCACCGTCGATTGTTGGATATAAATTATCCATATCTTCGTAATTACAGCAAGTTCAATGGTAGATAAGAGCATATGCATGCCCCACCTGAGCCGACGGGTTTGAAGTTGTGGGATGCAACACAAGATTTCAGTAATTTTGTCTTCGAAAGAACGACAGAGTATACAATTCTACGGGTTGCGGGCAATCACTGGATGAAGAATCTCATTTTCAATGAGCTAGTATATTGGTGTGATCTTAATCTGCGTCATAACTTGGACTTCATGCATATCGAAAAGAACGTATGCGAGGTACTCCTTAACAACTTATTGAATATGAAATCCAAATCTAAGGATACACTTATGGTTCGACAATGGTACATACAGGAGAGGTTACGTCCTGAATTGCATCCATGAGAAACGGGGAACGGTAGATGGTCAATTCCTGCAGCGAAGTACACGATATCTGCTAGCAAGAAGGGTGCTTTGCTCAGAGTTTTCGAGCAAGTAAGGGTTCCTGACGGTTACTCATCAAATCTCTCTATGTGTATAGACATGAAGCATAAAAAATTTTGTCGCCTTAAAAGTCACGACTGCCACGTGATCATGCAATAGTTACCCCCCATTACAATTAAGGCATTAATAGATAAGGATGTTACCTCAGTTGTGGCATATCTTTGTCACTGCTTCCGAAATTTAAGCTATAAAAATATAGGGCATATGATTTTAGAAATATGGAGAATAATGTTCATATCATTCTATATAGATTGGAGATATTTCCACCTACGCTTTTCACAATCATATTGCATCTCATAGTTCATCTTGCAAGAGAGGGGAGTTTAGGTGGACCGGTTAATTATCGGTGGATGTATCCATTCGAGAGGTACGCAATTAATAGTTGAAATTAACTTTCAAATAATATTTATTAAGTTCATCAATTTCATCAATCAAACTTACTTGAACAAAATACACAGGTTTATTTTTAAGATAAAACGATATATCCATAATAAAGCTTTGGAGGCCAAGAAACAAACGGGTTTAGATGAGATTTTGGTAAGGCTATTTTATTAATTCATCGTTTATTACTTTTGTGTGTGTGTGTGTGTGTATTTGACGCTAATACATCATCGATGTTTCTTTGTAGGCGTGCTTTTTCCATAGTGTGGTGGATCGATAGCTCTCTCGTACCTCTGCACGTCGTCAGAAACCGACTGTTTATATACATGTCGGGGAGTTGGCTTGATCACAAACACTGGGTCCACGGGAAATGGAAGAAGGCCGACACCGTTGAGGCGAAATTGGCGGCGAAGCCCGCCAATTGGTCGGATGAGTATTAGGCCGCCATGATTGATCAGTTCGGATCGCCTAAGTTCTTGGTACGTATATCGCCGATCACTGTAATAGATTTAGATGTTAATCTTAAATGTTAGATTATGATATGTTAAATCATTTCTAAATGGCAGGTTAGGAGTTAGCGGGGAGCAGCGGTGCAACATTGATTATTGGTTGGACGGAGGGATGTACTCTTCCTAAAATGGAGTTGCTCATGTAAGTTGACAAATCAAAATATTTTGAATTTTTCAAATTCCTAAACTTTCAAATCAAAATTTTGTCTAAATTGCAGGCGAGACGGATGAGAAAGATGCCCAGTCGCATAGAGCTTTACGGTATAGGGTTTGCGCGTGCCTCCAGCTGCCGTACTTCACAGCAGGCGACTGAGCATTATGTAAGTATGCTCACACACGATTTATTATAGTTATTTAAATTACTTAATAACTTTTCAATAACTGACTTAATGTGGTTCATACTGTAATTTCTTGCAGGAACGGATGAACCGCGAGATTGAGCAGCGTGCAATTGCGTTTACAGAGGAGAATGGTCAAACCCTTTCGGACATGGAGCTTCATGCGATCAACAAGCACGTCATCCAGCAGCACAACCCGAACCGGCATAGGTGAGTTCACTTGAGCGGCCAAGGCATATCGTCTACGGTATATCATGTCCATCGTGGTCCAGAGTTGCATCCTCCTCGCTTTCGCCGGGGGATATTGATCCAGGAGCCCAAGCCTCCTATGGCACCCTCGCCCCCTGTGGCACCCGCTCCCCCTGCTCCTTATCCGTCTACTGTGGCACCAGATCTCTCTCTATCCACGCCGATATATCATGCAGATGGCTCTCCTCATACTCCAGCGAATGCTCGAGCACGCGTCTTCTCGGCCGCTTCTTCATCTGATCGCTCCTTGGCTTTGAGTTCACCGAGGACATTCACCAGAGCAGAAACCAACATAGATATTGAGGCAAGGACAATCTTAATCCGTCAGATGGATCTTCAAGGCCGAGAAATATCGGATGTAAGTTTAGTTAATAATATTTCGTTTCAATAGAATTTTCATATAGTTTAATATCGTGAATATTATATTGCAAATTTTCGTTTCAATACAAATTTCATATAGTTTATTATCGTGAATATCATATACATATCGTATCATGACATATCATATCTATATGATATCGTGAATACCATATCTATATTGTGAATAATATATTTATATTATACCGTGAATATCATATCTATATCGTGAATAATTTATCGTTAAGAACATTATTGGAACTGCTCGATTTCCCTTAAAATATTGCTACAAAATAGTTTATTATCATGAATCATATTTATATCATACCTTTAATTCATAAAGCTAATATTTTGTCTGTTGATAACACTGTAGAAGTTACTCGATTTCACTCGACATTCTCCGGCCTCCGACGGCAGCGCCCCTAGTGACTAGATTACGCACACTTGTTCTCGATCGTTGATTTTTGAAAATTCCAAATGTAATTGAATTGTGTTGTAAATTAATGGAATATAATGGATCTGATATTTTCGTTAATTTGTTTCGGTTTTGTGGCGATTTGGATGAATATATTGATTTCGTGGCGATTTGGATGGATGTATTGGTTTTGTGGCAAATTGCCGTGAATTGAATTATGATTACGATGAATATATATGTGTGATATCATTAAATTGTATTGTATATGTACGGATCTAGCTATAAGCTGGATTTTTTTTCACTGATTGTTATTTTTTCCATCGGGACATAACCGACGGAGTAAGTGCGAGCCTGACGAATTAGATTCATATAACCGACGAAATAAGTGAGAAATCTGAATGATTCTAGGTTAAAATTTCCCAATTTCTCAACGTTTTTCCATCTGTAATAAACCGACGTAATAATATACCTGACGGAATAAATATTAAGCCGACGAAATACACTCTATACGTCGCCATTTTATCCGTCGAAGTAAAGCCGACGGAATATCGTTATTTCGTCGAGCAATTGATTGGGTGACCCGGGTTCGATCACCGGTAACGGCGCCATTTGATTGACCGTGAAAAAGTATTTTTAAATAACCGCAATCAAGATGGTGTCGCTAATAACTAGTCGTGATCAGTACGGGTCATCCGTAGGGAAACATGAATTCTTTTCTTACTTTAGACGAGTTGATAAAAGAGATGGGTGATTGTTGTTATTCTATTTTGAGACGGGTATAAAATTTATAATAAAAAGTCTTGTGGGTTCATAGGACTTAGTAGTTAATGGATAAATTTTTTAAAATAACTCTTTTTATGTTTTAATAGTTTAAAACTAGAGAAACATTGATGAATGTGGATTAGGATTCTTGGAGGGAATTAGGGTTCCCACTACTAACCCTTGGCCTTCTATTGATCTCTATTCATGTCAAGCGCTTAACAAAACAAGTGTTTACCCAATCTCAAATCGTGGTCGTGACTATCAATTGATAACGCGCCCAATAAGAAGGTTAACATTTATTTTGCTAAAATTTATAAACATTAAAATGTTAAAAATAAATTAAAAGATATTTCATTCATTATTCTACCCTATCCTGCAAATCCTAGCAAGTAAGGAATTACTCGCTCATGGTTAATAGTGATTTAGAAGAGAGGTTGAAGATGAATGAAACCATATTTAAGATGCAGAAAAGTAATGCGCAAAATTAATGAAAAAAAGTAATGCGTAAAGTAAATGCAGAAAAGTAAATGCAAAAAGAATTAAAACAAAAACTATCTTTATTAATCAACTATTGCATTACAACTTTTCTTCTTCGAAAGTAGATTAGAAAAACCTTAGTTTTGCTCTAAATATCTCTTTATGAAGGTAAATGAATAGATGATTATGTGATCACTTGGATGATTTTGAATGCACAGCTCTCGGTCTTTTATATAATCTTTGAAATCAGAAACCCTAGATTTCATATGTGAGTAGATGCAGTTAAGATCATGCTCCCAAAATCCCACATCCAACGGCTACTAAAGAGCCGCGGTTCCGCCCCTTGATGCCACGTACGGCTGCGGATCTGCCGCCTCCTAGTGGAATTGGGTTTGGAAATTTTTTCTGGTTTTTTATGTTGATATTTGGAGATCCTTTTGATATATAGATTCTGAAAATATTGCTCTGAGTATCTGCCGTTGCTAGATTCCTCGATTTGGTTCTAAAATTTGGCAGATTCAGTTTCGATATCCCGATTTGGCTTGGATCTCTTACTTGGATTTCAGACATGAACTAATCTTTTATAATACCTGCACAATATCTCAAATCAAAGTGTTAGTAACATTTTATATTTTTGAGATATTATTCTAACCATTTACATAATATAATATCTTAAGAATATTGATAAGGAATATTTGATATGATATGCATATTTTAATTACTAATATTTCATTTAAATATTATATGCATATATTTTCCCTAATTATATTAATTATAAATGTATAAACATATGATAATAATATTTTTACAAATAAACTCACATATGTTCTTTATTTACAATTAACACATTTTAGTACTTAACAATAGTAGGGAAAATATTTAGAGTAGTTTTTGGTGCACCTTTGCTTGTTTAATAGCAATTAAATGGGGTTTTCTCTCCCGATTTCTTGCTCACCTTGTTAGTTTTTAACTTGATTTATAGTTATTTTCATAAATGCGAAAAAATATATGTTACTCTTATTATATTTTGGGTAAACTTATTTCTTATTATTTCATATTGGCAGTTTGGCAATATATATAATTTTATTTGTCCCCTTTCTTTCTTTTTTTGGGGGGTGGGGGGGGGGGTTGGATTGGTGTTTGGTGTGGGTTTGGGCATGCTCATACTGTTGGGGTTCGCTAGCGTCCTGGCCATCTGCCGTGGCCGATGCGGAACAAAAATGGTGTTTTAAAAACTTTTGGCGCTAAAAAACCCGTCCTAGAATCGAACCATAAACCCGAAACTAGCTACAAAAGATAGAAGTGTTATACCGAATGATACGTGTCCTTCAGTTTTCTACCCTCTTCTTTGGCTCCTTGAGGTCTCCTCGATCGAGCTTGGCCGCCAGTCTTCCACCGTCGAAGATGATCCATCCGAGAGATGTAGCTCATGGCTCTAGCTCCGCACTAAGAATCTAGTGAAATAACTAGGAACTCTAGGTTGCTAATTTAGAGTGCCTAAGGATGTAATGACTTTCTCTAAGTGTGTATCTATCTATTTTCTACCCTTAATTCTCAACATATGAGATGGTGGGGTAGAAGATGAAAAAGAAGGAGGAGGAGCTCAAGAAAGGTAATGAAGAGAGAAGAAGCAAACGGTGAGAGTGTTTTTCCAAAACCAACCATGCAAGACTCAAGTGAAAAACAAGTAAGGAAAAACTCTTGAGAGAGAAAAACATCAAGCATGGTTTTGTAAAACACATTTTCCAAATATAATATTGTAACCATACTTGAATAGTGAGCATAAATGAATTAACAATTCATTTGTCAACACTATTCAAGCATGGGTCTCACCATACTCTCTTCTTTACCTTTACACCTCATTCCATTTAAATAAATAAATGGATAATCCAAAATGAGGTGTCCATCTTCTAGAATATTTTCCGTATAAATACGGATTACACTCAACTGTATATACATACATGTATTCGTATCAAAATACGAATACCCAAAGAGATAGAATAACACAAAGAGTATAATACTAGAATATACATATCGAAATACATATACGTAAATTATTAAATCAATACCTGATTTAATAATCCGGCTCAATCCCGAGCCAGCTAGTATTATCAACCATCCGATCGAAAGTCCGGATAACTAGTACAATCATTTGATCGGAACCCTGCACGTATTAAAATGTGGTTACTACATCATTTCGTCTGAACCAGGGAAACCCACTGTGTAGAACTCTGAAGACTCGTCAATACGCTGATAGTGGGTTTAACCATAAGCACGTCCGCGATACTAGTTGTACGTAATGGCTACCCAGGTATTGAGCGAAAAGAAGGCCGGCGAGCAAACTCATTCGAACCCCTACTGAGCCTGTCCGTGGCAATCTCCATACAGTCCGGTCTGTTCGTCTAAGAGTATCGCATATCGGGTCTAGGGGGTGGATAAAGTCAAACCCCAATATTTCGTGTCGGTATGAAGCCCATCACCCATTGAGAAACTACTGATTCAAATCAGTAATTCTCTTCCACCTTGGCCAAGGATTTTTGGTGATGGCCACCCATGCACAGCGCGACATCAACCCCAATACCGGGAGAGACGAATCCCCGACGATCCGCTCACTGCCTCCATATGGCTCGGGACTGTACCCAATTAAAATCTGTTTGCACGACTCGTTTGAGCCGTGGTACGGTAGTAATCAAAGTACAATGGGAACTCACACGAGAAAAATGACGATCTCATGTCGACAGACTAACCTGTACTTATGTCACCTAAGAACTGCTATCTGACAATAGGTATAATACCATCTAGTATGTTCCTGGCGAGTCCGTCCAGTGTAACTCATAACCCAATAAGCACCTGTATACTATCTTAAGTGACTAACTGACACCAATGGCTTGTGAGACCGGCCACCGCCCCTCGTCGGGGTCTCGTAAAGTATACACTATTCTACTCCGGGGTATCGATGCCCGGTCTCGATACCCCCTCGACTAGGGATATTTAAGGATGTGCTTATAGACCATCCAGCTCCCACGTATATGATTTCCATCATAATGCTGGTAGTCAAGTAAAAATCCTATAGGCTCTATCAATATGTAATAGTGATCTGTAATACCACATAATGCATGTATATGATAATAGAGACAAATCGGATAGCATACTATTATCTTGAGTAAGACTGTTCTACCCGTATGAGACCTCGCTCAATCATCACAATCGTTGTTCTCCTCCGAAAGACGCGACCGGGGACGTTGGGATGTCCGGCCTGAATTTTGGGGCAGATACTATTAGGATTTATCCGTCCACCTCTTCGAAGATGCCAAGTTGATTTATGGCACCGTATATCGGAGGTTTTGTCACGCCCCGCTTCCCAGTATATGGCGAAGGGGACGCGACGAGGCCCGCTACGTATATACTCAGAAGTACATACGCTAAGCGTATCTAAGCAATATAAAATAAATACACAAGAGAAAAGAAATAAAAAGAACAGCAACTTTTATTAATTAACATTCTTTGTACAATGCATGAAAGGAAATACAACTGAAATAAAAAGATGCCTAAACAGTGGCATAACAGAAAATGAAAAGTACAGAAAGGAAAAGTGTACAATGAAATTAAAGTGCAGGGTCTTCGGCAAACTGCTCCAAGTCTTCTGCAGATAGCTCGATCTCTGCCGGGTCCGAATCACCTGACGACATTCAAAGAAGAAAGAAATAGAATGTCGTCAGCGAACAGGTCGCTCGGTAAGTCCCAAAGATAAGGGAGAAATAGACAGAGAGTAAGAGAGAGAGAGAGTAGCTTTTAATGTTGTATTATAATATTGTATTAACGCTGTTGTTTGTAGCCTGGTACAGAAGATGCCAGTGTATACGAGGGGAGTCCCACTTACACCGGGGACCTTGGTAACCTGTAGTACAAGGCTCCGTCGATAATACCACGGAACAACGGCATGGATGTAATTACGTCTTAAGTGACCACCTCGTGCCACCTTTAACATATTCCGTACCAGTCTACCCCTTAAACCCCGTGATGTCTTGTTTGTATTGTGATCTTGTAAAATTGTATTGATTGTAAGATGGATTGACTGACTGACCAAAACCATGATATCAGAAAACAGTTGTACCCGTAGGGTCATGTAAATGGAATAACTGAGAATCATGTAAAAGGAATATATCCATGGTTCGGTTCAGTCAAGTTGTATAGATTAATAATTGAGTTCATGGATTCATGTGTTCATATTGAATTGGAATATTGTAGATTGTAGATTGACTTGAATCATATTCAAGTCAGAATAATCGGACTCAAACCCGAGTCGGACAATCAGAACTGTGAATCGAAGTCTTATAATTACTAGGGTTCTTAGGGTAATTTATAAAACTTGAGGGGGTTTTATGTAAAAATACTTTTATATATTTTTCAAAATACACCTCAAGTATTTATTGTTCATCTTTAGAGTTGTAATGAGCGTGGATTTTATATTGTGACATTTCTAGTGAGAATATCCTAGTTTCATAATTAATGGTATTTATATGTATTATTGATTATTTGAAGTTCATGGTATTTTAGTGTAAAATTTAGTATTGTGATTTTTAGGAAAATGTGGAAAATCTATATTATAATAAAATAGATATTTAAATGATAAATATACATATGTTTATACAAAAATAATTTTAATAAATATTTTATATTCCAAAAATCTCATTTTCTTAAGATGTCGTATTTTAAACCTTTCAAGACCGAATGCTCTTTGCGGAGGTCTGAATCTCGCACTGCTAAGCCCGAGGGTGCACGATAAACCATACTATTCCTAACGGGTTCCCCAAAGGTGGGTTGTAGCGGCGCTTTGCAAAGATTGTAAAATACTAATCCTTTAAAAAACGGTTTTATAAAGTAAAAGGTATTTATTTACAAATGTGTAAATTTTCCGTATTTTAGATTCTAGGATTTTCTAAGCCAACTAGCCTATTTCTAAATGGTCTAAACGACAAGTCGTTAGAAGCCTCAAATCGCCTGTTCACAGCCAATTGTGGCCAGGTAAGTACAAGTGAGGAAAGAGGGATCCGCTCACGAATCGTGAGACGTGCCTTTTAAAGTTACCTAAGCTTACTTGCCTAGCCTAGACACCACAAAGTCAGGTTTAGATAAATGATCGATGTCCACAACTTATCGTATTTTCTAATGAGAGGTATTTGTTTAAAAGTGTATCAAATCTAAAACTTTTAAGAATGGTTTTATTAAGAATATAGTATTTAAATGAAAGTTTTGTTTTATCGTATTCTAAGTTCTTGATGATTTCGTTTAGATTTGTATTTGCGTGTGTGTGGAGGTAGGTCATTACCTCGTGCTCTACTTTAAATGTATAGCAAGTTAAGGGGTTAAATGTGAAATTGAAACATTATGGTATTAAAGTGAAGAAAAATATGATAAATTGGAAAGGCTATCATTTCATGTGAGAAAACTTGTTCAAATTGATGTTTAAAAGTTTAATAGTCAAGATTAAGATATTTAGGCATGAATGTATTGGTTAGAAGTGAAGTTTTATAGAAAACCGAGTCGGAAATCGGATTTGTTCCGATTCCGTCAGGTTTCGTAATTTCGTATTTTAAAGAAATAGAAAGGGGGATAGAATGGGACTTACGGGTTTCGATCTATACTAAGGAGTGTAGGGGAACTAAGGGAGTTGCCGAGGCGTTGCTTCGTCGCCGGTTGTTTCTAAAAACGTCGCCGGAATTTCCAGCCGGAATTTCGTCGGAGCTTCGCCGCGAACTTATTTTCAAAGTACACAACTCTTGGAAAATTTTGAGAGAGTGAGCTTAGGATTTTAGGGGTGAGAGGGTAGTGTGTATGGTTGGTATTTATAGGGTTAGGCTAGGGTTAAGGTAGATGAAAAGTTAAAAATAAAAATGTGATAAAATGTAATAAAAATGTATTAAAAGTTGAGTAATTGGGGTTTTTATAGAGCTCTAGAAGTGTTCTGAGGCTGAAATTTTGCATGTGCATAGGGAATATGGAAAGACACAACTTTCATGTTGGGGCCGTCGCCGGAATCGGCCGACTCGGGGGTGACTCGGTCGGAGCACTGAGTCGGCCGAGTCGAGGCCGAGTTGGCCGATTCCGGCGGCCAGGATCCCCCCGACGGTTCATCTAACTCCTACAAGTGTTACATCTTTGGGTGTAGTGGGGTTTTTGTGAGATATGCACGTGTAAACTCTTGGTATTCTAAAGGTTTTAAAAAAATCAATATAAAAAATAATGTGGGGTATGGGATTTGAACTCTGGTGCCTTGGTTCAGCAGTGCAAGGTATTACTAATGAGTTACAAGCTCCTTCTTGTAATTATTGTGGTATTTAATTACTTAAAATGATAGCAGCAAGAATAAATACTCCTAATATACATTAAATTTAAAGTAATTTCTTGTACACTAAAAATGGAGTTATTGCATTCTTGTGGCTTGTAATTAAAACAAAATAATTACCTATATCTTGTGCTCTGGCTAAAATACCCCTTTATGGATTTTGAAAAAAATTTAATTTAAAAATTTTGTATAGAAAAAAGGGTATAAGAAAATTAGGGCTGTTACATTCTACCCTCCTTATAAAAATTTCGTTCTCGAAATTTGTAAAAGGAAAGTGTAACAGATTCAAGGAATTTTTTGGTGAGAGTGTGTGAAGAATGACAAAGTGATGTAAGGGTGTGAAAAAGGTTGAAGAGAATTACCTGGGTTATACTGACCAACCGTATCAGCTTCTACGGCCGCCAAATTGTAAGCCTGGAGTCTCGGCACGTTCCTCCTAGCTGGAGGCATATTCCCCTGTACCCGAGGCATGTTTCTCAGTGCCTGATAGAATTGGTGATTTGGCTGAGCAGGGAATCCATGTGGAGGTGGTGCTAGGAGTGCAGGATGAGTTGCAGGAGCCTGGATAGCTGGCTGCTGCGGGTAGTTGACGGTTGTGTGTACTGGGGTGCGTCTATAAGGACAGTTTCCAATTCCGTGATTGGACGCGCCACAAACCAAGCATAGGCCTTTTGCGCGCCTACAGTCCTTCCACAAGTGTCCTTCTCTCTTGCAATAAAAACAAAAATCGGGTCTTGGCCGATCCTTGACTTCTTCCAGTCTTCTGAGTTCGACAGCCAGCCTTGAAGAGGCCCCTCCTGCCATTTGAGTGGCAGGGCGTTTCACTCCTGCAGAGTGAGGTCTGCCCCTTGCCTTTATCACTGCTTCATAAAGGCGGGCAGCTTCCAGAGCATCCTCGTGAGTCGGAAATTTCCATGTGGCTAGTGCAGCCTGGATTTCCGTGTCCAAACCTTGTTGAAATCGATGGGCTCTGATCTCATCCGTCGGTATCAGGTGCGCCGCAAATCGACTGAGCATGGTGAACTCAGCGTCACACTCATCTACTGACTTGTCCCACATCGAACCTTATTGTAGATGAATGAACTGCTGCTCCATGGCAAACCTGGCAGTCACAGGGAAGTACTTCGCGTCGAACTTGTCACGCCCCGCTTCCCAGAGTACGCTAAGATGGGCACGTGACATAGCCAACCATGCTACCTGTGGATAGGAAAAATCCTTCCAAAGTCACATTACGGCTGTAGAGATATCAAGAACAGGAAAGTAAACAAAACTATCAACTACATGTCCATGAGCCAGAATAAATGAGTCAAGAAATAATATAATATGCGGAAGCAAAATATTAAATAAACACCTGGAAAGTAAGACTGGATACCAACAGAATCCTCACTGCTCGGTGTAGCAGCGACAGTACTCTTAATCAGCCTATGACAAAGGTAGAGGATCTGGGCCATGCAAAACCCAGATGTCAGCGCATCATAACATCAAGCAATAATATATAAACAGGGTAGCAAGATATGCAAGTATGATCATAAACGGTAAAGCAGGTATAACAGCAATATAAATCAGGGCAGTGAAAGGTAGTGTGCAGTGAGTAATCTAAACCGGTCTATTGGGTTAACTACTCTTAAGTCTTTGAAATCAATTTGATGAATCATCGATGTAACTCAATAGTATCCCGTGCGTGCCCGGAATCACGGTGAAGATTCTCGGGCTGAAACCGAGACATGCCGCTAGGCACTAAAAGAAAAAGGGTAATGATGAATGATGTCCATGGCATCATCCCAAGGCTGGCCTAGCCTCTAAAAGGTAATGGATAACGATGGATGATGTCAGCATCATCATCCCAAGGCTGGCCTAGCCTCTAAAACTGGTCGGTAAAGGTAGAAGACTGTCGAGTTACAAGTCAGGTTTCATCATTGATTTCCCCATACCCCCAAGTTATATGTGTTCGAGTCGGGTATTGATAAATATAGAGCTAATGTCAACACAGGATCAAGCAAGTACAGGTTTGTCTGAATAGACAACAGGAAATGTCCGTAGGGACACAGGTCAAGATTGTTGGCATTAGTAACAAGATCAGGTAACAGGTCAAGCTATGGTACATCAGGTCAAGTCATGTAGTGTATACATATATCAAGTCATGTTAAGTAGTGGTGTATCAGGTATCAAGTCAAGCAGTGGTATATCAGGTCATAACAGGTAGTGCACATGTGTCAAGCGGATGCTCATACTAAAACTGTAGCAAGTACGGATGCACGGTAAAGCATGGATGCACAAATATTTATCAGGGATTACATCATGACTATGTAGGATGCACAAGATCAAGTATGAGATACTAATGTAACAGTAAAATGAAATAATATGGTTTCGGCGTGCAACTAGATATGTAATAAACCATATTGATACAGACGGATACTATAAAACTGTAAATCGGTAAAATTTGTTGAATATTAAAACACAAGCACTATTATTTATTAAATATATATTGATATAATAATATTAACATGGATAACATATTCAAACCGATTAATAACTATAAAAGTGGTATTGATTAACCATGCACAAGAAAGTTCCGTTCAGAAATTCAGCGTCACCCTGATTCGTAAAATAGCTTAAAAATAACAAACGTTCTCCAAAAGGGACGTGTCTTATACCAAAACAAAGATAATTCAATAAGGTTTTCATTTTTATAAGTATAAGAATCTCAGCTTGTCCCTAAAAAAAGCTATGAACATTCGAAATTGAAAGTTTGCTGCTGGAATTTTCCTGGACAGCAGTTTAGAGACATTTTAATTTGCATTTTACGTTATTTAAACAATTTATTTTGCAAGTAAATATTTCATAGAGTTATATTATTCTGAGTTATCTTCGTAATGAACTAAAGAACGTATACTAATGATTTTTCTATGATTTATAATGAATTTTATAAGGTAAGGTGTACAATAAATTTCAGATTTGTCTTATCCGCTTTTTCAACGACGTTTCATGTGTAAACTATAATATTTTCAAATGTATAACATTATAAAATGTAGATTATAAACTAATTAAAGATAATAATAAGAAATATTACGACGATATATATTTTAAATGATATGGATGCAGTATAATGTAATCTAGTATGTCACAAGATAAGTTTTCATGATCTAGATTTAAAATGATATAAACGGATGCAAACAGAACATCGAAACGTTATAAAATTAAACATGGGATACTAGATTTAAACTATAGGTATGGTATTTATTTAAATAGGTATAAAATGAATTATATAGCATGTAGCAAGATTAACTTGCCTAGACGGAACAAGAACGGATGTGTACGGAACGTCTTTTGTCGGCGAAATGTCGCGACGCGCGCACGGCATACGGAACGGTTCCAAACAATGCATGAGGATGATCACGCAAGTCAGGTACGTTCACTGAATCACTCGTATCGTCAGCGACGAGCACGGCTCCGGCGGCGATCACCGGAATCAAGAAACAAGATCAAGAAAAAGAAAGAAGAAGAAGTAAGAAGAAGAGATTGTGTATTAAATAAGGAAAGAAAAATTAAATAAATAAAATATATATAAATATATATATGCAGAGGAGAGAGAGAGAGAAAGGGGTTGTTAGTTTGTTAGGAAATTAGATTTAAAATTTTAAAAGATTTTTAGATTTAAAATTTTAGATAAGTGGTTTTAGTTTGTTAAAGAAATCGTATGAAAATATTTAAACTAAATTTTAAAATTAAATAAATTGAATTTTGGCGGAATACAAAATATTTCAAAACGCGCCCGGGTCGGGTCTAAAATTCAGATTTAAAATACGAAAAATATGTGCGACTTTCAAAATTCAAAATGAATGCTCAGGTAACGAAAATGCATACCCCTAAGAACGGATGCACGCACGTGCGCGTAGCCATCCAAACACGTCCGTTTCACTGAACGGGACGAGAACAAGATGCGCGGATGCTACCACAGGGTTAGGAGTATCATGTAGGCTATGAAATGCAATTTTAATTTATTTTCCGTGACCTAAATTGTTATATAGTAAAATGTGCGATGCCAGATGAAATACCAATATGCACTAAACATGAAAATGCACAGTCTACATAACAAGTTAAGGTAATCTATAAATATAGATCAACAAGTTCAAGCAAGCGGGTCAGGTCGAATGCAAAGTAAAATGTAAAATATCATTCGCACCCAAACACGCTAAATCAAGAAAATACCATGGATAAGTAAATACGGGAACTAGAATTGGTATAAATGAACTCGGTTGTTACATTATACCCAACTACAAAAAGAATTTCGTCCTCGAAATTCCAAGAACAAGAAAGGATAAAAAATCAAGAAACGAAAGAATAGATGTGGAAACTTCTGCCGGATTTCATCTTCTCGTTCCCAGGTTGATTCTCCATGCGGGCGATTTCCCCAAGAAACAAGTACAAGAGCGATAACCTTGTTCTTAAGAACCTTTTCCCTTCGATCCACAATCGACATCGGTCGCTCCTCAAAGGTCAAACCTTCTCGGACAGTCAGCTCCGAATGATCCAACACATGTGGTTCATCTCGAACATATTTACGGAGTTAAGATACGTGAAATATGTCATGAACACTCGCCAAGGATTGCGGTAACGCCAACGACACGCTACTTCTCCAACACGCTCCAAAATTTCAAAAGGTCCAACAAACTGAGAACTAAGCTTTCCTTGACTTCCAAAATGAATCACCCCTCTAATCGGTGATATCTTCAAGAATACCAAATCACTAACAGCAAACTCTAGAGGTCTTCTCGATGTATCTGCCTAACTCTTTTATCGGTCTTGAGCTGCTTTCATATGATTCCGGATAGTGTTAACTTTCTCAACTGTCTGCACAACCAAATCTGGTCCCAACAATCTTCGTTCACCAACATCATCCCAATAAACAGGTGAACGACACTTGCGACCATATAAAGCTTCGAATGGAGCCATCTAAATAGTCGCCTGGAAACTGTTATTGTAAGAAAACTCCACCAAATGTAGATGATCCTCCCATGATCTTTTGAAGTCTAACATGCAAGCTCTCAACATATCTTCAAGAGTTTGGATCGTTCTCTCCGACTGACCATCTGTCTGAGGATGATAAGCTGTGCTAAACTTCAATCGAGTCCCCAAACTTTTCTGTAAGCTCCTCCAGAAGTGTGATAAGAAACGAGTGTCACGGTCGGACACGATGCTCACCGGTACTCCATGCAATCTTTTAATCTCCTGCATGTACCGTTCTGCCAAAACTTCTGTTGATTGACCAACTCGAAAAGGGATGAAATGAGCTACCTTGGTCAATCTATCAACAATCACCCAAACTGCATTGTTGCCCTTTGGACTCCGCGCTAAAGCCGTCACGAAATCCATGGTTATATGTTCCCACTTACACTGAGGAATCGGAAGTGGTTGCAATAAACCAGCAACCCTTTGATGTTCAGCCTTAACTTACTGACACACCAAGCACTTTGCTACAAAGAGGGCAATCACCTGTTTCATGCCTTCCCACCAGAAATGCTGTCGTATATCTCGGTACATCTTCGTGCCTCCTGGTTGTACGGAACATGCGGAACTGTGCGCCTCCTTCATAACTTCTTCGCGAATATCCCCTTTTGGCACACACAAACGGCTACCATATCGGAACGAACCATCTTCATGAATTAACAAGTCCGTTCGACGTCCATCTTCAACCTGTTCTCGAAACCTTTGCAATCTTGGGTTTTCGACTGCGCTGCTTTAATACTCTCGATCAATGACGACTGTACTTGCAGCGACATCAACTGTCCTGAAGAATGCGGTAGCACGATCTCCAACTCGAATCTTCGAAAGTCTTCAATAAGTTCCTTCTGTGCAGTCAACATCTGAATTGCTGGCAACCGACTAAGTGCATCCGGCACAACACTAACTTTCCTCGGATGGTATTCAAGATCAAGATCGTAGTCAGCCATCAGCTCCAACCATCTACGCTGCCTTATATTAAGCTCCTTCTGTGTGAACACATACTTCAGGCTTTTGTGATCGATGAACACTTCGATCCTTTTGCCCAATAAGTAGTGTCTCCAAATCTTCAAAGCGAAAATCACAGCTGCTAGCTCCAAGTCATGAGTTGGGTAATTCTTCTCATGGGTCTTCAATTGTCTTGATGCGTACGCTATAACCTTCCCATGCTGTATCAAAACACATCCCAATCCTTTCCCAGATGCGTCGCTGTGAATCACCAATCCTCCGGAACTGTCTGGCACGGTCAGAATAGGAGCGGTTATCAATCTCTGCTTCAACGCCTCAAAAGCTGACGCACACTTATCCGTCCATACGAACAGTACTTCCTTCCGCGTAAGCTTGGTCAAAGGCTCAGCCAAACGAGCAAAATTCTCCACGAACCTTCTGTAATATCCGGCAAGTCCAAGAAAACTTCAGATCTCTGCAACGTTCTTCGGAATCTGCCAATCTCGAACTGCTGTAATCCTTTCGGGATCAACGGTGATTCCATCTCCGAACACGACATGCCCAAAACTTCACTTCTTCAATCCAAAACTCGCACTGGTTCATCTTTGCATACAATCTTTCTTGCCTCAATATCCGCAGTACGATCTTCAAGTGTTCTGCATGCTCTTCAATACTTCTTGAGTAAACCAGAATATCATCAATGAACACCACTATAAACTGGTCCAAGAACGGTGAAAAGATTCGGTTCATCAAATCCATAAATATCGCCGGTGCATTCGTTACTCCGAAGGGCATCACTAAGTACTCGTAATGTCCATACCGAGTTCTGAACGCAATCTTGCAAATATCTTCTGATTTTAACTCGGACCTGATGATATCCGGACCGCAAATCCAGCTTCGAGAATACCGTCGCGCCACTAAGCTGCTCGAACAATTCGCCATTGCGAGAGATCGGGTACTAGTTCTTAATAGTCACCCGGTTTAATTCTCGATAATCGATGCACATGCTCCTTGTGACATCATCTTCTTTACTAGAAGAACTGGAGCTCCCCAAGGTGAGTTACTGCTGCGAATCCAACCCTTCTCAAGCAATTCGGTAACCTACTTCTTTACTCTATCCAACTCTACTGGTGCCGTCGGATAATACGCTTTGAAATCGGCGTTGCACCAGAAACAAGATCAATCACGAACTCCATATCTCGTTTTGCGGTAAACCCGAGATGTCCTCGAACACGTCCATGAACTCTCGAAATATAGCCGGCGCTTCCTCCTTATCAACTTCCATTGACGAAAGAACATTGTTTGTCGGCCTAGACCTAAACTCGACTGGCCCGACAGAATTGCTTCTTCCAGCAAAACAGGCTCCGGATGTCCGGGGATCTGGAGAATCACTTTCCTTTCCTTACAATCAATATGAGCGTGGAAAGTTCCGCGAAAATCCATTCCCAAGACAACAACAAACAAAGGGATGCACCAGAATTGAATAATTTTAATGCGGGTAGACACGAACAAGTAGGATACCTGAAACGATTTCACCTGAAGCAAATCACTGAAGAAGATAAGCTCGGTAAACAGAATTCAAACTTGCGATGAAACAATAACTAGTAAGCAATGAAACCGAGAGAAACAAGGTAATATAACGATCACGGAATAAGGAATTGAATCAAGACCAGGACTCCAAGTTACTTAAATAGAGTACCGCATTGTAATCATGCTGCAGTTCATGGGTACAATTACATAACTCCACTCAAGTCGTCCAAATCCTAGTATCAGAATCAAAGGACAGGGAGAAACAATAGGGAACCACAAGATTTTCAGTCGAGATGCAAAGTCGTTTGCAAATCGTCAAGACAAGGATCAAGAGAAAGATATGATTCAAGAATCATGATAACAAGGTGGCAGGACATGTTCCTAATCACGAGTATTCTGATTCGTGTATTGGGTCCAATACCCAACTACAAAAAGAATCAAACTCGATTAACCTATATCCTATGGCTCTGATACCAAAAGAACCATGTCACGCCCCGCTTCCCAGAGTACGCTAAGATGGGCACGTGACATAGCCAACCATGCTACCTGTGGATAGGAAAAATCCCTCCACGGTCACATTACGGCTGTAGAGATATCAAGAACAGGAAAGTAAACTAAACTATCTAGTACATGTCCATGAGCCAGAATAAATGAGTCAAGAAATAATATAATATGCGGAAGCAAAAGATTAAATAAACACCTGGAAAGTATGACTGGATACCAACAGGATCCTCACTGCTTGGTCTAGCAGCGGCAGTACTCCTAATCAGCCTACGACAAAGGTAGAGGATTTGGGCCATGCAAAACCCAGACATCAGCGCGTCATAACATCAAGCAATAATATATAAACAGGGTAGCAAGACATGCAAGTATGATCATAAACGGTAAAGCAGGTGTAACAGCAATATAAATCAGGGCAGTGAAAGGTAGTGTGCAGTGAATAATCTAAACCGGTCTATTAGGTTAACTACTCTCAAGTCTTTGAAATCAATTTGATAAATCATCGATGTAACTCAATAGTATCCCGTGCGTGCCAGGGATCACGGTGAAAATTCTCGTGCTGAAACCGAGACATGCCGCTAGGCACTAAAAGAAAAAGGGTAATGATGAATGATGTCCATGGCATCATCCCAAGGCTGGCATAGCCTCTAAAAGGTAATGGATAACGATGGGTGATGTCAGCAGCATCATCCCAAGGCTGGCCTATCCTCTAAAACTGGTCGGTAAAGGTAGCAGACTGTCGAGTTACAAGTCAGGTTTCATCATTGATTTCCCCATACCCCCAAGTTATATGTGTTCGAGTCGGGTATTGATAAATATAGAGCTAATGCCAACACAGGATCAAGCAAGTATAGGTTTGTCTGAATAGACAACAGGAAATGTCCGTAGGGACCACAGGTCAAGATTGTTGGCATTACTAAGAAGATCGGGTAACAGGTCAAGCTATGGTACATCAGGTCAAGTCAGGTAGTGTATACATATATCAAGTCATGTCAAGTAGTGGTGTATCAAGTATCAAGTCAAGAAGTGGTATATCAAGTCATAACAGGTAGTGCACATGTGTCAAGCGGATGCTCATACTAAAACTGTAGCAAGTACGGATGCACGGTAAAGCATGGATGCACAAATATTTATCAGGGATTACATCATGACTATGTAGGATGAACAAGATCAAGTATGGGATACTAATGTAACAGTAAAATGAAATAATATGGTTTCGGCGTGCAACTAGATATGTAATAAACCATATTGATACAGACGGATACTATAAAACTGTAAATCGGTAAAATTTGTTGAATATTAAAACACAAGCACTATTATTTATGAAATAGATATTGATATAATAATATTAACATGGATAACATATTCAAACCGATTAATAACTATAAAAGTGGTATTGATTAACCATGCACAAGAAAGTTCCGTTCAGAAATTCAGCGTCACCCTGATTCGTAAAATAGCTTAAAAATAACAAACGTTCTCCAAAAGGGACGTGTCTTATACCAAAACAAAGATAATTAAATAAGGTTTTCATTTTTATAAGTATAAGCATCTCAGCTTGTCCCTACAAAATGCTATGAACATTCGAAATTGAAAGTTTGCTGCTGGAATTTCCCTGGACAGCAGTTTAGAGACATTTTCATTTGCATTTTACGTTATTTAAAAAATTTATTTTGCAAGTAAATATTTCATAGAGTTATATTATTCTTAGTTATCTTCGTAACGAACTAAAGAACGTATACAAATGATTTTTCTATGATTTATAATGAATTTTATAAGGTAAGGTGTACAGTAAATTTCAGATTTGTCGTATCCGCTTTTTCAACGACGTTTCATGTGTAAACTATAATATTTTCAAATGTATAACATTATAAAATGTAGATTATAAACTAATTAAAGATAATAATAAGAAATATTACGACGATATATATTTTAAATGATATGGATGCAGTATAATGTAATCTAGTATGTCACAAGATAAGTTTTCATGATCTAGATTTAAAATGATATAAACGGATGCAAACGGAACATCGAAACGTTATAAAATTAAACATGGGGTACTAGATTTAAACTATAGGTATGGTATTTATTTAAATAGGTATAAAATGAATTATATAGCATGTAGCAAGATTAACTTGCCTAAACGGAACAAGAACGGATGTGTACGGAACGTCCTTTGTCGGCGAAATGTCGCGACATGCGCACGGCATACGGAACGGTTCCAAACAATGCATGAAGATGATCACGCAAGTTAGGTACATTCACTGAATCACTCGTATCGTCAGCGACGAGCACGGCTCCGGCGGCGATCACCGAAATCAAGAAACAAGATCAAGAAAAAGAAAGAAGAAAGAAGAAGAAGATGTAAGAAGAAGAGGTTGTGTATTAAATAAGGAAAGAAAAATTAAATAAATAAAATATATATAAATATATATATGCAGAGGAGAGAGAGAGAGAGAAAGGGGTTGTTAGTTTGTTAGGAAATTAGATTTAAAATTTTAAAAGATTTTTAGATTTAAAATTTTAGATAAGTGGTTTCAGTTTGTTAAAGAAATCGTATGAAAATATTTAAACTAAATTTTAAAATTAAATAAATTGAATTTTGTCAGTATACAAAATATTTCAAAACGCGCCCGAGTCGGGTCTAAAATTCAGATTTAAAATACGAAAAATATGTGCGACTTTCAAAATTCAAAATGAATGCTCAGATAACGAAAATGCATACCCCTAAGAACGGATGCACGCACGTACGCGTAGCCATCCAAATACGTCCGTTTCACTGAACGGGACGAGAACAAGATGCGCGGATGCTACCACAGGGTTAAGGGTATCATGTAGGCTATGAAATACAATTTTAATTTATTTTCCGTGACCTAAATTGTTATATAGTAAAATGTGCGATGCCAGATAAAATGCCAATATGCACTAAACATGAAAATGCACAGTCTACATAACAAGTCAAGGTAATCTATAAATATGGATCAACAAGTTCAAGCAAGCGGGTCAGGTCGAATGCAAAGTAAAATGTAAAATACCATTCGCACCCAAACACGCTAAATCAAGAAAATACCATGGACAAGAAAATACGGGAACTGGAATTGGTATAAATGAATTCGGTTGTTACAGAACTTCTCGCAAAAAGACTTCCATTCGATGGGCTGATCAAGACGGCTTTCTTCCGCCTTCCACCGGTTCCGTGCATTGTCCGTGAGTTGCAGCTTTGCAACTCGGACCCAAGCTATTTCTGGCACTTGTGTTGCTTCCAGATCATCCTCGATACTTTGAGCCCATTCCTCAGCTTCCAGTGGGCCCCCCTTTCCTGAGAACTGTTTGGGATGTAAAACTCCGAATTGCTTCACCCCAGGTGCTTCAGCCTCGGGACGGCTTAAGAGCTGCTGCTGTCTCTCTAGGAGGCTGCGGATTGCCTCAAGTAGAACCGTTTGCTCGTTGAGTGGAGCAGGAACGGCAGGTGTGAGTGGTAGTGGTGAAGGTGTGTTGTTGGTGCTGGTGTTGTTCGGAGAATCCATAACCTTGAAGAAGAATTGGGGTTAGGACAGATTCAAGTACATGAAATGATAAGATTCAAGGAATATTAAATTGCAAGATTCAAGAAACATGAATTGTAAAGAATGCTTTAGTTGTTGGTTCTTGTGTTATATTGCTTAGGTTGTTCACGCAGAACAGAACTGCATAATAGGGTTTCGTACAGCACTGACCTGCATCGGCCACCAACAAAACCTGTCACGCCCCGCTTCCCAGTATACGGCGAAGGGGACGCGACGAGGCCCGCTACGTATATACTAAGAAGTACATACGCTAAGCGTATCTAAGCAATATAAAATAAATACACAAGAGACAAGAAATAAAAAGAACATCAACTTTTATTAATTAACATTCTTTGTACAATGCATGAAAGGAAATACAACTGAAATAAAAAGATGCCTAAACAGTGGCATAACAGAAAATAAAAAGTACAGAAAGGAAAAGTGTACAATGAAACTAAAGTGCAGGGTCTTCGGCAAACTGCTCCAAGTCTTCTGCAGATGGCTCGATCTCTGCCGGGTCCGAATCACCTGACGACATTCAAAGAAGAAAGAAATAGAATGTCATCAGCGAACAGGTTGCTCGGTAAGTCCCAAAGATAAAGGAGAAATAGACAGAGAGTAAAAGAGAGAGAGAGAGGGGGTAGCTTTTAATGTTGTATTATAATATTGTATTAATGCTGTTGTTTGTAGCCTGGTACAGAAGATGCCAGTGTATACGAGGGGAGTCCCACTTACACCGGGGACCTTGGTAACTTGTAGTACAAGGCTCCGTCGATAATATCACGGAACAACGGCATGGATGTAATTACGTCTTAAGTGACCACCTCGTGCCACCTTTAACATATTCCGTACCAGTCTACCCCTTAAACCCCGTGATGTCTGGTTTGTATTGTTATCTTGTAAAATTATATTGATTGTAAGATGGATTGACTGACTGACCAAAACCATGATATCAGGAAACAGTTGTACCCGTAGGGTCATGTAAATGGAATAACTTAGAATCATGTAAAATGAATATATCCATGGTCCGGTTCAGTCAAATTGTATAGATTGATAATTGAGTTCATAGATTCATATGTTCATATTGAATTGGAATATTGTAGATTGTAGATTGACTTGAATCATATTCAAGTCAGAATAATCGGACTCAAACCCGAGTCAGACAATTAGAACTGTGAATCTAAGTCTTATAATTACTAGGGTCCTTAGGGTAATTTATAAAACTTGAGGGGTTTTATGTAAAAATACTTTTATATATTTTTCAAAATACACCTCAAGTATTTATTGTTCGTCTTTAGAGTTGTAATGAGGGTGGATTTTATATTGTGACATTTCTAGTAAGAATATCCTAGTTTCATAATTAATGGTATTTATATGTATTATTGATTATTTGAAGTTCATGGTATTTTAGTGTAAAATTTAGTATTGTGATTTTTAGGAAAATGTGGAAAATCTATATTATAATAAAATAGATATTTAAATGATAAATATACATATGTTTATACAAAAATAATTTTAATAAATATTTTATATTCCAAAAATCTCATTTTCTCAAGATGTCGTATTTTAAACCTTTCGAGACCGAATGCTCCTTGCGGAGGTCTGAATCTCGCACTACTAAGCCCGAGGGTGCACGATAAACCGTACTATCCCTAACAGGTTCCCTAAAGGTGGGTTGTAGTGACGCTTTGCAAAGATTGTAAAATACTAATCCTTTAGAAAACGGTTTTATAAAATAAAAGGTATTTATTTGCAAAGGTGTAAATTTTCCGTATTTTAGATTCTAGGGTTTCCTAAGCCAACTACCCTATTTCTAAATGTTCTAAACGACAAGTCGTTAGAAGCCTCAAATCGCCTCTTCACCGCCAATTGTGGCCAGCTAAGTACAAGTGAGGAAGGAAGGATCCGCTCACGAATCGTGAGACGGGCCTTTTAAAGTTACCTAAGCTTACTTGCCTAGCCTAGACACCACAAAGTCAGGTTTAGATAAACGATCGATGTCCATAACTTATCGTATTTCCTAATGAGAGGTATTTGTTTAAAAGTGTATCAAATCTAAAACTTTCAAGAATGGTTTTATTAAGAATATGGTATTTAAATGAAAGTTTTGTTTTATCGTATTCTAAGTTCTTGATGATTTCGTTTAGGTTTGTATTTGCGTGTGTATGGAGGTAGGTCATTACCTCGTGCTCTACTTTAAATGTATAGCAAGTTAAGGGGTTAAATGTGAAATTGAAATATTGTGGTATTAAAGTGAAAAAAATACGATAAATTGGAAAGGCTATCATTTCATGTGAGAAAACTTGTTCAAATTGATATATAAAAGTTTAATAGTCAAGATTAAGATGTTTAGGCATGAATGTATTGGTTAGAAGTGAAATTTTATAGAAAACCGAGTCGGAAATCGGATTTGTTCTGATTCCGTCAGGTTTCGTAATTTCGTATTTTAAAGAAATAGAAAGGGGGATAGAATGGGACTTACGGGTTTTGATCTATACTAAGGAGTGTAGGGGAACTAAGGGAGTTGCCGAGGCGTTACTTCGTCGCCGGTTGTTTCTAAAAACGTCGCCGGAATTTCCCGCCGGAATTTCGTCGGAGCTTCGCCGCGAACTTGTTTTCAAAGTACACAACTCTTGGAAAATTTTGAGAGAGTGAGCTTAGGATTTTAGGGGTGAGAGGGTAGTGTGTAGGGTTGGTATTTATAGGGTTAGGCTAGGGTTAGAGTAGATGAAAAGTTAAAAATAAAAATGTGATAAAATGTAATAAAAATGTATTAAAAGTGGAGTAATTGGGGTTTTTTATGAGCTCTGGAAGTGTTCTGAGGCTGAAATTTTGCAGGTGCATAGGGAATATGAAAAGACACAATTTTCATGTTGGGGCCGTCGCCAGAATCGGCTGACTCGGGGATGACTCGTCCGTGACTCAGTCGGAGCACTGAGTCGGCCGAGTCGAGGCAGAGTTGGCCGATTCCCGGCCGTGTCCGGCGGCCAGAATCATCCCGACGGTTCATCTAACTCCTACAAGTGTTACATCTTTGGGTGTAGTGGGGTTTTTGTGAGATATGCACGTGTAAACACTTGGTATTCTAAAGGTTTTAAAAAAATCAATATAAAAAATAATGTGGGGTATGGGATTTGAGCTCTGGTGGCTTGGTTCAGCGGTGCAAGGTATTACCAATGAGCTACAAGCTCCTTCTTGTAATTATTGTGGTATTTAATTACTTAAAATGATAGCAGCAAGAATAAATACTCCTAGTATACATTAAATTTAAAGTAATTTCTTGTACACTAAAAATGGAGTTATTACATTCTTATGGCTTGTAATTAAAACAAAATAATTACCTATATCTTGTGCTCAGGCTAAAATACCCCTTTATCGATTTTGAAAAAACTTTAATTTAAAAATTTTGTATAGAAAAAGGGTATAAGAAAATTAGGGTTGTTACAGATTTGGACAGATGCGACCGTTGTAGCAGACTTCGTCAGATTCCCCCTCATTTGTAAGGGGGTTTTGATTGTGGGGACGCTCTTCCCTGCAGGCGCAAGCCCCTGTAATTAATTACGTTACCGCCTAGCGATAACCACTTTCTTCTGCTCCGGAAGTTCACTTCGTGTCATGTGTGTTTTGTTTTATTTTTGGTTGGCCGTGGATTATATACGGAGACTAATTTGTGTCGTCTCCCGTAGGGCGTGGATTAGTCCAAATCCGTATATTTTAGATTTGGGTTTGGGTTGATTTAAAGGTCGTTGATCTGTTTTGATATCAAGATCGACTTAAATATATACGAGCAGTTGGGGGCTCGATTGGTTTTTTTGTTAAGGATACGTTAGTCCGATTTTAGACTAAGATCTACTTAACAGGATCTTAGGATCATTTTTTTCTTCAGATCCAAAAAAAAAAAGAATTTGGGCTCTATTGTCTTACTTTAGGGACATTTCGATCCATTATCGCCATTTTAGAGGCGAAGTTCTAGTTTGAGGACATCTCGGTCTGTTGATCACCATTTTGGAGCTGAGATTTTAGTTTAAGGACGTCTCGGTCTGTTGATCACCATTTTGGAGGTGAGTTTTTAGTTTAAGAACATCTCGGTCCGTTGATCATCGTGCGTGCACATGTATTTGTTACATGACGGGATGAGCAACAATGATATGAAATGCATCCAGTTTAGGATATGGTTTGATTTGGGATGTGCACGTCAGTTTGGGAAGTGCACCAAAAAGAAGTTGGTTGTCGGGACCCGCCACCTCTCTGAAAACGTTGAGAAATTACAACGACATGTATCAGAGGTGTAGATAGATGTACCCATGAACCAATTCCCGTATTTGAGGGAAAAAGGATTGATGGTAAACCCAGGAATCATTAGTCGTATTTTGAGACTAAGATTTCCTCAGGGGAATGTGGGACGAATATCGTTTTGGGATATCATCAGTTGGAAGATCGATAGTCGTATTTTGGACTAAGATCAGTTTGGGAAGTATTGAGCACATGGGCTCGGTCGATCTAAATTAGGGAGTTTCTACTCTCAAGGGGCCTAACCAACCTGGGCTTAGTCCGCTCAGTTTTCTTTTTATTTGGAAAAGAGTGCTAAACACTTGTTTGGGCTCAGTCCATTTTTTTGTGCAAAAAGTGATGAGCACTTATGTATGTTCTGACGCTCACATATAATCATGTAGGCTTTTAGTCATGGGGATTGCCCAATAAGTGTTAAACATTTTATCCCTTTTGTCTTTATATGGAGTGCTAAGCACTCTTTATGGTGCCTACGTGCGAAGCACATGAGGAGCTAGGCGCTAGGCGCTGCCTAGTGGGTGCCAAGCACTATTATTCTGTGGCGTCCACATGAGGGTCACGTGAGGCACTGGGCGCTGAGCGCCGCTCAATGAGTGCTAAGCACTCTTGTAGCGCCCACGTGAGAGGCACATGGGACGCTGGTCACTGAGCGCCGCCCACTGAGTGCTAAGCACTACTGAGTTCTTTTGTAGCGCCCACGTGAGAGGCATGTGGGACGCTGGACGCTGGGCGCTGAGCGCCGCCCACTGAGTGCTAAGCTCTCCTGAGTTCTTTTGTAGCGCCCATGTAAGAGGCACGTGGGGCGCTGGGCGCCGCCCACTGAGTGCTAAGCACTCCTGAGTTCTCTCTCCTTTTTTTTGGAATGATCCACAGGATCTTTATCTACTTTTATTTACCTAAAATTTCCAAGAAGTGAGTTCTTCCTCAAGAATTTAATTCTCTGTTCTTTCGAATCTTTTTTTTTAAGCTTATGGGGGGTTCCTCTTCTTTAGATTTGAAGTCTTGGGTCTTTTATATAGTAGAGGCAAGTCTGTTGATTAGTTGAAGAAATATCTCATTAAGAGACCCTAATTGATTTTGGGGATTTTACCCACCGTTGGATTTTTGATCCAAGGACTTCTGTTTTACAGAAAGTATTTTATTGGTTTTAACAAGATTAGGAAAATATTTACCTATACAGAATTTATTCTGTAGATCGGTGATTCTTTAATCACCATTGGATTTTTAATCTAACGGTACTCTGTTTTACAGAGGGCGGTCTTTTTTATTTAGAAAGATTTGAGAAATATTTCCTCTAAAAAGAATTTAATTCTGCATCCTGGTGATTTATCGTCTCCGTTAGATCTTTGATCCAAAGACTCTGCTTAACAGAGGGTAGAATTTAATTTTACAAGGCGCCAACGCTTACGTGCTGTGCACGTAGGCGCTGCTTAAGATTTTTGTGTGCTTTACACACGGGCGCTGCTCATATAAGAGTTTTTAACTCTGGCGCTGGCGCCCTCATGGAAGGCACGTGAGGCGCTGCCTCTTGAGTTTTGAATAAAGGTTTGCTCTTTTATTGGGGAAAACAAATGCCCCCCACCGTTGCGGTCACGTGGCTCTCTGAGACTGTTCCAACCGCCGCTCTTTCCCCCTGTGGATGTTTGATATCGGCGGGTGACGCAAGAGTTACGATAGCCCTTGTCGAATCAGGAGATGAAGCCGTGGGCGTTGAATCTGCTCTCCCCATGGAAATCGAAGAAGCAGTCACAACTGGTGACGCTTCGGGCACGGTTTCGGTTTCCTGCTTGTCAGGTATTCCTTGGGTTATTATCTTTGAGTTTTTTTTTCTGCTAAGCGTTTCTGATGATATTTCCTTTGTCTTAAGCATAGACGTGATAAACCTTGAAGCTGTATTGGCTGAGGAATTACCGTCGGCCGCTGCCTTGACTGTCACAGTTCCTTCTGTGCCTCCCCGAATTTTGGAAGGTAAAGGTTTCTCCTTTAGTTGTAGTTGCTTTATTGTAGATACCAATTTTCTTTATCTTAACCATATATTGTCGCAACCTTGCAGGAGTGCTCTTTGACCACTTGTACCAAGTGCTACACCCGCACTTTTCCTTCCAATCGGAAGTCGTTCCCTCTTCCAGCAGTGGTCAGTATATTCTTTGTTTAGCGTTTCTCCTTTTCGTGAGTAAACTTTTTGCTGATAAGCCTTCTTATATTGACCCCAGTATCACAGTTCAAAGGAGAGAGCGAAGGAACAGCCAAGCCTCCGGAGCTCCCTGTTTTGCCACCTTCAATAGCTAGTACGGTAGATTCCGTCCCTCAGGTGTTTTCTTTGTCTTTCAAGTTGAAATCTGACTGTAATATATTTTGCAGTGATTACACCGGCTTCAGCTCCTTTTGAGTCCCGCATTCCCATGCCCGCGGGGCCCTTCGCCAAACGTCAACCCTCTAGGGGCATGGTGAATAGCCGGTGAATGTTAAGTGAGTTTATCGAGGACCTTGACGCCGAGGCTCTTACTTCTGCTATGGATTTTGTCGACGAAGTCAATCAAATGCTGGTCATGTTCATGAATTTCTGCACCGAAGACCTCGTCGGTTCTTGGATTGATTATTGTAGGAAGATCGAGGCTTGTCCGCATAAGATTGAGCTTAAGCACCTCGCTCCTGAAGTAATAACTTTGAAATCTCAGCGAACCGCATGGATCGAGCAGAACGTCGCTTTCATTCGATATTTTGAACAAGAGGTGACCTTAAGATGAAAGGAGCATGAGACGGCCTCCGGCGAATCCGCTCAATTGCGTGCCCAGATTGAAGCGAATGCCGCACGACTGAAAGTTATTTTTGAAAAACTCCAACGATGTATTTCTGACGAGTTGGCGTTAAGGAAGAAACTTGACTTCACTGAGCGAGTCGCGCAAAGTTGCGAAGCTGTCAGACGGGAAATTGCTGAGAAGTTTTCATCCTGCTTGCAACAACGAGCTCAAATCGAAGCGGAGCTGATCGCCATAGCTGAATGCGAGGAGGAATTGCAGGGAGCGCGTGAGCGGGTCGTGAGTTTGTTGAAGAGCCTCCTTCTTAATCATTGTAATTGTATTCCCTTTTTTGCATTGGTTGTATCTCTTAAATATTTTGATTCATGAATAAGAATATACATTCTCTTTTATGCGCTTATCTGTGTCTTAATGCCTTGATGTGGTGGTAATTAGTTTACTTACTCATTTTGGAGTTTGTAGTTTATGCGCTCGTTTCGGAGCCTGTAGTTTATTCACTCATTTCGAAGTTTCTAGTTTATGGGATCATTTCGGAGTTTATTTAGTTTGCCTCCCTTAGGCTTATAGGCAAACTTGTCCTGATGTTATAGTTAACCCCTGCTCTTTACGACAGAGGTCCGTTAGGTTTTGTGGTACTAGGATTTTAGTCCGTAATACCGTTGCGTTGGCTAATGCATTCCCCGATATGCAGACTTTACGCTGCTGTTCAAGTAGCCCCGCGACTGTCTTGTCTCTGATCCCTTCGGGGGCTGGACAAGACGTCTTCAAGTAATTTTCTTAGGCAGTTTGACCGTCGGAAGAGCAAGCGGTAGGAATTTTTCCATGCCGCTTTTTACTTGAGGTTAGGCTCAGTTTTGGGAGACCCGATGAGTCATAACCACTCCGTACTGGTGTGGGATGATCTCCGATAGTCTTTCGGGTTTTATTTGAGTTGCCGTCAAGACCCCGAAGTTAAGAGTTTGGCCTTCGCTTCCTTTTGATTTGGCTATTATGGAGCCTTTGTTGACATTGCGTCTGCTGTAAAGAGAAGAATGTCGGAGTAGTCTTTAGGTTGTTTTGTGAACCGTCAAAACTTGGAGCTAGGAATTTTGCCATGGCTCCATTTTGTTTTGACCTTGGAGTCTTTATTGACGCCGCGTCCGTATCCTATTAGAGTGAGAAGGAACGCCATTGTTGACATTGCGTCTGCTGTAAAGAGGCGAATGTCAAGGTATTTTTTAGGTTGTTTTGTGAACCGTCAAGACTTGGAACTAGGAATTTTGCCATGGCTCCGTTTTGTTTCGACCCTGGGGTTTTTTGTTGACGTCACGTCTGCATCCTGCTGGAGTGAGAAGGAACGCCATTGTTGACATTGCGTCTGCTGCAACGAGACGAATGTTGGGATAGTTTTTAGGTTATTTTGTGAACCGTCAAGATTTGGCTCTCACTTTGACGGAGCCTGGTGGGAAAATATGGTTCCTTTTTCATTTATGCCCATAGATTGTATACAAGGGTTAATATTGACTCACCTATAACGCAAAAGTTTCATTTCATTTTATTTCTTTCCGCGATGCTCTATCATTTCAGCTTTTTATATCGCGAAAGTCGCGATTGCCCAATCATTTCGGCTGTTTTTATATGCATATATTTTGCTCGCTGATTTTTATTGCGAGTTGCCCCATCATTTCGGCTATTTCATATGTATTTTCTGCTCGCTGATTTTTTTTGCGAGTATGGAACTTGAGATCTGATACCAATTCTGGCATCAGTATCGCTGCGACTGGAATATTGCCAGGAGAAAATCATCATTTGCCGTGAAAAGACTTGAAAATTGACACTTGTTCAGGCATCAGCATCGCTGCAACTGGAATATTTCCAGGAGCGAATCATCATTTGCCTTGAGAGGACTTGGAATTTGATACCGATTTAGGTATCAGCATCGCTATGACTGGAATATTTCCAGGAGCGAATCATCATTTGCCTTTACTGATCTGAACAAAGGTGGATTAGAAAACAGGGTTAAAGTCCTGTCGACTAAGGCTTTTTGACTCTATGAGCCGTAGGGGTCTCATAAAGGGTTTTCTCCCTACGAGTCGTGAGGATCTCGTAGGTGTATTTTCTCCTTAGGAATCATGGGGATTCCTAAGTGTGTGTTCTCTTATAAGTTGTAAGGATCTTACAAGAGTGTTTTCTCCTTATAAGTCGAGAGGACTTACAAGTGTCGTTCACCATATGAGGACATTCCTCGTCATTGATGGAACTTGGTGGGGAAAATCGTTTATTTGTGCCCGTGGATTGTATACAAAGGCCGATATTGGACCTCCTGTAAGGCAAAAAGGGGAATACGATGGCTTAAGAACAGGTCCAAGTCCCTGTAGCTTAAGACTTTCAAATTCTATGAGCCGTGAGGGTCTCATAGGGGAAGTCCTCCTTACGAATCGAGAGGATATTTCGGTCCATTGGCAGTTTAAGGACGTAGTGGTCCATTGCCAGTTTAAGGACGTAGAGGTCCATTATCATCATTTTTGGGGTGAACCTTTTTTGAATACCACTTAGAGTTTTGACTCAGGAAGATAGCGAGCGTACACGAGCGTCGTCATCTATCATTGACCTAAGTTGTGACTCGTCGAGCGTGGTATTTCTTGAGGAATCAGTCGTTTATTGGCCGGAAGGGTCTTTTGCCATGCATATCCATGAGAAAATAGGCCCCACCTTGGTAGACCTTATTTATGATGTACGGGCCTTCATAGTTCGGCTTGAATTTCCCCCGTTTTGCACGATTGGAGATCATATGTCTTTTGACGACTAGCATGGGTTCGTCTTGCCGGAATGTTCTCGACCTAGTCGGTCTTTCATATGAGCGCGTCATCCTTGCTTTGTAATCATCCAGGTTTTGCTGCGCCATGAGGAGAGTTTCATCGAGGGCGTTGAGCTCCTCAAGCCGAAGATGGGCATTTTCTTCATCTGTCAGCTCGTCTCGAACTGCTACCCGTAGAGAGGGTAGCTATATTTCCAGGGAGAGTACCGCTTCAGTGCCGTATACCAACGCGTATGGTGTTGTATTCATAGCCGTTTTGAACGTCGTTCGGTACGCCCAAAGAGCTTCGTGCAGTCTCTCGCGCCAGTCCTTTTTGTTTCTGGACACCGTTTTCTTTATAATCTTGGTCAAGGTCTTGTTGAAAGCTTCAGATAGACCGTTGGCATGAGGGTTATAGACAAAGGAGTATCTCCAGTCTATTTTATGTTGTTCTGCGAAGCGGCTGATTTTATGGCTCCTGTAGGCTGGTCCATTATCCGAGATTATTCGTCGCGGAGTGCTGAACCGGTAGATGACATGTGTCTTAAAGAAATGGAGAATATTCTCTGTCTTCACCTTCCTTAGTGGTACTGCTTATGCCCACTTGGAAAAGTAGTCGGTCGTTGCCAGTATGAACCGATGTTCTTTGGATGATGCGGGATCAATGGGGCCGACTATATCGGTTCCCCACATTTCGAACGGCCAGCTAGCTATCGTTGGGTGTAACGGATTTGGATGTTGGTGGATGAAGTCCCCGTGAACTTGGCACGAGTGATACTGCTGCACTCTGGTTGGAGTACTTTATGACTCTTCCTCGCTGCGTCTTCTTCATCCTGACGTCGATACTTGGCCTTTTTGTATATGGTCGTTTCACGTTCTCGGTCATCTCTGCTCTTTTGAAAAGTTTCGTTTAGCAGTCTGTCAATTAGGCCTTCTGGCAGCTCCGGGGATTTATGCACCGATCCTGCCCCCAGTTCCTCTGTGTTGCTTTCCGACGCCGAGGGAGTTTCTTCGTTATTTAACGACGAATGAGAAAACATGCGGCAACTTGCTACATAATCTTCGGTTTCTCCCGACGAGCCATTTCCCTCATTATCGTCACTATCTCCGTTCTCAAGTATATGGTTGAGAAACTCTTTGAGGGCGACTGGGGTCCGCGCCTTCTGGTTTTATTCCACCTGCGCGTCGATGTATTTTTGCAGGTCCGTGCACTTGTCGTCAGGCTGCGCGGGCTTCTTGGTCTTCTTCTTTCCCTTCGAAGACTTTGAAGACTTAACCTGGGTGTTTTGCCCAATATTGGCAGTTTTCGGTGTGGGACGCGGCTCCAGCATCCCCTCAATGATCTCGGGCTCCACCAGGCTTTTCCACCTGATCGCCGGACATGCTTGAAAATCTTTCAGCATTCTTTTGGTTTTAGCCGAAAAGAAACTTCCCATGGAGCTTCGTTCACAAATGAGTATGATGCTCCTGGCGTATCCACCTTTTTAGGAGCATGCCTCTGTAGTGGGTTCACCCTCCAGTTCTCTGATAGCGCGAATTTCCCTTGACGGTACTAGTCCTCGACCCAGTTCTTGAAGATGTAGCAATCCTCAATAGGGTGGCTCACCATTCGATGATAGGAGCAGTAGTTAGGATTGTTGACGTCACCGGGCTGCGGTGGACGTTTTGGGTCCGGCAGAGTGATGAGTTTGTTGCGCACTGCCAGTTCGAACAATCTCCTCGTTTTATCACGAGAAACGAGTAAGCACGTCCTAGCTTCTCTTCCAGGGATTGGCGCGGGCACGTGTTGTTTTGGCGAGCAACCGGTTTTGGGTCACTCGATTGTTGTTGAGTGTTGGCAACGAAGGCCGCTTTCCCACTGCCCTTTGCATTCCGAGGGTCCATTTTTGAAGAGGAAGGTCTGTGGCCCATCTGGTACATTTGGGCCAACTTGTCGATCAAACCCTGGAAGGTGGTCGGCTTAAAGAACGTCATGAACTGGGACACAGTCGCTTAAGGATCGAGAGTCCTTATGAACATGCCCACGATAGGAGCTTCTTTGATGCGTTGTTTATATTTTGACCAGGGGTTCCGCCATCGGATTGCGTATTGAAACCAGGTCTCTCCTGGGTTCACCCTGACATTGATTAATGTCGTGATCGGGGTGCGCTCGCTTGCGCTGGCAAACCGCTGCAAGAATAGCAGTTCCATTTCCGTGAATGTTTTGACAGAGTTATTTGGAAGCTCCGAGTACCATTCAAACACCATTTCTGACAAGCTGCCAACGAACTGGCGAAGCAGCAATTTATCGTCGCTTCCAGTATTGCTGCATAAAGCTCTGAACTGAGCGACGTGCTGATGCGGGCTGCCTGTCCCTTTGTACACATGAAATTTAAGGATCATATATCCCGGCGGGTATTTGATTTGATCGTACCAGCCTGGGTATAGTCGTCCGGTTCTGACGACTTGGCCGACCGCTTCGTTGGCTTGATGAGCTCGTATTTGTTGAGCTATGTAATCATCAAGGGCAGCTTTAGAGATCGTTTCCTCTCTGGCCATCGATAAAGCTGAAAGAGGGTTTGATGTTTCCCCTTTGTCGTCATCGATAATTATCGGTGGGTTTTAAGTTGGAGGTTCTGGCTGGATCATCATTCCAACCATATCTTAGAACATAAGTGCCATCTGTTTTATATTAGCAGCATGTTCCGCGGCCTCCTTATCTTTTCTTTCAAGCACCCTTCGCAGGAACTCTGTATCGGTCACCTACTCCTGGCGCTGTTCACTTGCTGATTCCGGAATTTCTTTTTGTCCGGTGAGTGCTGCCATTTTCATCAGCATCTCCTGGAGCTTTTGTTGTTGCTTCTGAACTTTTGTCAACGACCGAGTTTGCAATTGATGACTTACGGAAGCACGGCTATCCTCTTTCCCGGAAGCCATGTAGACCGTATGGACGATCATGCCCCCACACTTGGGCGTTTTGTTCTAGCACCTTTGGAATTTGCCATAGGCAGTGGGATTTTCTCCGGCCTCCTCCTTTTGTGGGAGGTCGAGGTCGAAGGAGCCGTTGTAACAGGCGCCTATGTAGAAGAAGTCCCTTGCTGTATGGTGGAGGGATGGTCTTCCTCTTGTCGATCCTTCGTTTTCTTCAGTCGGCGAGAGTAGTCTTTATTGATCACAGAATCTTGGACTTTCTGCCAAACCCTGTGGATTTGGGAGGAAAGCCGCTGAGGGGGCTTCTCCGGCTTTTCCTACGCCATGTTTTTAGCAGGAAGTGGATATTTCTTCAGCACTGCGGTCGGAGAGTTCTTTCGCACCATCCTAAGCAAATCAAAGTTGTTCCTGGTTGGAACAACAACATCAACTTCCACCATTGGAGCTCGTGGGGTGAGTCCGGAGGGGGAGTTTCCCCCTACTCTTCTCACTCGGCGCCAGTGGCGAAGTCGAGAGTGCCTTGTAGATGGGACCACCTCAGTTATGGAAGCGGGTCCATCGTGCTTCCTGCTTTGGTGAGGGGCTGCTGCTGATACTAGCCTGTTGAAGACTGACGTTCGTGAGAGGGGACGACCAATCTTTCGAAGGCCGACTTTCTAGTAGGGGAAGCACTTTTGACGACTTTACCCATAGCAGGAGTTGGAATGGCCAATCTTGCGAAGACTGATCCTTTAGTAGGAGAAGCCCCTTTGATGACTTCACCTGCCGAAACTGGAACGGCTATCTGTTTTGGGATAACACCTTCAAGTATTGCGAGCCTCTTTACTGGCCCACTTGAGCTTTGGCTCAGCCTGTTGAAGACTGAGATGGCAGACTTGGAAGACCCGTTGAGAGGGCCCGTAGTGGTTGCAAGTCGATCGAAGACCGACTTCTTGGGATCTTCCCATGGCGCTGAAGCTTTCTGGAGGGAGCATGGTCCCGAAGAACAATCCAGTGGTGGCTTGAGTTACCTGTCCCACCAGCATTGAAAAGATGGAGGCCTCATTAGGCCCATATGTCACTCCTCGTGTTGGGGCGGAGCGAAAGTTGCTATTGCAGTTGGTGCAGCTGGAAGCCATTGATGTTCACTTCTTCTTTCTGCATAGGAGAAAGACACCAAATCTTAGTACCTCGAATCCAAGGGCAACCATAGCGAACTGCGATTTTGTTCGCGAAACACGACACACGAAATGTGGAGTGGAAAGAGGAAAAGGTCCCACCGGGCGTGCCAGAATCTATTCTCTGCCGAAAAACACGACCGGGGACATTGGGATGTCCGGCCTGAATTTTGGGGGCAGATGTTATTTGGATTTATCCTTCCACCTCTCCGAAGATTCCAAGTTGATTTATGGCACCGTATATTGGAGGTTTGGACGGATGCGGCAGTTATAGTAGACTTCGTCAGATTCCCCCTCGTTTGCGAGGGTTTTTTGATTGTGGGGACGCTCTTCCCTGCAGGCGCAAGCCCCTGCAATTAATTACGTTACCGTGTAGCGATAACCACTTTCTGATGCTCTGGAAGTTCACTTCATGTCGTGTGTGTTTTGTTTTATTTTTGGTTGCCCGTAGATTGTATACGGAGTCGTCGCCCGTAGGGCGTGGATTAGTCCAAATTCGTATATCTTAGATTTAGGTTTGGGTTGATTTAAGGGTCGTTGATCTGTTTTGAGATCAAGATCGACTTAAATATATACGAGCAGTTGGGGGCTCGATTGGTTTTATTAAGGATACATTAGTCCAACTTAAGACTAAGATCTAATTAACAAGGTCTCAGGATCTTTTTTGCTTCAGATCCAATAAAAGAGCAGTTGGGCTTTGTTGTCTTAGTTTAGGCACATTTGGGTCCATTATCGCCATTTTGGAGGCGAAGTTCTAGTTTAAGGACATCTCGATCAGTTGATCACCATTTTGGAGGCGAGATTTTAGTATAAGGATGTCTCGGTCCGTTGATCACCATTTTGGAGTTGAGATTTTAGTTTAAGGACGTCTCGATCCGTTGATCACCATTTTGGAGGTGAGATTTTATTTTAAGGACATCTCGGTCAGTTGATCATCTTGCGTGCACGTGTATTTGTTACGTGACGGAATAAGCAACAATGATATGAAATGCATCCAGTTTAGGATGTGGTTTGATTTGGGATATGCACGTCAGTTTGGGAAGTGCACCAAAAAGCAGTTGGTTGTCGCGACCCGCCACCTCTCTGAAGACGTTGAGGAATTACAACGACATGTATCAGAGGTGTAGAGAGATGTACCCTTGAACCAATTCCCATATTTGAGGGAAAAGGGATTAATGGTAAACCCACGAATCATTAGTCATATTTTGAGACTAAGATTTTCTCAGGAGAATGTGGGACGAATATCGTTTTGGGATATCTTCAGTTGGAAGATCGATAGTCGTATTTTGGACTAAGATCGGTTTGGGAAGTATTGAGCACATGGGCTCAGTCGATCTAAATTAGGGAGTTTCTACTCTCAAGGGGCCTAACCAACCTGGGCTTAGTCCACTCAGTTTTCTTTTTATTTGGAAAAGAGTGTTAAACACTTGTTTGCGCTCAGTCCTTTTTTTTGTGCAAAAAGTGCTGAACACTTATGTATGTTCTGACGCTCACATATAATCATATGGGCTTTTAGTCATGAGGATTGCCCAATAAGTGTTAAACACTTTACCCCTTTTGTCTTTATATGGAGTGCTAAGCACTCTTTATGGCGCCCGCGTGCGAACCACATGAGGAGCTAGGCGCTGCCTAGTGGGTGCCAAGCACTTTTATTCTGTGGCACCCACGTGAGGCACTGTGCGTTGAGCGCCGCTCAATGAGTGCTAGGCACTCCTATAGCGCCCATGTGATGGGCACGTGGGACACTGGGCGCTGAGTGCCGCCCACTGAGTGCTAAGCACTCCTGAGTTCTTTTGTAGCGCCCACGTGAGAGGTACGTGGGACGCTGGGTGCTGAGCGCCGCCCACTGAGTGCTAAGCAATCCTGAGTTCTTTTGTAGCGCCCACGTAAGAGGCACGTAGGGCGCTGGGCATTGAGCACTGCCCACTGAGTGCTAAGCACTCCTGAGTTCTCTCTCCTTTTTTTCTGAATGATCCACAGGATTTTTATATACTTTTATTTACCTAAAATTTCCAAGAAGTGAGTTTTTCTTTCTCGAGAATTTAATTCTCTGCTCTTTTGAACATTTCTCTCTTTTTAAGCTTATGGGGGTTCTTCTTCTTTAGACTTGAAGTCTTGGGTCCTTTATATAGTAGAGACAAGTCTGTTGATTAGTTGAAGAAATCTCTCATTAAAAGATCGTAATTGATTTTGGGGATTTTACCCACCGTTGGATCTTTGATTCAAGGACTTCTGTTTTACAGAAAGTTTTTTCTTATTTTTAACTAGATTAGGGAAATATTTACCCATTCGGAATTTATTCTGTAGATCGGTGATTCTTTAATCACCATTGGATTTTTAATCCAACGGTACTCTATTTTACAGAGGGAAATCTTTCTTGTTTAGAAAGATTTGAGAAATATTTCCTCTAAACAGAATTTAATTCTGCATCCTGATGATTTATCGTCTCCGTTGAATCTTTGATCCAATGGCTCTGCTTAACATAGGGTAGAATTTAATTCTACAAAGCGCCGGCGCTCACGTGCTGTGCATGTGGGTGATGCTTAAGATTTTTGTGTGCTTTGCACACGGGCACTGCTCATATAGGAGTTTTTAATTCTGGCACTGGCGCCCTTGTGAAAGGCACGTGATGCGCTGTCTCTTGAGTTTTGAACAGAGCTTTGCTCTTTTATTAGGGGAAACAATTGCGTGCCTGCGATTTCAATAATTGACTTGAGGGCACTATAGCCAACAATCTCCCACTTGCACTTAAGACCAATTATTGTCGTGTCGCATACTCACAGCCTGTATGATACCGAACACCCAACTTCTCTACTGATCATTCTCACAAAGCCTATTTGTGAAACTATTGCGTTCGAGAAATAGCCTCAGTTAGTGGATCCGTTCCAATGTTTCTATCTTTATCTCTCTATATCTCAACTTCGCGAATAAAGACTATCTCCCGAAATGAGCAATACATGTCTTAGAATTTGTCTGGATATCTGATGAGATCCAGTTCACAAATGAACTATAAATCCAACAAATTTCTAAGACCGTATCTTCCACTGAATTTAATCAGTATCCTGCGCCATGCATTTCTCAGTATCCGCTTGGACCACCTGTCCAACATACTGTCCTTCAAAAAGAGGGAAAATTATAACTCTGACTGTCACTCTGTCATCCAGGTCACTTTGGAAGCCTGAAATGATAACCGCCTCCTGAAGGAGGCTGCCATTACCATATACCAAGAACATCCACTTATATTCATAACTGCTTCCCAATGTTTATTCAGGATTGGATTAATATATACTTATTGCAGCCAGTGTAAAAGCAATATCTGGTGTGGTACTTAACATTTCATGATTAACTCAATTACCTAAACAAGTGATATGCCAATCATGCAAATCCCTCTTCTCATCCGTTTAGAAGACATCTCTTTAGAGAGAGTGACTCCCTCACCTGTGGGTACACCACCACGCCAAGAGTCTTCCATTCTAAAACACTTTAGAATAGTGTCAAAGTAGCCGAATTAGGACACTTCCCAAATCTAGATCTAAAACCAAAGATCTAGTCACCAGAATCCTAGATATTTTATCCAGATCCTATGTGGAGAAACACTTTGTCACAACCACAGTATAACTGATCGTAGTATAGGAATATCACTTCCTATCAAGAGCATGTCATCCAAATACCAGGACATCACTCCCTACTACCTTCTTATTAGGTCCATCTGTTATTCTGATGAAGTCAAACTCTATGACCGTTACATCAAAAAATAGACGATCTATCTCCGTTGTACTCGCTTTAATCTATAAATAGATATAAGCTACTTGCCCACCATGCTTCTGCTGCTCCCACTGACTAAAATAACCCTCTGGCAGAGTCATATACACGTGCATTTCTAAAGCTGGTTTAGAACGACATTATAGTGACCACCTGCCAAATCTCATAATCTAGGACAGCAGTAGTGGCAAGCTTGGGTTATCAAAACCTCCCTGTCACCGTCTTTGAGAAGACCGAAGTACCTCTCGGGTGGCTGAGATTACCCACCAAATCTGGGGAGTGGCTAATGGATTGTCGAATCCAATTGAATCATTAGGTTCTACTAAATTTTTTAGTAATCGTTTGTGGTTCTGGAATCACTTAAAGTTCTACCATACTCCCACTAATGTTTTCTGAAAAGAATTCATTTTACTAAAACGGATGGCGAGTCAAGAACGATATAACTATTGATCTCCAAATGGTAGAATGTTAACCCTCGTCAATGCCTGGGATAACCCACAAACTGCCATTACTGAAATGTCCCTAGAGTTTATCCGGATTCTTGTTTTAAGCATAAGCCGGACAACTCCATATACCTTAATATCATTAAGATATGAATCCATTCTATATCCAATATAGAAATAAAGACACTAAATTATTTGGAACCAGATTCAAAATACATACAGTTGTTTCCAGTGCATATCGACTAAATAGAAGAAGGTCAAACATCATTACTCATTAAGGAGCGTACTCATGGATGAGTAACCTGAGAGATGATCAAGTTCTCAAAACTATTACTTACGACGGAATACCTAGCACAAGTATCTACATCTTCGATCACCTTGAAAAATCCTGATACTTGCAACATATGGTTCTCTACTTTATTCTTATGCCTATAACTTCTCAAAATTGGACCTTGTATTTCAACGAAATACTTTTCTAAAACCAGAGAAGTCATAAGTAAACGGAATATAGTATGAATACCAACCCCTTTGTTCTAACGGACATCGGACAGCATACAATACTTTGTATAAGTTCTCTGAGTTTAATAACTCAAACCCTTTGCATCGTAAGTTGAAAATTGTGTTATGGTTAAGAAGAATTACACCGCTGTTGAATGCTCATTACCTAACCATCAACTGATATAGGTAAATATCATAGACATAATTTTAAAAATCTATATCTCACTTTATAAATAAACGTACAGATATATAAGTTTGAAATTGGTGCATAACGACGGATGTTCGAAACCAAATATTTGTCGTTAAGCAAAACCCAGATGATTTCCGCAAATATCACCAATTACAAAGAATTCTGATATATAGAGGATCTAATCACCCAATTCCCAATATCTTACTCCCACTAAGCATTTGTAACTCCATACAGATGTGAGAATCAAGTCTGATAAATACATACCCTGGAGTCAGAATCTAATTGGGAAAACAGTTTTCAATTAACACCGCACGGTAAAACCGAAACATAAAAATATTTCGAAGGGGTGGCCGGGTATTCCTAATAATAGCTCTTCCACTATCCAGATTCATAACAGTAACCGTATATTTCCTTACCTTCATTCCAATCCCTTTATATGTCTTTACTTCTTACCTTCTGTACACCATATTTAGGTTAATTGATTTTTTTCCTTCCCTACCTTTCGGCACCAGCCTAAGGTTTGGAAGAAAACTATCCAATAAGCGTAATAGGTGTACTATCCTAATACTAGGAGCTCTCGCAACCTAAGAGAAGGGAAAAAGAAAAGACAACTGAATAATCCTATTCAATTTCTCCTAAATCGGGAACCATCCTCGAACAGAAACAAGTTCCTTCGAGTTCGTATGTAATTATAAAATGGCATATCCAAGCAATATGGATCTTCATAGTGATACGGAGTGTTCTGGAGAACTGCAAAGGGGAAGTAGGAGTGGCAGAGATATACGCCGCTTCGTCGTGAATGATAGTAGTCGCAATTTCCTTTGCCCTCACTCTAATCCCTTTATATGTCCTTAATTGTTACCTTCTGTACACCACACTTAGGGTAATTGGTTTTCTTCCTTCCCTACCTTTCGGCACCTGCCTATAATTTGGAAGAAGACTATCCAATATGCGTAATAGGTGTACTCTCCTAATACTAGGAGCTCTCGCAACCTGAGAGAATGTAACAACCCTAATTTTCTTATACATTTTTTCCTATAAAAAAAATTTCAAATATTTTTTTTAAAAAATCCATAAAGGGGTATTTATTGCCTGAGCACAAGATTTAAGTAATTAATTAGCAATTTAATTACAAGAAGGAGTTTGTAGCTCATTGGTAATACCTTGCATTGCTAAACCAAACCACCAAAGTTCAAATCCCATGCCCCACATTATTTATAATATTTATTTTTTTTTAAATTTTTCTTCAATATTGTGTCTCTTCATCTTCTAAACCCCCATGTACACTTCAAATTCCTAGATCGGTTTCAGAGACCTTTGAAATTCCCATTTACTCTATTTTAATGATTCTTTAATACATTCTTACATAAAAACCTTTCATATACCCTATTTACTCCAATTTTTAATGATTTTATACATTTTTACATTAAAACCTTTCATATACCCTATTTACTCCAACTTTTAATGATTTTATACATTTTTACATTTTTATCTAAAAACCCTTCACCTACTCTACCCCTAACTTACCCTATAAATACACCCCTCCCCTCTACCCTCTCATCACAAAAATCCTAAGCTCACTTTCTCAAAATTTTCCAAGAGTTGTGTACTTTGAAAACAAGTTCACGGCAAAGCTCCAACGAAATTCCGGCGGAAATTCCGGCGACGTTTTGAGGAACAACCGGCGACGACGCAACGCATCGACAACCCCTTTAGTCCCCCTCACTCCTTTTCCTAATTGAAAACCCGTAAGTCCCATTCTTTCCTTCTTTCTACTTCTTAAAAATACGAAATTACGAAACCCGACGGAAATCGGTACAAACCGATTTCCGATTCGGTTTTCTATAAAATATCACTTGTCACCAATTCCATAATACTTAAAATTATTCATGATGACTATTAATCACATAACAACTAATTTGGACAAGCTTTCCCACAATTGGCGGTGAAGAGGCAATTTGAGGCTTCTAACGACTTGTCGTTTAGACCATTTAGAAATAGGCTAGTTGGCTTAGGAAACCCTAGAATCTAAAATACGGAAAATTACACTTTTCAAATAAATACCTTTTACTATATAAAACCGTTTTCTAAAGGATTAGTATTTTACAATCTTTGCAAAGCGCCGCTACAACCCATCTTTGGGGAACCCGTTCGGGATCGTGCGGTTTATCGCGCACCCTCGGGCTAGTAGTGCGAGATTCAGACCTCCGTAAGGAGCATTCGGTCTCGAAAGGTTTAAAATACGACATCTTAAGAAAATGAGATTTTTGGAATATAAAATATTTATTAAAAATTATTTTTTGTATAAACATATATATATTTATCATTTAAATATCTATTTTACTATAATATAAATTTTTCATTTTTTCCTAAAAATCATAATAATAAATTTTACACTAAAATACCATGAATTTCAAATAAATCAATATTACAGATAAATACCTATAACTAGGATATTTTCACTAGAAATATCACAACATAAAATGTACCCTCATTACAAATCTAAAGACGAACAATAAATACTTGAGGTGTATTTTGAAAAGTATATAAAAGTATTTTTACATAAAACCCCCTCAAGTTTTATAAATTATCCTAAGGACCCTAGCAATTATAAGACTTCGATTCACATCCCTGATTGTCTGACTCGGGTTTGAGTCTGATTAATCTGACTTGAATATGATTCAAGTCAATCTATAATCTACAAGTTTCCAATTTAAAATGAACGCATGAATCCATGAATACAATTATCAATTTATACAATTTGACTGAACGAACCATGGATATATATATTCCTTTTACATGATTCTCAGTATTCCATTTACATGACTCTACGGTTATAACCGTTTCCTGATATCATGGTTTCGGTCAGTTAGTCAATCAATCATACAACCAACACAATTTACAAGATAACAATACAAACAAGACATCACGGGTTTTAAGGGGTAGATTGGTACGGAAGGTGTTAAAGGTGGAACGAGACAGTAAGATTAAGACACCTAACATGAATCCAATTGCCGTTGTTCCGGGTTGTATAACGGAGCCTTGTACTAAACGTGTCTCTAGTCTCTGGCATATAGAGACTCCTCTCGTATACACTGGCATTCTTCTGTACTAAGCTACAAACAACAGCGTTAACACAATAGTACAACAATATAACAATATAATACAACGATAATAATATACTCTCTCTCTATCTTACTCTCTATCTATTCTCTTCTTACCTTTGGGACTTACCGAGCGATCTGTTCGCTGACGATATTATATTTCTTTCTTCTTTGAATGTCGTCAGGTGGTTTAGACCCGACGAAAATTGAGCCATCTCAAGAAGACTTGGAGCAGTTTACCGAAGACCTTGCACTTTAGTTTCATTGTACACTTTTCCCTTCTGTACTTTTCATTTCCTGTTATGCCACTGTTTAGGCAGCTTTTTATTTCAGTTGTATTTCCTTTCATGTATTGTACAAAGAATGTTAATAAATAAAAGTTGCTGTTTTTATTATATCATGTCTCTTATGTATTTACTTTTATATTGCTTAGATACACTTAGCGTATGTACTTCTGAGTATATACGTAGCGGACCTCGTCGCGTCCCCTTTGACGTACACTGGGAAGCGGGGCGTGACAGGTTTTGTTGGTGGCCCATGCAGGTCAGAACTGTATGGAACCCTAAGCAATATAAAACATAAGAACCAGCAACTACAACATTCTTTACAATCGTGTTCCTTGAATCCCATCATTTCTTATTCTTTGAATCATATATCTTGAATCTGTCCTAACCCAAAATTCCCTCACCTCTTTTACAATTTTACCAAAACCTTCGCATCCTTTCATTCCTTCACACAATCTTCACATTTCTAAAACCCTTGCACCACCTTGTTATTTTTCGCATACTGTCAGTACACTAGCACCAAACTTTCCTTGAAACCGTTACACTTTCCTTTTACAAATTTCGAGAACGAAATTTTTATAAGGAGGGTAGAATGTAACAACCCTAATTTTCTTATACACTTTTTCCTATAAAAATTTTTTCAAATAGTTTTTCAAAAATCCCTAAAGGGGTATTTATTGCCTGAGCACAAGATTTAAGTAATTAATTAGCAATTTAATTACAAGAAGGAGCTTGTAGCTCATTGGTCATACCTTGCATTGCTGAACCAAGCCACCAAAGTTCAAATCCCATGCCCCACATTATTTTTAATATTTATTTTGTTTTAAATTTTTCTTCAATATTGTGTCTCTTCATCTTCTAAACCCCCATGTACACTTCAAATTCCTAGATCGGTTTCAGAGACCTTTGAAATTCCCATTTACTCCATTTTAATGATTCTTTAATACATTTTTACATTAAAACATTTCATATACCCTATTTACTTCAATTTTTAATGATTTTATACATTTTTACATTAAAACCTTTCATATACCCTATTTACTCCAACTTTTAATGATTTTATACATTTTTACATTTTTATCTAAAAACCCTTTACCTACCCTATCCCTAGCCTATCCTATAAATACACCCCCTCCCCTCTACCCACTCATCCCAAAAATCCTAAGCCCACTCTCTCAAAATTTTCCAAGAGTTGTGTACTTTGAAAACAAGTTCGCGGCAAAACTCCGACGAAATTCCGGCGGAAATTCCGGCGATGTTTTGAGGAACAACCGGCGACGACGCAATGCATCGGCAACCCCTTTAGTCCCCCTCACTCCTTTTCCTAATCGAAAACCCGTAAGTCCTATTCTTTCCTTCTTTCTACTTCTTAAAAATACGAAATTACGAAATCCAACGGAAATCGGTACAAACCGATTTCCGATTCGGTTTTCTATAAAATATCACTTGTCACCAATTCCATAATACTTAAACTTATTCATGATGACTATTAATCACATAACAACTAATTTGGACAAGCTTTCTCACATGAAATGATAGCTTTTGCAATATCGTATTCTTTTTCACTTTAATACCATAATGTTTATTTTTCTTCTTCTAATCAATTCAATCATTTCTAAACATCTCTATCTTGACCATTAAACTTGTAAAAGTCAATTTGCATAAGTTTTCACACATGAAATGATAACCTTTTCAATTTACCGTATTTTTACACTTTAATACCATCATGTTTCAATTTCACATTTAACCCTTAACTTGCTATACATTTAAAGTAGAGCACGAAGTAACGACCTATATCCACACACACGCAAATACAACCCTAAAATGATATCATCAAAACTTAGAATACGATAAAACGAAATTTTCATTAAAATACCATAATCTTCATAAAACCATTCTTAAAGGTTTTAGATTTGTTACACTTTTAAGTAAATAATTCTTACTAAGAAAATACGATAAGTTGTGGACATCGATCGTTTATCTAAACCCGACTTTGTGGTGTCTAGGCAAGTGTGTCTAAAGCAAGTGGTTACTTAATTAGGGTCACTACTTGTAGTGGAGAGCCTCCCACTTACCTGGCACTTACCTGGCCACAATTGGCGGTGAAGAGGCGATTTGAGGCTTCTAATGACTTGTCGTTTAGACCATTTAGAAATAGGCTAGTTGGCTTAAGAAATCCTAGAATCTAAAATACGGAAAATTACACTTTTCAAATAAATACCTTTTACTATATAAAACCGTTTTCTAAAGGATTAGTATTTTACAATCTTTGCAAAGCGCCGCTACAACCCATCTTTGGGGAACCCGTTCGGTATCGTGCGGTTTATCGCGCACCCTCGGGCTAGTAGTGAGAGATTCAGACCTCCGCAAGGAGCTTTCGGTCTCGAGAGGTTTAAAATACGACATCTTAAGAAAATGAGATTTTTGGAATATAAAATATTTATTAAAAATTATTTTTTGTATAAACATATGTATATTTATCATTTAAATATCTATTTTACTATAATATAAATTTTCCACTTTTTCCTAAAAATCACAATAATAAATATTACACTAAAATACCATGAATTTCAAATAAATCAATATTACAGATAAATACCTATAACTAGGATATTTTCACTAGAAATATCACAACATAAAATGCACCCTCATCACAAATCTAAAGACGAACAATAAATACTTGAGGTGTATTTTGAAAAGTATATAAAAGTATTTTTACATAAAACCCCCTTAAGTTTTATAAATTACCCTAAGGACCCTAGCAATTATAAGACTTCGATTCACATCCCTGATTGTCTCACTCGGGTTTGAGTCTGATTAATCTGACTTGAATATGATTCAAGTCAATCTATAATCTACAAGTTTCCAATTTAAAATGAACACATGAATCCATGAATACAATTATCAATTTATACAATTTAACTGAACCGAACCATGGATATATATATTCCTTTTACACGATTCTCAGTATTCCATTTACATAACTCTACGGTTATAACCGTTTCCTGATATCATGGTTTCGGTCAGTCAGTCAATCAATCATACAACCAACACAATTTACAAGATAACAATACAAACAAGATATCGCGGGGTTTAAGGGGTAGATTGGTACGGAAGGTGTTAAAGGTGGAACGAGACGGTAAGATTAAGACACCTAATATGAATCCACTTGCCGTAGTTCCGGGTTGTATAACGGAGCCTTATACTAAACGTGCCTCTAGTCTCTGGCATATAGAGACTCCTCTCGTATACACTGGCATTCTTCTGTACCAAGCTACAAACAACAGCGTTAACACAATAGTACAACAATATAACAATATAATACAACGATAATAATATACTCTCTCTCTATCTTACTCTCTATCTATTCTCTTCTTACCTTTGGGACTTACCGAGCGACATGTTCGCTGACGACATTCTATTTCTTTCTTCTTTGAATGTCGTCAGGTGGTTTGGACCCGACGGAAATCGAGCCATCTCAAGAAGACTAGGAGCAGTTTACCGAAGACTTTTCACTTTAGTTTCATTGTACACTTTTCCCTTCTGTACTTTTCATTTCCTGTTATGCCACTGTTTAGGCAGCTTTTTATTTCAGTTGTATTTCCTTTCATGTATTGTACAAAGAATGTTAATAAATAAAATTTGATGTTTTTATTATATCATGTTTCTTGTGTATTTACTTTTATATTGCTTAGATACGCTTAGCGTATGTACTTCTGAGTATATACGTAGCGGACCTCGTCGCGTCCCCTTTGTCGTACACTGGGAAGCGGGGCGTGACAGGTTTTGTTGGTGGCCCATGCAGGTCAGAACTGTATGGAACCCTAAGCAATATAAAATACAAGAACCAGCAACTACAATATTCTTTACAATCATGTTCCTTGAATCCCATCATTTCTTATTCTTTAAATCATATATCTTGAATCCGTCCTAACCCAAAATTCCCTGTTCCCCTCCGAACGGCGGCGCGACGCGTGGTCGTCTCGCCTGAGGCTCAGGGCAGATGCTAATTGGTGCTATCCGTCTACCTCTCCGAAGATTCCAAGTTGATTTATGGCACCGTATATCGAAGGTTTAAACGGATGCGTCCGATGTAGCAGACTTCGTCAGATTCCCCCTCGCTTGAGGGGTTTTTGATTGTGGGGACGCTCTTCCCTGCAGGCGCAAGCCCCTGCAGTTAATTACGCTACCGCATCGCGGTAACCACTTTCTCCTTCTCCAGATGGTCACTTCGTGTCGTGTGTGTTTATTTTATGTTTAGTTGCCCGTGGATTGTATACGGAGACTGAGTTATGTCGTCGTCCGTAGGGCGTGGACTAGTCCAAATCCGTATTATCTTAGATTTGGGTTTGGGGGTTTGGGTTTAAGGATTCGTTAGCCTCATTTGAGACTAAGATCGACTTAAACGTCTGTTAAGGATACGTTAGTCTAGTTTTTAGACTAAGATCAACCTAACGGGATCGTTTAGATCCAACAAGAGAGCAATAAAAGGGGGGCTCTATTGTTTAGTTTAGTGACGTTACGGTCGGTAGGTAGTTTAAGGACATTGCGGTCCATAGGTAGTTTAAGGACATTGCGGTCCAATGTTAGTTTTAAGACGTTGCGGTCAAGGTTAGGGACCTCATAGTCCCTGGATTTAAGGACTCCACAGTCCGTAGTTAGTTTTAAGACATCCCGGTCAAGGTTAAGGACCTCATAGTCCGTGGATTTAGGGACTCCACAGTCCGTTGTTAGTTTTAAGACATCACGGTCAAGATTAAGGACCTCATAGTCCGTGGATTTAGAGACTCTACAGTCCGATGTTAGTTTTAAGACATCACGGTCAAGGTTAAGGACCTCATAGTCCGTGGATTTAGGGTCTCCACAATCCGATGTTAGTTTTAAGACATCACGGTCAATGTTAAGGACCTCATAGTCCGTGGATTTAGGGACTCCACAGTCCGTATCAATATGTGGTCATCGGGACCCGTCACCTCTTTGAAGATGTTGAGGAATTACAACGCCACGTATCAAAGGAGTGAAGAGATGTACCCTTGAACCGAGATAGATTAAATAATCTTTGGCCCAATTTGGAACCAAGACCAATTAATTATATTATAAGCCCGTTGGCTCAGTTGAATTTGAATTAAGGACTTATGGCCAGCTTGGTGTAACATCTCAGAAAATATAAAATATTATTTTTGGGAATTTAATATTAAAATAATATTTTTCCCGAAAACTGCCGATTTGCGAAATTGGGGGTTTTCGAAAAAGGGTATAAATATATACCATTAATTGTGAAATAAATAGAAATTAAAATGATTTATTCATTTGAAAATATATTTAAAGGATTTGGCAATTTTAAAATTGATTATACGCAGTTTCGATAAAAACCCGATTAGTGCACTGCTAATCGCGATTAAGCCAAATCCGCGTTTTTACAGTTTCCATGGTTAGTGCACCATGACATGTTCATTTTGTTACATGTTTCATTTCTTTTGGGCTTTATATTATGGTTTTTGATGGATGGAAAAGAGAAAATGAAAAAGGGAAAAGTCAAGGAGACATAATGATTAGGTTAGGTGAGCTTGGAGAGAGAGAGAGTGTGTGAATTGTGAGAGAGAGGGAGGGGGGCTGCTGCCCTTTTGTTGGCTCCATCTTTTTCTTCTTCTCTCCTTCATCTCCTCAACTCCAAAAACCCTCCACAAAAATCCATAGATCCATCTCCAACCATGCCCCAAAACCCTACACACCCTTCACAAATATTAATCCCCTCTTCAACCTCTACACGATGGACCGAGCAAAATGGGATTTTGACGACGTTGGGAAGTTTGTGCTGCCTAGAGTGGACTAGATGAGGTATAATTTCTTTCCTTTAGATTAGTTTTGTGTGATATCATGTTTAGATGTCGTATTGTGGAGATTAGTGAGATATTGGGAAACCCTAGAAAGAGATTGAGTGTTTGCTGAAAATGGTGATGTGTAGTGGCTGACCACAAGCCTTAGATGCTGTTTAGTGACCTAGACCAGACCATAGAAACCCCAAAACACGGATTTAGAAACCCGACATTGGATAAATGTGTGATCTGTGAAGGTGTTCTGGAATCTGGAGCAACCCGGGGGCACCAAAAACTAAATTGAGCTGATAGTGAGTCGTGCAGGCACCTAGGAAGATACCACCAAGACCCGAGCCCCTAATTCAAAGCCTAGGCCGCAAATTTTATCATTCTGGCCGCAATTTGCAGCCAGAGTAGGATGGATTTGGCTCAGATTTGTTCCGGGGCTCATTTTGCACTAAATTAGACCCCTCCTATATGCAGTTTTGGCTAATTGTCATCTGGGCAAAATCTGGGAGCATTTTGGTGTGTTTTAGGCGATGTTTTCCGTATTTTTAAATGCACTTTCTTGATATTTGGATTTGTATTTTGTTGTCGGGTGTTCGTACATCGACAACAGGGGTTAGTTGTTGGATTTGCATGTTTGGGCCATAGGTTCCAACCTATGAGCACACTGTGCGCTGTATCGGTTTTCTGTATCGATTTTTAATACGTATTGCGATTGTTATTATTGTAGGTACCCTCGCATGGATTCCGAGGCGAAGGAGCGTGGCGTCATCGATTTTGGCGAGCGAAGACAGGTGAGTAGATCTATATCTACCGAGGAAGTCGGGTGGATGGCGTATAGCACCCCCGCAAACTTCTGATGGAAACCGATTTATAGAGTATGGTTAGGAAACCTAGATTAGGAAACTAGGGTTAGAATATAGATAGGTATGTAGCCATGTTAGAAACTAGAGGATAGTTAAGTGTGATATGCTACTACTACTACCCTAGGATGATGTTTAGCGATACTACCGCTTAGGTTTCTGTAGGACTAGATAGTCGATGTAGATGCGTCATCCGAACCATACCTTTTTCTAAACCAAAGAATCGTATGTATCTTTTAAAGGTATATCTTGAGGTATGTTACGGATTTTCAAATGATATCTTTTCTTTAAAAACACCGTAACCCCTGTTTTCAAAACTACGATTCACTTCTTTAAAAATCTGATTGTATGGTTCGGGTGTGTTTGTTAGATTAGATACTTATACATGGTAGAGATAGCGTGTTTATGTAAATTCGACTTGATATGAGACATGAATGCGATGAAAGATTACAAGACGAATTTGATGATATAATGAGATGATGATATGATATAATAGTATACGGATACGAGTCGATCGAAATGATTTTTACCCTGCTGGTCCCCTGATATGAGATCATTGCAGATGCGACCTGGGACATAGGTATATAGGGTTATATACATATAGAATGTTGTGAATCATGGATGATAGGCTGTATGTGATGTTAGGCCATACCCTCATTTTTCGTATAGGATGATAGGATCCCTATTAGCTTAATGCCGCCGCACGATGATATTCCGTGCGTGATGAGTTGACTTGATGATTGATCCTTATCCTTGACTAGAGGTTGCCGTACGAGTGATTATACCGTACGCGATGTTTAGGGGCTAGATGCCGATTGATAGATTCGCCGACTCGGACATATGATAGTTATGTATACCTTGTAGCTGTTAGCTGATGGTTGACTTGCTGCATTCATGATATTATTATTGCATCGCATATACCTGTGATAGTACACCTGCACCATTATCGATGATGCGTATGTTTCACGTACACATAATTGCCGGCTCACACACTTCATCATCGATAATTGCCATGTCACTACACAGTAGGATTGCTGTATCATGACATACACATTGTATATTCATATTTGTGCACACATACATGGTACATCTCTACTTGCGCATATACATATTGTACCTACATAAATAACCGGTTTATTTGTAAAATTGGGAACCGCATGCTATACTTTAAAAAAAAACTGGAATCATTTTAAAGAGCGGTTTTCCCTTAATATGTCATATCACTATTCCATAGTGCATGATACACGGATATGCTCGCATTTCTTTTTGCATGTCACATACATCATGCTCTATTATTTTACGCATTGAGATATGCTGTTTTTATGAGATTTCTGGATTTGAGAACCGTGGCTATTTCAAAAGGAAGCATGTACTATTTTAAAACCCGGTTTCTCTTGATGTGATATTTCAGTGCGTCCACCATGCGTTTTCTCGGTTCTGAGAGTAGCATGTGAAACCCGATTCGAGGAGTGGTAGGCACCGATTGCGGGTACATGGTGGACCCGGTGAGGTACCCCGGGGCAAGAAGACTCGTATATGTTAGACGGTGAGCCCGGCAGGGGGAGTACTACCTACCGGTGATAGTATGTAGACTCGGCGGTTATCCGGAGGATACCGACCGGAGTAGCGAGATGGATATGAGGGCCGATCTGAGGATGCGGCGCCTGAGATATATGAGGATTTACGTGCCGATGCTGGGTACGGTTTTCATGATGTTTTTGAGTGTCGATGCTAGGCACTCAGGTTCCATGATTTGATGTGTCGGGAGGGACACTGTTGATATACATACATCCTCATACTTTCATGCACACTCTTTTATGATATTTACATGCCTGATATTGTTGCGTCAGTGGTTGACGCGTGGACTGGATCCACATACATACATACATACATACACCGATGCTACTATTGGAGATTTTACACATGCTTATAGACATTGATTTATGGGTGTACGAGATCCACATATCCGCATGCATTGATTACTACTGTTGGATGTTATCCACGTGCATATAGATAGTGACTGCCTTGTTGGCACATATACGACCCGGTCACCCTGGATATAATAGCACTACTTTTGATATAGATGACCTAGGAGTCGTTGTTTATTCGATTTCTACTTGTAGATACATTTCTATTCACGAGTTGGCAACTCACCCCCGTTGTGCCACAATTCTTGCAGGTTGACCGCTTGGATCAGTAGCGGATTCGCTGGCACACAGATTCATATGGGTGTTTTGCATTGATAGGTGGGGCATTTGTATCGTACCCATTCTTGTATTTTATTTCATATTGTATCTAGTTGACTCCATCAATCAATCAAAAGTTGTATTTGTATAAGTAATGAGACTTAGTGAGACTTGTAGTTGCGAGATTGAGCGATGGGTTTTATTTTCCCTTTGGGGTTATATCTTGCTCTTTCATTTATCTTTTTGTGGTGAACTTCGCCGTTGGGCGTCGTATACTTATTTATACTATTTTGTGTGGTTTTGATCCGCCGTTTGGCGAAGAGCTAGCTTCCGCTTGGGGATGCCATTATTCTTGTTATGTATTGTGGTTTTGGATCAAAATATACAAAGGAGGTGCTGCCGAAATTTTTCAAAGATGAAACATCTTTTTTTTAAAACTTATAAATTTCACTTGCATCATTCATGTTTCTTTCTATGCATTAAGAAAACTTGTTTTCATCATACCTTTATTTCAAAACCTCACCTCCTTTATTTTTCTAAGAAGGTTTAGATTTCTGGGTTTCAGCTTACTTGAATCCCGTTACGCCTCTAGACGTGGCGTGATTCAAGTGCTGGTCACGAGCTAATATTTTGGGTCGTGACACTTGGGCTAAGTCCAATCATGTTTAGGATATTGGCCCTCTGTTGGTCCATTAGAGGAGAGGCTTTGCCTCTGGATATTTAGCCAATTGGGCTGAAATTAGTGTTAAACTCTAGCAACAGGGGGTTCAAATTAGTGTTAAACACTAGGGTAAGTCAGTGTTAGACACTAGCAACAGGGATATCAAATTAGTGTTAAACACTAGGGCAAGTCAGTGTTAGACACTAGCACCAGGGATCTCAAATTAGTATTAAACACTAAGATAATCAGTGCTAAACACTGGTGGCAGAGATTTTAATTTGGTGTCGAACACTAAGAAAATTAATGTTAAACTCTGTCAACAGAGATTTAATTTAGTGTTAAACACTAAGAAATTCAGTGTTAAACACTGCAAGAAAGCTCTTTAATTAGTGTTGAACACTAAGGCAAAACAGTGTTTAACACTGGGCTCAGGGGTTCTAATTTAGTGTTAAACACTAAGGTCAAGAGGGGTCACGTGGTAACACGTGAGGGCGCCCTCCCTTTATTTTTTTCTGTCAAAAGCATTGAATACTTTGGAGCATCACGTACTGTCACGTGATGGGCATCTTGGTGCTTGTATGTTAAAGCTTTCGCCAAGGGTCACGTGGGTCACGTGAGGCACTGCCTCAAAGGGCCTTTTCTGTGGATTTTTTCGGGGGTCACGTGGTAGCACGTGACCCTGCCTCTTTGTATGTTTTTTTGGAAGATCTGTTAATCCCTTTAAGAATTAAATTCTTCGCAAGGTTGAACCCTAACAATAATTTCTTGGGGAATTAAATTCCTATTTCCTTCTGAAGATTTATATTCTATGATAGAGTTGAACTCTGAATTTTCTGTAGAAATTAAATTCCTCATATATGTGAAGAACTGCATTCTATCATAGGGTTAAACCCTAATAACAGCTTTTAAGGAATTAAGTTCCCACTCTCTTTTAGAGAATTATTCTGAGGAATGAGATTCTGTCATAGGGTGAAACCCTAATTTCTTCTTTCTTAAGGGAATTAAATTCCTGTTATTTTAACAGAACTAAGTTCTTAATTAGGGTTAAACCCTGATTAAATTCCCATAACATAGGGTTAAACCCTAATTTTATTTTAAAGGAATTAAATTCCTATAGTTCTGTGAGAATTAAATTCTCAAGCTTTCATTCCCTCTCTATGCTTTGGATCTGCATGGCAGGATCTCAACCCAATGAGAATTAAATTCTCAATTCAAGGGAAGATGTGCACTTTACAGATCCTCCACTAAAGAGAGAACTATGTTCTTCTGTTTAATATCAGAGTTAAACTCTGTTGAGAATTAAATTCTCTTTTTTGGCCTTCCCTTTCTTACCTAAGCTTTTCTTTTGCAGAAGATCCAAATTCCTCCAAAGTATCAAGTCTCTCTCCTTTTCTCTATGTTATCGATCCCTCTGCCTATCTTGGCTCCTATTTATAGGAGAAGCAGCAGAATCAATTAGTTTTTGATGAATCTTTCATCGAGAGATTTGATTTGTATTCACCATTCGTTTGGGCCTTTGGATTATTAGGTGAATTTTATTCACCATTGGATTTTAAATGCAGAGATTTTCCTTTGTTATTTCGGTTAGATTTTAAGGGGAAATATTCCCAAATTCAAGATTTTTCCATAGATAGGTGATATTTAATCACCTTTAAATTTTTAATTCAATCGGTTCCAAATAATCATTTTCCTTTGGAAAGATTTGAGTGATCTCTTCAGAATTTGATTCTGTTAAATAAATAGGCTTTGAAAGCTGGTCACGGTGGCCACGTGACCCCTGGTCACGTGTGGGAACGTGACCCCTTGGAATGAGCCCTCTTCTTCTTTTTGCGCTCTGCCTTCTTCCGCTGCTTAGCCGCCACGTGCCACCACGTGACCCCTAGTCACGTGTGAGCACGTGACCCTCGTCTGGAGCCTTTTTCTTGATTTAATCAGAGAACGAGTCCGCTGCTTTTAAATGTCACGTGCCAACACGTGACCCCTAGCCACGTGTGAGCACGTGACCTCTTCTGAAGCCTCTTCCTTGATTTGATCAGGGAACTGATGTGCCTTTGAAGCCGCTTTGAAATGTCACGTGCCAACACGTGACTACTGGTCACGTGTTAGCACGTGATGCCTCTTCTGTAGGCTTTCCTGATTTTAAATCAGGAAATAAATGCCCCCACAGCGTTATTCTCATGTGTCTGCACGTGAGTGCAACGCTGTCACCTTTTGCGACCGTTGGATTCCTCTAGGGATTTGGGGAGATGAAGCGTTTCCATCACCTCCTATAAATATTGGGGTCATTTCAGAAGAGCCTCCACTTTGCTTATCTTCCTCCTTGCAAACTTTTTCTGAGAATTTAATTCTCTTCTTCCAGAGCTTAGTTCTCTGCCTTGAAACAATTTTCAGAGTTTAACTCTGTTCGAAAAGAATTCTTTTCCTCAGGTAATGTCCTTGAACAAACGCTGAACTTTCACATTCCTCTGGATTTTAAATCCAAAACAAGGGTCTTTACCCTTTAAACATGAACCCATGAAACCAATTAACCTTCAGCAGTAAATTTCTTTTAGGGTTCATCTGATCCTCCAAGGAGACGATGATGACAGTTCGAATCCATGGAGTTTAACTCCGTTCACAGAAAAAAGTTTCTGGGGATTTAATTCCCCCTTCCAGGAGGAATTCAATTCCTGTGAGGAACTAAGTTCTTCCTCATAGAGGCTTCTTAGGGTCTCTTTGCCCTAAGCTGTCCTCCTGTGATCAATGCAGCAGAAGCTTTGTAACAATTATCATGACCTTTATTTCAGGTATTATGGATGCTCATATGTATGGTCTTGACGAAATCATTTCTTATGGGAACATTCGTGCACTAGGCTGCAGTCAGAACCAGGAGTTCACCAATGCTCAGTGTGCTGAGATTATGAGCCGCTTTGACGAGTACAACCATCGGCTACTCCCCCGTCGCTCTCCTCTTTTGAGACTCATCGTGCTGGCAATTTGGGAGGCGCTTCCTCTCTTCTGCGCCGGTGTACTGCTCAGGGCATTGGACGCTGCCGAGGACAAGATACATTCGGTGTATCTGATGAGTCTAATCTCGAAGAGAAGGCGCGACAACCTCATTGATCTCTTGCACCAGGCACTTCAGCAGTCGGCCGTACTTGCCGCCTATCGGAGGGTGGAGGACATTCGCGAGGACCCCGACGCTTGTGATCGTGAGAGAAAACATACTCGGGAGGTTCGAAATGCTTGGAGGATCTTGGACAAAGTTAAGCTTGAGTTTCTCAATCCGTGCTCCACGTCTGAAGTCTTACCATTGTAAACGTGTTCTCTTTATTTTGTATAACCTTCTTGAAGTATGAATGATAAGTTCTATTATGTCTTTGCATGTTTGCATGCCTTTCTGTGGGACTTTATCATTTCACTATTGTTGTTGCTGATGCTTTTAATATGCATGGGGCTATTCCATTTTTAGTGCACGTCAAGTTTGGGGCTCACGTGTTCTGCACGTGGGGTCCTTTGATGGGACTGTTCAAAAATTTTCCATGCCACATTTTTAGTGCACAATATCAGATGCAGAAAAGGAGCCTTGGAAATAGTTCCATCTCCTTGATTTTCGATGCCTTTCCTTTTTTGGGCCTTGGAAATAGCTTCATCATGCAAGATTTTCCGCGCCCAACACTTATTGCACTTCTTTATATCTGAGGCTATAGCCTTCTTTTCCCTTCACAGAGAGATTTATATATTTTTTTATTTTGGTGTAATTTGTCTTGAGAAACAAACGAGCGCCATGACCTGCAATCGCCCTCATGCTCGTCGACAGCCATGGGAAGTTCCTATCGAGGAAATGATCCCCCTCTTTGCTGCTCGGTTGGTGGAGCCACTCCTTACCGACGACGAATGCGACTCGGCAATGTATGAACTCTCGATCCGTAGGGGGTCCCCCCTCCCAATGGGTTCCCTCTGGCTCCGGATGATTCTTGCCGCCGTGCTTGCTGACGTCCCTCCTCACCCGGCGGAGATGACCCTGGCGATGCTTGACGCTGCCGAAGAAAAGCTCGAGGGCTTTCACGAAGCGTGCCTAATTACTCAGGCTTTGAAAGATCGCTCGGTTCACCTTTTGAGCGAAATAAGGGCCCGTCGGGCCATTATGTCTGTTTTCGCGGATGAACATGGTGCCAATCGGTGGGGAGCGACTCCTTACGAGAACCTGCGCTTTGACGTGTTGGAGAGAGCGGAAAGAGAGATGGAGAATTTTGTCCTTTGTTTCATCAACCCTTGCGCTACCGATCCTTTGTTTGGCGACCTTTTCCCGCTAGTGTAGTGTTTTCAAATTAGTTTTCGCCCGCTTTTACGTTGAACTTTCATGTGTGCTGGGTATCCGCATGTATGTTTTTGCTCGCATAAATGAACCTTGTGTTCTTTCCATGAGAACTTTCTTTAGTTGCACATGATATTATCATTTTCATGTGTATCAGCCCTTTTTGGCATTATGAATATTCATATGAGTGCAAATGCTATTATTACTCTCCCTTTTTTTAATACTCGTATGATTGCAAATGCATACTTGAAATACGTCGGAAATCTTTCTTGTTGTTTCCCACACTGAATGACGTGCACGTGTTGCAGAATGATTATTACTATCGACCGGGGCCTGTTTACATAGTCTTGAGCGTACCCGTCCTGTTTTAGAAGCTGAAGCCATGAAAATGGGCCCGCATAATCCGATAGAGCGATATGTAATGAACATGGTGTCATGCAAGAAGAGGCTCGGCCGTAAATTTTCGGAGAGGGAGCTGGCTTCTAAGGCGCTGAGCGAGCTTCAGGCGAGTCTTACTGCCAAGGCCAACAAAGCGTATAAGCTCTGGCGGGTACTTCAAGAGTCTATCAGGGAGTTGGTGACTCTTGATAAAGCTGTCATGTTCACTCGTGAGAGGGTCGAGGCTCATAAGGCCACCGAGAAGGAGCTTGAAGCTCGGCTTGCTTCATATCAGGCCCAACAAGCTCAGGCGGAGACCTGTCTTTTGGCGATCTTAAATCATGAGGCCGTGGCCCAACAAAAGCAGGATGAGCTGACCAAGCTGCTAAATCGCCCGCCGGCTTGAAACATTTGTATCTTTCCCTGCCTTCCTGTATATACTCATAGATGAGAGTATTTTCTTTTGTTCTTTCATGAATTGTACTTTGTATCCATTTTGGTTTATGAATAAAAGATACATCTCTCTTCTCAATGATGCGTCTCCTTTTTGTTGAATGTGTTTTGCGGACAATTTATCTTGATCTTCTTGTAGGGCAGCGATGGCTTAGGATTCAGGGTTAAGATCTGCTTCCTAAGACTTTTGCACTTTATGAGCTACGAGGGTCTTATAAAGAGTTTTTTTTCTCCCCATGGGTCGAGAGGACCCCATAGGTGTAAGTTATTCTTAAAAATCTTGAGGATTCTTAAGCGGGTTGTCCCTTGAGAGTCGTAAGGATCTCATAAGAGAGTTTTTCTTCCTTACAGGTCATGAGGACCTGCAAGTGCTGGATGTGGTCACCCTTATTCGTGTTTCAGGGAGTCGGGGGTTTCTCGAGGTATCGTAGTTTAAAGACGTCGCGGTCAAGGTTAAGGACCTCATAGTCCGTGGATTTAAGGACTCCACAGTCCGATATTAGTTTTAAGACGTCAAGGTTAAGGACCTCATAGTCCATGGATTTAGGGACTCCACAGTCCGATGTTAGTTTTAAGACATCACGGTCAAGGTTAAGGACCTCATAGTCCGTGGATTTAGGGACTCCACAGTCCGATATTAGTTTTAAGACATCATGGTCAAAGTTAAGGACCTCATAGTCCGTGGATTTAGGGACTCCACAGTCTGATATTAGTTTTAAGACATCTCGGTCAAGGTTAAGGACCTCATCGTCCGTGGATTTAGGGACTCCACAGTCCGATGTTAGTTTTAAGACATCACGGTCAAGGTTAAGGACCTCATAGTCCGTGGATTTAGGGACTCCACGGTCCGATGTTAGTTTTAAGACATCACGGTCAAGGTTAAGGACCTCATAGTCCGTGGATTTAGGGACTCCACAGTCCGATGTTAGTTTTAAGACATCACGGTCAAGGTTAAGGACCTCATAGTCCGTGGATTTACGGACTCCACAGTCCGATGCTAGTTTTAAGACATCACGGTCAAGGTTAAGGACCTCATAGTCCGTGGATTTAGGGACTCCACAGTCCGATGTTAGTTTTAAGACATCACGGTCAAGGTTAAGGACCTCATAGTCCGTGGATTTAAGGACTCTACAGTCCGATGTTTGGTTGCAGGGACCCGTCACCTCTTTGAAGACGTTGAGGAATTACAACGCCAGGTATCAAAGGAGTGAAGAGATGTACCCTTAAACCAAGGTAGAATCCGTAGGGAATCGGGGTGGTTGATCGTTAGTTTTAAGACATTCCGGTCAAGGTTAAGGACATCATAGTCCGTGGATTTTAAGAACTCCACGGTCCGGTGTTTGCTCTGGATGCTTCACACGGGTTCACTGCCGTGCTTGGCGAGGACCAGGCTCCGCTCTGGGCATTTTCCGCGGGGTCAAAGAGTGACGTTATCCGCGTTCCACGTAACCAGGAATTTTGCACTAGATGCTTCACACGGGTTCACTGCCGTGCTCGGCGAGGACTAGGCTCCGCTCTGGATGCTTCACATGGGTTCACTGCCGTGCTCTGCGAGGACCAGGATCCGCTCTGGACGTTTTCCATGGGGTCAAAGAGTGACGTTATCCGCGTTCCACGTAACCAGGAATTTTGCACTAGATGCTTCACACGGGTTCACTGCCGTGCTCGGCGAGGACTAGGCTCCGCTCTGGATGCTTCACACGGGTTCACTACCGTGCTCTGCGAGGACCAGGATCCGCTCTGGACGTTTTCCATGGGGTCAAAGGGTGACGTTATCCGCGTTCCACGTAACCAGGAATTTTGCACTAGATGCTTTACACGGGTTCACTGCCGTGCTCGGCGAGGACTAGGCTCCGCTCTGGATGCTTCACACGGGTTCACTGCCGTGCTCCGCGAGGACCAGGATCCACTCTGGACGTTTTCCACGGGGTCAAAGAGTGACGTTATCCGCGTTCCACGTAACCAGGAATTTTGCTGATTGTATCCGCATTTCACGGGATGGATGTTTGACTGTTGGCGATATGTATATCACCGAGCCATGGAACTGGGAGTTGCCACTGTTCCGCTTAGCTTAGAGTTGTGTCCGTTGTTACGAGATTTTGCTTCTTCTTATGATGAAACTTGGAGGAGAAGTATGATCCCTTTTTTGTTTACGCCCTTGGATTGTATACAGGGTGTGATGGAACATCACCTGTAGGGCATAAATTAAAACTTTTTTTTATTTATTTTATTTCTCTTTCCGCGATGCTCTATCATTTCAGCTTTTATATCGCGAAGGTCGCGATTGCCCCATCATTTCGGCTATTTTTCGCGGTGCCCAATCATTTTGGCTATTTATTTATTTTCTACTCGCTGTTTTTTATTGCGAGTTGCTCCATCATTTCGGCTATTTTTCATGCATACATTTTTACTTGCTGCTTTTTATTGCAAGTTGCCCCATCATTTCGGCTATTTTGTAGGCATGTGTGGCTTGCTAGCCTTTTCGCTGCAAGCTTGGGTTTTAGATGCCTCTTTCGGCATCAGCATCGCTACCACTGGGATATTGCCAGGAGCGAATCATCATTTGCCTCTGTCGATGTTGAACAAAGGTGGCTTAGCAAACAGGGTTAGGGTCTGTCGACTAAGGCTTTTGACTTCATGAGCCGTAAGGGTCTCACAAAGGTATTTCTCCCTACAAGTCGTGAGGATCTTGTAGGTGTATTTTCTCCCTAAGAATCGTGAGGATTCCTAAGTGTATGTTTCTCTGCAAGTCGTAAGGATCCTACAAGAGGGCTTTCTCCTTATAGGTCGAGAGGACCTACAAGGGCTGCTCACCATATGGACATATCCCTAGTCATGGGTGGGACTTTGCTGGGGAAATGTTTATTCGCGCCCGTGGATTGTATACAAGGGTCAGTATTGAGCCGCTTGTAGGGCAATATCGAAGGTTGTGGGGGGTTTGCTTAAGAACAGGTTTAGGTCTCTGTAACTTAAGACTTTCAAATCTTATGAGCCATGAGGGTCCCATAAGAGAGTTCTCCTTACGAGTCGTGAGGATCTCGCAAGTGTAATTTCTCCCTAGGAATCGTGAGGACTCCTAAGTGTGTTGCTCCCTTGTGAGTCGTAAGGATCTCACGCAGGTGGTTTCTCCTTACAAGGTCATGAGGACCCTACAAGTGTCCTTTAACGAGGTTGCGCCCTTTCGGGTTTTCACAAACACTCGCCGGTAGTCCTGCTGTTTTTACTCACGGAGCCCTTTCGGGTTTTCATCCGTGCCCCTTTTGCTTATGGACATACCTTTTTTTTATTCTTTTTCTCTCTTTTTTTTACAAGGTCGCGCCCTTTCGGGTTTTCACGAACACTTGCCGGTAGCCCTGCTGTTTTTACTCACGGAGCCCTTTCGGGTTTTCATCCGTGCCCATTTTGCTTATGGACATACCGTTTTTTTTCTCTCTCTCTTTTTTATTCATCTCGTCAGCGTAAGGATGCTGCGGTAATAGTTTAGGGATGTTTCGGTCAGTCGTTAGTTTAAGGACGTTTCGGTCCGCCGTTAGTTTAAGGACGTTTCGGTCCGTCGTTAGTTTAAGGACGTTTCGGTCTATTCAGGGGAAGGCCGGCTACTGCTTATAAAGTCTGAGTTTAGGAAGATAGCGAGCGGACATAGTCGTCGTCATCTATCATTGACCCAGGCTATGGCTCATTAAGCGTATTATTTCTTTAAGAAGCGGCCGTTTATTGGCCTGAAAGGCCTTTCACCGTGCATGTCCATGAGTAGATAGGCTCCACCCTGGTAGACTTTGTCTATGATGTATGGGCCTTCATAGTTCGGCTTAAATTTTCCCCGCTTGGCACGATTGGGGATCATAGGTCTTTTGACCACTAGTACGAGTTCGCCTTGGCGGAATGTCCTCGGCCTGGTCAATCTTTCGTACGAGCGCGTCATCTTTGCTTTGTAGGCCTCTAGATTTTGTTGCGCTATGAGCCGGGTTTCATCGAGGGCATCAAGCTCCTCAAGCCGAAGGTGAGCATTTTCTTCGTCCGTCAGCTCGTAGTGGACTGCCACTCGTAGAGAGAGTAACTCTATCTCGAGGGGGAGCACTGCTTCCATCCCAAATACCAACGCGTACGGCGTTGTGTTCGTGGCCGTCTTGAACGCAGTTCGATAGGCCCAAAGGGCCTCTTGCAGCCTCTCGTGTCAGTCTTTCTTATTTCGGGACACCGTCTTTTTTATGATCTTTGTCAAGGTCTTATTGAAGGCCTCGGCCAGATCGTTAGCTCGTGGATTGTAAACTGAAGAATATCTCCAGTCTATATTGTGCTGCTGCGCGAAGCGGCTAATCTGATGGCTTCTGTAGGCTGGCCCGTTATCGGAGATAATCCGCCGTGGAGTTCCAAACCGATAGATGACGTGCATCTTGAAGAAGTGGAGGATATTCTCCGTCTTCACTTCCCTCAGCGGTACTGCTTCTGCCCATTTGGAGAAGTAATCAGTTGTCGCCAGGATGAAACGATGTCCCCGGGACGGTGCTGGTTCGATGGGGCCGACTATGTCAGTCCCCCACATTTCGAATGGCCAGCTAGCCACCGTCGGATGTAGTGGATTCAGATGCTGGTGGATGAAATCCCCGTGGATTTGGCATGAGTGGCATTGCTTCACATATTCGAGGCAGTCCTGGATCATCGTGGGCCAGTAGTAACCCATTCGTTTAATTTTTAACTTCATCTTTGGGCCTGCTTGATGAGAACCACAGATTCCGTCATGGACCTCTTGAACGACTCTTTCTGCTTCATCAGGTCCTAAACATCTCAGCCACAGAGAATCAAACGATCTCTTGTATAGAGTATCGTTGACGAAAGCGAAAGATAGAGTTCGTTTCATGAGCTGATGTCTTGAGGACGCTTCTTCGGGCATTCGGTGGGACTTAAAATAGTCTATGAAGACTTCCCTCCAGTCCTCAGCCTTCTCACGGTCTTTTATTTGTAGGGACTTCTGCTCAGTCGCTCCCTTTTCTTCGTATGATTCCGGGGATATTTCTGCTGGGGCGAGCACTCGACGGCTTTGTACCACAATTCTGACGTCATCGAGGTTCTCGTCAGCCAGTTCTTTAGCGAGCTTAGCTAACGCGTTTGCTTTGCTATTTTCCGCGCGTGGTATACTTTCCAAAGTATAGGAGGGAATTTGGGTCAACAGTTGTTGCACCTTTTCACCGTACTTCACCAACTCTGGTTTGCACATTTGGTAGTCGCCGTTTACTTGACTAACGAACAGTTGAGAATCCCCGTATATGAGGAGGTTTTCAATTCCCATGTCAATGGCGATCTCAAGGCCTACTATCAAAGATTCATATTCGGCTTCATTGTTCGTCCTCGGTTCTGTTAAGGAGAAAGCGAAGCGCATTATCCCTCCTTGTGGAGTTACGAAGATGAGGCCTACCCCCAATTTGATTATGGGGGTACATTGTTTGCGCTTCTTCATGGAAGATGCCCCATCAAAATAGAGTTCCCATCGGGTATCACCGCCGCCGATCGCATCAAATGCATGTTCGTCCGGCAAATCGCAATTCAGAGGAGAACCGACAGGTACTGGATGTTCAGCAAGGAAGTCGGCAATGGCCTGGCCTTTCACTGCCTTGAGAGGTCGATACGTTATCGAGAACTCCATCAAGAGTAGAGCCCATTTAGCGAGTCGACCCGTCAATATAGCATTTGACATCAAATATTTAAGAGGGTCCACCTTCGAGATGAGACGGACTTCGTGCGCCAATGCATATTGCCTGAGCTTTGTTATCGCACAGATCAACGCCAGGCAGTGTTTTTCAGTGGGAGAGTAATTGCTTTCTGCCCCCAGCAGAACTCGACTTAAGTAGTAGAGTGCCATTTCTTTTCCTTGGTCATTCTCTTGCGCCCATAATGCGCCTAAAGAACCTTCTAGGGCAGTTGTATAAAGAATGAGAGGCTTTCCCTTGACCGGCGCAACCAAGACTGGAGGGTTCTGCAGGTACTGCTTGATCTCGTCCAGTGCGCCTTGGCATTTGTGATCCCAAACGAATGGAGTTCCCTTCTTCATCAGGTGGCTGTAAGGACGGCACTTGCCTGAAAGATTGGCGATAAACCGCCGGATGTATGCGAGCTTCCCTTGGAGAGATCACAACTGTTTGAGGGTTCTTGGCGGAGGCATTTCCATGATCGCCTTGATCTTAGACGGATCTATTTCGATACCTCGGTGTCGGATGATGAATCCCAGGAATTTACCCGAGGAGACTCCGAACGCGCATTTGAAAGGATTCATCTTCAAATTATATTGCCGAAGGCGTTGAAATACAGTCTTCAGATGCTCTAAATGCTCTTCGTATGACATGCTCTTCACTACGAGGTCATCAATATAGCACTCGACGATGTCATGTGTGAGATCATCGAAGATCTTTGTCATGGCCCTTTGATAGGTAGCACCGGCGTTCTTGAGACCAAAGGGCATAACCTTGTAGCAGAATATACCCAAAGGGGTCCGGAAAGCGGTGTGCTTCTGATCTTCGGGATGCATCTTTATCTGATTGTACCCTGATGAACCGTCCATAAAGGAGAAAACCTCGTGAGTGGACGTGTTATCTATCATTAGCTCGGTTACCGGTACTGGGAAATCGTCCTTCGGACAGGCTTTATTGAGATCCCTGAAATCCACGCATATGCGCACCGTCCCATTTTTCTTCATTACCGGGACGATGTTGGCAATCCAGTCAGGATATTGGACTTCTTGGATAAATCCAGAATCGATCAGCTTCTTGACTTCGGCGTTGATGCTCATCTCAAGCTCGAGCCGCATCCTTCTCGGCGCCTGCTTGACTGGCTTGATATCCGGGGATATTGCTAATTTATGCACAGCAATCTCCAGATCTAATCCCAGCATCTCGGAATAGTTCCACGCGAAGCAATTTTTATGTTATAGAAGCACGTCCTTTAATGCAGCCACCCTTTCTTCAGATAGCCGCTCACTGACGAATGTCGGTCGCGGATCGTCTGCCGATCCCAACTCAATCTTCTTGAGGTTATCTGCAGTAGTATGTATGCCATCTTCCAGTTCTTTCGGAGCCGGTAGAAATTCTGAGATTACCTCATTGTCATTGTTTTCGAAGCACCAAGGGAGCTCATCTATGTCTTCGGGCTCTTCTTTTAATATTGTAATCGTGTAACAGGTGCGAACCCGCTTCCAAGATTAATGTGGATCTGGCTCTGCTTTTGCGGCTTTGGGTTCGTGCTTTTGTGGCAGCGTTACCCTCCAGTTGCTGGATAAAGCAAATCTGCCTTGTTGGTACTGGTCTTCGACCCAGTTCTCGAAGGTGAAGCAGTCTTCGATTGGGTATCCTATGGCTCGGTGATAAGAGCAATAGCCCGGATAAGAAACCTCGTTAACTTGCTCAGGGTGCTTAGACTCCGGGAGTGCGATCATTTGATGTTTTATAGCGAGCTCGAGTAACTTCTTCGTCTTGTCTCGAGGGAAGGAATACGCTCGACTCATCTTCTTCATGAGGGACAAATCCGGACCGCGCAATGCCCGATCACACGACTCTCTAATCCTGCGTCATTGTTGTCGGCTCCTCTTTCCGCTCCTTGACTTACTTCTGCCTCTGCGTCGGGCCTTTTGCACAACGGGTTGACGGGGAGGAGCATCTTCGTCTTTTACAGCCCGTTGAAACAGACGTTGCGTCCTGGCCTTCTCGTAGATGGCCATCTCACGGTTGTGGTCTTCCCGAGCCTTTTGACCTGCTTTCCTGATAAGCTTGTCCACTTGTTCTTCAAATGACGGACTCGGCACTTCGCTCGCGGGATCCAGTTTTGACGAGGAGTTAGCATTCCCCGACAGGGTGTCCTCCTCCTCATCGAAGTTATATATGGCATAGCTTCCGTGGACTCGCTCCCGTTCCCTGGATCTCACATATCCAAGCCCAAGCGTTTCCATTCTTCCATTGGGCAATTTGTGCTGAGTCCCAGGGACATTCCAAATCTTTTTGTAGAACCGAGCTTGTCGAACAGTCTGTTTTAAGGGTACTCCTTGGTGCTTCAATAGCCTCTTTAGTCCATTTGTGTAATATCGGGGCAAACGGATGGGTTGGAGCCTGTCGAGTGTAGCGTCCGCGCCATGCCATATCTCTTTCTCCACTTTCGTCTCTGCGGATTGGTAGAATAGGATCACCTTTTCACTCTTTCGCCTGGGAGGGACGTAAAACGTCTGCAGGTCCTGCACATTGTGAGCTTGAAGTGCGTCAAGATCCTTGTAGTGTTTCCGCGGCACCATGGTGATTTGCAAACTTTGATCATCACTAGGGGATGCCTGTATTGACGGCCGACTGGAGAATACGGCATTAACTTCATCTTCCGAGTCACTTCCGAAGATCAACATGGGGGCTGACGGTCCCAAGTTGATACGTCTAGACGGCCCAGTATAAACTATCTCTCCTTCTTCTTCGATATCGCTCCCGAAAACAGGGATGGTGGCGGTGACTTTGTTCTCCGGCTTGCGAATCTTTTCCGTATCCTCGAAGTCTGGCAAAAAATACTTTGCATCTTCGTACTTGCGGACTTCGTTCACGGAGAATGGGTTCAGCTCACCGGTTACGGTATACTCGAAACCGTCCTTAAAGTACTTCATACACTGATGCTGTGTAGAAGGGATGATGTTGTACTCGTGTAACCAAGGACGACCGAGCAAGGCGTTGTAGCAGGTTTTGGCGTTAATGACGTGAAACTTGATGTCTGTGACGAGCAGTCCGAAGCGTAATGTCAATATTACGGATCCGAGAGTCCGTGACGATTGGGAGTCGAAACCAGAGATGGTAATTTTGTCACGAGCAAGGTGCTGCACGCTCATGCAAATTTCCTTTAACACCTGAACGTTAAGGAGATTGACGGAGGATCCATTATTTACCAGGATCTTGCCTATCTTGATATCATGGCAGTATCCAGAGACATATAGGGGACGATTGTAGTCGCATGTCCCGAGGAGGAGGTCTTCGTCACCGAAAGTGATGTCGGCCGTATGCACTTCTTCCAGTTCATCCTTCATCCTTTCCGCGGCGAGGAAGGCTCGGAATTGCTCGGGTTCTTGTAACGCCTTAATTAGTGAATCTCGCGCTTCTTTTGATAATAGGAGGGCATCGAGAATGCTGAGTTGAGAAGGTAGCTTCCTTAGGTGCGCTAGGATGTTGTAGTCCACCTTACCCTTCCTGGGAGGGTCCTTGGAAGTCAGCTCTTTCATGACTTGGTCATCTAAAGTGATATCCTCGGTGACCTTTTCCTTTCCCTTATCTTTTCTATTTGCGGGCCCGAGATTCTTTTCCGGGAGCGTACGATTGTGCAGCTGAATGTTTTCGCAGGCCTCTGGTTCTTCCTCTTTCCCTAAAACGGATTCTTTAAAGAGAGGGCCCAGAGCCATTTCTTCATCAGATTCGCTCCCAAAGGTGAGAACTTGTGACCCTCCAGCGTTAACCATGTAACAGTTGCCAGTAGTTCTGTTGTGCCCGTCGGCAGTACTTCTTCGTTCCCGACGAGTCTTGCGTTTCATGCGCTTAAAATGTTGCCGATGAGCAACATATCCCTGCCACCATATCCTAAAGGCGTCGCACTCCTCTATAGGGTGTGAAATTTTCCGATGATATGCGCAATAATTAGGGTGCCTCTCCGCCCCATTGAGCGTGTTTTCTTCCGAGGGTGGTAGCTTTATTCTCATTGACATGGCTTTGGCAAACCTTTTCCTCATCTTGAATATCTTTTTGTCTGCCTCAGATGCCTTTCGATCTGGCGGGAGTACTTCAAATCTTTCGTTTAGTCGCCTGCGTTTGGCTCCTTCTGATGCGGCCATCTCGCGCTCCTGATCCGCTTTACTCTTCAGACGAATCTCGTCTAGAAAGGCGTCGATCATTTCATCTGTGGGCCACACAAGCTCAGGTTCAGGCTCTGTTCCCCGTTTCTTAGTGCCAGGAGTTTTCTCATCGTCAGTAAATGTAACACCCGAGCCCAATAATACTATTTCTATTGCTAGTTGAGGGTTATACATTGCTCATTCCAATTATCCTGATTGTTTGGTGTTTATTGCTAAATTTTAACCGGTTAAGTCATTTTGGCACATAACAAATTTTAACACCTAAAATGAAATTAAAAATATCCATGTTGGCCTACTCGTCGCCACTAGTCGCGTGGTAGCGTCCGCGCGTCGAGATTTCGTCCCGTTCGGTGAAACGGGAAAGTTTGGACGACTACGCGCGCGTGCAAGTGTCCGACTTGGGGGCATGCATTTTAATCATTAAACACCTCTCTTCAAAATTTGGAACTCGCTTAAAATCCTATAATTTGAATTTGAAACATTTGGGCGCAACCCGGGCGCGATTTGGAAATGTTTCATTTAGCGCCGAAATACCCATTTTAATTTAATATTATTAAACCATAATATATTCTGTTACATTATTTATAACGTTTCAAATCCCTTTAAATCTTTTATTTTAACCCATAATTTTTCCCTCTGGCCAATCACGAGAGAATTAAATCTCTCGTGGGCCCCCGATCCGCTCTCTCTCTCTCTCCGTCTCTCTCTATCTCTCTCTAATCTCCTTCTCTCTCTCTCTCTAAAATCTCTCTCCCTCTCTCTAACAATCTTCTCTCTCTCTCTATTTATATTTAACAGCACCCTCGTCCTCAGACTCCAGCGCAGAAAACCCAGCACGTAACCCCCGAACCCTAACCCTAGCCACCTCCTGCCGTCGCCGTCGACCTCCCCACGACCTCGCCGTCATCGTCCTCGCCTCCACAGCCTAGCCGCACCCCCTACCTCCTCTTCTCCAGCCTTCCGCGCCTGCAACCCAACCCCCCGACGCCACCACCAGCCGTAGATCTCGCCGTCGTCGCCGCCTCCCATCGCCGACGACGCCAAGGCCTTCCTCCCTTCATCCTCGTCCCGACCTCGTCGTCTTCTTCCTCCTCCCCTCGCCGGACCACCACCAACCCGAGCCCAACACCCATCACCTAACCCTCTAGTTCGCCGGAAAAGGGACGCCGCCGGCGCCCCATCGCCATCAAGCCGTCGTGGTTGCCCCCTGGTGCTTCCCTGTAAGCATCTCTTTAACTTTCCATTAGTGTAAAAACCCCTCGCTGGTCTTTTGTTTACATGTATCGTGTTTGCTAACTTCGCCGCCCTTTTGACTTTCGCCGGATTCCGGCCGTGCCGTCGTTTAGACCCGACGCTCCAGCAAAGTACTCTGGTCCGTGTGGTCCCGCTGTTCGCTGTTAGGACTCGATCCGTGGCCCGTGCACCCGTCTCGGGTTTTCCGCCGACATTGCATCCGTACTTTCCGGTTTGCGAAACCGTCGAGGCAAGTATCCGAATACTTGCTTTAACATGCTAGTACACAAGATCAAGTCTTGCTATACACTTAATTATCATATTATTTATTATAACCACACAGCTATTAGTAATATCGATATTATTTTATATCTTAGAATTGACGGTTACAATTATTCTTAACATTGAATCGGTATAGTAGTTTCTTGTAATTAATCGGTCTGCTATCAATCCACACTTTACTAACTAAAACAAGTAGATCGTCCTTGCTTCATTTGTTAAATCACCCATGAGACAATTATTATGCTTTAGTTTAAATTCATGTAGCTTCATTACGTTATGTTGTTGATATTGTTTCATTTTGTGACTATTGCACCCCAAGGGTGCTTGAACCTGTTAATAAAGATAATACAAAGCACCATTGTGATTAAGTGACTATTAGTGCTGTTTACTTTAAATTTCTTGCTGCTGTTACTTATTCGATTATATACCTGTTGAGAGCACCCACTCGATCACATTACATATTGACCTGACTCTGCTGCACCTGACACATACATACATATCGACCCAACCTGTTGAAACATGACCTGACCTGTTACCTGATTTCATGCCTAATGCCAACAAACCTGACTTGGGGTCCTCATGGACCATTCCTGATGTCTATCCAGACAGACCTGCTTTTACCTGATTCTGTGTTGGCATTGATCCTTGACTACTGAATACCTGACCTAACATACATAACTTGGGGGTATGGGGAAATCAAAGATGAACCTGACTTGTAACTCGACAGTTCACTACCTGTTCGAGTGTACACATTCCTGTTTTGTGCCTAGCGGCATGTCTCGGTTTCGGCCGAGAATATTGTGGCCGTGATCCCGGGTATGTACGGGGTACTACCGAGTGTACACTTTCCTATTTTGTGCGTAGCGGCATGTCTCGGCTGCAACCGAGAATATTGTGGCCGTGGTCCCGGGTATGTACGGGATACTATTGAGTTATATCGACGATTCATCAATTGATTTCAAAGACTATAGAGTAGAAACCTGATAGGACAGTTTAGTTACCACTGCACGTTACCGCTGCACTGTTATTCCATAGTACTGCTTTATTCATGTTCATACCTGCATTGTTTATTACCATGTTTATATTATATTATTGGTTGACATGACGCGCTGACGTCTGGGTTTTGCATGGCCCAGATTCCTTACCACTGTCGACGACCGAGCAGGAGTACTTCAGCCGGCAGGCTGATCTGTGAGTTCCTTAGTGATTAGTTTATTTATTTCATTTCATTTCCAGATGTGAACCCGTATTATGGGACGTACTGGTTATTTATTGTATTGGATCATTTGCTTCCGCACTTATTGTTTATTGACTCTTGCTATTATGGATTTGGACATGTGTTAGATTAGTTTATTATCTTGTTCTTGATATCTCTACAGCCGTAATGTGACTGTGGATGGATACTTCCTACCCACAGGTAGCATGGTTGGCTATGTCACGTGCCCAATCTTGCGTACTCTGGGAAGCGGGACGTGACATGGTTCTTTTGGTATCAGAGCCATAGGTTAATTGGGTTGATTCTTTGTAGTTGGGTATTGCACCCGATACACAAATCATAATACCCGCGATTAGGAACATGTCCTGCCACCTTGACCGTTTTACCATCCTTGAATCATTCTATTCTTCCGGATCATGTCGACATGCAAACTTACTTTGCATTTGTCAACTTGAAAACCTAATTCCTTGTTATCTCTAGGACTTAGGCGACTTGGGTGGAGTTAAGTAATTGCGGCTATGATACCGCGGCATAGCTACAATGCAGTACTCTATTTAAGTATCTTGGAGTTCTAGCCTTGATTTATATATTGAATCTATCATCATGCTAATATGGTTTGTTTTGATTTCAGGACCATGGCAGATAAGAATTTCAAGACTTATCAGAGGCGTGTGGATGAAGCCGCCATGTTAGGAGTGATACGTGGGATGTTGGAAAATCAGAAGAGGCAAACTGAGCTGATCCAGCAGCAAGCAGATACATTTCAGGAGGGTTTGCAGGACATTCGGCAGTCTGTAAACACCGCTGTAGCGAAGCCAGTTGACCGAGTAGGGACCGTGGCAGATTTCAGACGGTTGGGTCCTACTACTTTCACCGGTCTGGAGGAGTCGTTGCCAGCCGAGCAGTGGCTAGTGGACATGGAGAATTTACTGATTGCGGCACAGATCCCTGAAGACAAGAGAGTTGATGTAGTGCGCATTCAGCTGGTGGATTACGCCCGAGAGTGGTGGCTTGTGGAGGAGACCCGCTTGTCCAAGCCAATCAGTTGGGCGGATTTCTCTAAAAGTTTCTTGGAGAAGTTCTTCCTGCGGACTGCACGGGAGGAAATGGAAGAGAAATTTATTGGGCTGAGACAAAATGGAGCAGCTGTGGATGTACATGCAGCGGAATGGACGAGACTCAGCCGCTTCGCTGGACCCTTAGTCGCCAAGGAGGCAGACAGGGCGCGAAGGTTCTTGCGCAGTTTGGATATGGACATCCAGAGGCAGATTGTCTCCCTGGGTTTGACCACTTTCTCGCAGGTTCTTACGGCAGCCAGAGAGCAGCAGAGTTTATCAGGATTGAAAGGGAACCTTCAGCATACAGCAGCTGCAGCCAGGAAGCCCGTTTTTGCACCTAACCGAGATCATGGGCGCAGAGGTATTCCAGTGGACTGTCGAGGCATAGCACCCATGAAGAAGCCTGTGGTCGTTGATCGAAGGAAGAGCATGAATTGTAACTACTGCAATTTACCGGGCCACATGCAAAAGGATTGTCGAAGGAGGCTGGGACTTTGTCTGGTTTGTGGAGCGGCCGATCACGCAGTTGGTGCTTGTCCGTCGAAGCTTCGCACGAGAGATGATATACAGAAGCCTCCGCAGAAATCGTTCCAAGGGCAGAAACAGCTGACTCAAGGACCAAATCAGGCTCGAGCTTTTACCTTGACAGCTGAGGAGGCCAAGGCGTCAGGAGAAGTGGTTTCAGGTACTTTACTCGTTCATGGTTTTCCCACATTGGCATTATTTGATTCCGGAGCATCCCATTGTTTTATGTCATCCAAATTTATAACTACACACTCGATTACCTGCACGACCCTGTCTAGTTTCTGGGACATACACACTGGGAATGGGAAAATCATAGCTAGTAAGGAATGTAGAGATTGTACAGTTGTTGTTTGCGGACGGGAGCTTTTTGCAGATTTCTTGGTGATAGATACGGGCAGTTATGAAGTAGTCTTGGGAATGGATTTTCTTGGCACTTTCCACGCACACATTGACTGTAGGGCAAGGAAAGTAATTTTCCAGATTCCCGGACACCCTGAGTTTACTTTCACTGGAGGAAGCAGCTCTGTCGGGCCAGTCGAGTTTAGGGCTAGGCCGACAAACAGTGTTCTTGCGACAATGGAAGTGGATGGTAATGAAGAGCCGGCAGTTGTTCGTGACTTTATGGATGTGTTTGAAGATATATCAGGCTTACCGCCGAAGCGAGATGTGGAATTTGCGATTGACCTTATTCCTGGTGCAGCGCCAGTATCAAAATCTTATTATCCGATGGCACCGGTGGAATTGGAAGAAGTTAAGAAACAAGTTGGTGAATTATTCGAGAAGGGATGGATTCGAAGCAGCAACTCACCTTGGGGAGCTCCAGTTCTTTTAGTAAAGAAGAAGGATGGCACGAGAAGGATGTGCATTGATTATCGAGAATTGAATCGGGTGACTATTAAGAACAAGTACCCGATCCCTCGCATTGGAGAACTTTTTGAGCAGCTTAGTGGCGCGAGGGTATTCTCGAAACTGGACTTGCGATCAGGATATCATCAGGTCCGAGTAAAAGCAGAAGACATTTGCAAGACGGCGTTTCGAACTCGATATGGACATTTCGAGTATCTAGTGATGCCCTTCGGAGTGACGAATGCGCCGGCAATATTCATGGATTTGATGAACCGGGTCTTTTCACCATTCTTAGACCAGTTTATTGTGGTATTCATTGACGATATTCTGGTGTACTCGAAGAGTCCGGAGGAACATGCTGAGCATTTAAAAATCGCACTGCAGACGCTGAGACAGGAGAAATTATTCGCGAAGATGAGTAAGTGCGAATTCTGGCTGGAAGAAGTGAAGTTTCTGGGGCATGTCGTGTCGGGCGATGGAATCGCCGTCGATCCCGAAAAGATTGCAGCAGTTCGAGATTGGCCTATTCCAAAGAATGTTGCGGAGATAAGAAGTTTTCTTGGACTCGCCGGATACTACAGGAGATTTGTGGAGAACTTCGCTCGTTTGGCAGAGCCGTTAACCAAGCTTACGCGCAAGGAGGTACCGTTTGTTTGGACGGATGGATGTGCATTGGTCTTCGAGACGTTGAAGCAGAAGTTGATAACCGCCCCTATCCTAACTGTACCGGATAATTCAGGAGGACTGGTGATTCACAGCGACGCATCTGGAAAAGGATTGGGATGTGTTTTGATGCAGAATGGGAAAGTCGTCGCTTACGCATCGAGACAACTGAAGACTCATGAGAAGAATTATCCGACTCACGACTTGGAGCTTGCAGCCGTGATCTTCGCCTTGAAGATTTGGAGACACTACCTTTTGGGCGAGAGAGTCGAAGTCTTTACAGATCACAAGAGTTTGAAGTATGTGTTCACTCAGAAGGAGTTGAACATGAGGCAACGCAGATGGTTGGAGCTGATGGCCGACTACGACCTTGATCTTAAGTACCATCCGGGAAAAGTTAACGTCGTGCCAGATGCGCTAAGTCGGTTACCAGCAATTCGGATATTGACCGCACAAAGGGAGATCATTGCGGATTTTCGGAGATTTGATTTGGAGGTTGTGCTACCACATGCTACGGGACAGTTGATGCAGTTGCAAGTACAGTCGTCCTTAGTTGAGAAGATTAAAGCGTTACAATCGCAGGATCCTAGACTGCAAAAGTTTCGAGAGCAGGTTGAAGCCGGACTGCGAACCGATTTACTGATCCATGAAGACGGTTCGTTGAGGTATGGTAGCCGCGTGTGTGTGCCAAAAGGGGATGTGCGTGAAGAGCTTATGAAGGAGGCACACTGTTCAGCTTACTCTGTACATCCAGGAGGGACGAAGATGTACCGAGATATTTGACAGCACTTCTGGTGGGAAGGTATGAAACGGGAAATTGCTCGCTTCGTGGCTAAGTGCTTGGTGTGTCAGCAAGTCAAGGCTGAACACCAAAGGGTTGCTGGTTTGTTGCAACCACTTCCGATTTCTCAGTGGAAGTGGGAACATATAACCATGGATTTCGTGACGGCTTTACCGCGGAGTCCAAAGGGCAACAACGCAGTATGGATGATTGTCGATCGGTTGACCAAGGCAGCTCACTTTATTCCTTTTCGGGTTGGTCAATCGACGGAGACTTTGGCAGAGCGGTACATGCAGGAGATTGTAAGATTGCATGGGGTACCGGTAAGTATCGTGTCCGATCGGGACACTCGGTTTTTGTCGCACTTCTGGAGGAGTTTACAAGAAAGTTTGGGGACTCGATTGAAGTTTAGTACAGCTTATCATCCTCAAACTGATGGACAGTCGGAGAGAACGATCCAGACTCTTGAAGATATGCTGAGAGCTTGCATGTTGGACTTCAAAGGTTCTTGGGAGGATCATCTACACCTGGTGGAGTTTTCGTACAACAATAGCTTCCAAGCGACTATTCAGATGGCTCCGTTTGAAGCGTTGTATGGTCGTAAGTGCCGTTCACCTGTTTGTTGGGATGATGTTGGTGAACGAAGGTTGCTAGGACCAGATTTGGTGGTACAGACAGTCGAGAAGGTGAATACAATCAGGAAGCATATGAAGGCAGCTCAAGACAGACAGAAAAGTTGGGCTGACACGTCAAGAAGACCTCTAGAGTTCGCCGTGGGTGATCTGGTATTCCTGAAGATATCACCGACCAGAGGAGTGATTCGCTTTGGGAGTCGGGGAAAGCTTAGTCCTCGATTCGTTGGACCCTTCGAGATATTGGAGCGTGTTGGAGAGGTAGCGTACCGTTTGGCGTTACCACAGTCATTGGCAGGAGTGCACGATGTGTTTCATGTATCTCAACTACGGAGGTATGTCCGAGATGAGACTCACGTCTTGGATCATTCGGAGTTGACTGTAAGCGAGGACCTAACTTTTGAGGAGCGACCGGTTGAAATCAAGGATCGAAGAGAAAAGGTTCTTAAGAACAAGGTTATCCCTCTTGTGCTAGTTTCTTGGGGTAATCGATCGCATGGAGAATCCACTTGGAAGCGAGAAGACGAGATCCGGCAGAAATTTCCTCACCTTTTCCTGTAGTTAGTTATCTTGTATTCTTGGAATTTCGAGGACGAAATTCTTTTGTAGTTGGGTATGATGTAACACCCGAGCCCAATAATACTATTTCTATTGCTAGTTGAGGGTTATACATTGCTCATTCCAATTATCCTGATTGTTTGGTGTTTATTGCTAAATTTTAACCGGTTAAGTCATTTTGGCACATAACAAATTTTAACACCTAAAATGAAATTAAAAATATCCATGTTGGCCTACTCGTCGCCACTAGTCGCGTGGTAGCGTCCGCGCATCGAGATTTCGTCCCGTTCGGTGAAACGGGAAAGTTTGGACGACTACGCGCGCGTGCAAGTGTCCGACTTGGGGGCATGCATTTTAATCATTAAACACCTCTTTTCAAAATTTGGAACTCGCTTAAAATCCTATAATTTGAATTTGAAACATTTGGGCGCAACCCGGGCGCGATTTGGAAATGTTTCATTTAGCGCCGAAATACCCATTTTAATTTAATATTATTAAACCATAATATATTCTGTTACATTATTTATAACGTTTCAAATCCCTTTAAATCTTTTATTTTAACCCACAATTTTCCCCTCTGGCCAATCACGAGAGACTTAAATCTCTCGTGGGCCTCCGATCCACTCTCTCTCTCTCCGTCTCTCTCTATCTCTCTCTAATCTCCTTCTCTCTCTCTCTCTAAAATCTCTCTCCCTCTCTCTAACAATCTTCTCTCTCTCTCTCTATTTATATTTAACAGCACCCTCGTCCTCAGACTCCAGCGCAGAAAACCCATCACGTAACCCCCGAACCCTAACCCTAGCCACCTCCTGCCGTCGCCGTCGACCTCCCCACGACCTCGCCGTCATCGTCCTCGCCTCCACAGCCTAGCCGCACCCCCTACCTCCTCTTCTCCAGCCTTCCGCGCCTGCAACCCAACCCCTCGACGCCACCACCAGCCGCAGATCTCGCCGTCGTCGCCGCCTCCCATCGCCGACGACGCCAAGGCCTTCCTCCCTTCATCCTCGTCCCGACCTCGTCGTCTTCTTCCTCCTCCCCTCGCCGGACCACCACCAACCCGAGCCCAACCCCCATCACCTAACCCTCTAGTTCGCCGGAAAAGGGACGCCGCCGGCGCCCCATCGCCGTCAAGCCGTCGTGGTTGCCCCCTGGTGCTTCCCTGTAAGCATCTCTTTAACTTTCCATTAGTGTAAAACCCCCTCGCTGGTCTTTTGTTTACATGTATCGTGTTTGCTAACTTCGCCGCCCTTTTGACTTTCGCCGGATTCCGGCCGTGCCGTCGATTGGACCCGACGCTCCAGCAAAGTACTCTGGTCCGTGTGGTCCCGCTGTTCGCTGTTAGGACTCGATCCGTGGCCCGTGCACCCGTCTCGGGTTTTCCGCCGACATTGCATCCGTACTTTCCGGTTTGCGAAACCGTCGAGGCAAGTATCCGAATACTTGCTTTAACATGCTAATACACAAGATCAAGTCTTGCTATACACTTAATTATCATATTATTTATTATAACCACACAGCTATTAGTAATATCGATATTATTTTATATCTTAGAATTGACGGTTACAATTATTCTTAACATTGAATCGGTATAGTAGTTTCTTGTAATTAATCGGTCTGCTATCAATCCACACTTTACTAACTAAAACAAGTAGATCGTCCTTGCTTCATTTGTTAAATCACCCATGAGACAATTATTATGCTTTAGTTTAAATTCATGTAGCTTCATTACGTTATGTTGTTGATATTGTTTCATTTTGTGACTATTGCACCCCAAGGGTGCTTGAACCTGTTAATAAAGATAATACAAAGCACCATTGTGATTAAGTGACTATTAGTGCTGTTTACTTTAAATTTCTTGCTGCTGTTACTTATTCGATTATATACCTGTTGAGAGCACCCACTCGATCACATTACATATTGACCTGACTCTGCTGCACCTGACACATACATACATATCGACCCAACCTGTTGAAACATGACCTGACCTGTTACCTGATTTCATGCCTAATGCCAACAAACCTGACTTGGGGTCCTCATGGACCATTCCTGCTGTCTATCCAGACAGACCTGCTTTTACCTGATTCTGTGTTGGTATTGATCCTTGACTACTGAATACCTGACCTAACATACATAACTTGGGGGTATGGGGAAATCAAAGATGAACCTGACTTGTAACTCGACAGTTCACTACCTGTTCGAGTGTACACATTCCTGTTTTGTGCCTAGCGGCATGTCTCGGTTTCGGCCGAGAATATTGTGGCCGTGATCCCGGGTATGTACGGGGTACTACCGAGTGTACACTTTCCTATTTTGTGCCTAGCGGCATGTCTCGGCTGCAGCCGAGAATATTGTGGCCATGGTCCCGGGTATGTACGGGATACTATTGAGTTATATTGACGATTCATCAATTGATTTCAAAGACTATAGAGTAGAAACCTGATAGGACAGTTTAGTTACCACTGCACGTTACCGCTGCACTGTTATTCCATAGTACTGCTTTATTCATGTTCATACCTGCATTGTTTATTACCATGTTTATATTATATTATTGGTTGACATGACGCGCTGACGTCTGGGTTTTGCATGGCCCAGATTCCTTACCACTGTCGACGACCGAGCAGGAGTACTTCAGCCGGCAGGCTGATCTGTGAGTTCCTTAGTGATTAGTTTATTTATTTCATTTCATTTCCAGATATGAGCCCGTATTATGGGACGTACTGGTTATTTATTGTATTGGATCATTTGCTTCCGCACTTATTGTTTATTGACTCTTGCTATTATGGATTTGGACATGTGTTAGATTAGTTTATTATCTTGTTCTTGATATTTCTACAGCCGTAATGTGACTGTGGATGGATACTTCCTACCCACAGGTAGCATGGTTGGCTATGTCACGTGCCCAATCTTGCGTACTCTGGGAAGCGGGGCGTGACAGTAAACGAGTGGGAGATTACGTTACAACTCGCCACATATCCCTCGGATTTATCCGACGAGCTCTCTCCATTATTTTCCACTTGAAAGATGTGGTTGAGGAACTCTTGCAGCGTGACAGGAGATCGCGCCTTTTGATTGTACTCTTCCAGCGCGTCGATTTGCTTCTGCAAGTTCGTGCGCTTGTCTCCAGGCTTCACGGGCTTCTTAGACTTCTTCTTCTTTTTCTTCGACGATTCTGACGGTAGAGCATGAGTACTTGGGCCATCACCACCGCTTTTTGTAGTTGGACACGGCCTCAGCATTCCTTCAATGATCTGGGGTTCCAGCGGGTCCTTCCATTCGACTGCCGGGCACAAATGAAAGTCCTTCAGCATTTTTTTGGTTTTAGTTGACAGCACGACCTCCCATGGAGCTTCTTCAATAAAGGAACAGGTTGCCCCCGGTGTATCTGCTTTCTTAGGAGTATGCGGCTGTGGTGGGTTCACCTTTCACTTTTCGGACAGCGCAAACTTCCCCTGGAGGTATTGATCTTCAATCCATCCTTTGAAGAAGAAGCAATCCTCAATCGGATGACTTACCGTTTGATAGTAAGGGCAATAGTTAGGGTTATTCACCTCAGTGGGTTGTGGCGGTCGCCTTGGATTTGGCTGGTTTATAAGTCTATTGCGTACTGCCAGCTCGAATAACCGTTTCGTCTTGTCCCGTGGGAACGAGTAAGGACGCTTCATCTTCTCATTATAATACCGGCGTCTTTCTTCCAATTGATCCGCCAGCTTTGGGGCATTGGGTTGCTGCTGGGCATTCGCGACGAAGGTTGCCTTTCCTTTACCCTTGTCACTCCGAGGCTCGGGCTTCGGGGGAGACGGTCTATGATCTATTTGGTCCATCTGGGCCAACTTGTCGATTAGAGCCTGGAATGTGGTTGGCTTAAAGAACATCATAAACTAGGAGATAGTTGCGTGGGGGTCTAGGGTTCCCACGAACATGCCCACCGCGGGCGCTTCCTCAATGCGTTGCTCGCATTTTGACCACAAATTTCGCCAGCGTATAGCATACTGGACCCATGTTTCGCCTGGTTTCGCCTGGTTTCACCCTAGCATTAATCAATGTCGTTATTGGAGTGCGTTCGCTGGCGCTCGCGAACCGCTGGGTGAATAGCAACTCCATTTCAGCGAACGTCTTGATAGAATCGTTCGGGAGTTCCGAATACCATTCGAACGCTGTTTCTGATAAGCTGCCCACGAACTGGCGAAGCAACAGTTTATCATCACCGCCGGTGTTACTGCAAAGGGCCCTGAACTGGGCAACGTGTTGATGGGGATTGCCGGTCCCCTTATACACGTGGAATTTTGGTATTGTATAACCCGGCGGATATTTGATTTGGTCGTACCAGCTTGGATACGGCCGCCCCGTTTTTACGACTTGACCAGCTGCCTCAGTCGCATGATGAACCCGGATTTGCTGGACTATATAGTCGTCCAAGTCAGCCTTAGAGATTGTCTCCTCCTTGGCCGTTGAGAGGGCCGGCGGAGGATTCGACGTTTCTCCCCTATCATCTTCAAGTACGGTCGGGGGATCTTCAGCGGGAGGATCTTGTTGGATCATCATTCCCACCATGTCTAGGAATAAGTGGGTTATCTGCTTTACATTGGCCGCTTGTTCCGCAGCCTCTTTATCCTTCTTTTCCAACATCCTCCGGAGGAACTCGGCGTCGGTTTCCTGTTCTTGTTGGTGATCTGAGGATGCCTCGGGGCTTTCTTTCGGCCCAGTAAGCGCGGCCATTGCAATCATCATTTCCTGGAGCTTTTGCTGTTGCTCCTGAGCTTTGGTTACTGACCGTGTAAGCGATCTATGGCCTGTAGACGCACGGCTGTCTTCCTTCCCCGACGCCATGTATACAGTGTGGACCATCCTTCCCCCAGCCTTAGGGCGTCTGGGTTCAGCGCTTTTAGCTCTCGTTGCAGGCCCGGGGATCTTCTCCAACCTCCTCTTCTTATGAGCAGTGGAAGTTGAGGGGGCCGTTGAGGTGGGCACCCAGACAGCTTTTCATGGCTTAGCCTGGTGACTGGCTTCCTGTTGGATTTTCAGCTTCTTGTGCTGGCGGGAGAAGTTTGGATCAATCATCGAGTCTCGAGCCTGCCGCCAGACTTTATAGATTCGGGAGGACAGCCGTTGAGGAGACTGGGGCTGTTCTGGCTTCACTTCTATAGCCCCTTTCAGCGGATGGGGAGATTTCTTTAGCGCCGCGGTAGGAGAATTCCTACGCACCTTATTTAGCATCTCAAAGCTGTTCCCAGTTGGAACAACAGCATTAACTTCTGCCATCGGGGCTGGCGGAGTTAGCCCAGAGGGGGAATTGCCCCCAGCCTTCCTCATTCGGTGCCAGTAACGACGTCGAGCGCGTCGTGCTGATGGAACCGGCTTGGTGAGGGCGATAACCTCGTCTTGCCCCCTGTGTAGGTGGGGGGTCGCTTCTGGTGTCAGCCTGTCAAAGACCGATGTCTTTTGGGTAGCAGGAGCGGGAGCCGGAGCCGTCAATCTTGTAAAAACCGACTTTTTGGCAGGGGAAGCCGCCTTGACGACTTCAGGAGCAGGACTGGTTACTTTCTTAGGAGCAGCCTTCTCTGGGATTGTAGGCCGCATTGCGGTTCCACAGGAGCTTTGGCCCAGTCTGGAGAAGACCGAGGCACTGGTGTTGGGCGACCCATTGAGAGGGGCCGCGGCAGGGTTAAGACGATCAAAGACCGACTTCTTGGGAGCTTCCGTTATCAGCACCGGAGCGGTGAAGCTTGTCGGCGGGAGCATGGTCCCAAAAAACAATCCTGTGGTGGCTCGAGTGACCTTTTCCACGGGCATTGTGAATAGCGAAGCAGCTTGGGGTCCGTAGGATATACCTCCTGGCGAGGCAGAGCGTTGGTTGCAATTGCAGTCCGAGCAGTTGGAGCATTTCTCACAAGTGGAAGCCATCGATTCTTTGCTTTCTGCAATAAGCAAGACGCCAAGTCTTAGTACCTTGAAACCCAAGGGCAACCATTAGCGAACCGTGATTGGTTCGCGAATCACGACACACGAAGTGTGGAGTGGAAAGAGGAAAAGGTCCCACCGGCCGTGCCAGAATCTGTTCCCCTCCGAACGGCGGCGCGACGCGTGGTCGTCTCGCCTGAGGCTCGGGGCAGATGCTAATTGGTGCTATCCGTCTACCTCTCCGAAGATGCCAAGTTGATTTATGGCACCGTATATCGAAGGTTTAAACGGATGCGTCCGATGTAGCAAACTTCGTCAGATTCCCCCTCGCTTGAGGGGTTTTTGATTGTGGGGACGCTCTTCCCTGCAGGCGCAAGCCCCTGCAGTTAATTACGCTACCGCATCACGGTAACCACTTTCTCCTTCTCCAGATGGTCACTTCGTGTCGTGTGTGTTTATTTTATGTTTAGTTGCCCGTGGATTGTATACGGAGACTGAGTTATGTCGTCGCCCGTAGGGCGTGGACTAGTCCAAATCCGTATTATCTTAGATTTGGGTTTGGGGGTTTGGGTTTAAGGATTCGTTAGCCTCATTTGAGACTAAGATCGACTTAAACGTCTGTTAAGGATACATTAGTCTAGTTTTAGACTAAGATCAACCTAACGGGATCGTTTAGATCAAACAAGAGAGCAATAAAAGCGGGGGCTCTATTGTTTAGTTTAGTGACGTTACGGTCGGTAGGTAGTTTAAGGACATTGCGGTCCATAGGTAGTTTAAGGACATTGCGGTCCAATGTTAGTTTTAAGACGTTGCGGTCAAGGTTAGGGACCTCATAGTCCATGGATTTAAGAACTCCACAGTCCGTAGTTAGTTTTAAGACATCCCGGTCAAGGTTAAGGACCTCATAGTCCGTGGATTTAGGGACTCCACAGTCCGATGTTAGTTTTAAGACATCACGGTCAAGGTTAAGGACCTCATAGTCCGTGGATTTAGGGACTCCACAATCCGATGTTGGTTTTAAGACATCACGGTCAAGGTTAAGGACCTCATAGTCCGTGGATTTATGGACTCCACAGTCCGTATCAATATGTGGTCATCGAGACCCGTCACCTCTTTGAAGACGTTGAGGAATTACAACGCCACGTATCAAAGGAGTGAAGAGATGTACCCTTGAACCGAGATAGATTAAATAATCTTTGGCCCAATTTGGAACCAAGACCAATTAATTATATTATGAGCCCGTTGGCTCAGTTGAATTTGAATTGAGAACTTATGGCCAGCTTGGGCTAAGCCCAATCATGTTTAGGATATTGGCCCTCTGTTGGTCCATTAAAGGAGAGGCTTTGCCTCTGGATATTTAGCCAATTGGGCTGAAATTAGTGTTAAACGCTAGCAACAGGGGGTTCAAATTAGTGTTAAACACTAAGGCAAGTCAGTGTTAGACACTAGCAACAGGGATCTCAAATTAGTGTTAAACACTAGGACAATTCAGTGTTAGACACTAGCACCAGGGATCTCAAATTAGTGTTAAACACTAAGATAATCAGTGCTAAACACTGGTGGCAAAGATTTTAATTTGGTGTCGAACACTAAGAAAATTAATGTTAAACTCTATCAACAGAGATTTAATTTAGTGTTAAACACTAAGAAATTCAGTGTTAAACACTGCAAGAAAGCTCTTTAATTAATGTTGAACACTAAGGCAAAACAGTGTTTAACACTGGGCTCAGGGGTTCCAATTTAGTGTTAAACACTAAGGTCAAGAGGGGTCACATGGTAACACGTGAGGGCGCCCTCCCTTTATTTTTTTCTGTCAAAAGCATTGAATACTTTGGAGCATCACGTGCTGTCACATGATGGGCATCTTGGTGCTTGTATGTTAAAGCTTCCGCCAAGGGTCACGTGGGTCACGTGAGGCACTGCCTCAAAGAGCCTTTTCTGTGGATCTTTTCGGGGGTCACGTGGTAGCACGTGACCTTGCCTTTTTGTATGTTTTTTTTTGGAAGATCTGTTAATGCCTTTAAGAATTAAATTCTTCGCAGGGTTGAACCCTAACAATAGTTTCTTGGAGAATTAAATTCCTATTTTCTTTTGAAGATTTATATTCTATGATAGAGTTGAACTCTGAATTTTCTGTAGAAATTAAATTCCTCATATATGTGAAGAACTGCATTCTATCATAGGGTTAAACCCTAATAACAGCTTTTAGGGAATTAAGTTCCCACTCTCTTTTAGAGAATTATTCTGAGGAATGAGATTCTGTCATAGGGTGAAACCCTAATTTCTTCTTTCTTAAAGGAATTAAATTCCTGTTATTTTAACAGAACTAAGTTCTTAACTAGGGTTAAACCCTGATTAAATTCCCATAACATAGGGTTAAACCCTAATTTTATTTTAAAGGAATTAAATTCCTATAGTTCTGTGAGAATTAAATTCTCAAGCTTTCATTCCCTCTCTATGCTTTGGATCTGCATGGGAGGATCTCAACCCAATGAGAATTAAATTCTCAATTCAAGGAAAGATGTGCACTTTATAGATCCTCCACTAAAGAGAGAACTATGTTCTTCTGTTTAATATCAGAGTTAAACTCTGTTGAGAATTAAATTCTCTTTTTTGGCCTTCCCTTTCTTACCTAAGCTTTTCTTTTGCAGAAGATCCAAATTCCTCCAAAGTATCAAGGCTCTCTCCTTTTCTCTATGTTATCGATCCCTCTGCCTATCTTGGCTCCTATTTATAGGAGAAGCAGCAGAATCAATTAGTTTTTGATGAATCTTTCATCGAGAGATTTGATTTGTATTCACCATTCGTTTGGGCCTTTGGATTATTAGGTGAATTTTATTCACCATTGGATTTTAAATCCAGAGATTTTCCTTTGTTATTTCGGTTAGATTTTAAGGGGAAATTTTCCCAAATTCAAGATTTTTCCATAGATAGGTGATATTTAATCACCTTTAAATTTTTAATTCAATCGGTTCCAAATAATCATTTTCCTTTGGAAAGATTTGAGTGATCTCTTCAGAATTTGATTCTGTTAAATAAATAGGCTTTGAAAGCCGGTCACGTGTGGCCACGTGACCCCTGGTCACATGTGGGCACGTGACCCCTTGGAATGAGCCCTCTTCTTCTTTTTGCGCTCTGCCTTCTTCCGCTGCTTAGGCGTCACGTGCCACCACGTGACCCCTGGTCACGTGTGAGAACGTGACCCTCGTCTGGAGCATTTTTCTTGATTTAATCAGAGAACGAGTCCGCTGCTTTTAAATGTCACGTGCCAACACGTGACCTCTGGTCACGTGTGAGCACGTGACCTCTTCTGAAGCCTCTTCCTTGATTTGATCGGGGAACTGATATGCCTTTGAAGCCGCTTTTAAATGTCACGTGCCAACACGTGACTGATGGTCACGTGTTAGCACGTGATGCCTCTTCTGTAGGCTTTCCTGATTTTAAATCAGGAAACAAATGCCCCCACAGTGTTGTTCTCATGTGTCTGCACGTGAGTGCAATGCTGTCACCTTTTGCGACCGTTGGATTCCTCTAGGGATTTGGGGAGATGAAGCGTTTCCATCACCTCCTATAAATATTGGGGTCATTTCAGAAGAGCCTCCACTTTGCTTATCTTCCTCCTTGCAAACTTTTTCTGAGAATTTAATTCTCTTCTTCCCGAGCTTAGTTCTCTGCCTTGAAACAATTTTCAGAGTTTAACTCTATTCGAAAAGAATTCTTTTCCTCAGGTAATGTCCTTGAACAAACGCTGAACTTTCACATTCCTCTGGATTTTAAATCCAAAACAAGGGTCTTTACCCTTTAAACATGAACCCATGAAACCAATTAACCTTCAGCAGTAAATTTCTTTTAGGGTTCATCTGATCCTCCAAGGAGACGATGATGACAGTTCGAATCCATGGAGTTTAACTCCGTTCACAGAAAAAAGTTTCTGGGGATTTAATTCCCCCTTCCAGGAGGAATTCAATTCCTGTGAGGAACTAAGTTCTTCCTTATAGAGGCTTCTTAGGGTCTCCTTGCCCTAAGTTGTCCTCCTGTGATCAATGCAGCAGAAGTTTTGTAACAATTCTCATGACCTTTATTTCAGGTATTATGGATGCTCATATGTATGGTCTTGACGAAATCATTTCCTATAGGAACATTCGTGCACTGGGCCGCAGTCAGAACCAGGAGTTCACCAATGCTCAGTGTGCTGAGATTATGAGCCGCTTTGACGAATACAACCATCGGCTACTCCCCCATCGCTCTACTCTTTTGAGACTCATCGTGCTGGCAATTTGAGAGGCGCTTCCTCTCTTCTGCGCCGGTGTACCGCTCAGGGAATTGGACGCTGCCGAGGACAAGATACATTCGGTGTATCTGATGAGTCTAATCTCAAAGAGAAGGCGCGACAACCTTATTGATCTCTTGCACCAGCACCAAACTTTCCTTAAAACTGTTACACTTTCCTTTTATAAATTTCGAGAACGAAATTTTTATAAGGAGGGTAGAATGTAACAACCCTAATTTTCTTATACACTTTTTCCTATAAAATTTTTTACAAATTGTTTTTCAAAAATCCATAAAGGGGTATTTATTGCCTGAGCACAAGATTTAAGTAATTAATTAGCAATTTAATTACAAGAATGAGCTTGTAGCTCATTGGTAATACCTTGCATTGCTGAACCAAGCCACTAAAGTTCAAATCCCATGCCCCACATTATTTTTAATATTTATTTTGTTTTAAATTTTTCTTCAATATTGTGTCTCTTCATCTTCTAAACCCCTATGTACACTTCAAATTCCTAGATCGGTTTCAGAGACCTTTGAAATTCCCATTTACTCCATTTTAATGATTCTTTAATACATTTTTACATTAAAACCTTTCATATACCCTATTTACTCCAATTTTTAATGATTTTATACATTTTTACATTAAAACCTTTCATATACCCTATTTACTCCAACTTTTAATGATTTTATACATTTTTACATTTTTATCTAAAAACCCTTCTCCTACCCTACCCCTAGCCTACCCTATAAATACACCCCCTCCCCTCTACCCTCTCATCCCAAAAATCCTAAGCTCACTCTCTCAAAATTTTCCAAGAGTTGTGTATTTTGAAAACAAGTTCGCGGCAAAGCTCCGACGAAATTCCTGCGGAAATTCCGGCGACGTTTTGAGGAACAACCGGCGACGACGCAATGCATCGGCAACCCCTTTAGTCCCCCTCACTCCTTCTCCTAATCGAAAACCCGTAAGTCCCATTCTTTCCTTCTTTCTACTTCTTAAAAATACGAAATTACGAAACCCGACGGAAATCGGTACAAACCGATTTCCGATTCGGTTTTCTATAAAATATCACTTGTCACCAATTCCATAATACTTAAACTTATTCATGATGACTATTAATCACATAACAACTAATTTGGATAAGGTTTCTCACATAAAATGATAGCTTTTGCAATATCGTATTCTTTTTCACTTTAATACCATAATGTTTATTTTTCTTCTTCTAATCAATTCAATCATTTCTAAACATCTCTATCTTGACCATTAAACTTATAAAAGTCAATTTGAATAAGTTTTCACACATGAAATGATAACCTTTTCAATTTACCGTATTTTTACACTTTAATACCATCATGTTTCAATTTCACATTTAACCCTTAACTTGCTATACATTTAAAGTAGAGCACGAGGTAACGACCTATATCCACACACATGTAAATACAACCCTAAAATGATATCATCAAAACTTAGAATACGATAAAACGAAATTTTCATTAAAATACCATAGTCTTCATAAAACCATTCTTAAAGGTTTTAGATTTGTTACACCTTTAAGTAAATAATTCTTACTAAGAAAATACGATAAGTTGTGGACATCGATCGTTTATCTAAACCTGACTTTGTGGTGCCTAGGCAAGTGTGTCTAAGGCAAGTGGTTACTTAATTAGGGCCACTACTTGTAGTGGAGAGCCTCACACTTACCTGGCATTTACCTGGCCACAATTGGCGGTGAAGAGGCGATTTGAGACTTCTAACGACTTGTCGTTTAGACCATTTTGAAATAGGCTAGTTGGCATAGGAAACCCTAGAATCTAAAATACGGAAAATTACACTTTTCAAATAAATACCTTTTACTATATAAAACCGTTTTCTAAAGGACTAGTATTTTACAATCTTTGCAAAGTGCCGCTACAACCCATCTTTGGGTAACCCGTTCGGGATCGTGCGGTTTATCGCGTACCCTCGGGCTAGTAGTGCGAGATTCAGACCTCCGCAAGGAGCATTCGGTCTTGAAAGGTTTAAAATACGACATCTTAAGAAAATGAGATTTTTGGAATATAAAATATTTATTAAAAATTATTTTTTGTATAAACATCTGTATATTTATCATTTAAATATCTATTTTACTATAATATAAATTTTCCACTTTTTCCTAAAAATCAAAATAATAAATTTTACACTAAAATACCATGAACTTCAAATAAATCAATATTACAGATAAATACCTATAACTAGGATATTTTCACTAGAAATATCACAACATAAAATGCACCCTCATTACAAATCTAAAGACGAACAATAAATACTTGAGGTGTATTTTGAAAAGTATATAAAAGTATTTTTACATAAAACCCCCTCAAGTTTTATAAATTACCCTAAGGACCCTAGCAATTATAAGACTTCGATTCACATCCTTGATTGTCTGACTCGGGTTTGAGTCTGATTAATCTGACTTGAATATGATTCAAGTCAATCTATAATCTACAAGTTTCCAATTTAAAATGAACACATGAATCCATGAATACAATTATCAATTTATACAATTTGACTGAACCGAACCATGGATATATATATTCCTTTTACATGATTCTCAGTATTCCATTCACATGACTCTACGGTTATAACTGTTTCCTGATATCATGGTTTCGGTCAGTCAGTCAATCAATCATACAACCAACACAATTTACAAGATAACAATACAAACAAGACATCGCGGGTTTTAAGGGGTGGATTGGTACGGAAGGTGTTAAAGGTGGCACGAGACGGTAAGATTAAGACACCTAACATGAATCCAATTGCCGTTGTTCCGGGTTGTATAATGGAGCCTTGTACTAAACGTGCCTCTAGTCTCTGGCATATAGAGACTCATCTCGTATACACTGGCATTCTTCTGTACCAAGGTACAAACAACAGCGTTAACACAATAGTACAACAATATAACAATATAATACAACGATAATAATATACTCTCTCTATATCTTACTCTTTATCTATTCTCTTCTTACCTTTGGGACTTACCGAGCGACCTGTTCGCTGACGACATTCTATTTCTTTCTTCTTTGAATGTCGTCAGGTGGTTTGGACCCGACGGAAATCGAGCCATCTCAAGAAGACTTGGAGCAGTTTACCGAAGACCTTGCACTTTAGTTTCATTGTACACTTTTCCCTTCTGTACTTTTCATTTCCTGCTATGTCACTGTTTAGGCAGCTTTTTATTTCAGTTGTATTTCCTTTCATGTATTGTACAAAGAATGTTAATAAATAAAAGTTGTTGTTTTTATTATATCATGTCTCTTGTGTATTTACTTTTATATTACTTAGATATGCTTAGTGTATGTACTTCTGAGTATATACGTAGCGGACCTCGTCACGTCTCCTTTGCCGTACACTGGGAAAAGGGGCCAACAAAATTTGTCACGCCCCGCTTCCCAATGTACGGCGAAGTGGGCGCGACGGGGTCCGCTACGTATATACTCAGAAGTACATACTCTAAGCGTATCTAAGCAATATAAAATAAGTACACAAGAGACGAGAATAAAAAGAACAGCAACTTTTATTTATTAACATTCTTTGTACAATGCATGAAAGGAAATACAACCGAAATAAAAAGATGCATAAACAGTGGCATAACAGGAAATGAAAGGTACTGAAAAGAAAAGTGTACAATGAAACTACTGTGCAGGGTCTTCAGTAAACTGCTCCAAGTCTTCTTGCGATGGCTCAACTTCTGCCAGGTCCAAACCACCTGACGACATTCAAAGAAGAAATAGAATGTCGTCGGGTGGTTTGGACCTGGTAGAAGTTGAGCCATCGCAAGAAGACTTGGAGCAGTTTACTGAAGACCCTGCACAGTAGTTTCATTGTACACTTTTCTTTTCAGTACCTTTCATTTCCTGTTATGCCACTGTTTATGCATCTTTTTATTTCGGTTGTATTTCCTTTCATGCATTGTACAAAGAATGTTAATAAATAAAAGTTGATGTTCTTTTTATTCTCGTCTCTTGTGTACTTATTTTATATTGCTTAGATACGCTTAGCGTATGTACTTCTTAGTATATACGTAGCGGACCTCGTCACGCCCACTTCGCCGTACATTGGGAAGCGGGGCGTGACAGGTTTTGTTGGCGGCCCATGCAGGTCAGAACTGTATGGAACCTTAAGCAATATAAAACACAATAAGCAGCAACTAAAACATTCTTTACAATCATGTTCCTTGAATCCCATCATTTCTTATTCTTTGAATCATATATCTTGAATCTGTCCTAACCCAAAATTCCCTCACTTCTTTTACAATTTTACCAAAACCTCCGCATCCTTTCATTCCTTCACACATTCTTCACATTTCTAAAACCCTTGCACCATCTTGTTATTTTTCACATACTGTCAGCACACCAGCACCAAACTTTCCTTGGATTTGTTACACTTTCCTTGTACAAATTTCGAAGGCGAAATTTTTATAAGGAGGGTAGAATGTAACAACCCTAATTTTCTTATACACTTTAAAAAAAATTTCAAATATTTTTTTAAAAATCCATAAAGGGGTATATATTTCCTGAGCATAAGATTTAAGTAATTAATTAGCAATTTAATTACAAGAAGGAGCTTGTAGCTCATTGGTAATACCTTGCATTGCTGAACCAAGCCACCAAAGTTCAAATCACATGCCCCACATTATTTTTATTATTTATTTTGTTTTAATTTTTTTTTTCAATATTGTGTCTCTTCATCTTCTAAACCCCCATGTATACTTCAAATTCCTATATCGGTTTCAGAGACCTTTGAAATCCCCATTTACTCCATTTTAATGATTTTTTAATACATTTTTACATTAAAACCTTTCATATACCCTATTTACTCCAACTTTTAATGATTTTATACATTTTTACATTAAAACCTTTCATATACCCTATTTACTCCAACTTTTAATGATTTTATACATTTTTACATTTTTATTTAAAAACCCTTCACCTACCCTACCCCTAGCCTACCCTATAAATACACCCCCCTCTACCCTCTCATCCCAAAATCCTAAGCTCACTCTCTCAAAATTTTCCAAGAGTGTGTAATTTGAAAACGAGTGCACGGCGAAGCTCCGGCGAAATTCCGGCGGGAATTCCGTCGACGTTTTGAGGAACAACCGGCGACGAAACATCTCGGCTACTCACCTAGTTCCTCTATACTCTTTAGTATAGATCGAAACCCGTAAGTCCCATTCTTTCCATCTTTCTACTTCTCAAAAATATGAAATTATGAAACCCGATGGAAATCGGAACAAACCGATTTTCGATTCGGTTTTCTATCAAATCTCACTTATCACTAATTCCATAATACTTAAACATATTCATATTGACTACTAATCACTTAAAAATTAATTTGAATAAGTTTTCACACATGAAATGATAACCTCACTACTACAAATAAGGGTTGCCCCTACGTATAAATCCGTAGGGGCGAAAAAATACCCCGTAGGTGCAAAGGCCGCAGGTGCAAGTTGAAGCCCTGAACTTGCCCCTACGGGCAAATTCTTGTCCCTACGGATTTCTGTGTAGGTCCTGTTGCCCCTACGGACTAGGCCGTAGGGTAAAAAAATTTATATTATTTACGGTTTTTTTTAATATATTAAATGTATCTACGGACATGACCGTAGGGCCAAGTACTACCCCCTACAGATATATACGTAGGTACCTATCCGTAGGGGCAGAATATCAGGAATCCTGATAATTTGCCCCTACGGATAACGCCGTAGGGGCGAGGCCGTGGCCCCTACGGACATGTCCGTAGGGGCACTCCCAACCCCCTGGCACTGAGATCACGGGGGAAATATCAGTTACTGCTGATATTTTGCCCCTACGAATATAACCGTAGGGACAACATGTGTACCTACGGATTAATCCGTAGGTACATATTATCTGTATTTTTTTTTTAAAAATGGGCTGCTTGATTTTTTCCCGCCCTGTGCACAATAATATATACATCAATCAAATATAAAATTAATCATTACACAACATATATCGCAGTATTCATAATCACATCTCACACATATATATAATATACAAAAGAAACCCAAAAACTGAATATGATATAAATATAAACCAATATCAATATCGTTTCAAAATGTAGTACAATGTGTTTGATATAAATAAATACATGTTTCAAAAAATAAGAACCAAAAAGCTACCCTAGTTCGGTCCAGCTCCACCTCTGAATAACGATAGAATAACGCGCGCCTGCTCCTCGGTCAATAAACTCTGCAATTCGGCGCGAGCGGGAGTCTGAGCGGCCTGTGGAGCTGGCGATGTGGTCTGCACAGCCGCCGTCGAGGAAGTCGCTTGCGGAGCCGCGGCTGCGGGAGTCTGAGCGAGCGGTGGAGCTATAGGAGCTGTCTGCGGAACCGCAGCCGATGTAGTGGCTTGCGGAGCCGCAGCCGAAGGAGATGCATGTGGAGGCTCGGCCGATATACCCTATCGCGTCTGGACCTAACGTGTGTAATAAGCGTGTAAAAACTGTGTATTATTCGAATTCGTATCATTATTAACTTATTTCGAAACCCCGTTTGGATTAGTTTGTTGTTTATTTTAATTACATCTGTATGTATGATTAATCAAACTTAAGTCTAAAACCAAATAAGCTCAAACTACGTACTAATTATGGATATGTTGATATCTATATAATATGACATGATATTTTACTATAAAGTAGTATACATACCAGCATCTCCTTCAACTCCTGAACGGTGGCCCTCAAGCTCTCCAGTTCCTGATGGACACGTCGGTCACCGAAGACGGAGGAAGTAACCGCCGGGGTGGAGTCCAACCTCATATGGGCCCTGCTAGGGCCCAGTCCCCGGCCTCTCTCCCAACCTCCGTGGTGCCCTCCGTGTGCGGCGTCCAGAACTGGGGTCAGCAGCCTCGGATCGCTCTGTTCGGTAAAATCGATCCCCGAGGCCTGGGCCTGCTCAACCACCCGCTCCTACACCCACATTAAGCAGCAAAGTATAAGTATAAAATTTAAACTTGAACCTTCCAAAACTAAAATTTCAAATTTGGGTAGAAAAAATATTAACACTTACGCAGTACTCCTGGGTAGCGTCGTCGGGATATCGAAGCTCGTCCGTGGCGGGATCTGTCGAGGTGCCGTGGACGGCAAGATATGCGGACATCATGCTCGGTGTAACACCTGACGCCACGGTCCGAGATGTCTGCAATATTAGAAAGTAACTCTTAATATTAGAAATATTAGAAAATAACTCTTAATATTGCAGAATATCACAAAGGTCGGTCTATTGTAATTTACCGATAACTCCATGGCTCGAGTAATGTTCCTCAAGCCACCTGTGTAAGTGGGGCGACCCCTCTTCGCCGACTTCCTGTTCTCTGTATTCTGAGCGGCCTGTTTCTGCACAACGCATTAACATTTAGTTTTCTAATTAAGAAACACAAAGAAATATATTATATCATAAATAATGAATTACATTTAAAATACATACCTGTTTGCATTGGGAGTCGAAATAAGCGCACAATAGAGGCCATGTCTCTACGTCGACTCTCGCAAACGCCGGAGTAGATAGGAGGGCCGCTCTCTCTGCCTCGGGGGTCGCCATCCACAGGGAGTAGCAGTCGGCCTTTAGCTCATTCCTGTTGTATCGGACCTTGGCCTGCATGTTCTTCATCAGGCCATTGTACAGAGCATGAAGGTCGAGCACCCTTCCCGGGTGATCAGGGTCGGCTACAGGCTGAAAATCGTAATCCAACTGAAAATACAAAAAAAAACATTGTTTTTAGATTGCAAGTGTTAATAATAAATATATTGGATATATCAAATAAAAATATATATTAATACATACCCGAGCCTGATCAAAGAAGAGGGCGAATGAGCGCTGGTGTTGCTCGCCCCACTCAACGTGAAGTGGATAGTTCTTCACGAGCCGGCTCTCTTCCCCCAAATACCGGCTGATCCTCTCGGCATGAGGACCAGTATAGCGATAGTCAAGGGTAAAAAAAAGGGGGAATGCTGCCTCCCCCCTAGCTCTGTCAGGCCTCAGCCTATGGGACTGATTCGGGCCTCGAGTCCCCCTCTGGGGATGGGGAGGCCCTGCGTCTGCACGAAATATCAAGACAATCAATAATAAGACAAAGTTGTATTAAGAAATCAAGGTTAAACGAAAATTCAAGTGTGATATATACCTCCGGTGACTATCGCACGAGCCTGGGCCCGGGCAGCAGCACGAGCGGGACGATAGTTCTTCCGGTGAGGAACAACCGGGGTCCCGGATGCGGACGCATCCCCTCCAACTAGAAAATAAATATCGACGCTAAATTTCCATAAAGTTCATATTTATTCTATAGAGCATATGTAAAATGAATAAATATTTTAAATTTATTCATACTAACCTGCAGACGATGCGGAGGGTATGGAAGCGGCAGGAGTGGCCCCTGCGGAAGATGTGGACGCACCATCTATAATAAGACAATTAAAAATAGATTATATAAGTAATTGCAAAAAGAATGTGTAGATCAATAATATAACGTTCTAAATCAATATGCATGCACTATAGGATATATAAATATACCCGCAGGTGCGGTGGTGTCACCACCTACAGCTAGACAATAATAAAAATTGCTAAGTAAGAGCAAAAGGAATGTGTGTATTTATGATATAGCATTCTAAATCAATATACATACACTATATGATATATAAACATACCTGGAGGAGCGGGGGTGGCCTCTGTCCCAGATGTGGACGCATCACCAACAACTAGACAATCAAACATTGACAATATAAGTAATTTTGACATAAACAGACATGAATATCTGTAATATTACATTCAAAATGGATATGCGTGCAGTATACCTAGTGGTGTGGAAAAATCCACACGGAAGAAGGCATCCGAAGGGGTCTCCGATCTGGGTGCAAGACCGGCCCTCTGAAGCTCCCTACGGAGCTCTCCGGGCGGCAGAACCGCTCTGCCTCTGCCTCTGCCGCGGCTGGAGCTCCTACCGCCCCTCGCTGCTCCCGACATCGTCATCAAATCTAGATAAACGGTTCGTGGACGCATTGGACAATCATTAAAAGTATTGACTATATATGTATAGAGCGTAAAATGTGAAGTAATAATATAACATTACTGATAACCTTTTTCGTTTCGTGGGCGCATCATACATATCTACTTGGATTTCATCGTCGATGTCATTTCTAACCCACATAACTTCATGACCGGTCGAAGACAACCCGTCCTTCGAAACAGACGGTCGTAGCACTTTAAGCCTTCTCTCTTCTTCGTCCTTATCGCTGTCCTCGTATTCTGGGACATTGTAGACATCTCAGGGTTTCCATCGGCATACAACACTCCACCCCGGATACTTCAAACACTGTGAGTAGTATACTTGGAACGCTTGGTTCGGAAAGATAAACGGATCGTCCTGACCGTAAAATCGAAGTGTGTTCACACTGGTCAATCCATATTCATCTTTCCAAGTCCCAAGACTGCTTCTCCACCTGTCCGTATCGGTTCGCGGATCGTACCAAGTACACTAGAATATATAAAAGGGTTCTGATCGTCCGGGATAGTGGATACCAAGTATACAATTTAAGTACCCATAGTAAATCACACCGTCTGATCCTACCGTCGCAATCCCACTATTCTGAGTGGTTCTAGATGTTTCTATGTCATTAACTTCGAATTTGTATCCAAGGACACCAAATCCTTTGTAATATGCAACCTCCATACTAGGAAATTGAGCTAAACATCTTGAATCACTCTCAAATGATGCAGACAAGTTCGGATCGTGGATCTAACAAAACAAATTTTACGACAAATACATAACGATACAAGTTTAGATTAAAACTGATAGCAATAAAATGTTATTCGAATAACTTACATGATCTGTGACCCAATCACAAAAATTATCCTGATGGTATTTTTCCAAACGTTCTTCGTTCCAATCAGGATGCCCCTCACGTACCTCATTAAAATGAATTCTGTTTTCGACAAATAATTGTGACATTAATATTATGTCATTTCATACACACACAAACACAGATATAACAATTAATCCAAAAGAACTTACTCTCTAATTTGTTCAAGACATGCACAATTAAGCAAGATAAACTGGTATATCTTGTTGATAAACATAGTGTCTACCCTCTTATACTCGGCTTTACCATATGGCCGGTCTTAAATTCTTCGTGGTCGGTTAAGCCTTGTCTCAATGTTCTCGTCCAGATAGCGGGAACAAAATGTGGTTGCTTCATCAAGAAGATAACCTTGCATGATAGAACCCTCTGGTCGATTTTTATTGCGTATATACTTCTTATGAGTGTAGAGGTACCTAATGAGAATATGTTGAATAAATAAATACGGGGCATACAGGACAACAATAAATTTATAAATTGCGCGAAACGAAAAATTACACGTACCTCTCGACAGGATACATCCATCGATATTGTACCGGTCCGGTTAACTTCGCCTCAGTTGCAAGATGAACCGTCAAGTATATTATGATATCGAAGAATGACGGTAGGAAAATACGCTCAAACTTGCAAAGTATCAACGCAATAGAATTTTCTAGTTTATCCAGCGTCGCAACCTCCAGTGTTTTAGCACACAACTCCCTGAAAAAACAACATAGGTCGTTGATTACTAGACCAACCGAATCGGGGAGAGAAGTCCTAAGGGCTAATGGAAGAAGGTGCTCCACGATAACATGGTGATCATGACTTTTTAGCCCATCGATCTTGCCCTTCACGATTTTTATTTTCTTGCTGAATGATCCTGAGAAACCTGTGGGGACTTTCAAATCATGCAACACCTGCAGGAATCTTTTCTTCTCCGGTTGTGACATATGATAAGCGGCATTGGAAAGTAAAAACTTGCCCGGTTTACCCGCTACCGGTCTAGGGTGCAATTCACTTCTTATTCCCCACTCTTGTAGATCCATCCGAGCATTCATGTTGTCTTTCGATTTCCCGTCTTTACAAAGAAGCAAGTTAAGTATGTGCTCTGATACTCCCTTCTCTATATGCATGACGTCCAGACAATGACGCACTGAATTTGTAGACCAGTACGGAAGCTCGAAGAAAATGCTTAACTTGTTCCAATATTGTGGTTTAACCTGTTTCGTCGGATCCATCCCGAAGGTCACGTTATTGTAACCATCCCATTTAGCAGTCACGTCCTCTCCGGACAATGGGGATGGAGATCCAAGAAGCTCCTGATGACCATCAAAGTGAACCGTGTCTAACCTATAGGGGTGGTCTGGAGGCAGAAAACGTCGATGGCCTCAATAACAAACCTTCCTGCTAAAATTCAAAAATTTTGATGTTGTGTGTTCATGGCAATGAGGACATGCTTTGTGACCATGTACGGACCAACCTGATAGCATTCCATACGCAGGAAAGTCATTAATTGTCCACATTAAAGCCGCACGCAGTATGAAGGTTGTATTTGTGTTTGAATCATATGTCTCTACACCATCAATGAACAAAGATTTCAGCTCCTCGATCAGAGGTCGGAGATAGACGTCGATATTGTTCCCCGGTGAGTTTGGTCCGTCGATAAGAAGAGGCATCATAAAGTATGATTGGTCCATAGCCTACCAAGGCGACAGATTATAAATTATCATTACAACGGGCCATGTACTGTGACTTCCGGCCATATAGTTGAATGGGCAGAAGCCATCGGTAGCCAGTCCGAGCCGGACATTGCGAGGATCGCTACTGAATATTGCGTGCCTCCTATCGAAATCCTTCCATGCCGGTGAATCTCTTGGATGGCTCATTTTTCCATTTTCGCTTGGAGGAGCACGGTGATGCCAAATCATTGCCTCGGCTGTTTTCTTGCACCTGAATAGCCTCTGTAGCCTCTGTGTTATGGGAAAGTATCGTGCTATCTTCACAGGTATATCAGGCTTCTTATCAGAATCTTTCGTCTTATACCTGGCCTCTCCGCATGTTGGACACTCTTTCAAATCTGAATTCTCTTTTCGGTACAACACGCAATTTTTAGGACATGCTTGAATCTTCTCGCACTTTAGACCCAAATCAGACATCATCTTCTGGGTTTCGTACCAGCTTTCGGGCACATTATTTCCCGGAGGCATAGAATCTTTCAAGAACGAAAAAAGTATTGTGAATGACTTGTTGCTCCATCCATTTAGGTACTTAATCTGGAAAAGTTGGACGAACCATGAGAGGGTGGAATACTTCGCATTCTCATAAATTGGTTTCCTAGCATCATTCATGAAATTTTCATATTTATCCGTGTTTCCCCCAATCAGAGCAAAGCTCTGTTGAAATTCAAAAATTTCAAAAAATTGAGGCAGCGCTTCAAATTCCGTGCGCTGCGCGCAACGCGCCACGTGTCAAAAGCTGATACGTTAGCGCAGCGTCCAAGGCAGTGCGCCCAATCAGAGCAAAGCTCTATTTTAAGTAAAATTAAAGGAAGCAACGCTTCAGTTGCGCAAGCACTGCGCTGCGCGACACATGTCAGCACAGATGCGCTGGCGCGGTTGCGCTGCGCTGTGCGCTGCGCGACACGTGTCAAGCGCTGGGGCATTTGCGCCTAACAGAATTAAGATTTCAAAGAAATCTTTCTATTCTTGTTAAAACAAGAAGATTTTCTTCTGTAAAACAGAAGCCCTTGGATCAAAGATCCAACGATGGGGAAAATTCCCCAAATCACTCAGAGAAAGATCTCTTTAATAAATTTAACTAATTTATGGGCACTATAAAAAGGACCCTAGGCCTCAATTCAAAGGCATCAACATTTTCTGAGGAAAAAAAAAGAGAACTCTGAAGAACTCCTCAAGAACAAAAAAGGTAAAAACCTTTAGAAAAAGAGAAAGTTCCCTTATGAACAGATCATAGATCTAAAAACAAGATCAAAGATCTTTAATTAAAAACAAAAAAAATTAAATAGTGCTTTGCACTTTTTTATGAACTTTTGGTTCTCTGAGATAAGAAAAAAAAGAAAAAACTCATTTTTCTTTGATCTAAATTAGATCAAGAAATCAAATAGTGCTTTGCACTTCTGTTCTTGAATCTAAAAGATTCTTAGTGCTTTACACTTCCAAACTGCGCTGTTGCGCTCTTGGGAAAGCGCCACGTGTCAACTACTTGCGCTATGCGCTTTAAGATAGAGCTTTACTCTCTGTAATTGGTGCAACTCACCAAAGTACGCCATGGGTCAGCAGTGCAAGCGCAGCGCACTGCGCTTGCATGACACGTGTCGTCACCACAAGCGCTTGCGCTCCCTGATTGGCGCAAAGCGCCTGACAAATGCAATGCATTTCTTAAAGGGCCAGGCCCAAATCAAAAAGACCCTACAGTCCAAAATAAATTGCAAAGCAATAAAAAAGGGCAGAGCCCAAACAAAATGGATGCTCTGCATCATTTATAAAAGGGCAGAGCCAAGTCCAAACAAAAATAGAAAGTAATGCAATGCATTATTTAAGTGTGGGCAAAGCCCTAGCACAGGTTTAATAGACCAAAAATAAATAAAAGTGTTGAACATTTTTAACTGGACTTAGCCCAATTTTGGCCGTAAGTCCTCAAATTTAAGTTGACTGAGCACAGCTGCTCTCTTAAATCAATTTATATCCGGTTCGAGGGTACATCTCCGAACTCCTCTGACACATGTCGTTGTAATTCTTCAACGACGTCAGAGAGGTGACGGGTCCCGACAACCATATATCAATATGGACTACGGGGTCCTTAAACTCATGGACCGAAACGTCCTTAAACTAATATCGGACCGAAACGTCCTTAAACTAATATCGGACCGAAACGTCCTTAAACTAATATCGGACCGAAATGTCCCTAAACTAATGATAGACCACCACGTCTCTAAACTGGCGATGGACCACCACGTCCATAAACTGGAACATGGACCACCATGTCCCTAAACTGGAACAATAGAGCATCCAAATGCTCTTTTGTCGGATCTAAACGGTCCCGTTTAAGTTGATCTTAGCCCCAAATACGGCTAACGTATCCTTAAACATTCAAACGGACTATAAAACTCTAAATCAACCTTGGTTCAAGGGTACATCTCCGAAATCCTCTGACATCTGCCGTTGTAATCCTTCAACGACGTTAGAGAGGTGACGAGTCCCGATGGCCAGATATTAAATGGATTATCACGTTAAGTTGATCTTAGTCTCAAACAGGACTAACGTATCCTTAACGAACGTTTAAGTTGATCTTAGCCGCAACGCGACTAATGCATCCTTAAACTAAAAACACCAAACCCAAATCTAAGTAAATACGGATTTGGACTAATCCACGTCCTACGGGCGACGGCATCACTCAGTCTCCGTATACAATCCACGGGCAACCACAAACAAAACAAACACACACGACACGAAGTGAAATTCTGGAGAAGGAGAAAGTTGTTACCGCGATGCGGTAGCGTAATTAACTGCAGGGGCTTGCGCCTGCAGGGAAGAGCGTCCCCACAATCAAAAACCCCTCAAGCGAGGGGGAATCTGACGAAGTCTGCTACATCGGCCGCATCCGTCTAAACCTCCGATACACGGTGCCATAAATCAACTTGGCATCTTCGGAGAGGTGGATGGATAAAACCAAATAGCATCTGCCCTGAATCTCAGCGTCAGGACATCGCAGTCCTGTGCGCCGCCATTCGGAGGGGAACAGATTCTGGCACGCCCGGTGGGACCTTTTCCTCTTTCCACTCCACACTTCATGTGTCGTCCTCGCGAACCAATCGCGGTTTGTTAAATGGTTGCCACTGGATTTCAAGTTACTAAGATTTGGTCTTTTGCCTGGCGCAGAACTCCAGCATCAATGGCCTTTAACTGCACCAACTGCTCGAAGTGCCACTGCAATGGACGCTCCACCTCACCGGGAGGTGTAGCATATGGGCCCCAAGCGGCTTCCTTCCTCGCTCTGCCGGTAGACCAGGTGACCCAAGCCACCACTGGCCTGTTCTTCGGGACCATGATCCCACCTAAAAGCTTCTCTATGCCGATACCTGCACCGGAGGTGAACAAGAAGTCGGTTTTCGACCGACTCACTGCCACGACGGCCCCTGTCAACGGGTCCCCCACCGCCAAGCCGACAACCTCTGTCTTTGCGAGGCTGGATCAAAACTCTGAAGGGCCCGCTAAGAAGCCCAGGAACTCCAAAATGGCTGTCCCAAAGAGGGCAACGGCCGCTACTCCGGAAGTCATTAAGGCGGCTTCCCCTGTCAAAGAGTCAGTCTTTTCAAGACTGACGATTCCTGCTCCTACTCCTGCTCGAGGATCCGTCTTCGACAGGTTGAATATCACTCCTCAAAAGACAACCTCAGTCTTTAAGAGGTTAACAGCGGCGGCGCCCCATTCAGACAGGGGGCAAAAAGAAGCTATCTCTATCTCTGAGCCAGTCCCAACGGCTCGTCGTGCTCGACGTCGCCATTGGCGACGAGTGAGGAAGGCAGGGGGCAACTCCCCCTCAGGGCTAACTCCACCGACTCTATTGGTGGAAGTCAACGCTGCTGTTCCAACTAGGAACAGCTTTAAACTACTGAGGAGGGTACGTAAGAACTCTCCAACCGCTACATTGAAAAGATCTCCTCCACCTGCGGAGAGAGTTCCAGAAACGAAGCAAGAACAGCCCCCTCAACGGTTGTCCTCAAGAATTTATAAAGTTTGGCGGAGGGTTCAAGACTCCGTGATCGACCTAGATCACTCTCGTCAACGAAAGAAGACGAAGGTGCAAAAAGAAAAGGACCGTCCTATTAAACAGCAGATGACAACCATCGCTAGGGTACCCACTGCAATGGCCCCCTCCACTTCAACGGCCCACAAAAGAAGAAGGCCGGAGAAAGCCCCTGCGCCCGCGGCAAATGCTAAAGATGGTGAACCTAAACGCCCTAAGTCCGGGGGCATTGTAGTTCACACCGTCTATGTGACATCTGGTAAGGAGGACAGTCGCATATCAACAGGTCATAGACCGCACACGCGGTCAGTGACCAAGGCGCAGGAGCAGCAACAAAAGCTCCAAGAAATGATGAACGCTATGGCCGCACTTACCGGGCCAAAAGAAAATCCTGAAAGGTCCTCGGATGAACGTCAAGAGGAAGAAACCGACGCTGAATTTCTTCGTCGGATATTGGAGAAGAAGGACAAAGAGGCTGCTGAACAAGCAGCTAACATACAGCGTATGGGCCTCCTCTTCCAAGACATGATAGGGATGATGATACAACAAGATCCTCCGGCCTAAGAGCCCCCGATCGTCCTTGGAGACGATAGGGGAGAGACATCAAATCCTCCGCCAGCCCTATCAACGGCTAAAGAGGATACAATCTCCAAAGCTAATTTGGATGAATACATCGCCCAACAAATACGGGTTCATCATGCGACCGAAGAAGCCGGCCAGGTCGTAAAAACAGGACGTCCATATCCGAGTTGGTACGATCAAATCAAGTACCCGCCAGGTTATACAATTACCAAGTTCCATGTCTACAAGGGGACGGGCAATCCTTATCAGCATGTTGCCCAGTTCAGGGCACTCTGTGGCAACACCGGCAGTGAGGACAAGCTGTTGCTTCGCCAGTTTGTTGGAAGCTTGTCAGATACGGCGTTCGAGTGGTACTCTGAGCTCCCGAACGACTCTATTAAAACCTTCGCGGAGATGGAGCTGCTGTTTACTCAACGTTTTGCAAGTGCCGGTGAACGTACCCCGATGACGGCACTAATTAACGCCAGGGTAAAACCAAACGAGACATGGGTTCAATACGCTATATGGTGGCGGAACTTATGGTCGAAGTGCGAACAGCGTATTGAAGAAGCTCCCGCGGTGGCTATGTTTATGGGAACCTTTGATCCGCAAGCAACCATCTCACAATTTATGATGTTTTTCAAGCCGAGTACCTTCCAGGCCTTGATTGACAAGCTAGCGCAAATGGATCAAATGGGCCATAAACCCCCTCTTCCAAGGTCGGACTCCCGAAATGATAAAGGGAAGGGAAAAGCGATCGTCGTCGCTAATGCTCAACAACAACCGAGCGAATCGAAGCCGGTTGCTCGTCAAAATAATATGCGCCCGTACGTACCCCTTGAGGATAGGATGGGACGTCCTTATTCCTTTCCCCGCGATAAAACGAGGAGGTTATTCGAGCTGGCGTTGCGCAACAGACTCATAAATCTGCCGGATCCAAAACGTCCATTGCAACCCAGTGATGTCAACGAGCCCAACTACTGTCCTTATCATCGAGTATTGGGCCATCCGATCGAGGATTGCTACGTTTTCAAAAATTGGCTTGAAAACCAGTACCGACAGGGCAAATTCGCGTTATCTGACAAATGGAAGGTGAATCCCCCGCAGCCTCACACCTCTAAGGGGACGAATACGCCGGGGGCAACATGCTCCGTCGTTGAAGAAGCTCCTTGGGAGGTTGTATTATCGGCCAAGACAAAGAGAATGCTAAATGATCTTCAGACATCTCCAGCGATCAAGTGGAAGAACCCGTTGGAACCACAGATCATTGAAGGGATGTTGAAGCCACGTCCAACCCTAAAGACCGATGGTGGTGGTTCAAGCACTTGCAGCCAGCCGTCAAAATCTTTGAAAACGAAGAAGAAATCTAAGAAGCCCGTGAAGCCTGGTGACAAGCGCACGGACTTGCAAAAACGAATTGACGCGCTGGAGGAATATAACCAGAAAGCACGGACTCCCATTACGCTCCAAGAGTTCCTCAGTCACGTCTTTCAAGAGGAAGATGAGGGAGAAAGTTCATCGGATGAATCCGAGGAATATGTGGCGAGCTGTCATATGATTTCCCATTCGCTCACGAACGACGAGGAGACTCCTTGTACTAAAACGCTGGGGGCAGATCCTGAACCAAAAATTCTGGGGCCATCAGATGAAGTAATTGACGCATTCCTTAATGAAGCTCGGTTGAAAAGTAAAGCCGATCGAGAACGCAAGGCGGTCATATTTGAAAAGGCCAAACGCCAGCGACTTGACGAAAGAGCTGAGACGATCCCACTGGAGCAAAATGCCTCCACCATCGACAAAAGCCAATTCAAGATGAGGAAAAAGTTTGCTAAGGCCATATCAATGGGCATGAAGCTACCATCCTCTGAAAGAAACATCACCGGTGAAGTGGAATCGCACCCCTCCTATTGCTTATATCATCAAAAGATTTCGCACCCTACTCAAGAGTGCAAAACTTTCAATAGATGGTGGCAAGGATATGTTGCTTACCGGCAGCAGTTTAAGCGGGAAAAGCGCATGACTCGCCGAGAGCAGAACGAAACGATCAAAGGGCCTAACAGAGCTACCGGTGATTGTTGCATGGTTGACGCCGGAGGATCACAAGTGCCCACATTCGGGAGCGATTCTGACGAGGAGCTGGAGCTTGGCCCTCTCTTCAGAGAGTCCACTTCGGGAAAAGAAGAAGAACCGAAGGTTTGCAAAAATATCCAGCTGCGCATTCGAACACTACCTGAAAAGAATCTCAGACCCATAAACAAGAAAGATAAAGGGAAAGGAAAGGTCTCCGAGGATATCACCCTGGATGACCAAGTGGTGGAAGAGCTAGCTGCCAAAGACCCGCCGAAGAGAAATAAGGTGGATTACAACGTTTTAGCGCATCTGAGGAAGCTACCCTCACAGCTCAGCATTCTCGACGCCCTTTTGCTATCAAAGGAGGCGAGAGATTCGTTGATCAAGGCACTACAAGATCCGGAACAATTCCAAGCTTGCCTGGCCGAGGAAAAGATGAAGGACGAATTGGAGGAATTGCACACGGCAGATGTCACCTTCAGCGACGAGGACCTTCTCCTTGGGACGTGCGAACACAATCGCCCTCTCTATGTCTCAGGATACTGCCATGATATAAAGATAGGCAAAATCCTGCTTGATAACGGATCATCTGTTAATCTTCTTAATGTGCGGGTGTTAAAAGAAATCTGCATGAGCGTCCAGCACCTTGCTCGTGACAAAATCACCATCTCCGGGTTCGACTCCCAGTCATCAAGAACTCTTGGGTCTGTGATACTGACGCTACGTTTCGGACTACTCGTCACGGACGTAAAGTTCCACGTCATAGACGCCAAGACATGCTACAACGCTTTGCTCGGCCGACCATGGTTACACGAGTACAACATCATCCCTTCTACACAACATCAGTGTATGAAGTATTTTAAGGATGGTTTTGAGTGTACCGTGACGGGAGAACTGAACCCATTCTCTGTGAACGAAGTCCGCTAATATGAAGACGCCAAATACTTCTTACCGGATTTCGAAGACACAGAAAGGTGTCACAAGCCGGAGAATAAAGCTAATGCCACCATCCCTGTCTTCGGCAGTGATACCGAGGAGGAAGAGGAGGTAGTGTATTCGGGTCCGCCCCAACACAGCAAGCCAGGACCGTCCACTCCTACGTTGATCTTTGGAAGCGACTCAGAAGATGAGATCCGTGTTGTATTCTTTGCTCGATCTACCATACGAACGTCCGCTGACGAAGAACAAAGTCTACAAGTCGCCACGGTGCCGCTTAAACATCACAAAGAACTGGATGCACTTAATATTTACAATGTAGAAGAGCTGCAAACGTTCTATATCCCTCCCAGGCGAGAAAGCGAGAAAGCAATTCTGTTCTACCGCTCTGAAGAAACCAAGATGGAAAAAGAAATCTGGCATGGCGCGGATCGTACGCTCGACAGGCTTCAGCCTATCCGTCTTCCCAGATGTTATACAAAGGGTTTGAAAAACCTGCTGAAACGCCAGGGGATATCCTTCAAGCAGACCGTTCGAAAAGCCAAGTTCTATGACAAAGTCTGGAACGTTCCCGGGACTCAACGCAAACTGCCTAATGGGAGAATGGAAACAATTGGGCTTGGATACGTCCGATTAAAGAAACGAGAACTACTAAACAGCTGCTATGTCATGTATGACTTCGATGAAGAAGCGGATGCTCAAAGGGAGGACGCTAATCCTAAACCAATGAAAGTTCCAGATGCAAAAGAACTCAGTCCGTCATTCGAAGAACAAATGGACAAACTTATAAAGAAGGCTGGTCAAAAGGTCCGAGAGGATCACAACCATCAGACGGCCATCTACGAGAAAGCCAAGACGCAACGCCTCCTCCAACAGGCCATGAAGGATGAAAATGTCGCTCCTTGTCAACCTGTTATAAAGAAGGCTCGGCGCAAAAACAGAAATAAGTCGAAAGGCCAAAAAGGCGTTCAACAATAACAAAGCAGGGCTAAGAGGCCGCGCAAACGGGCGTCGAGCATTATTGATCTATCCCTCATGAAGAAAATGGGTTGAGCATACTCGTTTCCTCGGGACAAGACGAAGAAGATACTTGACCTCGCTCTAAAACATCAGATGCTTACACTGCCGGAGACCAAAAACCCCGAACAAGCAGGCGAAATCTCTGACCCAAATTATTGCTCTTACCATCGAGTAATAGGGCATCCTCTCGAAGACTGCTTCACCTTCAAAAATTGGGTTGAAGATCAGTACCAGCTCGGCAAGTTCGCTCTGTCTAACAACTGGAGGATAGCGCCGCCACAGAAGCACGAACCCAAAGCCACGAGGATAGAGCCAACTCCACATTGGGATTGGAAGCGGATTCGCACTTGTCACATGATAACGATATTAAAAGAAGGGCCCGAGAGCTTGGACAGCTTTCCCTGGTGTTTCGAAAACAGCAATGATGAGGTGATCTCAGAATTCCCACCAGCGCCAAAAGAGCTGGAGGATGGAGTACACACCACTGCTGATAACCTCAAGAAAATGGAGTTGGGGACGGCAAACGATCCGTGACTGACATTTGTCAGCGAGCTACTATCTGAAGAGAGGGTGGCTGCGTTAAAAGACGTGCTTCTACAACATAGAGATTGCTTTGCGTGGAACTATTCCGAAATGCCGGGACTAGATCCAGAAATTGATGTGCATAGATTGGCGATATCCCCGGACATCAAGCCAGTCAAACAGGCGCTGAGAAGAATGCGACTCGAGCTTGAGATGAGCATCAACGCCGAGGTCAAAAAGTTAATCGACTCTGGCTTTATCCAGGAGGTTCAATACCCTGAATGGATCGCCAACATCGTCCCGGTGATGAAGAAAAATGGGGCGGTGCGCATATGCGTGGACTTTCGGGATCTCAACAAAGCCTGCCCGAAGGATGATTTCCCGGTGCCAGTCACCGAACTGATGATAGACAATACGTCCACTCATGAAGTTTTCTCCTTCATGGACGGCTCATCAGGGTATAATCAAATAAAGATGCATCCCGAAGACCAGAAGCACACCGCCTTCAGGACTCCGTTAGGTATATTCTGTTATAAAGTGATGCCCTTCGGTTTAAAGAACGCTGGTTGTTCATCACTGAATACTGCATTTTATACCGCCCATTCTTACGCTCGGTTGTTTATAGGTAGGTGCTTTTAATCCGTGTTTGTTACATATTTGCAGGATACAGGTTCTCGGTTCTAAAACGGTGAAATTCATGGAAAACACGACAAAATCCGGGTTCCTGCCAAGAATCTGAAGATATTCTGGAAGAATTATCAGAAAATATGTGTACCAGACAACAGGGGACAGCAGATCAGGGCCGTACAAGAAACCCCACACCCTAACCCTACTGTAGGGGCGCGGATCCGCGGCCAATAGGGGGTATTGGCGGCGGATCCGCGGCCGTACTGGCGCCGCAGGCAGAGAACTTTGGGGGGTATTTTGGGGACTTCATATTGTGTCAGTTTGTTGCCCTAGATCTTCAACCCTCTGCCTATAAATACAGTAGTTTTGAGCTAAGCCAAGGGTCCAATTTTGTGTCCACTCTTTTGTAGTTTTTTGTATAGTTTTTCTTCTTCTTCTTCATTCTTTTTCCATGAAAATTGTAGTGAGAGCTTTTTGAGTGGAGATCAATGAAGATGAGGGTTTTGTATCATTCTCTTGTGTTTCTTCTTCCCCTTGAGATTCTTGCTTTCTCTTGATCATTCAACCTCTTCATTGAGCTTGAATGGTTAAGGGTTAGTTATTGATCTCAAGGGTCGTATTTTCTTACGGGACTAGCACTTCATTTCACATGCGTTCACTACCCTTCCCTTGATCTTGCAACCTCTTGATTGAGCTTGCAAGTTTAAGGGTTGGCTATTGATCACATGCTTGTCTTGAGTCCTAGTTCCTTGTTCTTTTTACTGGCTTTTTATTACTCGCTTTTTATTACTTGCAATTTATTTCATGCACTTAAATTCCATGCACTTATATTCTTGTAATCTTTTCTTTTCTTTGTTCTTTTCTTTTTGTTCTCTCTTTTTGGTTCTTTCTTGTGAATGAATGTAATTGTCATTGTTAAGAAATAATACGGTATTATAAGTTAACGTTTCTTTGCCCATTTCCTTTTCCCGTATTTTCCATTGAACTCCGCCCAAACCATACGCAAGTGCTCCGTTAGGCACCGTACCCTGACAAGGTAACGGTGATTCCTAACCGCGACCGGTTGCGTTCGGTTTGGCCGGAGGCGAAAGCAAGAGACAAGAACAGAAGGACAAGGGTAAATAAGCCGGATTCCACGAATACCGCGCTTAAATCCCCTAATCCACGTTGTTGCCGATTGCTCGAGCTTCAATTGGTCAAGACTCGGCTCAAAGGTTTTGAGTACGGATTTCTTTAGCTTACAATCTCGTATTTTCTTCTTAACAACTTTATACTTGCAAATAAACACATAGGTTAGATCAAACAACATACAGATTCTTTATTAACTCGTCTAAGACAAGAAGGTAAGATACAACCATCTCCCTGTGGACCGACCCGTGCTCAACCGGCTAGCTGCAAAGCGACACCGTCCTGATTGCGGTTAACTTTAATTCTTTCAATCACCGATGCTACTTATCAGAGAGCCATGACGCGAATCTTTGATGACCTTATACATGAAATCGTCGAATGCTATATCGACGACCTCGTGGTTAAAAGCAAATCATATGAGGAACATCTCGAGCATCTAAAGACTATATTTCAACGCCTTCGGCAATACAACTTAAAGATGAACCCGCTCAAGTGTGCATTCGGAGTTTCCTCAGGCAAATTCCTGGGATTCATTGTTCGACACCGAGGTATTGAAATAGACCCGTCTAAGATCATGGCGATCATGGAAATGCCTCCGCCGAGAACTCTCAAACAGTTGCGGTCTCTCCAAGGGAAGCTCGCATACATACGGCGATTTATAGCCAATCTTTCTGGCAAGTGCCTTCCCTACAGCCACCTGATGAAGAAGGGAACCCCATTCGTCTGGGATCAAAAATGCCAAGGTGCACTAGACGAGATCAAGAAATACCTGCAGAGCCCGCCGGTATTAGCTGCTCCGGTTAAGGGAAAACCCCTCATTCTTTATACAACCGCCCTCGAAGGTTCTTTAGGCGCGTTATGGGCACAAGAGAACGACCAAGGGAAAGAAAGAGCACTCTACTACTTAAGTCGAGTTCTACTGGGGGCAGAAAGTAACTACTCCCCCATTGAAAAACACTGCCTGGAATTGATCTTCGCGATAACAAAGCTCAGGCACTATGCGTTGGCGCATGAGGTCCGTTTCATTTCAAAGGTGGACCCCCTTAAATACTTGATGTCAAAGGCCATATTAACGGGATGACTCGCTAAATGGGCCCTGCTCTTGACGGAGTTCTCGATAACCTATCAACCTCTCAAGGCAGTAAAAGGCCAGGCCATTGCCGACTTCCTCGCTGAGCATCCGATACCGCCCGACTCTCCTTTAAACTACGATCTTCCAGACGAACATGCGTTTGATGCGATCGACGGTGATAATACCCGATGGGAGCTTTATTTCGACGGAGCATCTTCCGTGAAGAAGCGCAAACAAAGTACCCCTATAATCAAATCGGGCGTAGGGCTCATCTTTGTAACTCCACAAGGAGGAATAATGCGCTTTGCTTTCTCCCTAACAGAGCCGAGGACAAACAATGAAGCCGAATACGAAGCTCTAATAGCAGGCCTCGAGATCGCCATCGACATGGGAATTGAAAATCTCCTCATATATGGAGATTCCCAACTGGTCGTTAGTCAAGTAAACGGCGACTACCAAACGTGCAAACCGGAATTGGTAAAATACGGTGAAAAGGTGCAACAACTGTTGACCCAAATTCCCTCCTATACTTTGGAGAACATATCACGCGCGGAAAACAGTAAAGCGGACGTGTTGGCCAAACTTGCTAAAGAACTGGCTGACGAGAACCTCGATGACGTTAGAATCGTGGTACAAAGCCGTCGGGTTCTTGCCCTAGTAGAAATACCTCCGGAATCATCCGAGGGAAAGGGAGCGACTGAGCAGACGACCTTACAAATAAAAGAACGAGAAAAGGTTGAGGATTGGAGAGAAGTCTTCATAGATTACTTCAAGTCCCACCGAATGCCTGAAGAAGCGTCCACAAGACACCAGCTCATGAAACGAGCTCTGTCTTTCGCCTTCGTCAACGATACTCTGTACAAGAGGTCATTTGATTCTCTGTGGCTGAGATGCTTAGGACCTAAAGAAGCAAAAAGAGTCGTCCAGGAAGTTCATGACGGACTCTGCGGTTCTCACCAAGCAGGCCCTAAGATGAAGTTGAAAATCAAACGGATGGGCTACTACTGGCCCACGATGATTCAGAACTGCCTCGAATATGCGAAGCAGTGCCACTCATGTCAAATTCATGGGGATTTCATCCATCAACATCCAAATCCACTCCATCCAACGGTGGCTAGCTGGCCGTTCGAGATGTGGGGAACTGGCATAGTCGGCCCCATAGAACCAGCATCGTCTAGGGGACATCGTTTCATCCTGGCAACGACTGACTACTTCTCCAAATGGGCAGAAGCGGTACCACTGAGGGAAGTGAAGACGGAGAATATCCTCCATTTCTTCAAGACGCATGTTATATATCGGTTTAGAACTCCGCGACGGATCATCTCCGATAACGGGACAGCTTACAGAAGCCACAAGATCAGTCGCTTCGCGCAACAGCACAACATAGACTGGAGATATTCCTCGGTTTATAATCCGCGAGCCAACAGACTAGCTGAGGCCTTCAATAAGACTTTAACAAAGATTATGAAGAAGACAGTGTCTCGAAATAAGAGAGACTGGCACGAGAGACTGCAAGAGGCTCTTTGAGCGTATCGAACTATATTTAAGATGGCCACAAACACAACGCCGTACGCGTTGGTATTTGGGACGGAAGCAGTACTCCCCCTCGAGATAGAGCCACCCTCTCTACGAGTGGCAGTCCACTACAAGCTGACGGACAAAGAAAATGCTCACCTTCGGCTTGAGGAGCTGGACGCCCTCGATGAAACATGTCTCATAGCACAACAGAATCAGGAAGCTTATAAAGCAAAGATGACGCGCTCATATGAAAGATTGACCCGACCGAGGACATTCCGCCAAGGCGAACTCGTGCTAGTGGTCAAAAGGCCTATGATCCCAAATCGCGCCAAGCGGGGAAAATTCGAGCCAAACTATGAAGGCCCATACATCATAGATAAGGTTTACCAAGGTGGGGCCTATCTACTCATGGACATGCACGGTGAAAGGCCTTACAGGCCAATAAATGGCCGGTTCCTAAAGAAATACTATGCTTAGCGAGTTACTGCCTAGGTCAATGATAGATGACGACGACTATGTCCGCTCGCTATCTTCCTAAAGCTCAAACTCTATCAGTAGTAGCCAGCCTTCTCAAAGCGGACCGAAATGTCCTTAAACTAATAGCAGACCGAAACGTCTTTAAAACTACTACCGCAACATCCTTGGGCTGACGAGATAAGGGAAAAAAAGGAGAAAAAGAAAATTAAAAAAAATGAATAAAGACGGTATGTCCATAAGCAAAAAAGGGCACGGATGAAAACCCGAGAAGGCTCCGTGAGTAAAAACAGCAGGGCTACCGGCGAGTGTTCGTGAAAACCCGAAAGGGCGCGACCTCGTAAAAAATATATAAAAAAATAAAAAGAATAAAAAATACGGTATGTCCATAAGCAAAATGGGCACGGATGAAAACCCGAAAGGGCTCCGTGAGTAAAAACAGCAGGACTACCGGCGAGTGTTTGTGAAAACCCGAAAGGGCGCAACCTCGTTAAAAGAACACTTACAAGATCCTCTCGACCTTGTAAGGAGAAACCACCCGCGTGAGATCCCTACGACTCACAAGGGAGCAATACACTTAGGGATCCCCACGATTCCTAAGGAGAAAATACACTTGCGAGATCCTCACGACCCGTAAGGAGAACTCTCTTATGGGACCCTCACGGCTCATAAGAGTTGAAAGTCTTAAGTTACAGAGACCTAAACCTGTGCTTAAGCAACCCCCACAACTTCCGATATTGCCCTACAAGTGGCTCAATACTGACCCTTGTATACAATCCACGGGCGCGAATAAACATTTCCCTGACCAAGTTCCATCCGTGACCGGGGATATATACGCATGATGAACAAACCTTGTAAGTCCTCTCGACTTACAAGGAGAAAGCCCACTTGTAGGATCCTTATGACTTACAGAGGAACATACACTTAGGAATCCTTACGATTCCTAAGGAGAAAATACACCTACAAGATCCTCACGACTTGTAGGGAGAAATACCTTCGTGAGACCCTTACGGCTCATGAAGTCAAAAGCCTTAACCGACAGGACCTTAACCCTGTTCGCTAAGCCAACTTTTATCGACATCGACAGAGGCAGATGATAATTCACTCCTGGTAATATCCCAGTTGTAGCGGTGTTGATGCCGAAATCGGTTTACAGCGAAAAGCCAATAGGCCGCACATGCATACGAAATAGCCGAAATAATAGGGCAACTTGCAATAAAAAGCAGCAAGTAAAAATGTATGCATGCAAAATAGCCGAAATGATTGGGCAACTCGCAATAAAAAGCAGCGAGTAAAAATAAAATAAACAGCCGAAATGATTGGGCACCGCGAAAAAAATAGCCGAAATTATTGGGCAATCGCGACCTTCGCGATATAAAAGCTGAAATGATAGAGCATCGTGAAAATAAAACAAAAAATGATAAAACTTTGGCCCTACAGTTAAGATCACATCGATCCCTGTATACAATCCAAGGGTGTAAACAAAGAGGGAACCATACTTTCCCAACAGGCTCCGCCAGAAGACGAAGCCAAATCTCGACGGTTCAGTCCAACTCCGAAGAAACCAGTGTCTTTAGCAGATACCTCGACTCACGGATACAAACACTCCTTGACGAGAGCCTCCTGATCCGCGTCGACTCGCAGAGCCACCAGTGCCTCCGTGGGAAATCCTCGACTCGTTTCAAACCCCAAGGAAACAAATAATCCTTGGCGCTAGGGAAACAAATAATCCCTAGCAAACTCCTCGACTCACGGATACAAACACTCCTTGACGAGAGCCTCCTGATTCGCGTCGACTCGCAGAGCCACCAGTGCCTCCATGGGAAATCCTCGACTCGTTTCAAACCTCAAGGAAACAAATAATCCTTGGCGCTTGGGAAACAAATAATCCCCAGCAAACTCCTCGACTCACGGATACAAACACTCCTTGACGAGAGCTTCCTGATCCGCGTCGACTCGCAGAGCCACCAGTGCCTCTGTGGGAAATCCTCGACTCGTTTCAAACCCCAAGGAAACAAATAATCCTTGGCGCTTGGGAAACAAATAATCCCTAGCAAACTCCTCGACTCACGGATACAAACACTCCTTGACGAGAGCCTCCTGATCCGCGTCGACTCGCAGAGCCACCAGTGCCTCCGTGGGAAATCCTCGACTCGTTTCAAACCCCAAGGAAACAAATAATCCTTGGCGCTAGGGAAACAAATAATCCCTAGCAAACTCCTCGACTCACGGATACAAACACTCCTTGACGAGAGCCTCCTGATTCGCGTCGACTCGCAGAGCCACCAGTGCTTCCGTGGGAAATCCTCGACTCGTTTCAAACCCCAAGGAAACAAATAATCCTTGGCGCTTGGGAAACAAATAACCCTTAGCAAATTCCTCGACTCACGGATACAAACACTCCTTGACGAGAGCCTCCTGATTCGCGTCGGCTCGCAGAGAAACCAGTGTCTCCGCGGGAAAATTCCAGATTCGTCTCAACTTGCAAGATGAAGCCTCAGGCAGCAGGCACTAAAAAACTTGCTTCCTGAACAATGGGACCCTGCAAGTCGATCTAAAATGGTCTCTTGTATACTATTCACGGGTCTCACTCTCCAAAGTCGAGTTTCAACAGGGAGGGAAGCAACCGCTTACGAGTCTTCTCGACTCATAAGAGGGAAAATTCTCTTATAGGATCCTTACGACTTATAAGAGAAAACCACACTTAGGAATCCTCACGATTCCTAAGGAGAAAAAACCACCTACGAGATCCTTTCGATCCGTAGGGAGAAAAGTCTCTATGAGACCCTCACGGCTCATGGAGTTGAAAAGTCTTAGGCAGCAGATCTGAACCTGCGGCCTAAGCCATCGCTGATTCTTAATAAAGTCAAGATGCGTGCTCTATTATCTGTTGACCATGTTTACTAAGGTGGCGTGCTGATAATAAAAGAAAGAAAAGGTGGAGAAACGACACAAGACATTACAGAAAATGTGTATCTTTTATTCATAAATTTGATTGGGTACAGAATACATTGTGTTAAAGAATAAAAAAAATATATATATACACATTCTTTCATCTACAAGCACAAACGATACAAAGAGGGATAGCTACTGAGGAGGAAGTGTCTTTAGTAAATCCACAAGTTGCTCTCGCACTTCCTTCGGCGCCTCCTCCTGAGCGGCTGCCGCGGCCACCTCCGCTTCCACCTGGGTCCGCTGCTGTAAAAAGGATGAAAGTTGCTCCTCGGCCGCCTTCTGGGCTGCTTCTTGGTTGGATGCATCTCGCTCAACAACGTTAAGCTGTTGCCTCAAGCATAATCCTTCAGAAAGACATTGCAGAAGACCCTCAAAGCCAGCCTTCAGCCGTACAGCATTGGCCTCTACCCGAACATGCAGCTGGGCAGACTTGCTCGAGGTCTCACCGCGCTCCTTAAGCCTTGAAATAACTTCTTGTTCAAGATGGCGGAAGTAAGAAGCGCTCCGCTCAATCCACGCTGCTCTTTGAATGCTGGCAGCCAAGGTCTCAGGAGCGGGACGCAACGACTCCAGTTAATGAAGGCGAGCCTCAATCTCCCGACAGTGATTAACCCAGGAAGCGACGATGCCCTCGTCATGGAAGTTGGCAAATATTACCAAAATCTGGTTAACCGTCGTAGCAAAGTCCGCAGTAGACGTAGGATTCTCAACGTCGAGTTCCTCAATGTAGTCGCTCAACATGCGCAGACTATTCGCCGCACCTTTTGAGGACGGACGTCTCTGAGAAGGGCCGGCTGGCATTGTAATATGGGACTCAAAAGGCGCTAAGACCGGAACGACAGCTGAAAGGAAGCAAGATGTGATCAGATAACAGTTCAGGAACTAAAAGAGGGGGAAGTCATTTATGCGATAGTCTCCATACCAGCCGAGACAGGTGGCAAGGCCGGAAGGACCGGTGGCACAGCCGATCTTGTATCCCCTCCTTCAATCTGTAGCGCTGCAGTCGGGATGAGAAAAAGGGTTAGAAGTAATTCCATCAATAAAAAAGAAAGATATCAATGGAAATCATACTCACCAGTGCCACCAGAGGAAGAAGCGAGTTCGGATGGGAAGGAGAAGTGTGGGAGCAACATCTGATGTACATGATCGAAGAGTACTCCTGAAAAGACACAACAGCATGACTTTAGTACACAAATTGTACGTCTGAAGTACAGGATTAATGAATTGCAAACCCATACCTTCCAACATCTTAGATGGTATGAGAGAGGGTTGAGAGGTGGCCACCGCCAAGGCAGTCGTGGAAGGCGCTCCCTCAAGCAGTGGGGCATCAGCGTTGGCCGCACCTGCGTTACAAGAAAGGTAAATTTGTCAGAAAGGATTGTAAAATAAAGAAAAACAGTAACCTAGGGTTTACCTGAGGAGCTCCCGGCCGAAACGGAGGCGACTCCCTCCTCTATCGACATGAGGCCACCGCCCGTAGCCTCATCACCCGACTCGATAGGGACCATTGTCATGCTCGCAAGACCTGGAGATGGAGGAAGATCGTACACAGGGAGGGCAATGACTGGAGTGTTGCCGGACTCTAGGGAGGGAGCGGCTAACTCTTCCCCAGGAATCGTACCCATCTCGCCCGTTACTCCTGCGGGTTCTTCGATCTCCATCGGCTCATCTGCCGTCACTGCGAGATCGTCGGTCTCAAGTGCTTCGTCCGCCATCACCCTGGGCTCAGTTGTAATGATCATTTCATCTGCCGCCACTTCAGGCTCGGCATCAATGACCTTCTCGGCTATAGGCCCCTCAACCTCCGCATCAGGCTCCAAGGCCTCAACGATGTTGCCCACTGTCGGCTTGGGTTCGGCAGGCACCGCCTCCTCTGTTCCCCTGGGTTCAACGGTCTCCGCCTCACCCTCGGTCGGACTTGGCCCTGCAAAATAATATATATAAGAACCGTCGGAATTATAACTCTCACAATAAAAATTCTGAAACAAATGTTACCTGAAGTGGACTTATCATTTGCGCTTCGAGCGGCGCGCGCCACATGTCTGCGAGCAGTGGATAGGGTGACAGGGGCCTCTTCGGAAGGAGTATCTGCCTGAGGGACGGTGCTTGGGCCCGCTCCCATAGCCAAAGCAGTCCGGCGCGCCTTCGCCTCGCGCCTCAGCCGCTTTCTCTCCTCCTGGGCCGTTGAGACGGACCTCACCAGAGCCTCTCTCATTGAGGCGTCCTCGTCTGTATACAGGGATGCCTCCAAGCTCTTCAAGGCATCCCTCGTCGACTTGTCAAGTCGAGGCTCTTGCAGCAGCCTCGACGAGACCGGAACTCCAGTGACGGGTTCCGGAAGGATCTCTTCGTCGACTGGTATAACCCCTAGAAAGAAACAAGGGAAGAAAGTCAGGTTGATCATCGAAAAGAATGACGAAATTTGTTTTAAAAAAAGGGGGGTAGGATATACCGGCGCCCGCTAAAGCGCGTTTCTTTTCCTCCTCCTGGAAGGTTTTCAAAGAGGCAGCAATAGCTTCTTCGGTAGAGACACCTGTTGAAAATGAGGAAAGGTGTTAGCCAAGAATGATAAAAAAAACGCGATGAAATGATGAAGAAAACAGCTAGTAATTACCTGACTCGGCGAGTTTACTCAACCACGCATCAAGCCTCGCTGATCGCTCAGAAGCCGCAATGGCGGCCGCCATGTCGGTGTCTGCGGGGTCTACCGTAAAGCCCTTATTGCTGCCATATTCACTTATTCCCTTGGTAAGAGGGGCCCTTGGCTCTAAGCTAAGAATCGCATCAAGGGAAAGGAGCGACTTCTTTTTCTTCTGCCCGCCAACCCTAGGTGAACGCGGGATCGACTTACGCTTAGCAGCCACCTTGGGACGGCAGGTCCCAATGTCCGCACCCATGCCAGACTATGGCGAAACTACAACCACTGTCTCCACTGGAGTACAGGGCGCCGCAGGTGCATCTGTGATATCAGGGAGCGGCAATCCACGTGGAGGGCTTTGCGCACGCGGTGGCTCGGTTCTAACCTCTTTTAGAGGAGCGATTACTGGAGTCCTAGGAACCAAAGGAGCGTTGCGATCGGCACCTGGAGGCGCACCCTTACGATCGACCAGCCGTCGTCTTTCCTCCTTTATAACTGCTCTGGTTGCATGACTATACCAGTCTTTATACACATTAAGGAGTCGCGGAGCGTAAGCCGGCGCACTAATAAAAAAATGAGAGCTTGTATTCAGGCGCATAAAATGGTGCAGCGCGTTCTCCATCCCTTCTTCAGTGGCAGCGGGTTCCAGCAAGAAGACTTCCAAGGAGACCCCTTGATCGTAGCCCAGTTGTTGAGCAAAACGATGCGGGTTGTACCTCATAAAGATTGCCACACCATTCTGCCTAAAAACTAGGAAGCCCGGTCTAATGGAATATAAGTGAAGGGTCTCCCGGGCCGTCAAAACTGAGGCTCCATCCTTAAAGACATCTTGCAATGGCCGCATTGCAGTGGTAGACGCCTTTCCAATGGTCAATACCTTATCGACGAAGGACATCCTGGCTCCAACGGTATGAGGGCGAATGAGTAAACCCAAGGCGCTCCACGGTGATGGGGTCTCAATTGATGCGCCGATCAGCTGTATAATTCGACGAAAACCGCACTTGTCAAAAAACGAGGGCCTTTTATGCATGCCGAAGACTCCCGCCGTGTGTAGTTCGAGCCACGATGCAAAGTAGTGCATCGAGAAGACCACGTGCAGCACCCCAGGCTTGTTAGCATCCGCCGCTCGACTGAGGCCATGATATAAGTGCGCCAAGCCGGCGATTCCCACAGCCACCTTTACCCCGATGACCATTCGGTGGGCTGGGTAAAAGACGGAAGGCCGCATGCGATGAGAGTGCATTGGGATCGCGAACCAACTCAGCCACAGTCCGAGAAATCCTAAGAAAAAGGCCTCCTCGTCCATCCCGGGGGCCGCAATTTCTGCAAAAGATATAGTAGGGAAGTCCGAAAGGAAGAAACCCTTTTGGTCTATCTCCTTCACCGGCAGGTTATCCAAACCTAGGCCGAAAGGATCATCCAGGATAGCAGACATGGCAGCTTCTGATGAAATGACGCTTGGGCGAAGGAAACGAGCAATGAAGTCCTCAAAATTAACTCATCGGCTCCTATGTTCGATAAAAAGGGACTCGTAGATGTTCAACACCTTCATCAGGCTCGGGAATTGGTGTTGAACAGCATTTTCCGGCGTGATCCCCCTTACCATCGGCTTAGCACCGAAGACGTACTCATCTGTCGGGAGCAGCTCTTCATAGTGTTCCCCCATGACTGGTAGGTCGGATACCTCCGTGAATTCCTCCAAAGAGATGGACACTTCCCGATCCATGGCAAGGAAAGTGTGCGTAGGAATATTCCACTGCTCCAGGAAAGCCTTGAACCACCAGGTGGGGAGCGTGGGATACTGGAAAAGAGAGACGTAGACCGCGGTGTACAGTCCTAATCTTATCAACTGCGACTTCTTCATCGACAGGATGTACCGGGCCCACGGCAGGTAGCCGATCGGGTGACGGGGAATTAGACCAAGGTTATATGACTGCCCCCAGGGTCGTGCTTCACCTTGACAGATACGGCGCCCTAGGATGTCCAAAACCATGGGACGCTGAACCGGTATCGCATCTATGGCGAGATGTAGGAAGCCCTTTGACGTCCAATCCGCCAACTCCACGGCATACTGCACCGAGGGTGGGGTAGCATAGTGAATCGTCGTGATAGGCTCTGACGGCACTGAGCATGTGAAGCTACGTCGACCCATAATGATCTGGTTATACCACGACCCCCAAAGATGGAGACTCTTGTATTCTGGGTCGTATTCCTTGATCATAGCCAGAACTTCACGGTCCAAGGGCGCTTCGGGAAATCCCTCCTCTGAATGGACGAACGGGAACGAGGTGTCGAGAGACATGATCGTTGCAAATGAACAGAAATTAGTCATTAGTGCTGCAATTCCAACGTTTAGCTTTTCAATTAACTAAATTTAAAAATTAATCACACTGCACAGCAGTGCAGTAGGTAGGAGACCGAAGGAGGACCCACAAAATCTGGATGACAATACGTCAGTTAAATAAGACAAACTCATCATTGGATGAGATTGTCAATTGGTCCCCAAGAAAATATTCTCATTAATAAAGAATCCCTAAAGACAAGGAGGAAATCTCCTCTTTCAGAGCAAAGCTCTGTCACAGAGTGACACTTGTCAAACTCTGGTCTCAGGGGAATAAGATTCCTTAAAAAGAGCCTAGCTCTGTGGTGATAATGAGAAAATTTATTTAAAACTCCTAAGGAGATTAAAACATTTTGAAGACCCTTAGAAGTTCTTCATTTTTGGACCAAAAAGATCTATTTTTGGATCCATGAGCAAAGCTTTGCTCATGGGTTAGAACCCATGAACAAGATCTTTCCAGATCTATGGATTCATGATAGCAAAGCTCTGTTGGTGAAACCCCAATGGGGATCCCTTTAGATCAAAAGATCTGTGAGAGCAAAGCTCTTTGGTTAAGATTAATTTAAAACTAACTTAAATTAATTTTTACCTAAAGTTTTTTGACTTTAGAAATGAGCAAAGCTCTGAAGTTCTTGAGTGAGAGCAAAGCCCTGGAAAATCAAAATCTTGAAATGGTGAAGATTTTCTAAGGGCCAAAGGTCCTATTTATAAGGCGCTTGCGCCCCTTCAGCTCACCCCTTGATCCAACGATCAGGAGTTTGCCACCGCTGCACTCACGTGCGCGCCACGTGAGCGCAACGGTGGGGGGGCATTTGTTTCCCCTAATCAGAGCAAAGCTCTGTTGAAATTCAAAAATTTCAAAAAATTGAGGCAGTGCTTCAAATTCCGTGCGCTGCGCGTAACGCGCCACGTGTCAAAAGCTGATACGTCAGCGCAACTCCCAAGGCAGTGCGCCCAATCAGAGCAAAGCTCTATTTTAAGTAAAATTAAAGGAAGCAACGCTTCAGTTGTGCAAGCACTGCGCTGCGCGACACGTGTCAGCGCAGATGCGCTAGCGCGGTTGCGCTGCGCGACACGTGTCAGCGCAGATGCGCTAGCGCGGTTGCGCTGCGCGACACGTGTCAAGCGCTGGGGCATTTGCGCCTAACAGAATTAAGATTTCGAAGAAATCTTTCTGCTCTTGTTAAAACAAGAAGATTTTTTTCTGTAAAACAGAAGCTCTTTGATCAAAGATCCAACGGTGGGGAAAATTCCCCAAATCACTCAGAGAAAGATCTCTTTAACAAATTTAACTAATTTATGGGCACTATGCCTCAATTCAAAGGAATCAACATTTTCTGAGGAAAAAAAAGAGAACTCTGAAGAACTCCTCAAGAACAAAAAAGGTAAAAACCTTTAGAAAAAGAGAAAGTTCTCTTATGAACAGATCATAGATATAAAAACAAGATCGATGATCTTTAATAAAAAACCAAAAAAAATTAAATAGTGCTTTGCACTTTTTTATGAACCTTTGGTTCTCTGAGATAAGGAAAAAAAAAGAAAAAACTTATTTTTCTTTGATCTAAATTAGATCAAGAAATCAAATAGTGCTTTGCACTTCTGTTCTTGAATCTAAAAGATTCTTAGTGCTTTGCACTTCCAAACTGCGCTGTTGCGCTCTTGGGAAAGCGCCACGTGTCAACTACTTGCGCTATGCGCTTTAAGATAGAGCTTTGCTCTCTGTAATTGGCGCAACTCACCAAAGTACGCCACGTGTCAGCAGCACAAGCGCAGCGCACTAGTGCAGCGCAAGAGCAGCGCATCATGCACGTGTCGTCACCACAAGCGCTTGCGCTCCCTGATTGGCGCAAAGCACCTGACAAATGCAATGCATTTCTTAAAGGGCCAAGCCCAGATCAAAAAGACCCAACAGTCCAAAATAAATTGCAAAGCAATAAAAAAGGGCAGAGCCCAAACAAAATGGATGCTCTGCATCATTTATAAAAGGGCAGAGCCCAGTTCAAACAAAAATAGAAAGTAATGCAATGCATTATTTAAGTGTGGGCAAAGCCCTAGCACAGGTTTAATAGACCAAAAATAAATAAAAGTGTTGAACATTTTCAACTGGACTTAGCCCAATTTTGGCCGTAAGTCCTCAAATTTAAGTTGACTGAGCACAGCTGCTCTCTTAAATCAATTTATATCCGGTTCGAGGGTACATCTCCAAACTCCTCTGACACATGTCGTTGTAATCCTTCAACGACGTCAGAGAGGTGACGGGTCCCGACAACCACATATTAATATGGACTGCGGGGTCCTTAAACTCGTGGACCGAAACGTCCTTAAACTAATATCGGACCGAAACGTCCCTAAACTAATGATAGACCACCACGTCCCTAAACTGGCGATAGACCACCACGTCCCTAAACTGGAACATGGACCACCATGTCCCTAAACTGGAACAATAGAGCATCCAAATGCTCTTTTGTCGGATCTAAACGGTCCCGTTTAAGTTGATCTTAGCCCCAAATACGGCTAACGTATCCTTAAACATTCAAACGGACTATAAAACTCCAAATCAGCCTTGGTTCAAGGGTACATCTCCGAACTCCTCTGACATCTGCCGTTGTAATCATTCAACGATGTTAGAGAGGTGACGAGTCCCGATGGCCAGATATTAAATGGATTATCACGTTAAGTTGATCTTAGTCTCTAATAGGACTAACGTATCCTTAACGAACGTTTAAGTTGATCTTAGCCGCAACGCGACTAATGCATCCTTAAACTAAAAACACCAAACCCAAATCTAAGTAAATACGAATTTGGACTAATCCACGTCCTACGGGCGACGGCATCACTCAGTCTCCGTATACAATCCACGGGCAACCACAAACAAAACAAACACACACGACACGAAGTGAAATTCTGGAGAAGGAGAAAGTTGTTACCGCGATGCGGTAGCGTAATTAACTACAGGGGCTTGCGCCTGCAGGGAAGAGCGTCCCCACAATCAAAAACCCCTCAAGCGAGGGGGAATCTGACGAAGTCTGCTACATCGGCCGTATCCGTCTAAACCTCCGATACACGGTGCCATAAATCAACTTGGCATCTTCGGAGAGGTGGACGGATAAAACCAAATAGCATCTGCCCTGAATCTCAGCGTCAGGACATCGCAGTCCTGTGCGCCGCCATTCGGAGGGGAACAATCCGCACGCGGTCCTTGACCGGAAGGAATGTCATCTTCGGTACGAATAGATTCACCTAGGGCAGCCTCTACCATATCCTCCATTTCTTCTGATGGAAATAAATTTCCGTCTCCTGCCGCATTACCGAATTCTTCTTCTTCTCCTGCCGCATTATCGTGTTCTCCTTCTTCTTCTGCCGCGGTACTGCATTCTTCTCCTTCCCCGTGATATTTCCAAGTTGTATAAAGTCTAGTAAACCCATGTTTTATAATATGAAGCTCTGCCAATTCTACCTTCTGCCAGTACTTATTGCCACATCTATCGCACGGACAGAGAATCTTCTCTATTATGATCTTATTATGTGCGCGTGCAAATTCAAGGAAAGCAGCAACTCCTGCGACAAACTTATGTTGCATACGTTGTTTCCAATCCACATACATCCAGTCCTTAACTCTGACGTACTCATGGGCCATGTTAGACTGTATAACATATAAATTGTAGGTTATGCTGACTATATTGAGAAATATAAGAACGGGATAGTTACTGACAAAGGAGAAAATCCGTGTATATGCTTTGTGTGTGCGTTTGTCGTTGAAAAGAATAAATTATCGCACGTATGTTAACCGATAGACGGGGAATAAGTGGCGCTTTTAGTTTCATATATGAGTATCGATGGGAATATGAAGGTTTCATATTATCATATATTGGTTTTAACCCGAACATCTCGAATCGCTCTCTAATTATGCGTTTGTTGTGTATTCTTGTTGTATGTGTGTGTTCCGGCTGTCGGGGGTAGGCTTCTATCCCATTAAGAATGTATAGAGCGAACGCCCATCACTTGTGCTTTCAACCGTTTCGAGTAAATTTCGGCAGCACCTCCCCGCTGTTCTCCGAGTACACTGTAATAGAATAGATAATCATTTCAAAGCTGTGAAACAACGTTGAAATGAACATCTAATCTATCTTTGTACATGGAGAACCAGCGGAAAGGTACCGACGAAATATCTCGAAACGGATGAAAACACAAGTGAATGAAGGCGTTTGCTTTATACATTCTTAACTTGTCCACACGGGACAAATCTATGGGTTACCATACGATTGAATTTTCTCGTCGCGTAGACTATACGACGGTTGTTAGTATCGAGCAATACTGTCCGATATTTAACAACCTTCGTATAGTTCTAGGTCACGACGAGCATCGCACGTATGTTAACCGATAGACGGGGACTAAGTGGCGCTTTTAGTTTCATATATGAGTATCGATGAGAATATGAAGGTTTCATATTATCATATATTGGTTTTAACCCGAACATCTCGAATCGCTCTCTAATTATGCGTTTGTTGTGTATTCTTGTTGTATGTGTGTGTTCCGGCTGTCGGGGGTAGGCTTCTATCCCATTAAGAATGTATAGAGCGAACGCCCATCACTTGTGCTTTCAACCGTTTCGAGTAAATTTCGGCAGCACCTCCCCGCTGTTCTCCGAGTACACTGTAATAGAATAGATAATCATTTCAAAGCTGTGAAACAACGTTAAAATGAACATCTAATCTATCTTTGTACACGGAGAACCAGCGGAAAGGTACCGACGAAATATCTCGAAATGGATGAAAACACAAGTGAATGAAGGCGTTTGCTTTATACATTCTTAACTTGTCCACACGGGACAAATCTATGGGTTACCATACGATTGAATTTTCTCGTCGCGTAGACTATACGACGGTTGTTAGTATCGAGCTATACTGTCCGATATTTAACAACCTTCGTATAGTTCTAGGTCACGACGAGCATCGCACGTATGTTAACCGATAGACGGGGACTAAGTGGCGCTTTTGGTTTCATATATGAGTATCGATGAGAATATGAAGGTTTCATATTATCATATATTGGTTTTAATCCGAACATCTCGAATCGCTCTCTAATTATGCATTTGTTATGTATTCTTGTTGTATGTGTGTGTTCCGGCTGTCGGGGGTAGGTTTCTATCCCATTAAGAATGTATAGAGCGAACGCCCATCACTTGTGCTTTCAACCGTTTCGAGTAAATTTCGGCAGTACCTCCCCGCTGTTCTCCGAGTACACTGTAATAAAATAGATAATCATTTCAAAGCTGTGAAACAACGTTGAAATGAATATCTAATCTATCTTTGTACACGGAGAACCAGCGGAAAGGTATCGACGAAATATCTCGAAATGGATGAAAACACAAGTGAATGAAGGCGTTTGCTTTATACATTCTTAACTTGTCCACACGGGACAAATCTATGGGTTACCATACGATTGAATTTTCTCGTCGCGTAGACTATATGACGGTTGTTAGTATCGAGCTATACTGTCCGATATTTAACAATCTTCGTATAGTTCTAGGTCACGACGAGCATCGCACGTATGTTAACCGATAGACGGGGTCTAAGTGGCGCTTTTAGTTTCATATATGAGTATCGATGGGAATATGAAGGTTTCATATTATCATCGAGTATCATATATTGGTTTTAACCTGAATATCTCGAATCGCTCTCTAATTATGCGTTTGTTGTGCATTCGTATTGTATGTGTAACATGATTTTAAACCATTGAGATCAAGATTGATAGAACTGATCATCCTACATTGCAATAGCATTCATCAACCAAAAACTATTATTGCAATGGCATTCATCTATAACAATCAACAATTAAAACTACAAATGTAGGATACTGATATCATAAAGCGTTATACGCAACATTGATAGAACTGATAAATAAAAAAACGAAACACAAACCGTATCAAGATTTAACAAATTTGATTATGTCATATACGCGGGCCGATATTTTCATATTAGCCAATAGGCAAAAATAGATTGCAGTCCGGATATGGCATATTGGCAGATTTTACCTATATGCATACATGCATGTTGTCTCCCCATTTTTTCATAAATTAAACCAACTTTTCTATACATGCTAGTAATTACTGGATACATTCAGGTTAAATGCATAGAGCTAGCCGTAATTTCCTCTATGGTAAACTTTCATCAATGCAACACTTTGGTTCGCCTAACTAGATCGCCATTCACGAACACGATCTATTTATATGGCATGATTTTATACACTTAATTTTACCATATTTAATGAAAATGAATCATTCATGATATGATGCATGTATATACATCGATACCCAACCCCAACCTAACCCTAGCCCCAGCCCAGCCCCAGCCCAGCCCCGCCCCAGCCCCAGCCCCAGCCCTAGCCCCAGCCTAACCCTAGCCCCAGCCCCAACCCCAGCCTAACCCTAGCCCCAGCCCCAGCCCCAGCCCCAGCCCCAGGCCCGCCCCAACCTAACCCTAACCCCAGCGCGCCCCAGCTAAACCCCAACCCCAACCCTAAGCCAAACCCTAACCCCAGCCCCAGCCGAACCCCAACCCTAACCCTAACCCCAACCCCGACCCCGACCGCGACCCCTGCCGAACCCCAACTCCAACCGCAACCCCAGACCCAGCCATGAACCCTAGCCCTAAATAATTAAAAATTTCTTTAATTTAGTTGAAGATTTACTAACCTGAACGGCGGTGGTGGCGACCTGAACGGCGGTGGCGACGACGAGAACGGTGGTGGCGACGAGAACGGCGGTGGCGACGAGGAGAACGGCGGTGGCGATGACGAGAACGGCGGTGGCGATTTGGGGATTTTCTTTCGCGCGCGATCGAGAGAGGAAGAAAGAGAGCGTAGGCGATCGATCTGTGCCTTTATTAAATCGATATTTAGTTGCCCCTATGGATTTGTCCGTAGGTCCTTGGTTTGCGGCTCTGTAGGGACAAACACCAAATTAAGAATTAATATTTTTATTCTTGAACGTCTGGGCCCGTAGGGGCAACCTTTTAGCCCTACGGATTAATCCGTAGGGCCTACTTAAATCTGCCCCTACGGATTTCAATATCCGTAGGGGCAACCCCCTATTTTACTAGTGCCTTTTCAACTTACCGTATTTTTTCACCTTAATACCCTCATGTTTCAATTTCACATTTAACCCTTTAACATTGCTATACCTTAAAATAGATCACGAGGTAATGACCTACCTCCTCACACATACACATGAAACCATAATACGCTATCTTGAGAACTACTAATACGATAAAAGAAGATTTTACATTAAAATACCATTTCCTTAATAAAACCTTTTATAAAAGTTTAGGTTTGATACATTTGTTTAAACAATATCTTCAATAGGAAAAATACGATAAGTTGTGGACATCGATCGTTTATCTAAACCTGACTTTGTGGTATCTAGGCAAGGCAAGTGAGCTTGGGTAACTTTAAAATGCCCGCCTCACATTCGTGAGTGGATCCCTCCCTCCTCACTAGTACTTACCTGGCCACAATTGGCGGTGAAGAGGCGATATGAGGCTTCTAACGACTTGTCGTTTAGACCTTTTAGAAATAGGCTAGTCAGTTTAGGAAACCCTAGAATCTAAAATACGGAAAATTACACTTTTCAAATAAATACCTTTTACTTTATAAAAACCGTTTTCTAAAGGATTAGTATTTTACAATCTTTGCAAAGCGCCGCTACAACCCGTCTTTGGGGAACCCGTTCGGGATCGTGCGGTTTATCGCGCACCCTCGGGCTAGTAGTGCGAGATTCAGACCTCCGCAAGGAGCATTCGGTCTCGAAAGGTTTAAAACAATTCAAAGAATTTTTATAGGAAAAAGTGTATAAGAAAATTAGGGTTGTTACAGAGAAGGTAAAGAGAAAAGACAACCGAATAATCTTATTCAATTTCTCCAGAACCGGAATCTATCCTCGAACAGAAACAAGTTTTTTCGAGTTCGTATGTAACTATACGATGGAATGTCCAAGCAATATGGATCTTTGTAGTGATACGGAGTGTTCTGGAGAAATGTAAAGGGAAAGTAGGAGCGACATGGATATATGCGACTAAATGACAATCCAAAAGCTAAAGTGTTTTAAGAAGGTTCGGTTAACTTGGTTCATGAGTTTTAGTTTAAGGTCAGGCCATGGTCGCTGCCAAAGAGAGAGAGAAAAGAAACACTCAGCATGCACTCTAATCTAGATTAGATTGGTTAATCATTTTATCTAATCAGAATGGCTCTCACTGTTTTTTCGAATTCTCCTTCAAACCCTAAAAGGAGAATTAGTCGGGATCATCTGAAAATCATCCGAGGAGTAACACCTACTCATCAGTGGGAATCGGAACCCAACTATCATCGCATGATAACTTGATGGAAGCCACTCAAGTCACCACACTCCAGAAGGTATGCGCATGCCTGGCAAATTTCCTGTATATTTGAAACTCCCGATGTGGTTTTTTCCCCTAAGAAGGTATGCGCGTGCCTTTCAGGTTTCCTGTATATTTGAAATTCTAGAAGGTTCTTTCCCCAGTGACCTTGACAATACCAACATATCAAAGGTTCTTAGTCAAGTTCAACCCATCATTATCTTGATTGTGTTAAACCCACCCGTATGTGTCCTTGACAATGCCAATATGACCGTACGACTGTCCTAACCAATCACATCTAATGCTACAAACAAGCAATACTCAGCTACCGCACACTACGCCTTGACAATGCCAACATACGCAGCACGAATATTGAGCACTACTAATAGGAAATGACGGAGGGCTATGGCTGGTTTTTGCCGAAAAATCTTTAACGTAATGAACTTGATATCGTTGAAGGAACCAAGTGGTGTTACAAATATATAGCGGCGTAAACTTTTGCCAAAGAGGTCACTCCCTGTGAAGGGATCTAGGCTATTTCCTCATCGAACGAGGTCGTAGATATTCATAACCGAATACCATGATGCAAAGAAAAAGAATCGAATATAGTGAAGTTATTACAATGACGCAAACTTTTTCCCAAGAGGTCACTCCCCATAAAGGGATCTCGATTCTTGCCTCGTCGAATGAGGTACTGAATATTCATGACCGAATACCGCTGTGCAAAGCAAAAAGAAACGTCTCTAATAACAGTTTTCAAAAATTGGATCCAACATCATTTAGGTTTATTTTTTCTTGCATTAATCAAAATTAACACAGTCCCATCAATTAATCCATATCACACCAGAAAAGAATGAAAATACAATGTACGTATGTACCATCTTTATTCGCCACGGGGCCCCATCATGCACTGTTAGGTTACTTAACTAACGGCAGAGCGGGGGCTGGACTAGCGCGGATGTAAAATATATACATCTAGTAGTATATATATATATAAATATATATAACATTCGTCCGAGGCATGATATAAGCAACATCACAGAAGAGCGATAAGCAACACATAACAACGGATAATCTAAGAACCCTGGGTTTCATTTGAGCCGCAAATGAGACCTGACGTTCCCTGGTCATGTGGATAGCCTGTACAATGTATAACCAAGACCCCTACGAGTGCGGAAAGTTACCCGCCAATCTAAAAAATGAGGCAACCCCAATCAACAAGGTGAATGGGCCACCCAGCAGTTAAAGGAATCCGTTAACTTGAGCAACCTACCGTAGGTCATCCTATACCCCCTATGAGTGTGGAGAATAGCCCGCCAATTCTAGAGTAAGGCTCCCTCCATCTCAATACCTTGAGATGCGAGCCCGTTGCCCTCTAGAACCCGGTTACTCGAGCACTCCAACGTGGGGTAATCCTAGTACAAAAAAGAGAAGTATATATACAATAGCGACATCGACCTCAACCCGGTCGTGCCCCAATAAAAGAATATACAATCTGGCAAAGACGGCGGTCCACATGTCGGACGCTCTTCCCGCAATAACGAATATACAAATAAATCTGAACTGTACTACTACCATTGCACAATAGGCTATCCAACACGACAATCCAACCACAGTATCAGCACAACATAGAACATCAACGTGAATATCATATTCGCAAACTCATCTAATTGAACATATAGCAACTAGTCGGGTTGTACCGCTCAATGATATTCACGATCGCAGATATTAATATATACACTGATAAACACATATCCAAAATCTCGATCGACAAAAACTTTTCCACATTGGCCCCAAATGCAAACCAGCACTCAAACAAATCTGGGTCAAAAACATACATCCAAAAATCACATTTCCATATCACAGAGTGCCAGAAGAAATTTAGCGCACAATGGCCACACATCGACCGCAGAACCGCCGCCAATAGGCATGTTTTGCGGCGGTTCCGCGGCCATATAGTTGGCTCAAGCCCAAATTCTTGAAGTGTTTTAAAAATGCCTGCATATATTTTTAAGACAATCTAAATAATTTTTTGAACAAGTTTCAAAAACAACAGCAAGTATATCAAAATGGAATTGTGATTCGGAAAATTTGGTCGATCGATATCTTAACCATGTGGAAACTAGCTGGTAAAGGTTTATGGGATGGCTCTGATACCGTGTTGGGGTTTGCTAGCGCCCTAGCTATCTACCGTGGCCGATGCGGAACAAAATTGGTGTTTTAAAAACTTTTGGCGCTAAAAAACCCGTCCTAGAATCAACCATAAACCTAAACTAGCTATAAAAGATAGAAGTGTTATACCGAATGATTCGTGTCCTTCGATCTTCTATCCTCTTCTTTGACTCCTTGAGGTCTTCTCGATCGAGCTTGGCCACCGGCCTTCCTCCGTCGAAGATGATCCACCCGAGAGATATATCTCATGGTTCTAACTCTACACTAAGAATCTAGTGAAGCAAGTAGCGACTCTAGGTTGCTAATCTAGAGTGCCTAGGGATATAGTGAGTTTTTCTAAGTGTGTATCTATCTCTCTTCTACTCTTGATTCTCAACACATGAGATGGTAAGGTAGAAGATGTAGAAGGAGGAGATGCAGCTCAAGAAAGGTAATGAAGAGAGAAAAAGCAACTAGTGAGAGTGTTTTTCCAAAACCAACCATGCAAGACTCAAGTGAAAAACTCAAGTGAAAAATAAGTGAGGACAAACTCTTGAGAGAGAAAAATATCAAGCATGGTTTTGTAAAACACATTTTCCAAATATAATTTGCAACCATAGTTGAATAGTGAGCACAAATGAATTAACAATTCATTTGTCAACACTATTCAAGCATGGATCTCACCATACTCTCTTCTTTATCTTTACACCTCATTTCCTTTTAAATAAATAAATGAATAATCCAAAATGAGGTGTCCATCTTCTAGAATGTTTTCCGTATAAATACGGATTACACTCAACTGTATATACATATATGTATTCATACCAAAATACGAATACCCAAAGAGAAAGAATAACATAAAGAATATAATACTAGAATATACATATCGAAATGCATATACGCAAATTATTAAATCAATACCTGATTTAATGATCCGGCTCAATCCCGAGCCAGCTAGTATTATCAACCGTCCGATCGAAAGTCCGGGTAATTAGTACAATCATTCGATCGGAACCCTGCACGTATCAAAATACGGCTACTATATCATTTCGCCTGAACTAGGGAAACTCTCTGCGTGGGACTCTAAAGGCTCGTTAATACGCTGACAGTGGGTTTAACCATAAGCCCGTCAATGGCACTAGCTGTACGTAACGGCTACCCAGGTATTGAGCGAAAGGAAGGCCGACGAGCAAACTCATTCGAACCCCTACTGAGCCTGTCTGTGACAATCGCCATACAGTCCGGTCTGTTCGTCTAAGAGTATCGCATATTGGGTCTAGGGGGTGGATAAAATCAGACCCTTAATAACGCGATATTTCGTGTCGGTATGAAGCCTATCACCCACTGAGAAACTACTGATCCAAATCAATAATTCTCGTCCACCTTGATAAAGGATTTCTGGGATGGCCACCCATACACAGCGCGACATCAACCCCCAATACCGGGAGAGACGAATTCCCGACGATCCACTCACTGCCTCCATGTGGCTCGGGACTGAATCCAACTAAAACCTGTTTGCACGACTCCTTTGAGCCGTAGTAGGATAGTAATCAAAGCACAGTGGGAACTCACATGAGACAAATGACGATCTCAGATCGACAGACTAACCTGTACTCATGTCACCTAAAAACTGCTATCTGACAATAGGTATAATACCATCTAGTATGTTCCCGGCGAGTCCGTCCAGTGTAACTCATAACCCAATGAGCACCTGTATACTATCTTAGGTGACTAACTGACACCAATAGCTTGTGAGACCGGCCACCGCCCCTCGTCGAGGTCTCGAAAAGTATACACTTGTCTACTCCGGAATATCGATACCCAGTCTCCATACTCTCTCGGCTAGAGACATTTAAGGATGTGCTTATAGACCACCCAGCTCCCACGTATATGATCGCCATCATAATACTGGTAGTCAAGTAAGAATCCTATGAGCTCTATCAACATGTAATAGTGATCTGTAATACCACATAATACATATACATGATGATAGAGATAACCCAGATAGCATACTATTATCTCGAGTAAGATTGTTCTATCCGTATAGGTCCTCCCTCAATCATCACAATCGCGTGCCTGCGATTTCAATAATTGACTTGAGAGCACTATAGCCAACACATACATGTACCCTTGCAGATGTATAAATGATCTATTTACTATTTTCCAATATTATATATCTTAAATGCATGCATGCAAAATTAAAATTTTAGAAAGGTTTTTTTTTTTTTGCATTAAAAAGTTTAGAAAGTTAATTTCAAATTTATTTCAATACATGTATTGCAAGAAAGGATTCATGAATAATTGAATAATTAATTTATATATGCATCATGTGCATGCAGTATCCAATCACACACAGCTCACTGAACCCAAGATGATCCTCACAAGCATGCTTCCAAATAAATCATAAATTCATCCATTGGATCAAAGAGTTCACGACATTTCATTAAGATGTGGCAGCGAAACAATCAGCTGTCATTACGAGCCAGCTGCAACAATTAAACCGTTAGAATCATATACTTTGAAATGTTCTTGAGCTCATTCAGGTATGAGGAGGCATGAACGATTCAAGAACATTTCAAAGTCGGTGATTTCTGAACAAAAAAACATGCTAAGTTGTGATTTGTGGTCTGATTCTGGATTCTTAAGTTGTGATTTGAATAATGTTTTTTGATGACTTTGAGATTTCTTGGGAATGATTTGGGTTGGAAATATGAGTAAGGTTGTGAATACAATCAATTAAAATGAGATATTGTAATACGATTAGGGTTGGAATTGGAATATTTTTATATACTGAAATGTTTAATTAATATTAACTTCAATTTTGTTCCTATTTATGATTATGAACACCAAATAACCAATAACTATTGAGAATAATTTTCTTGTAATATCAGAGAGAATTTTCTATTAGTTGACTTTTCTTTCTCATCAAATAATAATCAAATCGTTACTTCAATTCTTTTAATAATTAATGCCTGACCAACAACTACAAATTCATCTATAGTCTATTTTTAATTATATCCATTTTTTTTCATGAGAAAAATTCTATACAAGCTAAATTCTATTGATATACATTTTTACTGACCAACAACTCTAAATTCATCTGTTTTCAATATGGCCTCTCTTTTCTTCTTTTGTCCTTTTTTTTTTTCTTTTTGATGTGGCCTCTTTGCACTCGAATAGATGAATTTTCATTTTGAAGAGAAAGGTTTTACCGTGTGAGCTATGCATGTGCCCAATTAATTGGTAGCATCTTGATCAGTGATGAGACTCATATGTTTTGCAATTCACTCTTCATTAGTCCATGTTATTAGATTTTTTTTTGGTGGGGGGAGGTGGGGTGGGTGGGAGAGGCAAGTGTGTATGTGTGAGACTGGGCTTAATTAGCTCCACCCTAAGAATTTCATCACCAAAATAAAACATCTCCCGATTGGGTTTCTGAAAGGATCATATAAATCCACATGATTTTATTGCAGAAGGCGAGGAAAAAAGGCCTAAAATCTATATATTAAAATAAAGGATAGTACCAATGAGCTATAGCTCGGTTAGTATGAGCACTTTCTCTCATGGACAGAATGTGGAATTTGAACGCTGGGAGGCGAAGTGACCACAAACTAACGCATTCGAAGCAAATTCGTGGGTCCCATCGGTGTGTGTGTTATGTGCTTGTGTGTGATGTGTGCGTGGATGGATTTGTGTGTGTTGTATGCATATGTTAGAGCTTACGGCCCTACCGGCCGGTGCCAAAAAATAAAAGTAAAAATAAAGGGTTGCTATAAAAAGAAAATTAAGTGTAAGAACATAAAGAAGAGCATGCTTTTACTCATATAAGAGCTATGCATTTTTGATAACCAAGAATTTGGCTTTGATTATAATATCATTAAAATTACGGCTGCTGTTTATAATCAACCTATTCTTAATTAGTGTAGTGGTATCTCACTTCTTTGTTGTGAATATAAGTTTCTACAAGATGATGAGGTTGGATATATATATATATGAAAGACAAAGAACTGAATGATGTGTTCTAAACTTGGAATATAATTAGCATTTAGATTAATTCTTCTCATTATTACTTTTTTGAGGAAAAGGTTGCCCTAATTTCATTAAAAAGATTTTAATGAACAAAAGTCCCCAAGTGCATCCCGGAAAACGGCCAAAAGAGAACTTTTCATTTTATTATTTGTCGTATTATGTTATTCATGTTTGTCCTTGTTTGTCATTGTCAACGAATATCTTTAACGAGTGCGGATCAGTTAGGACGGGTTTGTGTTTTTCAAATTAACGAATTTTTTCGTATGGGCTCCTTTCAGCAATCCGTTCCGTCCAAGGTGTTCTAGACGTCGTAGATAGTGTATGGATAAAAAATCACATCCATATGCAAAACCCTGTTTAAAAATTTTAAAACTATACGGCTAAAATAAATCCACATATTTTGCAAATGCAAAACACTCCATTCGAGATGATTTTTCATCCATACACCATCTAGGACATATAGAATATCTTGGACGGAGCATTGAAAGAAGATCACACAAAATAATTCGTGAATTTGAAAAAACACGAACCCCTAACGGATTCACACTCTATCTTTAACTCACTCATAAATCTAACGATTTCATTTTAACACTTGTGGGTAATAGAAATACGGGGCATGAGGAAGCCAGAGGGGCGAAAATTGATAATATTCTCATTAAGATCCAACATATTAAACTGTCGACTTTGGAATGTATATTCTACTCTTAGCTCTGCACGTAGTGATCATCTGAATAACTAGAATCCAAGGTTCATGATTCTATAAGACATCATAGACAAGTTTTATGAGGAAATTTACTTAGAATTTAGCTTTTTTATTCTTGAATTAAATAATTATATCACCAACATACGACAAATAAAGATAGATAGATATAGCAGTTAACCGAATGATCGCCTTTGTCGTGTTTCTGGTTCCCATGATTTCCATTCACAAATCTAGAACTGATGGTAAGATTCTATCTTTTTATTCTTTTCTCATTGAAAGTAAATTTATGACATATTTGATTCAAAAGCAAACATAAGATATTCAACTTCATTAAGACCTAGCTAATCTCAATATCCAAAACGTAAAGCATCCAACTTCATTGAGACAATCTAATCCAAAAACTTAAGTAACACATCCAACTTCAAAACTCGTCCTCCCTTTAATTCTTTCCATTTTTTGTCAATAACAAGGAAACTTTTTATTGAAAGACGAGAATTTTTTTGGAATTATGTTGGAAGGCCAACAAGAAATCGGTTGTGTCGTCAAAACAACAGGGGAAAAAATGTTACATCAACACTTTGCTGCAATGTGTTTGTCCGGATGAGATGCACCTCACCGTGCTTCTTCGTATGGAAAGAATAGCTGTCAATTTTCCAATTTTGGCGTCTTTTGCTGCCTATTTAAGCTCCGGTCAAATTGCAATTCTCTCTTCTGTCACAGAGAAAGAATTGCTCAGAGCTTTTTGTATTAGCGGCTTCTTCAATGGCGTGCTTGAGCCCAGAAGTGAGTTCTTGAGCTTTTTAGGGCTTCCCTTTCAATTTCTTGTCCATCTTTGTTAATTTTATATAGATCTATTATTACTATGATAGATTTTAGTTATAATTTCTTTTCTTATTATTGATAATGACTCTATTAACCCTTTTTCCCTTTTTTTAATTAGTGAAGGTGAGAAAGATTTATTTTCCTCTATAACAAGGAGAGGTTCCACACACTTTTTGTATGAAACTTGTGAAAATCACTTCAACCAATCTACTCCTAGCTTAGGATGAAGGGTGGGTTTCCAACCCAATTTTTCCGGATTTTTTAGAGATCTTATATCTGTCCGAACCCGATCAGACGGGTTACGGATTGGATAAAAAATTGGATTGGGTATGGGTTTAATTAATGTTAAACCCGTCCGTCCGAACCCTAAACCTGATCCGAACCAAACACGCTTCATATATTCAATCTTACTCGATATATTACAAAGATATTTAATTCTAAATATTATAAAATACCTATTTTGATTTAGTATAGAAACATGGTTAATGCAATTTCTAATTGTAGTTTATAAATCTATCACATGTAATTTTATATAGTTTATTCAATGTATAATTTTTTTGCGTATATATTTGGTAGAACATACCTCAAATATTATACTTTTAATTTTTTTTAATAAATTATAATGAGCAAAGTCCAAAAAACTCGCAAAAAACGACCCACCCGCATAAACCCAAAACCCGCCCACACCCGCTCTAAACCCAAAGTTGCGGGTTTAGATTTAGTGTATTGTAAACCCGTGGGTTCGGACGGATTTTGGATTTAGGTTTTAACTTTTAGATCGGATAAAAAAATTGTCAAAAACCCATCCAACCCGGCCCGGTTTCAACCCAGCGATCCAAGCTTAGCTAGTTTGATAGAATATTTTTCCCTTCCCAACTTACTCCTAACTAATTGGCTTAATGATTTTGACTTTTATTTTCAACATGTAAATAATCTTCTCTCTTCTCACTCACTTTTATGGTCCCTTTTAATACTTGTTCAATCCTTTAATAGATAGATTCATTTAGATCTAAGAAGTTGGGGTCTCTTGGTCATTCAGGATTCTAACAAGTCGTTCTTTCGTTTACAATTCTTTGTCAAATTTAATTTTTCAAGTCATAGTAATGAAATTTTATAAATGGCCATAGTAGGGAATATGACTTACATGATTATAATATTATGTAAAAAAAAAAAATTATATCATAAGGAGTCATGTTCTAACCATTTGCATGTTTTTAATTTTTTTTTACAGTCGACTCAATTTTATGAGAACATCGACCGATTAATTTGGGAAGAAGAAAACCAAATGAACAATGTTATTAATAACGAAAATAGCGGCGATGAAAGCAAGAACGATGATCCAAAGTCAACCCCCGCAGAAGCACGAAAGAAGAAAATCTACCGGCGTCACACCTTTCAACAGCTTGAGCAACTTCAAAAGTAACTTAAATTCTTTGAAACATTTTCTATGGTTCTCATATTTTTATGATTTATCGGTTAAAACGAAACCTGATATTTTTTTTCTTTTGTTCCCTTTAGGTTTTTCGAGAAAAATACTCACCCAAATGAAAATGAACGCGCGGCCCTTGCGAGAGAACTTGGATTATCCCCGGATCGAGTGAAGTTCTGGTTCCAGAACAGGAGATCTCAAACAAAGGTTTAAAATATATTTTCGAAAAATAAAATCAAAGATCCAATTTTTTTCTGTCACTCTATTTGCATCGGTTGATTCTTAGCTGTTTTCCTACTCAAACAACTTTTTTCTCACTATCTAAATAATCAATCACCTTGGTATCAGTCCTTTCCATATTAAAAATAAATATAAGAAATTAATTTTCCTCAAACTCTAAATGATTTTTTTTTTCAATGAAAGACCCATTTTTTCCTGAGACATATCTAGTAAAATTGTGCCTTTTTTCCTGAAAATATATATCTTGCCAAGTTACAGATATTATAGAATTGAGGATATCATCTTCCTTGTAAGCCTCTCTTATGAGTTAAATATATCCTCCTCTATTTTTCATTAATTAATGGGAAGGTTGTAAATTCAAAATAAGCACATTTTTTTCCAATAACTTTTTCATGCAACAGAAATTAACTGAGAAAGAATGCCACCGGCAACTCAAAGAAGAAAACCAGAAGCTTCGTGCCGATAACTTAGCTAGCAAGCATGCACTTCTTTGCACAAAATGCGAAAAATGCAACGGGTCACCCGACAAGGTGGTCGTTCAAAATGCACTTTTAAGGGTAGAGAATGCTTACATCAGAGATGAGGTAATTAGTTTGAATCTACTACCAGCTAATAATTAGAATAGACTCATAATACCTTGAAATTATTTTGTGCAGATTAGAAGGTTTAAATGCATGTTGCAAAATCATTATGGTAATGGGGAGGTGCCAAATAATTATCCGACTTGGTCGATTGGTCCGTCGGTTCGCCTAGGGCTTGATGCCGCAGGTTTTGAAGCTGGACCTGAGCTTAACGCGGAACAGATGTTTAACTTGAAAAATTAAGCATCAAAGCTCAATAAACGAACTTTAGGAAGCAAGTGTTTTCAACTGTTTGTGTTTGTGTCAAGATTTGAGTTAGGGTTTGGTTCTCTCTGCCTGAATTGATAGTAATTTTCAATTTGGTTGCTTCCAGTACTTTGTGTTGGTTAACAACTTTGGTTTGTTAAGATTTGGGGTTAGTAATGTTTGCATGAAATAAGAATTATATGGCCATGTATTGGCTTTATCAATTGTCATATGTCAATTTGATTTAGTGTGCTTTTATCATTTGTTCATCTGCTAACTTGCTTTATTTTGCCTATGAAACCCAACCTCCCCCCCCCCACCCCCGCACCCCCACCCACCCACACACACAAAAGAAACCCTACCAACCCAAAAGTGCTTCTCTTTCTTCTCTGGATCGATTGATACCCATAATATGTTCTTGTTATAAATTTTTCTTATTATTCATAATAGCCTAACCTTTTAATTTCCCTTCCTTTTTAATAATTTTATTATTATTATCAGTGCTCATAGAAAATTTTATCCACCTATAAAAGGAGAAGGAACTCCGCCCTCTTTGTGCATTGAACTGTGATTCACATCAATTGTAGATGAGTTTCATACCGATTTACTCCTAACTAGCTAGTTGTTTTAATTAATTTTAATTTTCAAACCACTTTACTCCTAGCTAGTTGGCTTAATAATTTTGACATTTACTTTTAACATGAAAACTTGTTTGTATATCTACTCTCTGCTCATCCACTGTCACGCCCTGCTTCCCAAAAGAAGATGAAAGGTGATGTGGCATGGTCCGCAACCTAACTGTATTGAAAGTGGTCTATTCAATACAGTTGCGTTAAGCGTATGAATATCTATAACATGTAGAATATGTACCAAAAAAATAATAATAAAAGCGAAAGGAATTTATTTCCATTAACCAAACTTTATAACATCTCAAAAAGAATAGTAAAATAAACTAAATAGTTTAATTATATCGAATAAGAAGAAAAAATCCTAACATGCGGGCAACAAAAAAAAATAAAACTAACTAATCTTCCGTTACCCAGTCCGCATAATCTTCATTAGTTGGCTCCACACCTTGATCCTCGTCATAATACTCATTCTTATCTAACGGACATTCCAAAAATAAAGAGGGAAAAGGAAAGTCTGTCAGTGGGTTTCACTCGGATAGGATTGCCTCATAAGAAAGTAAAGATATAAAAACGAGCAAGTGTATATAAGTATGATGTATATGTACAAACATGATGTATATGAGTATAAGGGTATGAGGTGTATATAATTAAGACATGTTGACAGAGCTATATGTGAATATGAGTATATTGTATGAGGTGTATGTGAGTAAGGGAAATGTTGTATGAAGTATATGTTAGGTAAAAGTTCAAGTCAAGTCAATCGGGCATTCAGTCTAAGAGTTAGATCAGATTAAATAAGGTGTGTATTGATAGAATTGACTGATAGACGTATTCGTATCCTTGAGATATCCCATAACTAGCTGGAAGCAGTATGAGCCGGCGCTCGTGCCTGGGGTGGCAATAATAACATGAGTCAATGCAGTAGCGTGAACATTCCCGAAAAGTGTCCCATGACTTTGATGGAGTTTTGTCTAGCGTGAATATTACTCAAGTGTACAAGTATTTTCACCCTTCAGTTCCACAATACACAATAAGTCTAAACTGGTAAAACATGCACATCCAAGATACTGAATAATTCATGTTTCATAAAGAAAGGTAGATAAAGTAATATGTGGGTACAATGCATGATATTATGTGAGTTTAGTGGTGAACATCAATATGTATCTACTAAGTATTGTACTCGTTTTAGTTTGTCAAATAAGGGTCCGGATAGTCGCGATTATTCCGTTGTGGCCACGGAACAACAACTGGGGAAGTGAAATGTACGGTTTCACTTCCCGGGATCATGATTGAGTAGTAGGGGAATCCGAGTTCCGCATCTCCTTGCCTAATCAAACTACTCAACCCCGTTATTCAGTATAAAGGTTTTGACTAATTAGATATAGTACGTATACATCTAGGCATGGAATTTCCACATTGTATATCATCCACATTTTGGATTATTCGCCCCCAAGTAGGATTAGTATTCGCCTGAATATCGAGTTAGTATTTGTCCACATATTGGACCATTCACCCCCAAAGTAGGGTTAGTATTCTCTCGAATATTGGGTTAGTAGTCGTCCATACATTGGATTGTTCACCCTGCCTGCGGGAATCCTCATATAGGTATTCCATACCTAGGTCCGCGCATTCTAATCCTAACCGTATTATGTGTCATGTATGTCATAAACTTGTATTCAAAAAGTTGATCTTGTTTAATATGGTCTTCCACAACCACTCATTTTATCTTATTATCTTTTAAAGTCTGTAAGGTGCATCATATTATTTTATAGAATACTTAGTTAATAAAGATCAAAGCGTTTAATGATATTTATTATTTATAAGAAAACCATGATATTTATAGTATTTATCATTTTGGAAACCCATGGTATTATAATGAGAAAAATATCCTTTTAATGAAAGATTATGGTATTTATTTGAACATTATCTTTTAATAACGTTTTAGGTATTCTTTTGGAAAAATATCATTTATAAGTTATGGTTTTTGTTGAAAATGGTCTTTTAGTAAAGCTCAAGGTGTTTAAATGAAAATATATCCTTTTAGGATGGATTAAGGTATTTTATTGTAAATAATAATTTATAAAATTATGGAGTCTATTTGGATGTAACATTTTAGAAATACGTTCGTGTTGGCAACCGCTGCACATGGGCGGAAGAATTTGTATTCATTTCAGGGACGATTGCCTATCAACCACGAGATATTTACGTAAAAAATTACCCTATTTAATTAGGGTTATTAAAGATGATAGTCTACAAGAACAACTCCACATTGACAACCGCTGCACATGAACGGCAGGATTTATGTTCTTTTCAGGGACGGTTGTCTAGTAACCACGGGACGATTTATGTAAAATATTACCCTATTAGGGTACCTTATTAAATCTTAGTTATTACGCTAAGAAAATTATACTAAAAATATTCTCTCTAAGTGAAAGAGGTTAAGTTGAAAAACCATAGCATAATTATTTAGATTAGTATTACTCTCTTTCAAAAGGTAAAGGGATTTTAACAAAACTGAGGTAATTGGTGGATAAAAAGTGCAAATAAAAACATATCGTTTTAATGTCTAAAGTATTTATTTCAAAACATCTTATCTCATATGGGTATTTAAAATGCATACACCATTTTAATAAAATGAGGGTATTTTGTGGAAGTAACCTATTTCGAGATCTTATTGGTATCATGGGTAAGTATGAGTATATATGGGGTAGATTGATACCCCGTGGGTTATAACATCAAGCATATCATATTCCATGTAGGATGAGGGTGCAATATTTGTTAGTTATATGTATAACCTAGAGGCCATTATTGTACATATGATGTATATTATAGTTGATGCTTGGACATACATAGGGAGGACTTTCTTGCTCAATATGATAGTATGCTATCTGGTTAATCTTTATCTTAATATGTACACTGATTGTCTCTCCGTTACATGTTGATAAAGCCCTTAGGATATTTACTTGACTACCTGGATTATGATGCGGATCATACTAGTGGGACAAAGGTAGTCCGTGAGTACATCCTTTAATATCCCTAGTCGTGGGTGTATCAAGACGGGGTATCGATATACCAGGGTAGACTAGTGTATAGCTTCTCGACCCATGTAGATGGGCGATGGATGATCCCATATATATTGGTGTTTGACATCAGAGATGGTATACGGGTGCTCAGTGGAGATTGGATACACTGGACGGACTCGCCGAGAACTCTTAGATGATATTATACCTCACGTCAGATAGTAGTTCTCTGGTGACATTGGTACAGGTTAGTTTGTTGACCCGAGATCGTCATAGAGTCTTGTGTGATTCCCACTGTGCTTTGATTTTCACTTTACCACGTTCAAGAGAACGTGCAAAACGGTGATTTTTGGGTACAGTCCCGAGTCACATGGAGACAATGAGCGATACGAGGGGATTTTGTCTCTCCCGGTATTGGTGGTTGATGTTGCGCTGTGCTCGATTGGCTATAACAGGAAGTCCCTGGCCAGGATTGTTTCTGAGATTTACTGGTAAGTGTTATCAATAGTTTCTCGACCCGTTATGAGCCTCACATCAGCATGACTTATCAAGCTATTGGGGTCTGACGTTTACCACCCCCAGGAGAGATATGCGACATATCGGACGAAGAGACCGGATTGTACGGTAGTGTTACTGATTGGATTCGCAGGAGTATGAGCAGGCTTACTTGTTGATCTTCTGATCGCTCAATACCCGGATGGCCGTTATGTTTTGCAGACCGCTTGCGGCTTGTGGGTGTTTGATATGATCATCACATACTGTCGGCGTCTTGACGAGTCTTTAGAGTCCTACACAGAGATTTCCTGGTTTATGCGAAACGAAATAGGAGCACATATGTGATATGTGCGGGACCGATATTAATGCGCGTATGTGATACCGCATTCTATTCTCGCGATATATGATATCGGTCAGTTATATATGATATAGTCGGGTTATCGGATCAAGTATTGATTCGATAGATTGTTACATTTGATATTAGTCGGTTGTATGTGATATAGCCGGATTATTAAATCAAGTGTTGATTTAATAATTTAATGTATAATTATATAGTTGATATATTAACTTACATTAACTAATATTAGCGCACTTAAGAATTCTTTTTCTCACTAGTGCACACTTGGTATATATGTGATATATATTAATGTACATCTTTTGTGTCATGCTAGATGCCACATACTACATGGGTATATGAGACTAACACCATGCTTATAATAATGTGAGGGTTTTGTTTATTTAAGTAATTCAAAATTAATGGTAATTATTCATATGGTTGAAGCTTGTAGAAGCTTGTGGAACCATTGACCAAGTCCATTAATTTTGTTTTACTTGTAGATATTTATTAACCTAACCATTATTGATTAACCAAGGTTTATTCTCTACATGAGTTAGTGTTTGACACTAACTCACCCATGGTTGCTATTCTCACCTCATGAGCTTCATCTCTTTAGTTCATCACTTCATCTTCTTCTTCTTCATGAGAGCTTTCTAGCTTTTGAAAAAGTGATGAAAAATTGTGAGAAAATTAAATCTAAAGTGAGCCAATTTCCTACTTCATCATCCTCTACTATATTAGTCATTTAGTTTATGGTGTTTGCTTCACTAATCTACTATTAGTGAAGAAGTAGCATGAGCTTGAGTCTCCTCGTTATAGATCATCTTTGGCCTCGAAGACTTCGAGCAAGCTTGTTCATTTCTTCAGGAGAGCCTGATTGATACGAAAATTTGTGTTTGTAGAATAACCGCAATCAGAACGGTGTCGCGCGTAGCTAGACCGAGGTGAGTACGGGTCGTCCTCAGGGAAATATGGAACCTTTTACTTTTACTTTAGATGTGTTGAGATAGAGAGGAGGGATAAAGAATTTTATAGAATGATTTCTAGATCTACGTTAAACAAGAATGTAAAATATAGATCTAGATTATTTTAGAGACTTAGATAATATAATAAGAAGGCTTGTAGGGTTCGTTAGGATTTAGTAGTTATGGACGATTAATTAAAAGTTACCCTTTTTATCCATTAATAGATTTAGAACTAGAACAACGATGATGCGTGTAGATTAGGGTTTCTGGAGGGAAAAGGAATCCCACTCGTAACCCTTATCTCGACACGGAACTCCGTTCATATCTAGCCTTTATCAAAACAATCATTAATCTAATCTCTAATCGCGGTCGGAACTAGCAAAGAATTGCTAGCGCGCCCGATTAGGATGTTAATGATTCTTTTGATAAAGTTTCTAAACTTTATAGGACTTAAAAAGGATTTAATTATTTTCATCGTCCATTAGCCTACCCTAATCCTACAAACCCTAACAAGCGGAGAATTACTCGCGCATGTTGGGAGAAGAAGATGAAAAGAAAGAGAGGGAAAACATAATGTAAAATGCAAAAAATAATTAAATAAAGTAACTACCTTTATTAATCGACTTGAACAAACTACACTTTTAATCCATAGAAAATGATTACAACTAGTTGCTTCTCGATCTTTCCTAAGGAGGTAGTCGAACAGTCGATGATCAGCCTGGATGCGTGAGCGTCTGGGGCTTCGTAATCGCGTCGGCTTGATAACTTTTCCAAGAGGCTCTCGGTGCTCTTTTATAGTGCAAAGCCAGAATCTTTTAGTTGAAAACTTGGTAAAATTCAGCAAAGATTGATACTGGAAAATCTAGGCTCCCAACTCCATATAAGTGCGGCGGATCCGCTGCCCAAGGGGGGGGTTTGGCCGCGGATCCGCGCTCAAAGGTGAGGATCTCCTGATCAAATTTCTTGGGCTTTCTTCTCGTGACATGTGGCAATCATAGGCACCTTTAGAATTCAGAAATCTTCTCTCGGTTGCTTCCAGACTTGGTCTCCAAGTTTTGCTTCTTAATTTGGCAAGATTTTTTCAACAAATTGATTTGTTTGATAAATTCTGCATAACAACTTGGAAAATTCTGCACAATAATCTCAAATAATATTTAGTAGGCTTATTTCTACTAGGATTTGGTCAATAGATTTATTTGCATACATTTTCCTACCAAATACTAATTAAAATATATTAACACATGGAAAATGGTGCTTTTACACATAAACCCTCATATGTATAATATATTATAATAAAGTCCTTTTTTAATATGAAAATGGTAGGAAAAATATAATACAAATGTGCAGTTTTATCAACTGAACAAATACCCCCAAACTTATCTTTGATCGTCCCGAGCAAACTAGTTTATTCAAGAGGAGAAAAAGAAATAAGAAAACTAAGCACACTTTCGTAGGCAGACACGATTGCACTGAGCACGTGCAACAAGCCGTTAAACCTCTAGGTGTCCCTAGTAGGAGGAGTGTTGTCTCCTGAGGGTTTTCAGCGGATTACACTCACAAAATCCAATAACAAAAGAAAGATGGTGAAATTTACATATAAAGATAAGAACCATAAAAGAAAGGCCTTGAAAAGAAGAGTTTCCAACTATACTAGCTTTTCAGTTGTCATGAGCCCTATCTTAATAGTCATGAAAAGATGTTAGAAATCACATTATCCCTCAATAAAACATCATCTTCATTCCTACCTTTCGTCCAAACATTGATTATATAACCCTACGTGTGTGTAATGGACATCCCTACACTCGGAGAATTCAATTCAAGCTATCATACTCTTGTCCATCTACCTTAGTACTTTTTAATTTAATGAATATTAAGATTTGCTCACACATTTTCATGCGACCATTAATACTTCTTGAGGTACTAACCGACCGATTACTCATGTGCTTGCAGATTCGGTGATAATATTTTCCTCGTCTTGCACCATCTAAGGCTTAGCAGTGACTCTCAGACCAGTTGGCTTTAGGGCACTAGGTGAAGAGGCACCCTCGCTATATTTTTTTTTATTGCTGTCTTGGCGATAACAAACCAGTGTTCATTTTTCTTTTCACCATTTTTATATTTTCTTCATTTTTTTTGTTTTCATTTCCTTCATACTTTGGCTTTTAGACAAGAGCATTTCAAGGTATCCTCTTCTATCCCGAGTTTCAAGACGTGTGTATGTGCATATAGTAGGGTATCAATATTCAAATGTTTGGCTTTCAGAATAGAAACTATTTTTCAGACTTATTTTTATCCTCAGATTAGTGACTTCCTTCATCTTACTAACCCTTGGGACAACAGCTCATAACTACTTATTACTAGTTCGTTTAAGAAAACTTCTAATTTTCTTGGTTTTCTTAAAATATTCCTATCTTTTGGATGTAATTTTTCACTTTCTACTATTTTGTTATAAAAAATTTTAATGCCCGGTGTCAAAGATAATTCAGTGAATACAAACCTTCCCCCCCAAACCTGTTTTCAGCAGTGTCCTCACTGATGTAGCCTTTTGAGAACATGGACCTGTATACTCAAGGAGAGATACAAGGGGTAAAATAATAGTTAAAAGAAAAATTCCCCCAAACTTATTCTTTGACACGCACAGATATTCAATCAAATCATTTTTCACTCACCTCCATTCTTAAAATGTGAAAAAGTTATCAAAACATGGAAGTGAGGCGGAGGAATTTTAGTTTTGATAAAGCGGCTCCTGTAAAAACAGGAGCTCCTCCGCGGGGTCAGCAGAAAAATACGGTTTTAATCTATGCCCATTCACTTTAAAAATCGAACCGTTTTTCAAATTTTCGACTTCAACTGCCCCGTGCGGGTGTACATACCGCACCACAAAAGGTCCTTTCCAGCGAGATTTAAGCTTACCCGGATGAAGATGGAGACGGGAATCGTAAAGAAGGACTTGTTGCCCCGATGTGAAGGTTTTTCTAGAAAGATTTTTGTCGTGGAACACTTTATTCCTGTTCTTTACTATCACCGCATTATCGTAAGTTTCATCGCGGAGTTCGCTTAGCTCATTCAATTGCAGCTTCCGATAGCTGCCTGCATGATCAAGATCAAAATTAAGCTCTTTAATAGCCCACATTGCCTTATGTTCAATCTCGACAGGGAGGTGACATGCCTTCCCAAACACAAGGCGGTATGGAGACATACCAAGATCGGTCTTATAAGCGGTGCGGAATGCCCAAAGAGCATCCGTCAATTTGGTTGACCAATCTTTACGGTTCTTAGAAACCGTCTTCTCCAATATCTGTTTGATCTGCCTATTTGAGATCTCAGCCTGCCCGCTTGTTTGGGGATGATAGGGCGTAGAAAGCTTGTGAGTGATTGAATATTTCCGCATCAAGGCCTCGAAAGACCTATTGCAGAAATGTGTTCCGTTGTCGCTAATGATAGCGCGAGGGTGTCCGAATCGCGAAAAGATATTTTCTTTAAGGAACTTAATGACAACTTTGTTGTCATTATTGTCATTAGTGCGACACGGTATAGCTTCCACCCACTTCGAGACATAATCAACCGCTAACAAGATATATAGATTCCCAAAGGAGTTGGGAAAAGGGCCCATAAAATCAATACCCCAAACATCAAATATTTCCACAACCAATATAGGTTGGAGCGGCATCTCGTTTCTTTGTGAAATCCGACCCAAATGCTGACATCACGGACAAGTTTTGCAATGTTCAAATGCATCTTTAAATAATATTGGCCAATAAAAGCCACATTGCAAAACTTTCTCCGCCGTTTTTCGAGGTCCAAAGTGACCGCCGCATGCCTGATCATGACAAAATGATAACACGCTCTTGAATTCATCGTTAAGGACACACTTGCGAATGATTTGATCGGAACAATACTTGAATAGATATGGTTCATCCCAGTAAAAATATTTTATTTGGGATAAAAATCGAAGTTTGTCTTGTTTCGACCAATCGCTAGGTATAAGTCCCGTCGCAAGATAGTTCACGATATCCACGAACCAAGGTTCGTAGGATACATTCAAGAGCTGTTCGTCAAGAAATGAGTCATTTATCGGCACGATCACAGTTGGCGAAGAAGTGATGCGTGAAAGATGGTCGGCTACAACGTTTTCACATCCACTCTTGTCTTTGATGACAAGATCAAATTCTTGTAACAATAGGATCCAACGTATTAGCCTGGACTTCACATCCTTCTTCGATAAAAGATGTCGTAGGGCGGAGTGATCTGTGTAAACCACAATAGGCGAGCCAATCAAGTAGGGCCTGAAGTTCTCTAATGCAAATACAACTGCCAAGAGTTCTTTCTCGGTAGTTGTGTAATTTATTTGTGCACCATTCAAGATCCTACTTTCATAGTAAATTACATGTGGCATCTTATTAATATGCTGTCCAAAGACAGCACCAATAGCAAAATCTGATGCGTCACACATAAGCTCGAACGGGTGGTTCCAATCCGGAGATGATAGAACGGGGGCTGTCGTGAGTGATTCTTTAAGCGATTCAAAAGCAGCCTCACAATCCGAATCGAAGTGAAAAGTAGTGTCCTTGGCCAATAGAAGGGTTAAGGGTCTAACAATTTTGCTAAAGTCCTTAATAAATCTCCTATAAAATTCTGCATGGCCAAGGAAGGATCGTATATCTTTGACGCAGTTGGGACGAGGGAGGTTATGAATGACATCTATTTTAGCTCTGTCAACCTCAATGCCTTTTCGTGAAATTATATGTCCAAGTACAATACCTTCTTGGACCATAAAATGGCATTTTTCCCAGTTCAAAGTCAAGTTCTTATCCTTACAGCGGGTAAGAACAGCGTCAAGATTACGAAGGCAGTCCTCAAAAGAGTCCCCAAAAATGGAGAAATCGTCCATAAAAATCTCTAGAAAATTTTCCACCATATCTGAAAATATCCCCATCATGCACCGCTGAAATGTAGCGGGAGCGTTGCATAACCCAAAGGGCATGCGTCTATAAGCAAAAGTTCCGAAAGGACAAGTAAAAGTGGTTTTATCTTGATCCTTTTCGGCGATGGGGACCTGGTTGTAACCAGAGTATCCGTCCAAGAAACAGTAGTATTCGTGTCCCGCTAATCGTTCCAACATCTGGTCAATGAAAGGTAGAGAGAAGTGATCTTTCCTCGTCGCGGCATTGAGTTTCCTGTAATCGATACATACGTGCCACCCAGTTTGGGTGCGTGTTTGGATTAACTCATTAGCCTCATTAGTGATGACCGTGATGCCAGACTTTTTAGGGACCACATGAATTGGACTTACCCATTGGCTATCAGATATGGGGTAAATTATTTCACTATCAAGGCACTTGACGATTTCTTTCTTTACCGCCTCCTTCATAACCGGATTTAACCGTCTTTGTGGGTCTCGGGTTGGTTTGGCTTCATCCATCAGATGTATGTGATGTTCAACAATTAAGGGACTAATCCCTTTGATGTCGGCCATTGTCCAACCAAATGCTTGCCGATTCGATCTCAACACTGCCAAAAGTGCATTCTCTTGCTCTACGGCTAGAGAAGCGGATATAATCACTGGAAAAGTCTCATTCTCTCCTAAATATGCATATTTAAGATGAGAAGGTAGCGGTTTGAGATCAAGAATTGGCGGAGAGACAATAGAAGGAGGGGTAACGGAATGATATTCGGACTCCTTAAGAGGTTCAAAACTTGCATAAGATATTGACTCGAAAAGTGCTGCTGACTTTTGCAACGAGTCAACGGGTTCAATCTTAAGGTCGGATTCATTGAACATATCCTCACTGTGAAGTGGTGCAAGATCAAACGATGTCTCATTAGTGTTGTCGAGAACATCAAAGCAAAGTTCCTCATCCATGCAGCTTTCGGGAGCTATCTCGTGGATGGAACAAACATCCAGCAAATGAGCAGAAGGTTCTGATGGCTGACTTCCTAGCTTGTAAATATTAAGCTCAATTGTCATTTTCCCGAAGGATAAGTTCATAGAACCGTTACGATAATTAATCACAGCGTTAGAAGTTGCTAGGAAAGGTCGACCAAGTATCACCGGGATTTGATTGCGTGGGTTTGCCACAGGTTGTGTATCTAAAACAATAAAGTCCATGGGAAATATGAATTCCCCGACTTTAATTAACACATCCTCTAGTTCGCCCCGAGGTTTGGTGATAGATCGGTCTGCCATTTGGAGAGTACAATGGGCGGGTTTTAACTCTCCAATTCCTAACTGCTCGTATACTGAATAAGGAAGCAAGTTGACGCTGGCGCCTAGATCGAGTAAAGCACGATTTATATTTTTACCCCCAATAGAGATAGAGATTGTAGGACAGCCGGGGTCCTTACGTTTCTTTGGTATTTGTTGGGCAAAAGCTGTGCTAACATTACTCGTCATGAAAACCTTTTTAGGCACTTGAGTTTTTCTCTTCCTAGTGCACAAGTCCTTAAGGATTCTTGCATAAGATGGGACTTGTTGAATAGCATCTAGGAGAGGAATATTCACGCTAACTTGCTTAAACATTTCCACAATCTTCTCCATTTGCGGGTTAGGTCTGTTGGCCCTTAATCGGTTTGGAAATGGAGCTCGATCAATAAGTTTTGGGTCCAACGTTTGTGGAGAAAACGGTGGCGACGGATTCGATCCCAAAATTGGAGTGGGCATCGACTTAGATAGATTTGGCGAAATGTTCGAGCCTTGGGGAAAATGGAGAATAGGCTCGGATGAAGGTGGGGGACTAGACGAATTAGGGGAAGAAGAAGATGAAGATGGGGTATCAAATGTGTCACTAACATCAAACTGCTCACCCATACGATTATTCAGCTCTCTCCCCGATCTCAACGTAGTAACGGCATTCACATTATGATTTTGTGAATGGCCAGGATTCTGTAGGGGTTGAGATGGGAGTTTCCCTTTCTCTCTTGCACTCATTGCGGCGTTTAACTGTGCGATTTGGTTTTCTATTGATTTAATACTCTCACCATGGGAGGAGGAGTTTTTCGTTAGGGTATCAATAGAAGACCTCATCTCAGCCGAAATTTGCATGGATTGTTTCATGAACATATCCAAAGTTTGTGCAAGTGAGTTGTCAGTACCGGCCACTTGTGGTGTAGAAATGTTGGCCGGATTTTGGAAATTTTGTGACTGAAAGGGGGGCTAATTCTGTGGTTGTGGTTGCTGTGGAGGAGGTCTTTGATAATTACTTTGTTGGTTTTGATTCCAAGCAAAGTTAGGATGATTCCTCCATCCTTGATTGTACGTGGAAGAATAAGGGCCGTTTCTAGGTCGCTGCTGAAAAGCAGCATTAGCTTGAAACGATGCATTCATAGGACATTCTTCCGTTAAGTGTGAAGGATCCGAACAGCAACCACAGACGGTCTTAGGAAGCGTGACCTGATTTAGGGAGAATGATGAGAATTTGTTCTCAATAGCGTCGAGTTTCTTCTGTATCTCTACCATTTCGGCTTTTACTGCGATAGAAATATCGAGCTGGTGAATACCTCCCTTAGTTGAAGGTGGTCTTACGCTTTCCCACTGCAACGTGTGTTCAGCAAGGTCTTCCAGATATTTCCACGCTTCACCGTCATCTTTAGACATGAAATTGCATTGACACATTGTTTCAAGCATATGCTTTGTCGCTTGATTAATGCCCTCATATATAATCCGACATAAATCCCATCTTTGTATTCCATGATGGGGGCATTGGACAAGCAGATCTTTGAAACGTTCAAAGCACTTCCAAAATGGTTCATTGGGAAGCTGGGTGAACTGGTTGATCTCGCTCCTAACATATGCAGTCTTATGATTTGGATAAAACTTCTTAAGAAATGCTACGACGAATTCATCCCAATTAGTGATAGAGTGTGCGGCAGTATTATAAAGCCATTTTTCTGCCAAGTCGCACAGTGTGAATGGGAGAAGACGTAAGCGCATAGCATCTAAAGTCAATTGTGAAGTACCCATCATTGCGCATACGTTTTCGAATTTGGTGATGAAAACGTACGCGTCTTCCGACTCAAGCCCGTGAAATTTGGACAGCAGATTGATGTAGTGGGGTTTAATCTCGAAATTATCCCCGTTAGGTGGTGGAAGAGATAGACAAGTAGGAAGAGGACCACGAATAGGATAACATCTCTCTTGGAGAGAGATGCGCGGTGGATTCTGCTCACCTGCGGGCGGTGGCAGCGTGGTGTTATAATTAGATGGAGTGTCGTCCATCACGGTTGATATGGTGTGTGGTGGGGAAAAAGAAGATGAAGAAGTACCGACTTCGGCGTCGATAGCAGGAACGTGGATAAGACGGGCACTAGGATCCCGTGTCCAGCCGAGCATGCACTAAGCGGGTTTAGTGCAAGTGGCAGCGTGTGTGTGATTTAAAATTGGCTTGTTTTGAAAAAGTGGGACTCAAGACAAATCTCCCTAAGATGCACAAGCAGCCCTAGAACTAAGGTCACCTAGGTCCAGTCTCTAGACCGCTCCTAGACTTTCAAAGGACAAGCCGCAGGATCAATCCTCTACCGCCTCTGTACTACCCTTGTAGCCAGGTAAGTGCCAGGTAAGTGGGAAGGAACCACGTCGTGGGCCTAATTAAAAACCACTAGCCTTTGTCACACTTGCCTAGGCACTACAAAAGTAATGCGGATAACGATAGATTACCCACGACCTTCCTCTGTCCTTATTGAGCGCGACAGTCCTTAGAGTCTGGTCTAGATATTTTTTAAATTAATGAAGGGTTGATCTATATGCTCGGTTTGTGATTTGTGAGGCTTAGGAAGGGTGATGAAATCCCCACCTAATCTTGATTTGGTCTTTGCCCCTTAGAGTCCGTATTAAATATGCAAAACAAAACCAATCACAAAACTTTTGCAAAATGATTTTTTTAGCGGCGCAATTTTGCAAAGAATCCTGCAGAAAATAGATTTTATTGGATTCGAGGAGAGAGAGGAGGAGTTAAGAAAGATACCAGAGAATTATGTGGCGTTGATCCCTCTAAACTGCCGCGTTTCCGCCGCAGGAAGTGCCTTTATGCCGCGGTTCCGCCCGTGGCAGAAGGAACAGTTGATGAAATTTTTTGTATAGCCTTCTGTGCTCCTCTGGATCTCTAAAAATGTCTCTGTTTCCTGTTCTCCTTAATTCTGTGACTCCAGATCTCCTTGCAAAAATTCACGCACGAATCGTTAAATATGCAATTTGCAGTTTTGTGTTAATAATGATATGACTCGTCTAAGAATTCAACACAAATAGTAAAAATAAAAATTACGCACGTATCCCCGGAAACGGCACCATTTGATTGATACGAAAATTTGTGTTTGTAGAATAACCGCAATCAGAACGGTGTCGCGCGTAGCTAGACCGAGGTGAGTACGGGTCGTCCTCAGGGAAACATGGAACCTTTTACTTTTACTTTAGATGTGTTGAGAGAGAGAGGAGGGATAAAGAATTTTATAGAATGATTTCTAGATCTATGTTAAACAAGAATGTAAAATATAGATCTAGATTATTTTAGAGACTTAGATAATATAATAAGAAGGCTTGTAGGGTTCGTTAGGATTTAGTAGTTATGGACGATTAATTAAAAGTTACCCTTTTTATCCATTAATAGATTTAGAACTAGAACAACGATGATGCGTGTAGATTAGGGTTTCTGTAGGGAAAAGGAATCCCACTCGTAATCCTTATCTCGACACGGAACTCCGTTCATATCTAGCCTTTACCAAAACAATCATTAATCTAATCTCTAATCGCGGTCGGAACTAGCAAAGAATTGCTAGCGCGCCCGATTAGGATGTTAATGATTCTTTTGATAAAGTTCCTAAACTTTATAGGACTTAAAAAGGATTTAATTATTTTCATCTTCCATTAGCCTACCCTAATCCTACGAACCCTAACAAGCGGAGAATTACTCGCGCATGTTGGGAGAAGAAGATGAAAAGAAAGAGAGGGAAAACATAATGTAAAATGCAAAAAACAATTAAATAAAATAACTACCTTTATTAATCGACTTGAACAAACTACACTTTTAATCCATAGAAAATGATTACAACTAGTTGCTTCTCGATCTTTCCTAAGGAGGTAGTCGAACAGTCGATGATCAGCCTGGATGCGTGAGCATCTGGGGCTTCGTGATCGCGTCGGCTTGATAACTTTTCCAAGAGGCTCTCGGTGCCCTTTTATAGTGCAAAGCCAGAATCTTTTAGTTGAAAACTTGGTAAAATTCAGCAAAGATTGATACTGGAAAATCTAGGCTCCCAACTCCATATAAGTGCGGCGGATCCGCGGCCCAAGGGGGGTTTGGCTGCGGATCCGCGCTCAAAGATGAGGATCTCCCGATCAAATTTCTTGGGCTTTCTTCTCGTGACATATGGCAATCCTAGGCACCTTTAGAATTCAGAAATCTTCTCTCGGTTGCTTCCAGACTTGGTCTCCAAGTTTTGCTTCTTAATTTGGCAAGATTTCTTCAACAAATTGATTTGTTTGATAAATTCTGCATAACAACTTGGAAAATTCTGCACAATAATCTCAAATAATATTTAGTAGACTTATTTCTACTAGGATTTGGTCAATAGATTTATTTGCATACATTTTCCTACCAAATACTAATTAAAATATATTAACACATGGAAAATGGTGCTTTTACACATAAACCCTCATATGTATAATATATTATAATAAAGTCCTTTTTTAATATGAAAATGGTAGGAAAAATGTAATACAAATGTGCAGTTTTATCAACTGAACAGAACCCTTTCTAGAGTTCGGGTGTTCATGACTTGCAGCGAAGGGACTACAACACGGAGCATTAGAAGTGAAGGACCGGTCTACAAAGGTTGTATTCCTCATTCACTTAGTTGTAAAGTTGTATGCATATTGTTTTCGTCGGATTTTCTAGCTAAGATCCTAGGGTTAGGGTTAGCTAGGACGGCAAATTTTTGAAAATGGCATGGACGATACCTCCCGAAACCTTGCTGCCGACCTAGGTAACCCTACAGTGGTATCAGAGCCATACTAGAAAATTAGACGATGTTTGTTAGATTACGAAACCGAAACAACTACGAAACTTGAAATGTTGCAACCCAGTTTCTGTCGAATTTAAAAGGGCTCTAAAAATTTTTTAATCGATTGCAGAATATTGTATGAGATGTAACATGAACACACAAGAAAATTTAGCCCCCCTCGCCGGAATTGGGCTGGCCACAGTTGAAGGAAATCGGGCCATCTCGGCCACTTTAGGGGATTTTGGGTTAAATTTTTTGGTGTGTTCCAGTATCTGGGTTTTGGTGTTTCAGGTGTTGCTAGTTTTTGCTAAGTTTGCATATGATGTGATCTTACAATATAGGCAATTCGGAGTGTTTCGTATTCGTAGTTTTAACAATGTTTCAGGTATTTGCATGTTGTCTAGGCGAAATTAAAATGTTCGAACGAATGTCAAAAACCTATTTTTCCAAGTTTAACGTAATCGGAAAATCATGCAAGTAATTCTGTGAACCCTCTAGAAGAATGAAACCCTAACTCGACCTAATGACCATGGAACCGCTTTTGAACCTTAGGGTTTGCGGCAGTTTCGCGGTGCCATTAATGAGGCTTAGGTTTGCCCTTATACGGTTGGTTCATAGGTACTGTGGCATGTTCTGGGTATTATTAAACTGTGCTCAAGTGTTGAGCTCTCGAGGAATTGTGGGACTTTGATAAATCGATCGAAAAGTTTAATGTCGTCCGGGTATCATGTGATGGGATACAATACTTGGAATCCAAACTAATTTGAATTTTATAAATCTAGCAATTTAGTCTCATTTGATTGGTTGCCACGGGATTTTGATGTGATCAAAAGTCCGCCGCAATCACGTAGCGTACACGGATACTCGTCGGGTAACCCTACTAGATAGACACTTCCCATAACCCCGACCAAGTGACTGTAGGAGAACCCCGTTGCCAAAAGCATCCGTCCAGGTGCTCGCGACCGCGGTGTTCCGCCTAAGTGCACTTCGTCGACGGTATCAGGGGTGCGGCCGTCTACTAAAGTTTTCAACGAGCATTCGATTAGGATGTTGGGAATCTTGTTGAATTACTCGACTTGTTATTGGAAAGTGCTTTCAATATCGAGACTAAAATGGGGGGTTTATAATTATTAGGCATGTGATGTCTAAGGAATTCATTTGGTTGGGTATGAAATCCAAAGTATGTGATACATTGGGTTTATGATGTCTAAGGTGGTTACGGATTCCAATTGTAGTAGTTTTTCACTTTCTTTTCTGCGACCGTAAGTGTAATATGTGGTGTATCGCCGGTTTTGTAGCTGTACGTCAACGACAATTGGGATACGCATATTTACTTACGTTGATGGCATGTGATATTATGTGTTGCTGGGATATGTAATATTGGATCGTCATGTTTGAATAGCCGGGGTTTTTATGTGAGATAGGAGTTTTTTCATTTCCATCCATATAAAAACTTGTATGTAATATTCTTTTATTGGGGCACTTTCTGGTTGAGGAAGATGTCACCGTTGATGTATATTATTTACTTTTCCGCATTAGGATAGATCCAAGGAGGAGAGCACAAGTAACCGGGTTCTACAGTCCAGTGGGAGGCCATCTCGAGGAGTCGAGTCCGGGTCTCCTAACTCTAGAATTGTTAGGGTTGCTTGCCATTCTCGTAGGGGTCTAGAGATGTGGGTTTAGCTATTCATCATGACCGTGGAATCCGTGTTTTATACAGGCTTAATTTAAAACTCGGAAATCCTAGTATATCCAATATTTCATATGTTGATTTCTGTTGCGATATTCTGTGATATGATAACTTGATATGATGAGATAGATACAGTATATAATATATGTGATATATTATAGACGTTGCTTATGTTTTACACCCACGCTAGCCCTGCCCCGCTCTGCCGTTAGCTACCTAACCTAACGGTGCATGACGGGACTCCGTGGCGAATGCGGATGGCATAAGCGTACGTTGTATTTATCTGTGATGTTTAGGTAAATTAAATGATGGAACATTCATTAATGAGATTAATGAAAGAAAATAAACCTAAAGATATTGTGGAATCAAATTTTCAAAAACAGATAGCTCTAGTTGTTGCTTTGCATAGTGGTATTCCTTGTAGAATATTCTGCACCTTATTCGATAAGGAAAGAGCCGAGATCCCTTCACCGGGAGTGACCTTTTTAGCAATAATTGGCAGATACTACAACCCTCGGTTTCGTCTTTTGATTGATTTTCTAGTTCTTTCTTTGCATAGTGGTATTGTGAATATCCTGCACCTCATTCGACGATGAAAGAGCCGAGATCCCTTTACCGGGAGTGATCTCTTTAGCGAAACTAGCAAAAGCCTAAAAAACACTCCATTTTAAATCATTTGATTCAGCAACGATATCAAGTTCATTACGCAAAAGGTTTTCTAAAAAACCTGTCGTAGCCCTCCGTCATTTCAGATAAGTAGTATTTAGTATTCGTGCTACGTTTATTGACCTACGTTAAGGCGTAGTGTGCGGTAGCTATTTAATACTTATCTGCAAAAGTATATGATGCGATTGAGTTAGGATAGTCGTGCGACCTTATTGACCTGCGTCAAGGGTCGTGCGGGTGGGTTTAATTCAATTATGAAATATATGGGTTGAACTTGACTAGCGGACTATGGTTTGTTGACCTGCATCAAGGTCATAGGACACTAGGGGCAAAATTATCGGGAATTTCAAGTGTTGAAATTTGCAATGAGATTGCATACTTTCTATGAGATAGTTGGATCCCGATACCCACTGCGAGTAAGAGTTACTCCTGGGAGAGTTTTACACATTACAATTAGCCGATCAAGTAGGTTTCTAGAAAGGTGTTAACAGGGTTACGTCCCTGGAAAAACGAGGTTTATTTTAATTAGGTCCGTGCGAAAGCACGTGGAACCTCCCTCAAAGTACCGGCACTGGCCTAGCTGAAAAATTGGCGAACTTGTAGGGTGTAATTAATCCCGGTTAGTCTTTCCTTTTAGGGTTTGAAAGAAGATTTGATAAAAACAGTGGGAGCCATCCTGATTAGATAAAATAATAACCAATCTGATCTTGCAAGAGCCCACGCAGAGTGTTTTCTTCTTTCTCTCTCATGGTAGCGACCATGCCACGCCTTAATCAAGATAATAATATGAATCTATTGACCGAACCCGCTTGTTATACTGAGCTGGGGAACGTTGGTCCCGCTCTACCTTATAATTGTTATAAAATCGAGCAGGAGATAGAGGAATACCAGGATTCCCGTGCCGCCCAAACGAAGAAAGTGCATGTTGATACATCTTCTTCGGGTGTGTTCATTATAGAGAACTGTTTCTCAGTGTTCTCTACGTTCTGGGTATGAGATACCGGATCAGGATCCCGTTAATGTAATCTGTTACATGGGCTACAAATAGGTAGAGAACTGAGAATGGGTGATAAAGTTTTAAGAGTTAGAAACGGTGCAATTGTTGCAGCCAAGCTTTTGGCAGTTATCACCTTGTATTACCAAATAGTAATACATTGATTCTGAACAAATGTTATTAGATACCGAACCTGATATGCAACATTATGTCAGTCTCTTTATTTACTAAAGAAGGATATAATTTTGTATTGTTGGATAATGTTTTGAACATTTCCTATATCAAGAGTTGATCAGTTTAGGCATGTTATCTAAAAGCATATACGTTCTGAATCAAACCACAGTTCTTAACGTACACAACATACATAAGAGGAAGAGTTCAGAAATGAATGAATTCTTCTTGAGGCATTGTAGACTATGTCATATCAATACGACCCGACTAGCTAAGTTATATTAAGATGCATATTTAAATCAGTTTGAATTTAAATCTTGTGAAACTTGTCAGTCATGTCACAAAGATACAATGACCATAGCTCCGTTTACTGGAAACAGAGAAATAGTTAGTGAACTCTTGGGATTGATACATGATGATGTAGGTCCCATGTCTACACATGCCAGGACTGGTTCTTTTTACTTCATTATATTCACTGATGATCTCTCAAGATTCAGACATATGTTCCTGTTGAAACACAAGTCTAAAACTTTTGAGAAATTCATAGAATATAAATCAGAAGTAGAGAACCAAAAAGGGTATAAGTATTATGTCATTTGATGTGACCAGGGAGGAGAATACTTGAGCATGGAGATCCTGGACTATTCAAAAGGAGAATGAGATTCTCTCTCAGCATTACTCCTCCGTATACACCACAGCACGTCGGTATATCGAGGCGGAGCGATCGCACCCTATTAGATATGGTGCGCTCTATGATGAGTACTACTGAGTTACCTATTTCCTTTAGGGAGTTATGCACTTGAGAAGCTGCATACCTATTGAATTCGGTTCCAACCAAATCAGGTGCCTACCACTCCATATGTGATATGGTATGGGAAGAGCCCATATCTTAAGAAAGTTAAGATTTGGGGTTGTCCGGCCTATGTCAAAAGCAAAATCCGGACAAGCTCGAGGCAAGGTCAGTTCTGTGGAAGTTTGTTGGATATCCCATGCATTCGTGAAAGAATATCTCCTACCGCACCGAGAAACAAAAGGTGTTTTATTTCTCGGCATGCCACCTTTTTAGAAAAGGATTTTTTATGGAAGAAATTAGTGGTCATGAGGTAGAACTGGAATAAGTTCCAGCTATACAAACTACAACTGATAATTTAGTAGAACCGGAGGATTCAATGGCTCTCGACGAACCTCAGCCTCTCCGCCGATCTGGTAGGGTTCCTCATCCGCCTGAGAGATACTTCGGTTTTCTCAATGATAGTGAGAGCGAAGATTGCATCATGAGATGATGACCCAACTGAGTTTCGAGCAGGCCATCAAGAGTGGAGACTCTGTAAGAATGGCTAAATGCTAAGCAATCTGAGATGGAATCTATATACACCAACAAAGTATGGACTTTGGTTGCCATATCTGAAGGGCTAAACCCCCATCAGGAGCAAGTATATCTTGAGAAGATTACTTGGTATAGATGGAAAAGTTGAGACTTTCAAAACTAGACTTGTTGTAAAAGGTTTTCGTCATCGACCAGGTATGGATTATGATGAAACATTTTCTCCAGTGGCTATGCTTAAGTCCATCCGGATCCTACTTGCCATTACTACATACCATGACTAGGATATCTGGTGGTTGGGTGTTATGACTGCTTTTCTAAATAGTGATTTGAAGAGAGCGTCTATAAGTACACAGCCAGAAGGCTTCGTAAACAGTGGGAGCAGCGGAAACGTGTGCAAGTTGCTTTACGGGTTAAAGTAGATATCGTGGAGTTGGAACATGTGTTTTGATGTGGTTGTCAAAGCGTTTGACTTCATCAAAATGGTAGATGAACCTTGTATATACAAAAAGGTAGTAGACAGTAAGGTGGTCTTCCTCGTATTGTACGTAGATGACATACTCTTAATAGGAAAGGTGTTTCCTACATTACACTCGTTCAATCTCCTCTTATCACATTTATTCTCTATGTAGATCAAGATGATACCTCCTAAATCCTGGTTTTTGGATCTATGAGATAGATCTAAGTGGATGTTAGGACTCTCACTAGGTGTAGTGAGATGGTATCAATCGATCCTGGGGAGAATCACTGGAAAGCTTCCAGGATGGTAGGGTCGACTGAATGTTAGTCACAGGCATTGTCTTTACCCTTAGTGGAGGGACGGTATGTTAGAAGAGTTCCAAGTCAGATACCGTGGCAAACTAGACGATAAAGGTTGGATACATCGCTACCAACGATGCTACCAAAGAGGCAGTCTGGGTGTATATTTGTTCATAATATGAACTTCGTTCCTACCATTGTATGACAATAGAGTTGTGGCTTATGCCTAGGAACCCCCGTCCCATTAGTGACCCAGACATATTCTAAGGCAGTATCACCTGATCATGGAGATAGTTGATCTCCAGAGAGATCAAGATTAGGAGAGTAGACTCAGAGGACAATACGGCGGATCCACTCACAAAGGCCTTTTCCCAAGAAAGACTTTTATGGAATGGTTGAGTATGAGATACTACAACCACTGCTGATTGTTGGGTAGTGGATACTACAACATATGGCCCTAAAGCAAGTGAGAGATTGTTAGTTATATGTATGCCCTAGAGGCCATTATTGTACATATGATGTATATTATAGTGGATGCTTGGACATACATAGGGAGGACTTTCTTGCTCAACATGATAGTATGCTATCTGGTTACTCTTTATCTTAACATGTACACTGATTGTCTCTCTGTTACATGTTGATAAAACCCTTAGGATTTTTACTTGACTACCTGGAATATGATGCGGATCATACTAGTGGGACAAAGGTAGTCCGTGAGTACATCCTTTAATGTCCTTAGTCGTGGGTGTATCAAGATGGTGCATCGATATACCAGGGTAGACTAGTGTATAGCTTCTCGACCCATGTAAATGGGCGATGGATGATCCTATATCCATTGGTGTTTGACATCAGAGATGGTATACGGGTGCTCAGTAGAGACTGGGTACACTGGACGGACTCGCCGAGAACTCTTAGATGGTATTATACCTCACATCAGATAACAGTTCTCTGGTGACACTGGTACAGGTTAGTCTGTCGACTCGAGATCGTCATAGAATCTTATGTGATTCCCACTGTGCTTTAATTTCCACCTTACCACGTTCAAGAGAACGTGCAAAATGGTGGTTTTTGGGTACAGTCCCGAGTCATATGGAAGCAATGAGCGATAGGAGAGGATTTCGTCTCTCCCGGTATTGGGGGTTGATGTTGCGCTGTGCTCGATTGGCTATAACAGGAAGTCCCTGGCCAGGGCTGTTTCTGAGATTTACTGGTAAGTGTTATCAGTAGTTTATTAACCCGTTATGAGCCTCATATCGGCATGACTTATCAAGCTATTGGGATCTGACGTTTACCACCCCCAGGCGAGATATGCGACATATCAGACGAAGAGACCGGACTGTACGGTAGTGTTACTGATTAGATTCGCAGGAGTATGAGCAGGTTTGCTTGTTGATCTTCTGATCGCTCAATACCCGGGTGGCCGTTACGTTTAGCAGACCACTTGCGGTTTGTGGGTGTTTGATATGATCATCACCTACTGCCGGCGTATTGATGAGTCTTTAGAGTCCTACACAGAGATTTCCTGGTTCATGCGAAACGAAATAGGAGCACATATGTGATATGTGTGGGACCGAGATTAATGCGCGTATGTGATACCGCATTCTATTCTCGCGATATGTGATATCGGTCGGTTATATGTGATATAACTGGATTATCGGATCAAGTGTTGATTCGATAGATTGTTACATTTGATATTAGTCGGTTGTATGTGATATAGCCGGATTATTAAATCAAGTGTTGATTTAATAATTTAATGTATAATTATATATTTGATATATTAACTTACATTAACTAATATTAGCTCACTTAAGAATTCTTTTTCTCACTAGTGTACACTTGGTATATATGTGATATATAATAATGTACATCTTTTGTGTCATGCTAGATGCCACATGCTACATGGGTGTATGAGACTAACACCATGCTTATAATAATGTGAGGGTTTTGTTTATTTAAGTAATTCAAAATTAATGGTAATTAGTCACATGGTTGAAGCTTGTAAAAGCTTGTGGAACTATTGACCAAGTCCACTAATTTTGTTTTACTTATAGATATTTATTAACCTAACCATTATTGATTAACCATGGTTTATTCTCTACATGAGTTAGTGTATGACACTAACTCTCCCATGGTTGCTATTCTCACCTCATGAGCTTCAACTCTTTAGTTCATCACTTCATCTTCTTCTTCCTCGTGAGAGCTTTCTAGCTTTTGAAAAAGTGATGAAAAATTGTGAGAAAATTAAATCTAAAGTGAGCCCATTTCCTACTTCATCATCCTATACTATATTAGCCATTTAGTTTATGGTGTTTGCTTCACTAATCTACCATTAGTGAAGAGATAGCATGAGCTTGAGTCTCCTCGACGTAAATCATCTTCGGCCTCGAAGACTTCGAGCAAGCTTGTTCATTTCTTCAGGAGAACCCTTTCTAGAGTTCGGGTGTTCATGACTTGCAGCGAAGGGACTACTACACGGAGCATTAGAAATGAAGGACCGGTCTACAAAACTTGTATTCCTCATTCACTTAGTTGTAAAGTTGTATACATATTGTTTTCGTCAGATTTTCTAGTTTAGATCCTAGGGTTAAGGTCAGCTAGGACGGCAAATTTTTGAAAATAGTATGGACGATGCCTCCCGAAACCTTGCTACCGACCTAGGTAACCCTACAATATTTACGCATATAGAGATAATTAATTAAACCATTTTAAATATGGGTCAAATTTTATTATTAAGAAGTACTTCATAGACATGCAGAAATATTTTTAACATCATTCTAATCTAATGTTGGGGATTAGAATTTGAAACTAAAATCATTAAAAGAAAGAAAGTGACAGACAAGTGGAGAGAAGCGGATCGTACCTTTGTTTTGAGTTGGATGTCGAGAGGTCAAAAATGTAGACTCGTACTAAATCCTCAATTACTCCGCCTTAGGATTTTTCCTCGATGCTTGGGTGGAATCACTGCGTTGGCGTCATTGATACGAAGGTCTGGGTATTTTTTTCAGAATTTCTATGGTATGAGAAAATAGAGTTTGAAGATATCTATTTATAGGGTCTTTTCCCCAACAATAAAATCCAAAAAAATCTGTCAAAATCCCCCAAAATCCGCGCCCCAATCATTAGCTAATGATTGCCTGCTGATTGCCACCACCGCCAGCCTCGCATAGCCGTTGGATCTTGATCTAACGGCTGACGCGCCTCCAAGATCTCGCCACGTAGCCCCGGGTGAAATCACGCGTTTTGCGTGGTCCCAACCACCACGTGGAGCCGCCGAAAAATCCTGGGCCGTTCGATCTCCCATCCAACAGTCCAGGTTAAAGATGGGTTTAATATATTTTTTTAATTAAAAAAATAAAATCTAAACTGTTTATATAAAAATCGAATTTATTTTTAAAAAAATTTTTTTTAAAATATGAGAAAAATATGAGAAAATTCCAGAAAATATATTTTATTGTTATCTTCAGTTTAAAAATGACTTTGGGCTAAAACTAAATAATATTCACATATATATAATCTTTTTTAGTTATCATAACTTTTTAAAAAATCTATTTTATTCTCGAAAATATTTTAATTACGAAATAATTATTTTAATTCTTAATTAAAATATGTAATTTATTTTAAGGTATTATAAAATTTCATTAAAACATTTTAAGCCCAAAAAAATATAAATAGCTTTTATAAAATTCATTTAATTATATTTAAATGCTTTACTAACATTACTTTTGAAAAAATAAAATCATAAGATATTTTTCTATTAAGGAAACACGTAAATAATTATTTGATACTGGAAAAATAGATAAGAGATATTAGAAAACTACACCCACTTTTATGGACTTTTTAAATATGGAGCATATCATTTTCTAGACTTTTTTTTAGATCTAAGAAGTGTGACGTCTTGATCATCCAGGATTACAACAAGTCGTTCTCTTATTTATAATATTCTGAAGGACCAATTTGTATTTTTCAAGTCAAAGAGCCTGTCATCATAAAATTTAATAAATGACCTTATTTGGGAAAGTCTTGTATAGAATAAGACTATCCGTTTGCATGTTATCTTTAATTATTTGTGACAATCAACTCAATTTTGTGAGACCACATTGACCGACTAATATGGGAAGAAGAAAATCACATGAACAATGTTAATAGTAATGAAATAGTGATAATGAAAGCAGGAACAATGATCCAAAGCCAACCCCGAAAGAAGAAAATATACCGGCGTTAAACCTTTAAACAACTCGAAGGACGGCAAAAGTAAGCTTAGTTTTTGTATTGTAGTCATATTTTTATGATTTATTAGTTAACATTATAACCGGTTTGTTCATGTTTTCCTTAGGGTGTTTTTACAAGAAATTTCATTCAAATGAGAATGAATGCACAACCCTTACTGAAGAACTTGGATTTCCTAGAGGGATGTTTTGATTCCAAAACAAGAGATACTTATGGGCCTCCATAACATCACTAAAATATTTCTCGAGAAATTTTTAGATAGGTTGTTCTACTCAGGGGAGGAATTAGGGGAGGAATAGTAGGGGGCCCGGCCCTGGCAAGCCTCCGGCAAGTGATATATATACCGCTCATCGGTTTCCAATCTATTACTATTAATATACATATTGATATATCTTTAAACTAGCTTAGAGTTAGCCTAGTGTTAAAGATGTTGTATTTTGACCCATGAACCTTAGTTCAAGTCCCCATAACTTAATATTTTTTTAAATTAAAACTACATTTATTTAGATCTTTACAATTACATTTTGTAAAAGTTGAAATGGTAAAGTTCACTAACCAATTATTGCTTTTAAAAGAATATTTAGTAGTGTTTTTAATATATTGCTATATTTTTATTAACATATATTTTAACTTGGTCGTCCCAAAAGAAATTTTCTAGTTCCGCCACTGATTCAACTAACTCCTTCTAGGTCCTAATTGGATAAGGAGTTGAGAAAACTGTAGTATATTTTTAAGTGGAGATAGACACTGTGCAAACTCTAGTTTGTAAGGCACCATCTCATTATTAAAACTTAATTTTGATGAATGGTTGGCTTGGGAATTTTCCAAACTATAAGACCGTGTTTTGGTATGGAGTTTGGAAAACTGGAGTTTATTGTTAAGTGGAGATAGAAGGTATGCAAACTTTAATTTTCAAGACCCAATCTTCTTTTTAAGAACTTTAACTTTGATGGGTGTTTGGTTTGGAGTTTTCTAAACTCTAAAATATTGTTTTCGGGTTGTCAGAACATAAAATGGACGTTTTCTTCATAAATTTTGGAGTATAGATTGCTTTAATTGGATTGAAGTTATGTAAACGCTAGTTATCTCAACTTCGGAGTCTAGATAACTAGATTTTTCTAAACTCCAGAATTCATGCTAAGCATAATGATGATGCTCACAAGTGGTATTTCCTCATATTACGACAAGTGGCGGATGACATTTCCCGAAATCTACGAAGGTGGAATAAATGAGTGGCACTGGGGGCATTCCTCGGGCCCTCGTCTCGAGAAAGTGTCCGACCTTTCAGGAGACCTCCCTGAGTACTTCCCACCTTCACCTAGCAAACTACCAACAGCTCATCTCCGAGCTTCCTCGGCCTCCTTGCTCGTCTCCGAGTCTTCTATCAGGCCGAGCTTCCTTGGCCTCCTTGCTCGTCTCTGAGCTATCTGATAGGCCTCGACCTCACTGCTCGATGTTTATCGCCGAAAACGGGGAAGAAAAACTTCTTGCCTGAATTTGGGGACAGATGTTATTTGGGTTTATCCGTCCACCTCTCTGAAGACGCCGACTTGATTTATGGCACCGTATATCGGAAGTTTGGACGAATGCGGCCGTTGTAGCAGACTTCGTCAGATTCTCACTCGTTTGTGAGGGGTTTTTGATTGTGGGGACACTCTTCCCTACAGGCGCAAGCCCCTGCAGTTAATTACGTTACCGCATAGCGATAACCACTTTCTTCTGCTCCAGAAGGTCACTTCGTGTCGTGTGTTTGTTTTATTTTTGGTTGCCCGTGGATTGTATACAGAGACTAATTTATGTTGTCGCCCATAGGGCGTGGATTAGTCCAAATCCGTATATTCTTAGATTTGGGTTTGGGTTGATTTAAGAATCGTTAATCTCGTTTGAGATTAAGATCAACTTAAATGTTTGTTGAGAATACGTTAGTCTAATTTTAGATTAAGATCTACTCAATAGAATTTTGGGATCATTCAGACCCAACAAAAAAGCATTTAGGCTCTATTGCTTTAGTTTAAGGACGTTGCGGTCCATCGTTAGTTTAAGGACGTTACGGTCCATAGGGATGTGCTCATCGGTTTGGGAGTGCACCAAAGAGTTGTTGGTTGTCGGGACCCTCCACCTCTCTGAGGACGTTGAAGAATTACAACGACATGTATCAGAGGTATGGAGAGATGTACCCTTGAACCAAATTCCAAATTGAGGGGAGAGATCATGGTGGACCATCTAAGAATCATTAGTCATTTTTGGGAGACTAAGATTAACTTAGAAGATGTATGATGGACATCATTCTGATCAATTAGTTTGGGAGGTCATGAGCATAGAGGCTCGGTCTATTTGGAGATCCAGGACGTTTTAATCTCAAGAAAACTTAGCCAATTGGGGGCTGAAGTTAGCTTCTTATAGCGTTAAACACTAATATATGCTCGGTGCTCACGTGCTCTCACGTGAGTCTCTAAAGCAGTGTTAAACACTGAAATTTAGGACGCTCACGTGCATGAGGCGCCTGAAAGTTGGCGTTGTACACTTGGGTCCAAATCCCCGTCTGAATATAAGTGTTAAACACTTAATTCTTGTGACCATCACGTGTGAGCACGTGATGCATCTCAGAGTTGAGCACTGCTTCTTTATGTTTATTCTCTCTTCTTTTTATAAGTGCTATGCACTTAGCTCATATAATGCTCACGTGCGAACACGTGAGGTGCTTAAAAGTGAGTGTTGTCTTTGGATTTTTTTTCCTTTTTCCATTTAAGCAACTGTTTGGGGTCACGTAGGAATACGTGAGGCGCCCTAAAATAGGAACTGTCTTCGGATTTATTCTCTTTTTCATGTAATTACTGAGCGCTCTTTTTAATGGGACACGTGGGAGTACGTGATTCGGTCTCAGTCATTCCTTTTTGTTCCTCAGAGGTGCTCATGTGGGAACACGTGAGCTTTCGTTATAACGTCGAACACTAATGAATTCCCAGCCTTTTCTTTTACATGCACAGAAATTTTAATCTGAGTTTTGAGAATTTCAGGTCTCTTGTTTTATAAGAATTAAATTCTTTTACAGGGTTAAAACCAAGTTTTATCAGAGGAATTAAATTCCTATATTCTTTTGGAAGAATTAAATTCTTTGAACTTAGTTTTTTCCCCTAATTTTTGAATTTGCATAACAGAATCTTCCCAATGAGAATTAAATTCTCAACTTATGGGGAGATCTGCTGCTGCTGACCTCAACCAGAGGAAGAACTAAGTTTTTTTAGAAGAGTTAAACTCTTGATTTGAGAATTAAATTCTCTGTACTTTCTTCTTATCTAGGATTTTTGTTTAAGAAGGGAATTTTCTTCCTCTAGAGAATTGAATTCTTTTTTTCTCTTTTTCTTTTGTTTCTCAAAACTTATGGGGGGTCTCCTCTGTACAAGACTTAAAGTCTTGGGTCCTTTATATAGTAGAAACAAGTTTGTTGATTTAGTTAAAGAAATCTCTCATTGAGAGATCTTAATTGATTTGGAGATTTTATCCACCATTGGATCTTTGATCTAAGTCTTCTGTTTTACAGAAAATATTTTTCTTGTTTTTAAAAAGATTAGGGAAATATTTTCCCATACATAATTTTTTCTGTAGATAGGTGATTTTTAATCACCATTGGATTTTTAATCCAACGGTACTCTGTTTTACAGAGCGTAATCATTCTTGTTTAGAAAGATTTAAGGAAATATTTTCCAAATAGGGTTTTGATCTCTTTATTTAGAATTTAATTCTATCAGCTCAGAAGGTGTTTAGGACCACTCACGCATAACACGTGACCTTTACTGAGTTGAACTTGTTAGCTTACACGCAACAGCCTAATAGGACATCACGTACTAACACGTGATCTTCTCTGGCCTGTTATTTGTTTTAATATGGCGCCTATATACTTTGTATATAGATGCTCGCGTGCTTGCACGTGAGGCCCAATTTCAGCCTGTCAATTGTTAAGCGCATCGCCTATAATCTTTGTTCATAGGCGCTCACGTGTGGGCACGTGATGCTCTATTAGTGGGAAATTTTCTCATCGCTTTTTCTCTCTTTCTTTGCTTTTCTCTTTCTTTTTTTTATAAGGGAACAAATGCCCCCACAGCGTTATTCTTATGAGGCTTTCTCGTGAGTGCAACGCTGTCACCCTTACAGCTGTTGGATTGCCTAGGGGAATAGGAAGATGAACCGCTCCCTATCACGTCTTATAAATGTAAGGGTCTTGTCTTTAGGAAGCCACTGTTCTTTTATCTTCTTCTTTCCTTGTCTTCTTTAAGAATCTAATTATCTTCCTCAGAGCTTAGTTCTCTGTCCATTGAAATTTCAGAGTTAAACTATGTCAGAAAGAACCTCTTTAGGTAAAGATCTTGAACGATAAAGAAACCATTTTCTTTAATTCTTTTTTTCTCTGGATTTTAAATCACCATAAGGGCTTTGCACTCTTCTGAAACCCATCTTTTAAAGATCCAAAAGACGTAATTTTGGAGTAGTAAACCTCAATGTCTTCAAAGATTGGGCATTTCTCCTCTGATCTTTGAGGATCCATGGCATTTTAATTCTATCTTTCATTTCTCCATCAAGGGGTTTCTGAAATTTAATTCTACCGCTTAAAAGGAATTTAATTCCTCACCAAAGAGCTTAGCTTTGAAAGATCAAGAGGGCCCTTTGGGAATTTCATTCCCTGGTGTTCTTGAGAATATTTTCATAGGGTTTTACCCTTATTGGCACAAATTTAAATTTGTTGGCTATTTTAACAGAATTTGTTTTCTATGTGATGTCAAGAGTTGTTTAAACTCTAGTGTCTGCTTAATGAGAATCTTTTTCGATTCTCACAAGGATTATCCTGTCTCATCATTGGTGAGCCGCCATATTGATTTTGTGGGGTTCATTAGTTTTGCAATCAGTAGTCCCATGGAACAAACTTCCTGTCGTTTCTTTCTGTTGTTTTATATATATATATATATATATATATATATATATATATATATATATATATATATATATATATAGGTTTTATTAACGGTTTTTCTTTCCCTTATTTCACGAACAATGGCTTCTCTTCCCTACTTCCCCTTTACTCGCTCAGACGCCGCTTTTTCGCAATCGCCGTCGGATGAGGAAGTTATGGCGATGATCAGGGCCCATGACAGGGACTGTACTAGTTTGCTCTTATGGGGAGTTTGGTATGGTCACATCATCCGGGACCGCCGCAACTTTACTTGTGAGGTGTCAACAGAGCCCCTCCGCCCAATATCGCTGATGGAGCACCCGCAAACCACTTATGCGGTGGAGGCGGCTAATTGGACTCCTACAGGCCGGCTTAAGCCGTCAACAACCGGGATGCCCAACCAGCCCTTGCCAGCTATAGATATCCTGGGGTGCCGCATCTGTCAAGGTGAAACCCAACCCTGGGGACAAGTTTATAAGGTAGGACTTACCCCTCGCCACCCAGTAGGCTATCTTCCCTGGGCTCGATATGTTCTTTCCGCCCACCGTACACAGTTGCAGAAGGTTGGGCTATATCAAGCGATGTACGTGTATCTTTTTCATTACCAGGCCCCTCACGTCTGGTGGGTTAAAGCTTCTCTGAACCAATAGAATCTTCCCACCGACACCTTCTTGCTAGGGGATCGTGAGGTCTCTATTTCACTGGAAGAGTTTCGCGAGATTTCTGGACTGCCAATCAGGGGAGAGAATTATGAAAAGATGCTGCTTCCCGACGAGTATGTGTTCGCGACCATGCTGGCTATGCTTGACGGCTTGATGAATTAAAACGCCGTCCGCCATAAGTACCCCAGTCTAATCAAGGTTCTGGGTAATTTTGAGAAACTATTCGCGACGTCAGAAGGGCAGGGCATCACCTTTGAGAGCTTCTTCGCCTGCTTTATCCGTGAAGACGCTTTATTCAAAAAGGCTCCAAAGTTTGCGAACATCGACGGCCCTTTTGGGTTTGGACTGAATAAACTGTCGGCCAAAGAGGAAGACTTGCCGCAGTTTTATATTCTGATCTCGTCGGCCGTGTCCTTCGATACGATTGCGGCCCCTGGCATGGACGAAGAGACCTTCTTTGTCGGCTTCATCAGCCTTTGGCTCAGTTGATTCGCCATTCCAACGCATCGACGCTTCATGAAAGTTTCTGTCTTCTACCCCGCTTATCGCATAGCTGAAGGGGCTTGATTGGCCGTTGGTATTGCGGTACTGTCACACCTATATCATGGGTTAAGCTTTGCGGCCAATACTTCGACCCCAAGTGTGGATGTTATGAATTTCTCCCTCTACTATTTCACGTCATGGATCGAGATGCGTGTACTGCGAGCATTTGCCGCACATCGGCGGCCAGATTTCTATGACTCATATACCTTTCCACGGGTTATGAGGTTGGTGGATGCTTCTGCTCCCGATCCGACTCAGCTATGGACCCTCCGCGTGTTGCTCAACTCGTATTCAAATGAGGGTGGGATGGTGTTTAGTGACCGAGTCCTCTCTGCTCCTGCGGGGCTCGTTCAACAACTTTTTGATCTATCAAAAAGGGGAGCACCATCTTTAAAGCCTAAAGAAATTTTGCACCTGTACTCGATTAAGCCGGGCTACTTGGTATTCCGTCAGAATAACAAGGCTCTTTTTATGTGGTACAATCCGCACCGCTTTGCCTAGCAATTGGGTTATAACCAGGGTGTCCCTTTCGAGGCATTCATAGTTGAGCCCACTCCATTTCTGGAAGTTACTCGTGACGCCATCCATCATTTTATGCAGCTGAACACCGGCTCCCGTTTCATGATCCCTGAGTCCGAATACCTTCCAAGGTGTTTGGGGTCTTTTACGGGTTGGTATCGTCATCGAGTCGGTCTTGTTATTGCCGAGGAGAAGCGGGTACTCTTCGAATGTAGAGCTTCAGCTCCGACTCAAGCCACTGGCGTTCTATTGCGGCCGCGGATAGTGGTCCGCCCTCCATTGACGGATACCGGTGTGGTACTTATCCCCAAGATCGCAGAAACAGAATTGAATCTCGCACTGCTGGTATTCCAGTGCGCACTAGAGCCCAAGCAAAGGCCTCCAATGAAGCGCTAGCGGTAGTGTCATCAGTGGCGGTGTCATCTACGGTGGTATCGCCAAAGGGGAATATCAGAAGCGAGGTTGGTCAACGTCGCGCCAAAGCGCCGAGGAGAAGGAAGCGTTCTTCAGTTAGTGCTAGCATAAATTCTAAGAGGAGGAAGAGATCGGTCGCTGGCTTACTTGACACCTTGTTTGAGTCCGATCATTCAGGACGAGCCGATAGCTATGGAGGAATCGGACGCCGGCCTTATTTATCCTGGCTCGTCCACCAAGGAAGCCGCGCAATTGGCTGAGGATTTAAGGCGCTCACAGGATGAGACCATGAACGTACGCATCCCGAAAAAGCCCTACCCTCCGGTTATCTTCTATGACATTGATCCATCATTACGGCGGGTACATATGGGTCCTTTGCTGATGGAAAAAGAATGGGCCCTCAAACAGCCCAGCTTGCATTAAAGACAGGCAGTCATTCATCTGCACTTGAACCCCGACGAGCGCACTTAGCAAGAAAGGAAAAATGTCTCGAGAAAGCCATACTTCAAGCTCCTTGGCACATTGTTATGCATTTTTCTCATTTCTTTCTTTTAGCGAATAGTCTGTATCATTTTTATGTCTTCTCATTTTTGTGAAAATTTTGCAGGGACTTTGACGGCGAAAAAGGATTTGAATCTAGTTCGGGCCATAACTGTGGACTCTACAAATGTCTCCCATGACGCATCGGCAGGTGTAGAGGAGATCATTATAGCCGATATTCTTACTGTGGAGCTTCCGGTGGTAGCATCTGTTCTTTCGGCATCTATTTCTCCAGCAGAAGTGACCCCACTGGTTACGAACCCTATGGACATCTCTAGTGACGCACCAAAGGGTGTAAAAGAGATTGTCGAAGCCGTTAGTCCTATCTTGGAGCTCCTGGTTGTGGCTTCCGTCTCTTTAGCATCTGTACTTTCCGCAAAGGTGACCTTACCAGCCGTAGATCCAGTGGATCTCTCTGGTGGAGTCCTAGAGACTGTAGAAAGGATCGCTGAGACCGATGTTGCCTCCTCAGATCCTGAAGTGGCGGCTGTTGTTTCTGAATTGGAAGCCGCCATGCCGGCAAATGCCTCTAGTGCTGTACCGGAAGGTATGGAGGAGGCTGCCGAAGCTGCTATCCCCCCAGTTCAAGGCGGGTTGAGCATCGAAGGCAATATCTTACATTTCATTTTAATAATCTCTCCGTTATCTGAACTCTTTTTTCTTCAGAACTGCGGGAACTGGCGGCTTCTATCGTGGATCTATCTCCCTGGAAGACCTTCCAGCCTCTACTTGATATTGCTGCCCCACAGGCGATACCCCACAAAGCATAGTCCTTTCTTCTGGGCAAGGTCGGTGTTCTCTGACCCCTTTTGTTGTATTATCATCTTTTTTTATGATGCTAACATGCGCTCCACAGTTCTGGAAGCCGATGACGAGGTCGAGATCCTCGATAGGCCTGGGGATCTTTCAAACCCCCCCTGCATAACTGTGGATAAGTGAGGTTTTATCTTTGGCATTGCTTTTTCTATTCCATATTTATGAATTTCACCGACTGTTCACAAATCTTGACAGCTCTGCCAACCCTAACTCCGCTGGCATCTCGGATCTTCATGCCACCAGGTCCCTATGCCCGGCATGCGTCTGGGTCGAGTATTTGTGAATGCCTGGCGAAACAAAGCATTCACTCCCTGGCGGCTCTTATTGAAGACCTTTGCGCTGGTACTTCTGTCATGGCCGAAGAATTTGCTGTCGAAGCCAACGCTTCCTTGTCCGTTCTCTCCACTTATCATGACGAAGCATTGGTGCGGGTCTAGGTCGAGTATTATCGTCGAGTGGAGGCTTGTCTACACGGGCTTGAGTGCATACGCATTCCTTCCAACATTCTAACTGTAAAAGAGAGCCTGCGGGGATGGATCGAATGGTGCGCCGCTAATCTACAGTCGTGCGAAAAGAGGCTCAACCGGAAGTTTTCGGAGAGGGAGTTAGCTTCGAATGCTTTGGGGGAACTTCAGGCTCAGCTTACTGCCAAGACTACTCGTGCATACGAGATTTGGCGGATGCTTCAAGAAGCTATCATGGAGGTGATGGCTCTTGATAAAGCCATTATCTTTACTCGCGAGATGGTTGAAGCCCATAAAGTTGCCGAAAGAGAGCTTGAGAATTGGTTTGCTTCATATCAGGCTCAGCAGACTCAGGCGGGGGGCCCGTCTTGCCGCACTTACGGAGCTTGAAGCCGAGGTCCAGTGGAAACATGACGAACTTACCGGCTTATTGCACCATCCGCCGGCTTAAAGATTTTTTTTGTATATTCTCCTTCTCTCTTTTTGTATTCACTCCTGAATGAGAGTATCCTGTATTCATTTTTATTCCTTTATGAAATGTACCTTGTATTCATTTGAATTCATGAATAAAAGACATATTTTATTTCATATTGGCATGTAACTCTGGCAAATATGGCCCGTAGATAGTCCATCTTGACCTCCTTGTAGGGCAGCGATGGCTTAGGAAACAGGTTTGGATCTGCCGCCTAAGACTTCTCAACTTTATAAGCCGTGAGGGTCTCATAAAGACTTTCCTCCCTACGAGTCGAGAGAATCCCGTAGGTGTATTTTCTCCTTAGGAGTCGTGAGAATTCCTGAGTGTGTTTTCTCTTAAGAGTCGTAAGGATCTCACAAGAGAATTTTCCCCTTTACAAGTCGAGAGAACTCGTAAATAGTTTTTTCCCTCCTTGTCGATATTCGACTAGGGAGAGTGTGGCCCGTGGATAGTATGCCATAGTCCATCTCGGACCTACTTGCAGGGCCCCAGTGCTTAGGAAACAGGTTGATATCCCCGCTACCTAAGGCTTTTTCACCTTCATGAAGATTTCGTGAAGATGTTTTTCCCTATGAGTCAAGACGAGTCGAGAAGTTCTCGCAAGAACATTGTTTTCCCTATGAGTCAAGACGAATTGAGAAGTTCTCGTAAGAATGTCCTAACGTCACAGTTAACCTCTGCTAATAGAAGTCCGTTAGGGTCTGTGGTACTAGGGTTTTTGTCCGTCGTACCGTCGCGTTGGCCGATGTATTCCTCGATATGCAATCTTGCTATTCGAGTAACCCCACGACTGTCGTGTCTTTGATCCCTTCGGGGGCTGGACAAGACATCTTCAAGTAATCTCCCAGGTCATATTACCGTCGGAAGAGCAAGCGTTAGGGATTTTCCATGCCACTTTTTACTTGAGATTAGGCTCAATTTAGGAGCCCCGATGAGTCATGACCACTCGTTTTGGTGTGGGATGATCTCCTATAATCTTTCAGGTTTTATTTGAGTTGTTGTCAAGACCCTAAAGCTAGGGAACTTCCATTTCTTCGTTTGTTGATATTGTGTCTGCTATGTTGCGACAAATGTCGAGATTGTCTCTAGGTTATCTGTGAACCGTCGAGACTCTTGGAACTAGGGACATTGCCTTGGCTCCATTTTGTTGACGTCGCGTCTGCATACTGCTGGAGTGAGAAGAAACGTCTTTGTTAATCTCTAGGCTGTAGATGCTGCCGTCAAGACCTGGCTCTCTTTCTGATGGAGCCTGGTGGGAAAATGTGGTTCCCTTTCCGTTTGTGCCCATGGATTGTATATAGGGGTCGATATGGACTCACCTGCAGGGCAGAAGTTTCATTTTTTATTCTTTCTTTCCGCAATGCTCTATATTTCAGTTTTTTATATCGCGAAAGTCACGATTGCCCGATCATTTCGGCTATTTTTCACGGTGCCCAATCATTTCGGCTGTTTTTTTCTTTTTACTCGCTGCTTTTTATTGCAAGTTGCCCAAACATTTCGGCTGTTTTTATATGCATATATTTTGCTCGCTGATTTTTATTGCGAGTTGCCCCATCATTTCGGCTATTTCATACGCAATTTTGCTCGCTGATTTTTCTTGCGAATATGGAACTCAAGATCTGATACCAATCTTGGTATCAACATCGTTGTGACTGGAATATGGCCAGGAGCGAATCATTTGCCTTGAAAGGACTTGAAATTTGATACCGATTTAGGCATCAGCATCGCTACAACTGGGATATTTTCAGGAGCGAATCATCATTTGCCTTTGTCGATTTGAACAAAGGTAGCTTAGCAAACAGGGTTAGGATCCTGTTGACTAAGGCGTTTTGATTTTATGAGCCGTAAAGGTCTCATAAAGGTATTTTCTCCCTACGAGTCGTGAAGATCCCGCAGATGTATTTTCTCCTTAGGAATTATGAAGACTCCTAAGTGATATTTTCTCTCGTAAGTCATAAGGATCTTACAAGAGTGTTTTCTCCTTACAAGTCGAGAGGACTTATAAATGTTGTTCACCATATGCAGCAATTTTTCGCCAGTGGTGGAACTTGGTAGGGGAAATCATTTATTTGTGCCCATGGATTGTATACAAAAGCCAATATTAACCGCCTGTAAGGCAACTTGGGGAGTGTGATGGCTTAAGAACAGGTTCGGGCCCCTGTATCCCAAGGCTTTTGAATCCTATGAGCCATAAGGGTCTTATAGGGAGGATTCTCCTTACGAATCGTGAGGATTTCGTAAGTGTAATTTCTCCTCAGGAATCGTGGGGATCCCTAAGTGTATTGCTCCCTTATGAGTTGTAAGGATCTCACGCAGGCGTTTTCTCCTCACAAGGTCGAGAGGACCTTGTGGGTGTTTTTATTTTAACGAGATCGCGCTCTTTCGGGTTTTCACAAACTCGCCGGCAGCCCTGCTGTTTTTACTTACAGAGCCCTTTCAGGTTTTCATCCGTGCCCATTTCGCTTGTGGACGTACCATTTTTTTAACCTTTTTGTTTGCCAATGGCACATAGGGGGACTTCGCCACCGGGGCAGCTGTGCAGCCAGCGGGCCCTGAGTTGCAGTCCTCACCGTTGGGACTTGTGGACTTGAATTCCATTATCGTCGTATTTGAGGCGACGTATTTAGTTTAAGGACATTATGGTCCATTGTTAGTTTAGGAACACCTCGGTCCAAGTAGCTTCGAGGCAAAGTTTTGCCGGATACTACTTATAGAGCTTGGACTCAGGAAGATAGTGAGCGGACACGAGCGTCGTCATCTATCATTAACCTGAGCCGTGATTTGTCAAGCGTAGTATTTCTTAAGGAAACGGTCATTTATTGGTCGGAAGGGTCTTTCGCCATGCATATCCATAAGAAAGTAGGCCCCACCTTGGTAGACCTTGTCTATGATGTACAGACCCTCATAGTTTGGTTCGAATTTCCCCTGCTTCACACGGTTGGGGATCATAGCTCTTTTGACAACTAGCACGAGTTCGCCTTGGCGGAATGTTCTCGGCTTAGTCAGTCTTTCGTATGAGTGCATCATCCTTACTTTGTAAGCTTCCTGGTTTTGCTGCGCCATGAGATGAGTTTCATCGAGGGCATCGAGCTCCTCAAGCCGAAGATGGGCATTTTCTTCATCCGTCGGCTCGTATCAAACTGCTACTCGTAGAGAGGGTAAATCTATCTCCAAGGGAAGTACCACTTCCGCGCCGAATACCAACGCGAATGGCGTAGTATCCGTGGCCATTTTGAACGTGGTTCGATACGCCCAGAGAGCTTCATGCAGTCTCTCGTGCCAGTCTTTTTTATTTCTGGACACCGTTTTCTTTATGATCTTAGTTAAGGTTTTGTTGAAAGTCTCGGCTAGACCGTTAGCTCGGGGATTATAGACTGAAGAATATCTCTAATCTATACTATGTTGTTGTGCGAAGCGACTGATCTTATAGCTCCTGTAGGCCGGCCCATTATCCGAGATGATTCGTCGTGGAGTGCCGAACCGGTAGATGACGTGTGTCCTGAAGAAATGGAGGATGTTCTCCGTCTTCACTTCTTTTAGTGGTACTGTTTCTGCCCACTTAGAGAAGTAATCGGTCGTCGCTAATATGAACCGATGTCCCCTGGACGATACTGGCTCGATGGGCCCAATTATATCGGTTCCCCATATTTCGAACATCCAGCTAGCCAACGTCGGGTGTAGCGGATTTGGATGCTGGTGGATGAAGTCCCTGTGAATCTGGCATGGGTGACACTACTTTGCATATTCGGGGCAGTCTTGAATCATTGTGGGCCAGTAGTAACCCATTCTTTTGATCTTCAGCTTCATCTTTGACCTAGCTTGATGAGAACCACAGAGTCCGTCGTGAGTTTCTTGGACGACTCTCTTGCTTCTTCTGGTCCCAGGCATCTCATCCGCGGGCAGTCAAATGATCTCTTATAAAGAGTATCATTGACGAAGGCAAAAGACTGGGCTCGCCTCATGAGCTGATGTCTTGACGATGCGTCTCTGGGTGCTCGATGGTATTTAAAGATTCTATGAAGAATTTTCTCCAATCCTTAATCTTCTCTTCATCTTCTATTTGGCATGCTGCTTGTTTGGCCGCTTCCTTTTCTTCAGACAACTCCGGAGATATTTCTGCCGGTGTGAGAATCCGGCGGCTTTGCACAATGATCCTTACGTCATTGAGGTTTTCATCAGCCAGTTCCTTAGCGAGTTTGGCTAACGCATCCGCCTTGCTATTTTCCACCCGCGGTATGCTTCCAGGATGTAGGAGGAAATCCGAGTCAGCAGTTGCTGCACCCTTTCGCCATACTTTACCAACTCTAGTTTGCATGTCTGATAATCGCCGTTTACTTAGCTAACGATCAGCTGGGAGTCTCCATATATGAGGAGGTTTTCGATTCCCATGTCAACAACAATCTCAAGACATGCTATCAAAGCTTCGTACTCCGCTTCGTTGTTTGTTCTTGGCTCCGTTAAGGAAAGGGCAAAACGCATTATCCCTCCTTGTGGAGTCAGAAAGACAAGGCATATCCCAGCTTTAATTATGGGGGTGTTTTTCTTTCACTTCTTCATAGAAGATGCTCCGTCGAAGTTGAGTTCTCATTGGACATTATTTTCCTCTGTCTTCCCTTCGATTGCGTCGAACGCGTGTTCGTCTGGCAATTCGCAATTTAAGGGAGAATCAGCTGGTATCGGATGCTCGGCGAGAAATTCGGCGATGGCCTGGACTTTTACTGCTTTAAGGGGTCGATATATTATCGAGAACTCCATCAATAGGAGGGCCCATTTGGCAAGCCTTCTTGTTAATTTGGCTCTTGGCATCAAATATTTGAGAGGATCCACCTTTGATATGAGATGGACCTCATGTGCCAATGCATAATATCGAAGCTTCGTTATTGCGAAGATCAATGCCAGGCAATGCTTTTCGATGGAGGAGTAGTTGTTTTCTGCCCCCAGGAGAACTCGACTCAAATAATAGAGAGCTCTCTGCTTCACCTGGTCGTTCTCTTGTGCCCATAGTACGCTTAAAGAACCTCCAAGGACTGTTGTGTACAGGATGAGAGGCTTTCCCTTGACCGGAGCGGTCAGTACTGGCGGGTTCTGCAGGTATTGCTTGATTTCATCCAGTGCAATCTGGTATTTACGGTCCTAAATGAACGGGGTCCCCTTCTTCATTAGATGGTTGTAGGGGCAGCATTTGCCGGAGAGATTAGCTATGAACCGTCGGATATAGGCGAGCTTCCCTTGGAGAGACCGCAGTTGCTTGAGATTTCTTGGCGAGGGCATTTCCATAATCGCCTTAATCTTTGATGGATCTATTTCGACGCCTCGGTGTTGTACGATGAATCCTAGTAATTTGCCTGAGGAGACTCCAAACGCGCATTTCAGAGGGTTCATCTTCAAATTATATTTCCAAAGATGCTGGAACACTATTTTCAAATGCTCCCAGTGCTCCTCGTACGATTTGTTTTTCACAACGAGGTCGTCAATATAACATTCAACAATCTTGTGTATGATGTCATTAAAGATTTTTTTCATGGCCCTCTGGTAGGTAGCGCCTGCGTTCTTCAAGCCAAAGGGCATCACTTTATAACAGAATATACCAAGCGGAGTCCAGAAGGCAGTATGCTTTCGGTCTTCAAGATGCATCTTTATTTGATTGTACCCCGAAGATCCATCCATGAAGGAGGAGACCTCATGAATAGACGTGTTATCGATCATCATCTCGGTATCAAGCACTGGGAAGTCATCTTTCAGACAAGCTTTGTTGAGGTCTCGGAAGTCCATGCAGATGTGCACCGTCCCATTTTTCTTCATCACTGGGACAATGTTAGCAATCCAGTCAGGATATTGAACTTCTTGGATGAAGCCGGAGTCGATTAGTTTCTTGCCTTCGGCATTGATGCTCATTTCGAGTTCGAGCCGCATTCTTCTTGGCGCCTATTTGACTAGCTTGACGTTCAGTAATATCGCCAGTTTATGCACAGTTATTTTTGGATCTAGTCCCGGCATCTCGGAATATTTCCACGCGAAGCAGTCTTTATACTGCATAAGCATGTCCTTTAGTGTGGCCACCTGTGTTTCAGACAACAGCTCACTGATGAACGTTGGCCTTGGATCGTTTTCCGTCCCTAAGTCAATTTTCCTCAGATTATCGGCCGTGGTGTGTATTCCATCTTCCAGCTCTTTTGGCGCCGGTGGAAATCCTGAGATTACCTCGTCCTCATCCTCGTCTACGAAGCAGTGGGAGAGGTCATCCATATTCTCGTGCCCCCCCTTCTTTGAGAATGTTATCACGTGGCAGGTACGAGTTCGTTTCCAAGCTCGATATTGATCTGGACTTACTCTCGCAATATAGGTTGCTTTTAGCTCATGCTTTCATGATGGGGTTACCCTCCAACTTTCGGATAGAGCAAATCTGTCTTGCTGATACTGATCTTCGACCCAGTCTTTGAAGGTGAAGCAGTCTTCAAGAGGATGTCCTACTGCTCTGTGGTAGGAGCAATAAGCCGGATGATGAACCTCGTTTACTTATTCGGGATGCTTGGCCTCCGGGAGTGTCATCATTTGATGCTTCATGACAAGGTTGAATATTTTCCTCGTCTTTTCTTGAGAGAAAGAGTATTCCCGACCCATCTTCTTCATAAAAGATGGATTCCAGCTGACTTTTTCTCGATCGCGTGGCTTCTTGGATTCGCTTCGCTGTTTTTGACCGTCATTCCCAGTCTTCACCTTGTTGTTTCCTCTACGCCGGGCTTTTTCCTTGCCACGAGAGTGCACAGCGGGCTGAGGATGAAGGGAATCGTAGTCTTCTTTTGTCGTAGACTGCTGAATGAGACGTTGCGTCTTGGCTTTCTCGTAAATGGCCATTTCGCAGCTGTGTTCATCCCGCACTTTTTGACCCGCTTCCCTTATTAGCTTTTCAATCTGTTCTTCGAATGACGGACTTGGTATTCTTATGGCGAGATTTCGCTCTGGTTCAATATCAGCGCTATCTGGAAGAGTATTCCCTTTTCCACCGGAATAGTTTATAACATGGCAGCCATAGAATCGCTCCCGTTTCTTGGACTGAATGTATCCAAGCCCAGTCGTCTCCATTCTCCCGTTGAGCGTCTTTCGTTGAGTCCCGGGAACGTCTCAAATCTTGTTGTAGAACTGGGCTTATCGAACAGTTTGTTTGAAGGGTACACCTTGGCATCTTAATAGCCTTTTCAATCCATTTGCGTAATATCTCGGCAGACGGATCGATTGAAGTCTATAAAGTGTAAAATCGGAAGCATGTCAGACTTCTCTTTCCATTTTAGTCTCCGTATATTGGTAGAAGAGGATCGCCCTTTCGCCTCTTTGCGTGGGAGGGACGTAGAAAGTCTGCAGCTCTTGCACGCCGTATGTATCGAGCGTATCAAGTTCCTTGTAATGCTGATGCGGAACCATAGAAATTTGCAAACTCTGATCAGCTCCAGTGATGGTTTGTACTTACGGGCGAATGAAGAATATGGCGTTGGCCTCGTCTTCAGAGTCACTACCAAAGACCAAAATAGGAGTAGATGGTCCTGGCATGTTGCCTTGAGGTTGCCCTGAGTAGACTATTTCTTCATCTTCCTCGGTATCACTCCGAAAGATAGGGATGGTGGCGACGGATTTTTGTTTATTCTCCGATTTACGACATCTTTCCGTGTCTTCAAAGTCTGGTAAGAAGTACTTGGCATCTTCATATTTGCGGACTTCATTTACGAAGAATGGGTTTAGCTCCCCTATAACTGTGTACTCGAGGCCGTCTTTGAAAAACTTCATAAACTGGTGTTGTATAGAAGGGATGATATTGTACTCGTGTAACCAAGGCCGGCCGAGCAGAGCGTTATAGTAAGTCTTGGCGTCAATTACATGAAATTTGATGTCAGTGATGAGCATCCCAAAGCGTAATGTCAGTATCACAGACCCAAGCTTCCGTGATGACTGCGTGTCGAACCTGGAGATGGTAATTTTGTCCCGAGCGAGGTGCTGAACGTTCATGCAGATCTCCTTCAGCACCTTTACGTTGAGAAGGTTGACAGAGGATCCGTTGTCGATCAGGATCTTCCCTATCTTAATGTCGTGGCAATACCCAGTGACATATAGAGGACGGCTGTACTCGCACATTCCGAGGAGGAGATCTTCAACGCCGAATGTGATGTCAGCTGTATGAACCTCTGCCGGCTCGTCCTTCATCTTTCCTTCCGCAAAGAAAGCTTGGAACTGATCAGGCTCTTGCAGTGCCTTGATTAAAGAGTCTCGTGCCTCTTTGGACAGGAGGAGAGCATCCAGTATGCTCAGTTGCGAGGGTATCTTCCTCAGATGTGCCAGGACATTATTGTTTCCCCCAATCAGAGCAAAGCTCTGTTTGAATTTCAAATTCAAAAGGTGAAGCAACGCTTCAGATCTCTTGCGCTGCGCGCAGAGCGCCACGTGTCAAAAGAAGACACGACAGCGTAAGGGGCACTGCGCCCAAGGCAGCGCACCCCCAATCAGAGCAAGGTTCTGTTTTAAAATTCAAATTTTAAATAAAGGAAGCAACGCTTCAGATAACTTGCGCTCTGCGCTGCGCGACACGTGTCAGCGCAGTTGCGTTGCGCTCTGCGCTGCGCGACACGTGTCAAGCACAGGTGCGCTAGCGCAGTTGCGCTGCGCGACACGTGTCAAGCGCAGGTGCGCTTGCGCCAACTGCGCCAGCACTAAAATTTAAATAATAAATCATTTAATTAATCAGAATTAAAATTCTAGAAAGATCTTTCCAATCTTATTAAAATAAGAAGATTGTCTTCTGTAAAACAGAGGCCTTAGGATCAAAGATCCAACGGTGGGGAAATATCCCCAGATCAATCAGAGAAAGATCTCTGTAACTAACTCAATAAACCAATTGGCCCTATATAATGGCCCCTAGACTCCAAGTCTCACATATACAGAAATAGAAAAAAAAAAGAGAATTCTGAAAAAAAAAATTGAAAGGCAAGCCTTTGAAGAAAGAAGATCATCTTCTTCAAGATAAAGAATTAAAATTCTTGGAAGAACAGAGATGAAAACATCTCACAAAAAGAAGAATTTCTTCTAAAGAGATCAAAAATCTAAGAACAAGATCAAGATCTTCACTACAAAAAGAAAAAGATCAAAAAAGATCCAATCACAAAAATTAAAGAAGTAATTTACTTCATCCCTAGATCTTTTGATCTATATAAAGGCACAGCCTTTTGATGAACCATTGGTTCTTGAATCTTGAGGTAAAACCTCTTTTGAACAAGAAGAACCTGTTTCTTTGATCTTAATTGGATCAAGATGCGCTCTGCGCTTTTGTACAGTGCCTTGTACTTTTGAAATGCGCCTTTGCGCTCTTGGACTGGCGCAACTCACCAGAGCGAGCCACGTATCAACCATAGAATGATCTGTGCCTTGCGCTTCAAAAAATAGCACACTGTGCTCTTGGACTAGCGCAACTCACCAGAGCGCGCCACGTGTCAGCAGCGCACTAGCGCAGCGCACTGCGCTAATAGACTTGCGCTCAGCAGAGCGTGACACGTGTCACCTCCACATGCGCTGGCACCTTGCGCTCTTTAATTGGCGCAAAGCGCCTGACAAGCCACGTGGTGCACTGTCAGACCACTAAAATGCTGTGCATTATTTAAAAGGGCAGAGCCTAATTAAAGGCCTAACAGGCCAAATTTAAATGCTATGCATTGTTTAAAAAGGGCAGAGCCTAATTAAAAGTCTAACAGACCAATTCAAATGCTGTGCAGGCCAATTTTAAATGCTATGCAGTATTAAGAAGCCTAATGCTATGCATTGTTTAAAAGGGCAGATCCCAAGAAAAAACCTAATAGGCAGAACATGAATAAAATGTTGAACATTTTCAACTGGATTTAGCCCCATTCTGGCCACAAGTCCTCAATTTAAATTGAACTGAGCATAACTGCTCTCCCAATCAATTTACACCCGGTTCGAGGGTACATCTCTTTACTCCTCTGATATCTGTCGTTGTAATTCCTCAACGTCGTCAGAGAGGTAACGGGTCCCGACAACTACACACTGCTACGGACTGTGGGGTCCTTAAACTCATGGACTATGATGTCCTTAACCTCGACCGTGATGTCTTAAAACTAATACCGGACTATGATGTCCTTAACCTTGACCGTGATCTCTTAAAACTAACATCGGACTGTGGAGTCCTTAAATCCATAGACTATGATGTCTTTAACCTTGACCGTGATGTCTTAAAACTAACACTGGACTGTGAGGTCCTTAAACTCACGGACTATGATGTCCTTAACCTTGACCGCAATGTCTTAAAACTAACATTGGACCACAATGTTCTTAAATTACTTATCGACCGCAACGTCACTAAACTAAACAATAGAGCCCCCAATTGCTCTCTTGTCGGATCTAAACGATCCCGTTAAGTCGATCTTAGTCTAAAAATTATACCAACGTGTCCTTAACGAACATTTAAGTCGATCTTAGCCTCAAATAAGGCTAACGTATCCTTAAACACATCCCCCAAACCCAAATCTAAGAAAGATACGGATTTGGACTAATCCACGTATCTTTCCCGAATCTCAGGCAAGACGTCCCTGTCGCGCCGTCTTTCGGAGGGGAACAGATTCTGGCACGCCCGGTGGGACCTTTTCCTCTTTCCACTCCACACTTCGTGTGTCGTATTCGCGAACGAATCGCTGTTTGTTAATGGTTGCCCTTGGGTTTCAAGTTACTAAGATTTGGTCTCTTGCTTGGCGCAGAAAGCAAAACAGCAATGGCATTCACCTGTTCGAACTGCTCCAACTGCAACTGCAACTGACGCTCCGCCTCACCTGGAGGTGTAGCCTATGGACCTCAGGCGGCATCACTGTTCACGATGCCGGTAGAACAAATCACCCAGGCTACTACTGGACTATTTTTCGGGACCATGCTCCCACCAATGAGCTTCATTGCCCCAGTGCCCGTACCAGAAGCTCCTAAGAAGTCGGTCTTCGATCGACTTACAGCTGCTGCGGCCCCTCTCAACGGGTCGCCCAACACCAATTCCTCGGTCTTCTCCAGACTAGGCCAAAACTCCTGCGGGCCCATAATGAAGCTTGCGGTCCCAAAGAAGGTTATTCAAAAAAGAGTAGCCAAACCTGCTCCTGAAGTCGTCAAGGCGGATTCTCCTACCAAGGGGTCGGTCTTCACAAGACTGACCGTCCCAACTACTACTCCCGCTCCGGCTACTCAAAAGGCATCAGTCTTTAATAGGCTAACACCGGCAGCAGCCCCTCACCAGAACAGGGGGCAAGACAAGGCCGTCCCCATCACCGAGCCAATTCCCACAACTCGACATGCTCGACGTCGCCACTGGCGCCGAGTGAGGAAGTCCGGAGGTAGTTCCCCTTCTGGGTTAACTCCACCAGCCCCGACGACGGAAGTTAATGCTGATGTTCCGACTGGGCGCAGCTTTGAACTGCTAAATAAAGTGCGTAGGAATTCTCCTACAGCTGTACTGAAGAGGTCTCCCCCTCCGCTGGAAAAGGCTGTGGAAGCAAAGCCAGAACATCCCCAATCCCCTCAACGGTTGTCCTCCAAAATCTATAAAGTCTGGCGGAAGGCCCGAGATTCGGTGATCGATCCAAATTTCTCCCGCCAGCACAAGAAACTGAAGGTCCAACAGGAGGTCAGCCATCCTGCTAAGCCACGAAAAGCTGTCTGGGTGCCTACCTCGACGGCTCCCTCAACTTCGACCGCTCCTGAGAAAAGAAGGCCGGAGAAGGTCCCTGTGCCGGCGTCAAAAGCCAAAAACACTGAACCCAAATGCCCTAAGTCTGGGGGCATGGTCGTCCATACCGTTTACATGGCATCTGGGAAGGAGGATAGCCGCGCTTCAACGAGCCACCGACCACTCACCCGATCAATTACAAGAGCCCAGGAACAACAGCAGCAGAAGCTCCAGGAGATGCTGACTGCGATGGCCGCGCCACCGGACCAAAAGAAAGCCCGGAGGCGTCATCGGAGCAGCGTCGCGAACACGAAACTGATACTGAATTCCTTCGTAGAATGCTTGAAAAGAAGGACAAGGAGGCTGCAAAACAAACGGCCAATATAAAGCAGATGGCTCTTCTGTTCCAAGACATGGTGGGCAAGATGATCCAGCCGGATCCCCCAGCTGAAGATCCTCCGATTATCCTCGAAGACGACAGAGGAGAAACGTCAAATCCACCGCCGGCTCTGTCAACAGCCAAGGAGGAAACAATCTCTAAGTCCGCCCTGGATGACTATATTGCTCAGCAAATAAAATTTCATCAGGCAACTGAGGCAGCAGGCCAAGTTGTCAAAACGGGGCGACCATATCCAGGCTGGTATGATCAGATCAAATACCCGCCGGGCTACACGATCCCAAAATTCCATGTCTACAAGGGGACAGGCAATCCCCATCAACATGTCACTCAGTTCAGGGCTCTTTGTGGAACACCGGAGGCGATGATAAGCTCTTGCTCCGCCAATTCGTCGGCAGCTTATCGGAGATGGCGTTTGAGTGGTACTCCGAGCTTCCGAACGACTCCGTCAAAACTTTCGCAGAGATGGAGTTGCTATTCACTCAGCGATTCGCGAGCGCCTGTGAACGCACCCCGATAACAGCTTTGATCAATGCAAGAGTGAAGCCGGGCGAAACTTGGGTTCAATATGCAATCCGATGGCGGAACTTGTGGTCGAAGTGCGAACAGCGCATCAAAGAAACACCAGCAGTGGGCATGTTCGTGGGTACTCTAAATCCTCATGCAACTATTTCACAGTTCATGATGTTCTTTAAGCCGACCACGTTCCAAGATTTAATCGATAAGCTAGCCCAGATGGATCAAATGGGTCACAGACGGTCTCCCCTGATTGAAATGATTTTTTTAGCTTATGCGCTTTTAAAAGATGAATCAAAAATATTTAATAACTGCAATCAAGAACGGCGTCGCTTGGTAGCTAGCCGGTGAGTACGGGTCGGTCCACAGGGATTTTGTGAATTTCCTAATCGCTCTAACGAGTTAATTCCGATGGGAGCCGGATTGATTATTAAATCTAAAAACTAAATTTATCTATACTAAGATAATCTAGATCTAAATCTTTGTAGGGTTAGGTTTAAGAATGGTTTGAAAATGTAAATAAATCTCAACGCTTTCTATACCCAAATTAGGATCTAAGAGGAGTTATGGTAATTATTAATAAATGGAATTAGATCCATTCGGGAAGGTGTTCCTTCCTCTAGGTTCTTGTCCTTCCTTTATCAGTCCTTACCCTAACCTCCATGGAAAACACGCGCAACCGGGCCTTTATACTACGATATCACCACTACCTCGAGGGATAGGGTGCCGTAGGGCGCGGTGTGTGCGTGTATGCATGGAGTCCTATTGATTGTATGTGATGGGTAAGAAAGGGATGAGAGATCTCATCTCTCAAAAGACTTCCCTAAAGCTAACTCTAACAATTATCTAGGGTAAGGAATTAAATCTAAACTAGGGCAGAGAATGAAAAATTACCTACTTTATAGATGGCTCTCTCCAAACATCAACACAGGGTTGTCAGATCTGAATTCATGAAATGAAAAGAGGCACCGATGCTCTCCAAAAGATTTCTAAATTTTATTCATAGAAAGAGGCATAGGGAGGCATCAACTAGAAAAGGTTTTTAGGGTTCTATTTATATATTCATAGAAACCCTAGGTTACAATTGATTCGCACATCTGCTATTACAAAAATACCCACTAAGAAAAGACCTAGTCAAAGATCTGCGCACCACCAGAGTTTTGGTAAATTTTTATCCCCTATGGGCTCTGGATGGCCGCGGAACCGCGGCCTCAGCATGGGTTGGGCCGCGGTTCCGCGGCCCAATGATTGACTTGATGGATGAAAATTCTGGGCTTGGTTCTGGGTTGTTTGGGCTTCTTTATTCTTTGGTTGTTTCTTTAAAATAGCTTATGGTTCTCTTTCAGATTTTCCAGTGAATATTTGCAATGGACTTTTAACCGTTCGCTTTATAATCTTGGACCTTGCGTTGCCTTGTACTTTATGAACTGATCTTTATGTAGGCTTGATCGAGATCTTTCTGTTTGTTGGTCAAAGTCTCACTTTTGCATCGTCTTTTATCTTTTTCACTGTTTTAGCTCCAAGATCCTGTAACCTGTACTATATAGCAGACATGCGTCAAAAGCACCTGTTTATTTGTAAAAAGAATAAGAATGGAGAATATAATAATGCAATATTATGGTATGAAAAAATACCCCCAAACTTATCTTTTGCTCGTCCTCGAGCAAACTTAGTTTTATTCTCGACAAAAAATCTAACCGCACTTTCGCAGGGAAACGCGATTGCACTGAGCTCGTGCAACAAGCCGTTAAACCTCTAGGTGTCCCTAGTAGGAGGAGTGTTTTCTCCTGAGGGTTTTCAGCGGATACTACCCACAAAATCCTATCAATAGGCCCATTGACTTTAATTCTCCAATTAGGGTTTTTAATAAGGAATTCTATTATCGTCGACTCGTAAATCATCCACCCATATTCTTCACACTTCCTCATCATTTAACTTAAGATTATATATGTTCTGCAGATCTACTTAGCTTTCGGCATCTCTTAAGTTTTACTTCTAGGGTTCCATCTCCACTTAGGAATTTTTATCATCTTTACTAAAGATACAAGTTCTATTCTTCACTCCTTTCTCTCATCTAAACTCCAATCACATACCCCTACGTGTGTGTATAGATCACTCCTACAGTTGTAAATTCAAATCAAGCAATCATACTCTTGTCCGTTGTCCAAAGTACTTATTAATTGGTGAATTTTTAATTAAATTTTGCTTACACATCCTTCATGCGACCGTTAATACTTCTTAAGGTACCAACAACCGATTACAAAATGTGTTTGCACTTTAAAGCGTAATTCTAGTCTTGCAACACCTAAGGCTTTTAGCAGTGACTCCCAAACCAGTTGGTTTAAGGCACTAGGTGATGAAGCACCCGCGCTAAATATTTTTCTATTTTTGCAGCCTTAAGTAATCACAAAGACCAGTGCTCATTTTTTTCTTTATTCATACTTATATATTTTTTTAATTTTCTTCGTACTAAGGACTTTAGACAAGAGCATTTCAAGGTCTCCTCTACTATTCCAAGTTTCAAGGTGCGTGATTGTGCAAATTTGTAGGGTATACATTTTCAGAATCTAAACTTAAGCTAGGAATTATATTTCAAACTTATACTCTAATAAAAATATCAATACTTTTCCTTTGTTTTAACTTAGCCTAAGAAGTGAACTCAAAATTTGCCTATTTCTAAATAAACTACAAAGACATATACTTTCTACCGTTAAACTTTAAGGAAGGTTATTTTTAGGGTTTTTAATTTACTAAGTCTAAGATCTTGTTGTTCCTAGCCAGTTAACCTATTTGTCAAACTCAAGTCAAATACGGCCAAAATTGAATACATTAATTTTTATAATTTTTGAAATTTTCAATTTTTTGGGGTTTTAAAATAAGTATGCAAATGCAAAATGTATATATGAATGCGAAGGAAGAAAACGTACCGAGCACACCCCCAAATTTAAACTCGACAGTGTCCTCACTGTCATGCTACACCACGAAAGTAAAAATGTCGGCACTCCCCTATTTATTTATTTATAATTTTTTTTATTTTATTAGAAAACAAAACAAAAAATATATATACATATATACAACAAGGTCCTCCCCAAACTAAACAAGGCCTTACACAAGCCAAAGGTTACCACCAACCATTCAAAAATCTTATCGTGGTAATGGTAGAGTTGGTGAAAGGAGGGAGTGGAAAGAAGAGAAATGAGAAGTACACGAGTCCGTATGGGAGGAAGAGTGGAATATGGTCTCAGTGTTGGAGAAGAATGGCGGAAAAGAGTAAGAAGTGTAGTACGAACTTGAGGGTGTAAATCGAGTGAATAAATTAGCGCAATATGTGATGACCGATGTGTTAGAAGCGATTGTGCTAATCTATCAACCCATCGTGAAATGGGGTCAAATCCCTCAAGATTCGCAAGAAAGCATGGATACGCCGAACTTGGTATAGGAGATGATAGCGTAACGGTCTCTTGCACGGTCGGAACGATAGGAAGGACGAAGGGGGGTGAATTAGGGATAGTCTCATTCTCACCGTAATAAACTGTCTCGAACTTGAAAGATTCCATCAACGGTTCGAAACGACTGTAAGCAACCGAGTCTGATGGGTCAACTAATTCATCTGAAAATTCAAAGGACTCAAACTCAGGCGGTGAGTCATCAACATCGTCCGAAAAAGTGAAACACTCGTAAGTGTTATCGGCTGTGAGAACTGTGTCAGATTCAAAGGGAAATTTTTCAAGCTCACAGTCTTCAAGCGTGATCTTGTGCGTGGTCGGAAAGATGGAAAGGAGGGAGGGTGATATAACAGTTAAAAGTTCAGGAGGATGAATTGGAAAATCCGACACATCAAACAACAATGGTTCAACCTCAATATTATCCTCAATACTCTCCTCAATGCTATCCTCATAATTCTCCTCAATACTTAACTCATCCATGCCATTATCATCAAAATCAAGACGCATATGAAGTTCGGGAGAAACATCTAATGACTCGGGATGATGAATTGGACATAAAATTTTAATCAAATCTACGGGTTCATCATCCAAAATATTCCCGGCGTCTATATCCTCAATCAAGTGAAAATCAATTTTTTCTGACACCTCATCAAAAGCATGGATATTTATCAATTCAGGTTCTAGATTGGAGGTGTAAAGATCGAAAGGATTAAGTGTGGTTTCACTCGAAAGGGGTTCTTCACAATCTGGCAAATCAAGCACTACAAAATTACACAACTCGTTTTTATTTTCAATGGGTGAACTATTTGGGACAATCGATGGAAAACCGGAGTTGTGGGCTTCAAGTGGGTATGGGTAGGTCTGATTTGGAATTGTGTAGAACTCACTTGCTCCTCTCAAATTCTCACTCTGTCCAACCGTCCCCTCATACATTGGAAAATTTGAAGCTAGTTGGAAACTAGCTACCGGTTCACTAGGTTGTAAAAGGGCGGCTATGGACGCATCCACATTCCTTGTCATTCGGTTTGTTGTTGCAATGTACGCCTCCAACGACTGTTCTAGACTAGACATGGGTTGTGAAGGGGTTTCGGTAAAAGATTCAAAACTGTTTGGATACGTGAAACTCCCAAATGGCTGTGTAGAAGCAATGTCTAGGGAAGGTGTGAAAGTCGGGTAAGACTGGTAGGAATTGGATGGTTGGACAAGAGTAAGATCAACATTTGTATAAAAAGGTGAATGGACTTGTTGATCCGTAGAACTGGATGTGTGGAGAGGAGTGAAAGATCGGCTACGAGATTGTGCAATGTGCTCAGCAAAAGACATCGGCTTAGGAGTTACAACAGGACTCGAAAAAGTGGTATCAACGTATGAAGGTGGTGAAGGTTGACATGGTTGACACAAAGTGGGTTGCGACGTCGAACTGTTTCTCCTAGACGCTTCTATTTGATCTTTCAAAGAAATTTTAGGCACGGAGGGATCTTCCTTAAATCGACCGAAACAATTGACGTACGAAGCAAAGTTAGGTTCAGGATACCAAAGTTCGACAAGAGATTTGTGATGTGGGGTACCCATGATGAGAAAAGAAAGTAGGTAGGTGGTGCAAGGATTTCTTAGCGACAAAAGTTGCAAGTCTTTTTATAAAAAGATTTTTTCCTTTTTCCTTTTTTTTTATTTGAAACTTTTTGCAAAAAAAATTTCGATAAAGGGCTAAGACACACTTTCGATCAACCAAAAATGTACAATCGGGCCTAGATCTAGGGTCACCTAAGTCAGCTAGACAGCTCCTAACTGTTCCAAAGGGCTAGAAATAGGACCTCAAACCGCCTCTTCACCGGCCAAGTAAGTGCCAGGTAAGTGGGAGGCTCCCCGCTACAAGTAGCGGTCCTAATTAAGTAACCACTTGCCTTGGACACACTTGCCTAGACACCGCAAAGTCAGGTTAGGATTAACGGCTGATGCTTATAACTAGTCCTCTGTCCTATTGAGCTCGAAGTCCTTAGAGCTGAGTCTAGTATTTTTTAATTAAGATATGGTCAATGCAAATGCCTTATGTAATTTCTGGGGTCCTGGAAAGGGTGGTGAAATTCCCACCCAATTTGAATTGGTCAAAAGCCCCTTAAAGTCAGTTTTAAAGATATGCAAAACAGAAAAATCACTTACAATCAAATCTTTTTATTTTATGCGCGGCGCAAAGAATCCTGCACAAGATTGTTATTTGGAAGGGGAAAGATTTTTTTAAGCGCAAAGAATCCTGCAGGAGATTTTTCAGAAGATATATCGGAGATTTGCAGAGGAGGAGAGAGAAAACTCACAGAGATTTGCAGTGGCGAAACTGTTTTTTTTTCTTCTGGTGATGTCACTAGGGCGCGGCGGTTCCGCGGCCGGAATGGGGGTCGCGCGGCGATTCCGCCGCGTGTTGGTCGCTTCGGCAGTTTTTTTTTTTTGGGGACCAGATCACCGCAATTCTTCTTGTTGACTCGGTCCTCCAAATTTCTTCTGTTGTCTATTGTGATATTCCTCTGTTTGTTCAGATTTGATATTTGCGGTTTTGATCTCTGAAGATTTCCAGATCCGAACTTGATTGTAAATCCTGCAAAATTCAAACAAAGATACCCTTCACAAAATAACAAAATGATAAATTTTTATATTTTTCAGATTTTTATGATTTTTTAATTTTAGATTAACCCGAAATTGCAAAAAGGAAATAACACGCCATCCCCGGCAACGGCGCCATTTGATTGAAATGATTTTTTTAGCTTATGCGCTTTTAAAAGATGAATCAAAAATATTCAGTAACCGCAATCAAGAACGACGTCGCTTGGTAGCTAGCCGGTGAGTACGGGTCGGTCCACAGGGATTTTGTGAATTTCCTAATCGCTCTAACGAGTTAATTCCGATGGGAGCCGGATTGATTATTAAATCTAAAAACTAAATTTATCTATACTAAGATTATCTAGATCTAAATCTTTGTAGGGTTAGGTTTAAGAATGGTTTGGAAATGTAAATAAATCTCAACGCTTTCTATACCCAAATTAGGATCTAAGAGGAGTTATGGTAATTATTAATAAAGGAGATTAGATCCATTCGGGAAGGTGTTCCTTCCTCTAGGTTCTTGTCCTTCCTTTATCAATCCTTACCCTAACCTCCATGGAAAACACGCGCAACCGGGCATTTATACTACGGTATCACCGCTACCTCGAGGGATAGGGTACCGTAGGGCGCGGTGTGTGCGTGTATGCATGGAGTCCTATTGATTGTATGTGATGGGTAAGAAAGGGATGAGAGATCTCATCTCTCAAAAGCCTTCCCCAAAGCTAACTCTAACAATTATCTAGGGCAAGGAATTAAATCTAAATTAGGGCAGAGAATGAAAAATTACCTACTTTATAGATGGCTCTCTCCATACATCAACACAGGGTTGTCAGATCTGAATTCATGAAATGAAAAGAGGCACCGATGCTTTCCAAAAGATTTCTAAATTTTATTCATAGAAAGAGGCATAGGGAGGCATCAACTAGAAAAGGTTTTTAGGGTTCTATTTATAGATTCATAGAAACCCTAGGTTACAATTGATTCGCACATCTGCTATTACAAAAATACCCACTAAGAAAAGACCTAGTCAAATATCTGTGCACCACTAGAGTTTTGGTAAATTTTTATCCCCTATGGGCTCTGGATGGCCGCGGAACCGCGGCCTCAGCATGGGTTGGGCCGCGGTTCCGCGGCCCAATGATCAACTTGATGGATGAAAATTCTGGGCTTGGTTCTGGGCTGTTTGGGCTTCTTTATTCTTTGGTTGTTTCTTTAAAATAGCTTCTGGTTCTCTTTCAGATTTTCCAGTGAATATTTGCAGTGGACTTTTAACCGTTCGCTTTGTACTCTTGGACCTTGCGTTGCCTTGTACTTTATGAACTGATCTTTATATAGGCTTGATCAAGCTCTTTCTGTTTGTTGGTCAAACTCTCACTTTTGCATCGTCTTTTATCTTTTTCACTGTTTTAGCTCCAAGAACCTGTAACCTGTACTATGTAGCAGACATGCGTCAAAAGCACCTGTTTATTTGTAAAAAGAATAAGAAAAGGGAATATAATAATGCAATATTATGGTATGAACATCCCCCGAAGCCAGAACCACAGAACGACAAGGGTAAAGGGAAGGCGACCTTCGTTGCGAACACCCAACAGCAGCCCGGTGCTCGAAAGCTAGCGGATCAACTGGAGGAGAGACGACGCTATTACAATAAGAAAATGAAGCGTCCTTACTCATTCCCACGGGACAAAATGAAGAGGTTGTTCGAGCTGGCAATGCGCAACAGGCTTATCAACTTGCCAAATCCCAGGCGACCGCCGCAACCTAGCGAAGTGAATAATCCCAATTATTACCCTTACCACCAAACGGTAAGTCACCCGATCGAGGATTGCTTCGTCTTTAAGGGATGGATCGAAGATCAGTACCTACAAGGCAAGTTTGCGCTGTCCGAGAAGTGGAAGGTAAACCCACCGCAACCGCACACTCCTAAGAAGACGGACGCACCGGTGGCAACGTGTTCCTTTGTTGAAGAAGCTCCATGAGAGGTCGTGCTTTCAGCCAAAACCAAAAGGATGTTGAATGATCTTCATACATGCCCGGAGGTCAGGTGGAAGAACCCATTAGAACCCCAGATCATCGAAGGGATGCTGAAGCCGCGCCCAGCTCCAAATATTGGTGGTGATAGCCAAAGCGTTCATGCTCAGCCGTCGAAATCTTCGAAAAAGAAGAAGAAATCCAAGAAGCCCATGAAGCCTGGCGACAAGCGCACGTACTTATGGAAGCAGATTGACGCGCTGGAAGAGTATTACTAGAAGGCGCAGACTCCCATCACGCTCCAAGAGTTCCTCAGCCATGTCTTTCAGGAAGAAGATGATGGAGAAAGCTCGTCGGATGAATCTGAGGGATACGTAGCAAGTTGTCGTGTGATCTCTCACTCGTTTACAGACGATGAAAAAACTCCTTGCACTAAGAAGCTGGGGGCAGAGCCTGAATCAGAACTTCTGGGGCCGTCAGATGAAATGATCGACACATTTCTCAATGAAGCTCTCCTGAAAAGTAAAGCTGATCGGGAGCGCGAGACGGCCATATTTGAAAGAGCCAAACGCCGGCGACTACATGAAAAAGTCGAGACACTCCCGCCGAATCAAAAGACATCCGTTGCGGATAAAAACAAGTTCAGGACGAGGAAAAGGTTTGCTAAAGCCATATCAATGGGAATGAAGCTACCACCCTCCGAAGAAAACACCCTTGATGAAACAAAGATGCATCCTAGCTGCCGCTCATATCATCGGAAGATTTCGCACCCCACCGAGGAGTGCAATGCTTTTAAAAGGTGGTGGCAGGGATATGCTGCTCACCGGCAACATTTTAAGCGAATAAAACGCAAAACTCGGCGAGAGCAAAGAAGTGCGACTGAGGAGCATAAAAGAAATACCGGTGATTGTCGCATGGTCAACACCGGGGGATCGCAAATTCTCACTTTTAGAAGCGACTCTGACGAAGAAATGGCTCTTGGCCCTCTCTTTAAAGAACCCACGTTGGGGAAAGAGGAAGAACCGAAGGCTTGTGAAAACATTCAGCTGCGCAATCGCACGCTTCCAGAAAAGAATCTTGGATCCACGAGTAAAAAAGATAAGGGAAAAGAAAAGGTCTCCGAGGATATCGCCCTGGACGATCAGGTAATGAAAGAGCTGACCACCAATGACCCGCCAAAGAAGAGTAAGGTGGACTACAACGTTCTGGCGTACTTGAGCAAGTTACCCTCGCAGCTCAGCATTCTCGACGCCCTTTTACTATCCAAAAAAGCGAGAGATTCACTGATCAAGGCGCTACAAGAGCCAGAGAAATTCCAAGCTTTTCTCGCAAGAAAAGATGAAGGACGCACAGCCGATATCACCTTCGGCGACGAAGACCTCCTCCTTAGGACGTGCGAGCACAACCGTCCCCTTTATGTCTCAGGATACTGTCACGATATAAAGATAGGCAAAATCCTGGTCGACAATGGGTCTTCCGTTAATCTCCTCAACGTGCGAGTGTTGAAGAAAATCTGCATGAGCGTCCAGCATCTCGCTCGCGATAAGATTACCATCTCCGGTTTCGAATCCCAATCATCGCGGACTCTCGGGTCTGTGATATTGACATTACGATTCGGGCTACTTATCACGGATGTTAAATTTCATGTCATTGAAGCCAAGACATGCTATAACGCTTTGCTCGGCCGGCCTTGGTTACACGAGTACAACATCATCCCTTCTACACAACATCAGTGTATGAAATACTTTAAGGATGGTCTCGAGTACACTGTGACGGGAGAGCTGAATCCATTCTCCATAAACGAAGTCCGCAAATATGAAGATGCAAAATATTTCCTGCCGGATTTCGAAGACACGGAAAGATTTCACAAGCCGGAGAACAAAGCTATCACCACCATTCCAGTCTTCGGGAATGATACTGAAGAAGAGGAAGCGATGGTTTATTCAGGCCCACCCCAGTATAACAAGCCAGGACCGTCCGCTCCTATGTTTGGCAGCGACTCAGAAGACGAGGTTAATGCTATATTCTCTGCTCGGCCTTCAATCCAAACATTCGCTGATGAAGAGCAGAATCTGCAAGTTGCCATGGTTCCGCCCAAACATCATAAGGAACTGGACGTGCTTCATACCTACAGTGTGGAAGAGCTGCAGACGTTCTATGTCCCTCCCAGGCGGGAAGGAGAAAAGGCGATCTTATTCTTCCGCTCCGGGAAACTAAAGTGGAGAAAGAAATCTGGCACAGCGCAGATCCTACACTTGACAGGCTTCAGCCCATCCGTCTGTCTAGATATTATACCCAAGGCTTGAAAAGGCTGTTGAAGCACCAAGGGATACCCTTCAAACAGACCGCTCGAAAAGCTAAGTTCTATGACAGGATCTGGAACGTTCCCAAAACTCAGCGCAAGTTGCCCAATGGGAGAATGGAAGCGATCGGGCTTGGATATGTTCGGACTAAGAAACGGGAGCTACTCCGCAACTGCTACGTCATACATGACTTTGATGAAGAAGGAGATGCTCAATAGGAGAGTGCTAATCATGAACTAGAAAAAGTCCCCGACGTAAAAATGCCCAGTCCGTCGTTCGAAGAACAAATGGACAAACTTATAAGGGAAGATGGTCAAAAAGTCCGAGACGACCACAATCGCGAAATGGCCATCTACGAGAAAGCCAGGACGCAACGCCTTCTCCAACAGGCGGCGAAAAATGAAGATGCCCCTCCCTGTCAACCTGTTGTAAAAAAGGTCCGACGCAGAGGCAGAAACAAGTCAAAAAGCGGAAAAGGCATTCAGCAACGACAAAGCGGGTCCAAGAAGTCATACGAACGGGAATCGAGTGGCCCGGATTTGTCCCTTATGAAGAAGATGAGTCGAGCATACTCTTTTCCTCAAGACAAGACAAAGAAGATACTTGACCTCGCTATAAGACATCAAATGCTTATACTCCCGGAGTCTAAACACCCTGAGCAAGCCAACGAGGTCTCTCACCCAGATTATTGCTCTTATCACCGAGCAATAGGACATCCTCTCGAAGACTGCTTCACCTTCAAGAACTGGGTTGAAGACCAATATCAGCTCGGCAAGTTCGCTCTATCCAGCAGTTGGAGGATAACCCCGCCGCATAAGCATGAACCCAAAGCCGCGCATACAGCGAGAATAGAACCAGATCAACATCGGTCTTCGAAGCGAACTCATACTTGTCATATGATAACATCATCAAAAGAAGAACCTGAGAATATGCATGACCTTACCTGGTGCTTCGAAAACAATGATAACGAGGTGATCTCAGAGTTTCCACCGGCGCCAAAAGAGCTGGAAGATGGAATACACACTACTGCAGATAACCTCAAGAAGATTGATTTGGGGACGGCGAGTAACCCACGACCTACATTCGTCAGTGAACTGCTATCTGAAGAAAAGGTGGCTGTGCTAAAAGACGTGCTTATGCAGCATAGAGATTGCTTCGCATGGAACTATTCCGAAATGCCAGGATTAGATCAAGAGATTGATGTCCACAAGTTGACGATATCCCCGGACGTCAATCCAATCAAACAAGCACCGAGAAGAATGCGGCTCGAGCTTGAGATGAGCATCAACGCTAAGGTCAAGAAGCTGATCGACTCTGGCTTCATCCAAGAAGTTCAGTACCATGATTGGATCGCCAACATCATCCCAGTAATGAAGAAAAATGGGACAGTGCGCATATGTGTGGATTTCCGGGATCTTAATAAAACTTGTCCGAAGGATGATTTCCCAGTACCGGTCACTGAGCTGATGATAGATAACACGTCCACTCACGAAGTTTTCTCCTTCATGGACGGGTCATCAGGATACAATCAGATAAAAATGCATCCCGAAGACCAGAAGCACACCGCTTTTCGGACCCCTTTGGGCATATTCTGCTACAAGGTGATGCCCTTCGGTCTAAAGAACGCCGGTGCCACGGGCCATGACGAAGATCTTCGATGACCTCATACATGAAATCGTCAAATGCTATATCGACGACCTCGTGGTGAAAAGCAAATCATACGAGGAACATCTCGAGCATCTGAAGATCGTGTTTCAACGTCTTCGGCAATACAACTTGAAGATGAACCCTCTCAAATATGCGTTCGGGGTGTCTTCAGGCAAATTCCTTGGATTCATCGTCCGACACCGAGGTATCGAGATAGATCCGTCGAAGATCAAGGCGATCATGGAAATGCCCACGCCAAGGACTCTCAAACAATTGCGATCTCTCCAAGGGAAGCTCGCGTATATCCGGCGATTTATAGCCAATCTCTCTGGCAAGTGCCACCCTTACAGTCACCTGATGAAGAAGGGAACCCCGTTCGTCTGGGATCACAAATGCCAAGGCGCGCTAGACGAAATCAAGCAGTACCTGCAAAATCCGCTCCGGTCAAAGGAAAGCCCCTTATTCTTTACACAACAGCCCTCAAAGGTTCTTTAGGCACCTTATGGACACAAGAGAACGATCAAGGGAAAGAAAGAGCTCTCTATTATTTGAGTCGAGTTCTGCTGGGGGCAGAAAGCAATTATTCTCTCATCGAAAAACACTGCCTGGCATTGATCTTCGCAATAACGAAGCTCAGGCACTATGCGTTGGCGCATGAAATCCGTCTCATATCGAAGGTGGATCCCCTCAAATACTTGATGTCAAAGGCCATATTGACAGGATGGCTCGCTAAATGGGCCTTGCTCCAGATGGAGTTCTCAATAACCTATCAGCCTCTTAAGACAGTGAAAAGCCAGGCCATCGCCGACTTCCTCGCTGAGCATCCAATACCTGTCGATTCTCCTTTAAACTGCGAACTGCCAGACGAACATGCGTTTGATGCGATCGACTGTGGTGATACCCGATAGGAACTTTATTTTGATGGAGCATCTTCGGTGAAGAAGCACAAACAGAACGCGCCTATAATCAAATCAGGGGTAGGCCTTATCTTCGTGACCCCACAAGGAGGGATAATGCGCTTCGCCTTCTCCTTGAGAGAGCCGAGGACGAACAATGAAGCCGAATACGAAGCTTTGATAGCAGGTCTCGAGATCGCCATCGATATGGGAATTGAAAATCTCCTCATATACGGAGACTCCCAACTGATCGTTAGTCAAGTAAATGGCGATTACCAAACATGCAAACCAGAGTTGGTGAAGTACGGCGAAAAGGTGCAGCAACTGTTAACCCAAATTCCTTCCTACACCTTGGAAAGCATACTGCGTGCAGAAAATAGCAAAGCAGACGCATTAGCCAAGCTTGCTAAAGAATTGGCCGATGATAACCTCGATGACGTAAAAATCATGGTACAAAGCCGTCGGGTTCTTGCACCGGCAGAGATATCTACGGAATCATCCGAGGAAAAGGAAGCGACCGAGCAGACGGCCCTGCAAATAAAAGACCAAGAAAAGATTGAGGTTTGGAGAGAAGTCTTTATAGACTACTTCAAATCCCATCGAACGCCTGAAGATGCATCCTCAAAGCATCAGCTCATGAAGCGAGCCCTATCTTTCGCCTTCGTCAATGATACTCTGTACAAGAGGTCATTTGATTCTCTGTGGTAAGATGTCTGGGACCTGAAGAGGCGAAAAGAGTCATCCAAGATGTTCACGACGGACTCTGCGGTTCTCACTAAGCCGGGCCTAAGATAAAGTTGAAGATTAAACGGATGGGCTACTACTGGCCCACGATGATTCAGGACTGTCTCGAATATGCAAAGCAATGCCACTCGTGCCAGATCCATGGAGACTTTATCCATCAGCATCCAAATCCGTTACACCCGACAGTGGCTAGCTGGCCGTTCGAAATGTGGGGAACTGACATTATCGGCCCCATCGAACCGGCATCGTCCAGAGGACATCGTTTCATTTTGGCGACGACTGATTACTTCTCCAAATGGGCAGAAACAGTACCGCTGAGGGAGGTAAAGACGGAGAATATCCTGTAAGTCTACGGTAGCGCCTCGGCCGTCTACAGACGCCAAATGCGGAACAAAAACTTTTTAACTGGCGCTATCGTATACCTTAACCCGGATCTGTCATTATTGCTAAACCAACAAACTGTAAAGAGTGTAGAAAGGTTATACTGAACGATCCGAGTCCTTCGTTCTTTAACCATCATCCCACGCTCCGTTGCGGCTGCTCCGATCTCGTCGATCTCCGATCTGCTCGTCCAAGTGGCACCACGTCAACGATTCTTTAAACGGGCTCCCGCCTCTGATTCGAGGCAACTCGGTCGTCAAGTTTGCTAAAAGAGACGACCAAGATTGATGTAGAGAATGAGTAGAAGACTTTGTCTCGTTCCGTCCAAAGCCATGGACGAACGGTTAATGAAGTTGCCAATTAAGTCGGGTGATGGAATGAAATGAGCAATGAAATTTCCATACACCCCAAAATCTATCATAATCTTTTTACCAAATCAAACATCAAGTGAGAGAGTGAGAGAGGGGGAAGGGGCCGGCCATTATATAAGGAGGTGGAGGTGAGTGTAGGAGGAGGGAGGTGACCATAAGAATAAATATCATGTGTGAACACAAAGTGTGAACACATAGTGTGAACACAAAGTGTGAACACAAAGAAAGCAACCAATGAAACATCAACACCATTCTAACCTAGTCACCTCTTCTAGAAACTTCTAGAACCTTCCACACTCATCTCAAGAAAAGATAAATCCGTCTTTAACCGAATGCTAAAAGACGGCTGATAGAAAACTGGAAACTGGCAACTTCCAAAAGTGATCCCGAAATGAATTTCAGGATAACCCCGTAACTGTATAAATATACCCGCATTTGTATTACGACCGAATACAAATGCAACTGAGACAAAGATATTATATCTACTCAATATAATACTCGGATCCGGCTTAAACCAAAGCCGACCAGTATCATCTGCCCGAAATCTGACACGTGCGTAAACGTACGTGCATTTTCCGAACCCTGCCATAAAACCATACGGCCTCTACAACGTTTCGCCCGAACTTGGGAAACTGTCTGTGGGGGACTCTAATGACTCGTCAGTACCCTGGCAGTGGGTTTAACCACAAACCGTCAGCGGCACTAGCTATGCGTAACGGCTGCCCATGGACTGACCTCAAGGGAGGCCGATGAGCAAACTCACCCGGAAACCCTACTGAGCCTAACAGTGACAATGTATATACAGTCCGGTCCGTTCGTCTATGAGTATCGCATATCTGCCTAGGGGGCTAGTAACGTCAGACCCCCAATAGCAGTATAAGTCGTGTCGGAGTGTAGCCCAATAACACCCTGAGATACTACTGGAGTACCTACCAGTAAATCTCCTGCCACGGCCGTGGGCTTTGTGTAATGGCTCTCCTAGACACATCACGATCTCGCCCTCAATACCGAGAGAGACGGATCCCCTGCCGATCCGCTCACGTGCCTCCATGTGGCTCGGGACTGTACCCAAAAACTACTGGTTTGCACGACTCCTTTGAGCCGTGGTAGGGTAGAAATCAAAGCACAGTGGGAACTCACACGAGAAAAATGACGACCTCGGGTCGATGAACTAACCTGTACACATGTCACCAGGAAACTGCTATCTGACGATATGTATAATACCAACTAGCAGGTTCCCGGCGAGTCCTGTCCGGTGTACTCATAACCCAATGAGCACCTGTATACATCTTAGGTGATCCAACTGACACCAGTGGCTTGTGAGACCGGCCACCGCCCCTCGTCGGGGTCTCGACTGTATACACTAGTCTACTCCGGAGTATCGATGCCCTGTCTCGAAACTCCCACGACCAGGGACCACAATTAAGGATATGCGTATAAACTACCCAACTCTCACGTATATGATCGCCAGCATACTGTTGGTAGTAAAGCAAGATCCTAAGGGCTCTATCAAAGTGTAACATGTAATCAGTCACCTGAACATGTACACGACTGATAAAGGCAAACCAGATAGCATACTATCATCTCGAGTAAGATTGTCCTACCGGTATAGGTCCTCCGCAATCATTGCAATCACGTACCTGCGATCCAATAATTGACTATGAGGGCACTATCTCCAACAATCTCCCACTTGCACTTAAGGCTAATTATTGTGATGTCGACTACTCATAGCCCGTGTGAAACCGAACATACATCTCCTCTACTAATCAGTTTCACAAAGCCCGTTTGTAAAACTATTGTGTTCGAGAAATAGCCTCAGTGAGTGGATCCGCCTAGATGTTTCTTTCTATATCTCTCTTAATCTCAAGTTCGCGGAGAAAGCCATCTCCCGAATCGAGTAATACCTGTCTTAGAATATGTCTGGATATCTGATGGGACCTAGTTCATAAGTGAACTCTAAATCCAAACTTCTTAGACTGTATCGATTACTGAACCTAATCAGTATCCTGCACCAAGCCTCCCATAGTATCCTCTTGGACCACCTGTCTATAATACTGTCCCTCGTCAGAGGGAAAAACTATAACTCTGACAGTCACTCTGTCATCCATGTCACCTTTGAAGCCTAGAATGATAACCGTCTCCCGAAGGAGGCTGTCGTTATCAAATCCGTAGAACATGTACTTATGTTCTAAAACTGCTTCCTTATGTTTCTCCAAGATTGGATTAATACAAACTTATTGCATCTAGTGCAAAAACAACATCTGGTGTGGTACTTGACATCTCATGATTGACTCAGTTGCCTAAGCAAGTGATCTGCCAATCATGCCCATCCCTCTCCCCTTTAGTCTGTAAGACACCTTTAGAGAGGGTGACTCCATCACCTGCAGGTACACCACCATGCTAGGAGTCATCTATTCTAAAAACCATTAGAATATTGTCAAAGTACCCACATTGGGAAACTACCCAAATCCAGATCTAAAACCATAGATCTAGAAACCAGAATGTCAAATATTATATCCATAACCTGTCTGGAGAAACAACTGTGTGACGACCACAGTACAACCGATCGTAGTATAGGAATTTTACTTCCTACTCTGTGTATGTCATCCAAATACCATGACATCACACCCTACTACCTTCTTAACAGATCCATCCCCTATTCTGATTGAAGTCAAACCCATGACTTTCACATCAAAATTAGATGATCTATCTCCGCTATATCTGCTCTAGTCTATAAATAGACATAAGCTACTTGCCCACTATTTGCTTCTGCTGCTCCCACTGACTATGACAACCCTCGTACCGGGTCTCATAGCCTGGAACAACAGTAGTGTCAAGTCTGGGTAGATAAGAACCTCCCTGTCACCGTCCTTGAGGCTACCGGAGTACCTCTCGGGTGTCTGAGGTTACCCACCATATCTGCGGAGTGGCAATTGGAATGTCAAACCTGATTGAATATATAGGTCCTATTAAATTTTCCGTAATCGTTCGCGGTTCTGGAATCACTTCCAGTTCTACCATACTCCCACTACTATTTTCTGGAAAAAATCCATTTTACTAAAACTGTGGCGAGTCAAGAACAATATCACTATTGATCTTCCAAATGGTAGAAAATCAACCCTCGTCATAGCCAGGGTCAACCCACAAACAGCCATTACAGAAACGTGCCCTGAGTTATCCAGAGTCTGGTTTTAAGCATAAGCTGGACAACTCCCCATACCTTAACATCTTTTAAGGTACGAACTATTCTATATCCAATATAGAAACTTTGGCACTTATTTAATTGGAACCAGATTCAAATCATGCAGCTGTCTCCAGTGCATATCAACTTAATGGAAAGAGGCTAATCAGCATTACTCAACTTAGGAATCCATCCAATTATGAGCAACCTGAAAGAGAAACAAGTTTCTCAAAATCATTACTATCATCTGAATACCAATCACAAGAATCTACATCTTCGATCTCTTTGAAGAATCCCGATACTTGTGACACCTGGTTCTTTACTTTATTCTTATACCCACAACTTCTCAAAACTTAGACCTTGTATTTCTACGAAACACTTGTCTAAAAACTAGAGAAGTCATAAGTAAACAGAACATAGTACGAGGACCTACCCCTTTGTCTTGATGGACACTGGACAACATACAATACTCTGTATAAGTCCGCTGAGTTAAGCAACTCATAACTTGTGCGTCGTAGGTTGAAAACTGTACCCTGGCGATTTTCTCAAATATCACCAATTACAACGAATTCCGATATAATGAGGATGATCACCTAATTCCCAATAACTTACTCCCTCTCATCATCTGTAAAACCATACAGATATGAGAATGAAACCTGGTAAATACATACCCTTGGAGTAAGTATCTTATCGGGAAAACAGTTTTGCTTTAACAATGCACTGAAACATGAAAATGTTTCGTAGGGGTATCCTAGTATTCATAGCAATGCCTCTTCCATAATCCAATTCATGACTATAACCGTATATTTCTTTGCCATCTCTCCAAATCCCTTTATTTGTCTTTAGTCATTACCTTCTGTACACCATCGTTAGGCTAAATGGTTTTCTTCCTTCCTTACCGTTCGGTACCAGCCTATGGTTTGGAAGAAGACTATCCAGTAAGCATAATAGGTGTACCCTCCTAAACCAAGGAGTACTCGCATCTTGAGAGAAGGTGATGATAAAAGACATCTGAATAATACCTTATTCTTTTAAAGGTGAAATAGGAGTGGCGATGAAGTACGCGGTTTTGGTCGTGAATGATAACAGTCGCAATTTACTTTGCCCTCTTTCTAATCCCTTTATTTTGTCTTTACATATTACCTTCTGCACACCCTACTTAGCCTAATTGGTTTTCTTCATTCCCTACCTTTCGGCACCTGCCTATGGTTTGGAATAAGACTATCCAATAAGCGTAATAGGTGTACTCTCCAAAACCAAGGAGCCCTCGCAACCTGAGAGAAGGTGATAATAAAAGACAACTGAATAAACCAATTCTATTTCTCCTGAACCTGGATCCATCCTCGAAGAAGTCCCTCCGAGTTCGTATATAACCATACGATGGATCTATCCAATGGAAGTGGATGTCCGTAGTAATACGGGGTGTTCTGAGAAATACAAAGGGTAAAAGAAGGAGTGGCAATTACTTATGCAACTCAGACAATCCAAAAGCCAGTATTTTAAGAAGGTTCGGTCAACTTGGTCACTGAGTCATAGTCTAGGGTCGGTCAAAGGTCGCTGCCAAAGAGAGAGAGAAAAGAAACACTCTGCGTGCACTCTAACCTAGATCAGAATGGTTATCACTTTATCTAATCCGGAAACCTCCCACTGTCCTGTCAAATTCTCCTCCAAACCTGAAAGAAGAATCAATCGGGATCACCCGAAGAGTAAACCAACTCATCAGTGGGAATCGGGATCCAACTCTCATCGCATGATAACGTGATGGAATGCATCCACGTTACTCATACTCTAGAAGGTATGCGCATACTTGGCAAGTTTCAGTTTCTTTAGAAACTCCCGATATGATTTTTGCCCCATGCTCTTATAACCTTGGCTTTGGTCAAAATGTCATAAGTCACATGCCAAGTTCTACCCGTCACTATCTTGTCAATTTGAACCCACCTGCACATGCCCCTGACTTTAGCCAATCGGCAGAACGACTATCCCAAACCAACTCATCTATCTATGCAACAAATGAATACCCAGCAGCTACCAAACACTATGCTTTAACTTTGGCTAAAATGCATAGCTTGAATACTACTGAATACCCAAAAGAAGTGACGGAGGGCTACGGCTGGTTTTTGGCGAAAAACCTTTAACGTAACGAACTTGATATCGCTGAAGGAACCTGATAGCTTTTTAAAATATAGTGGCGAAAACCTTTTGCTAAAGAGGTCACTCCCGGTGAAGGGATCTCGGCTCTTTCCTCGTGGAATGAGGTGCAGGATATTTCACTGAATACCGCGATGCAAAGCAACTTGTAATCGACTATAGTGAAGTTATTACCCTGACGCAAACTTCTGCCCAAGGGGTCAGTCCCGGTGAAGGGATATCGGCCCTTGCCCCGTCGAATGAGGTGCAGGATATTCCACTGAATACCGCTATGCAAAACAAAAGGAAACATCTTTGTAATAACACTTTTTAAATTTGTTCCAACAACTGCAAACAGGTTTGTTTCACTTTGCATTGATCAGAATCAACGCAGTCCCATCAATCAATCACACCAGAAAAGAACGAAAATAAAATGTACGTATATGCCATCCGCATTCGTCACTGGGTCCCGTCATCACCCGTTAGGTTACTTAACTAACGACAGAGCGGGGACTGGACTAGCGCGGGTGTAAAACATATACAACATCTAATAGTATATAAACCAATATACAATAATCGCTCCAGGCATGATAATATGCAACATTACATAAAAGTAATAAGCATCACAGAACAATACAGATAATCTGGGATCCCCGGGTTTCACAGAGCCGCTGCTGAAACCCGACGTTCCCCTGGTCGTGTGGATAGCCTGTGCAATGAAACCTAGACCCCTACGGGTGCGGCAAGTTACCCGCCAAAACCTGAAGCGAGGCAGCCCCCTACAGCAAAGTGAATGGACCACCCTGCACTTCACGGAATCCGGTAGCTTGAGCACCCCTCCTTGGGTCAACCAGTACCCCCTACGAGTGCGGCGAATAGTCTGCCAATTCTAGAGTGAGGCCCATCTGCCTCTCAAAGCCATGAGATGCGGACCCGTTGCCCCCCAGAACCCGGCTATCCGTGCACTCCGTCGCGGGGCAAAACCTAGTACAGTAATGAAAAATAGTACAACAGGTACATCGACCGCAACCTGGTCGTGCCCCAAAAGAATATTATACAACAGGCAGTGACGGCAGTCCACAAGTTGGACGCTCGCCCCGCAATATCAAATGTACAAATAAATCCAAACTACAATACCATTGCACACTGCTATCCACCACGACAAATCCGCAACATCACAGCACAACATAGAACATCAACGTGAATGTCACGTTCGTAAACCCGTCTAAAAGAACTATAGCAATCAGACGCGGTTTACCGATCAAATGACATTCCCGGTCAGAGATATAATGTAAGCACTGTAAATTAACATGTTTAAATTTTGATCGACTAAATATCACGAAGTGGGCTCCACGAACATCTGTTGAACAGTAACAAAATCTGGGCCCAAAAGATATATACCAAAACCCCCAAATTCCAGACAAGAACCCACTGTGCAAATTTGGGGCCACGATCTCACTAAATGGCCGCGGAAGCGCGGTCAAACAATAGGTTTGACCGCGATTCTGTGGCGGTCTTGTCGAATCACGTACCTAAATTTGTACGGTGTTCTTAGAAAACCCTGCACAACTTTCTGTGATATGTAGAATAATTTTTGGAACCCTTTAAAAATCAACAGAAACTGTGAATGGAAATTTTGCGGTTTTCGATATCCGGTTCGATCGATATTTTAAACGCGTTAGCACAAGTTAGTAAAGCAAAATGGTGACGCTCTGATACCACTGTAAGTCTACGGTAGCGCCCCGGCCGTCTACAGACGCCAAATGCGGAACAAAAACTTTTTAACTGGCGCTATCGTATACCTTAACCCGGATCTGCCATTATTGCTAAACTAACAAACTGTAAAGAGTGTAGAAAGGTTATACCGAACGATCCGAGTCCTTTGTTCTTTAACCATCATCCCACGCTCCGTTGCGGCTGCTCCGATCTCGTCGATCTCCGATCTGCTCGTCCAAGTGGCACCACGTCAACGATTCTTTAAAATGGCTCCCGCCTCTGACTCGAGGCAACTCGGTCGTCAAGTTTGCTAAAAGAGACGACCAAGATTGATGTAGAGAATGAGTAAAAGACTTTGTCTCGTTCCGTCCAAAGCCATGGACGAACGGTTAATGAAGCTGCCAATTAAGTCGGGTGATGGAATGAAATGAGCAATGAAATTTCCATACACCCCAAAATCTATCATAATCTTTTTACCAAATCAAACATCAAGTGAGAGAGTGAGAGAGGGGGAAGGGGCCGGCCATTATATAAGGAGGTGGGGGGTTAGTGTAAGAGGAGGGAGGTGACCATAAGAACAAATATCATGTGTGAACACAAAGTGTGAACACAAAGAAAGCAACCAATGAAACATCAACACCATTCTAACCTAGTCACCTCTTCTAGAAACTTCTAGAACCTTCCACACTCATCTCAAGAAAAGATAAATCCGTCTTTAACCGAATGCTAAAAGACGGCTGATAGAAAACTGGAAACTGGCAACTTCCAAAAGTGATCCCGAAACGAATTTCAGGATAACCCCGTAACTGTATAAATATACCCGCATTTGTATTACGACGAATACAAATGCAACTGAGAAAAAGATATTATATCTACTCAATATAATACTCGGATCCGGCTTAAACCAAAGCCGACCAGTATCATCTTCCCGAAATCTGACACGTGCGTAAACGCACGTGCATTTTCCGAACCCTGCCATAAAACCATACGGCCTCTACAACGTTTCGCCCGAACTTGGAAAACTGTCTGTGGGGGACTCTAATGACTCGTCAGTACCCTGGCAGTGGGTTTAACCACAAACCGTCAGCGGCACTAGCTATGCGTAACGGCTGACCATGGACTGACCTCAAGGGAGGCCGATGAGCGAACTCATCCGGAAACCCTACTGAGCCTAACAGTGACAATGTATATACAGTCCGGTCCGTTCTTCTATGAGTATCGCATATCTGCCTAGGGGGCTAGTAACGTCAGACCCCCAATAGCAGTATAAGTCGTGTCGGAGTGTAGCCCAATAACACCCTGAGATACTACTGGAGTACCTACCAGTAAATCTCCTGCCACGGCCGTGGGCTTTGTGTAATGGCTCTCCTAGACACAGCACGATCTCGCCCCCAATACCGGGAGAGACGAATCCCCTGCTGATCCGCTCACGTGCCTCCATGTGGCTCGGGACTGTACCCAAAAACTACCTGTTTGCACGACTCCTTTGAGCCGTGGTAGGGTAGAAATCAAAGCACAGTGAGAACTCACACGAGACAAATGACGACATCAGGTCGATGAACTAACCTGTACACATGTCACCAGGGAACTGCTATCTGACGATATGTATAATACCAACTAGCAGGTTCCCGGCGAGTCCTTTCCGGTGTACTCATAACCCAATGAGCACCTGTATACATCTTAGGTGATCCAACTGACACCAGTGGCTTGTGAGACCGGCCACCGCCCCTCGTCGGGGTCTCGACTGTATACACTAGTCTACTCCGGAGTATCGATGCCCTGTCTCGAAACTCCCACGACCAGGGACATCATACTGTTGGTAGTAAAGCAAGATCCTAAGGGCTCTATCAAAGTGTAACATGTAATCAATCACCTGAACATGTACACGACTGATAAAGGCAAACCAGATAGCATACTATCATCTCGAGTAAGACTGTCCTACCGGTATAGGTCCTCCGCAATCATTGCAATCACGTACCTGCGATCCAATAATTGACTCTGAGGGCACTATCTCCAACATATCCTCCATTTCTTCAAGACACACGTCATTTATCGGTTTGGAACTCCGCGACGGATCATCTCTGATAACGGGCCAGCCTACAGAAGCCACAAGATTAGCCGCTTCGCACAACAGCACAACATAGACTGGAGATACTCCTCAGTTTATAATCCCCGAGCTAACTGTCTAGTTGAGGCTTTCAACAAGACCCTGACAAAGATCATGAAGAAGACGGTGTCCCGAAATAAGAAGGACTGGCACGAGAGACTGCAAGAAACTCTCTGGGTGTATCGAACTACGTTCAAGATGGCCACGAACACAACGACGTACGCGTTGGTATTCGGTACAGAAGCAGTACTCCCACTCGAGATAGAGTTACCTTCTCTACGAGTGGCAGTCCATTACGAGCTGACGGACGAAGAAAACGCTCATCTTCGGCTTGAGGAACTTGATGCCCTTGATGAAACCCGGCTCATGGCGCAGCAAAATCTGGAAGCTTATAAAGCAAAGATGGCGCGCTCATATGAAAGATTGACCAGGCCGAGGACATTCCGCCAAGGCGAACTCGTGCTAGTGGTCAAAAGACCTGTGATCCCCAATAGCGCCAAGCGAGGAAAATTCGAGCCGAACTATGAAGGCCCATATATCATAGACAAAGTCTACCAGGGTGGAACCTATCTACTCATGGACATGCATGGTGAAAGACCTTTCAGGCTAATAAACGGCCGCTTCCTGAAGAAATACTACGCCTAACGAGTTACGGCCTAGGTCAATGATAGATGACGACGACTATGTCCGCTCGCTATCTTCCTAAGCCCAAAACTTTATAAGTAGTAGCTGGTTAACGGACCGAAACGTCCTTAAACTAACAGCGGACCGAAACGTCCTTAAACTAACGACGGACCACTATGTCCTAAAACTAGCTGTTGACCGGGATGTCAAGAAGCTACGGCGGATCGCAGCATCCCGAAGCTGATATAAAAAAATAATAAATAAAATGAGAATAAAAGAAAACGGTATGTCCATAAGCAATATGGGCACGGATGAAAACCCGAAAGGGCTCCGTAAGTAAAAACAGCAGGGCTACCGGTGAGTATTTGTGAAAACCCGAAAGGGCGCAACCTCGTTATATAAAAAAAGAGAAAAGAAAAAAGAATAAAAAAGAAAATGGTATGTCCATAAGCAAAATGGGCACGGATGAAAACCCGAAAGGGCTCCGTAAGTAAAAACAGCAGGGCTGCCGGCGAGTGTTTTTGAAAACCCGAAAGGACGTAATCTCGTTAAAGGGCACTTATAGGGTCCTCTCGACCTTGTGAGGAGAAACCACCTGCGTGAGATCCTTACGACTCACAAGGGAGCAACACACTTAGGGATCTCCACGATTCCTAAAGAGAAATTACACTTGCGAGATCTTCACGACTCGTAAGGAGAATTCTCTTATGAGACCCTCACGGCTCATAAGATTTGAAAGTCTTAAGTTACAGAGACCTGAACCTATTCTTAAGCAACCCCCACAACCTCCGATACTGCCCTACAAGTGGCTCAACATTGACCCTTGTATACAATCCACGGGCACGAATAAACATTTCCCTAACCAATTCCCACCCGTGACTAGGGATATGTTCGTATAGTGAGCAACCCTTGTGAGTCCTCTCGACTTATAAGGAGAAACTCTCCTGTAAGATCCTTAAGACTTATAGGAGAATATGCACTTAGGAATCCTCACGATTCCTAAGAAGAAAACACACCTACGGGATCCTCACGACTTGTAGGGAGAAATACCTTTGTGAGACCCTTACGGCTCATGAAGTCAAAAGCCTTAGTTGACAGAATCCTAACCCTGTTTACTAAGCCACCTTTGTTCAACATTGACATAGGCAAATGATGATTCGCTCCTGGCAATATCCCAGTTGTAGCGGTGCTGATACCGAAATCGGTGTCTAATTCCAAGCTTGCAACGAAAATACAGCAAGCCACACATGCATACGAAATAGCCGAAATGATAGGGCAACTTGCAAATAAAAATCAGCAAGTAAAAAAATATATGCATACGAAATAGCCGAAATGATTGGGCAACTCGCAATAAAAAGCAGCGAGTAAAAATAAAACAAATAGCCGAAATGATTGGGCACCGCGAAAAATAGCCGAAATGATAGGGCAATCGCGACCTTCGCAATATAAAAAGCTGAAATGATAGAGCGTCGCGGAAAGAAATAAAAATAAAAATGAAATTTACGCCCTACAGGTGACATTACATCAACCCCTGTATACAATCCAGGGGCGCAAACAAAGAAAGAATCACACTCCTCCTTTCCCAGGTTTCATCAGAAGAAGAAGCCAAATCTCGACGGGCCACAGACAGACTAGAGATCATCTCAACATTCGTCTCATTGAAGCAGATACAACATCAAGCAAAGCGGAACGAAGGCAATTCCCAGTTCCATGACTCGGCGGTATACAGATGACCGAGAGTCAAATCCCAACTCCGTGAAATGCGGATATATTCAACAAAATTCCTGGTCACGTGGAACGCGGATAACGTCACTCTTTGACCCCATGGAAAACGTCCAGAGCGGATCCTGGTCCTCGCAGAGCACGGCAGTGAACCCGTGTGAAGCATCCAGAGCGGAGCCTGGTCCTCGCCGAACACGGCAGTGAACCGTGGGAAGTATCCAGAGCAAAATTCTTGATCACGTGGAACGCGGATAACGTCACTCTTTGACCCCGTGGAAAACGTCCAGAGCAGAATTCCTGGTCCTCGCAGAGCACGGCAGTGAACCCGTGTGAAAAATCTAGAGCGGAGCCTGGTCCTCGCCGAACACGGCAGTGAACCCATGGGAAGCATCCAGAGCAAAATTCCTGGTCACGTGGAACGCAGATAACGTCACTCTTTGACCCCGTGGAAAACGTTCAGAGCAGAATTCCTGGTCTTCGCAGAGCACGGCAGTGAACCCGTGTGAAGCATCCAGAGCAGAGCCTGGTCCTCGCCGAACACGGCAGTGAACCCGTGGGAAGCATCCAGAGCAAAATTCCTGGTCACGTGGAACGCGGATAACGTCACTTCTGACCCCATGGAAAACGTCCAGAGCGGATCCTGGTCCTCGCAGAGCATGGCAGTGAACCCGTGTGAAGCATCCAGAGCGGAGCCTAGTCCTCGCCGAACACGGCAGTGAACCCGTGGGAAGAATCTAGTGCAAATTCCTGGTTACGTGGAACGCGGATAACGTCACTTCTGACCCCGTGGAAAACATCCAGAGCGGATCCTGGTCCTCGCAAAGCACGGCAGTGAACCCGTGTGAAGCATCCAGAGCGAGGCCTGGTCCTCTCCGAACACGGCAGTGAACCCGTGGGAAGCATCTAGAGTAAAATTTCTGGTAACGTGGAATGCGGATAACGTCACTCTTTGACCCCACGGAAAACGTCCAGAGCGGAGCCTGGTCCTCGCAGAGCACGGCAGTGAACCCGTATGAAGCATCCAGAGCAAATATCGGACTGTGGAGTCCTTAAAATCCACGGACTATGATGTCCTTAACCTCGACCTTAATGTCTTAAAACTAACAATCAAACAAAATGATTTTAAGCTGACTTTACCTTGGTTTAAGGGTACATCTCTTCACTCCTCTGATATTCGTCGTTGAAATTCCTCAACGTCTTCAAAGAGGTGATGGGTCCCCGTAACCCCACATTTCGTGGACTGTGGAGTCCTTAAATCCACGGACTATGATGTCCTTAACCTTGACCGTGATGTCTTAAAACTAACATTGGACTGTGGAGTCCTTAAATCCACGGACTATGATGTCCTTAACCTCAACCGTGATGTCTTAAAACTAACATTGGACTGTGGAGTCCTTAAATCCACGGACTATGATGTCCTTAACCTCGACCGTGATGTCTTAAAACTAACAACGGACTGTGGAGTTCTTAAATCCACGGACTATGATGTCCTTAACCTTGACCGCGACGTCTTTAAACTATAGTACCCCGGAAAGCATCCAGAGCAACCTTTAACTCCGTAAAATGCGGATAAGGGCAACTTCATCCATCACTTGCAGGTCCTCACGACTCATAAGGGAGTAAATTCTCTTGTGAGATCCGTATGACTCTCAAGAGAAAACACACTTAGGAATCCTCACGATTCCTAAGGAGAAAAAGCACATGCGGGATCCTCTCGACCTGTAGGGAGAAAATACTTTATGAGACCCTCACGGCTCATAAAGTTGAGAAGTCTTAGGGCAAACAACACAGCAAGAAAGAAGAAAGCAGAGAAATGACACAAGACATTATGAAGAATGTATATCTTTTATTCATGAATTCGATTGAGTACAAGATACATTGTGTTAAAGAATAAAAGAAACAAATACATTTTATTTACAATTACAAATGATACAAAATGTTCATGGAGAAGGAAGCGTCTTCAACAAATCCGCAAGCTGCTCTCGCACTTCCTTCAGCGCCTTCTCCTGATTGGCTGCCGCAGCCAACTCTGCTTCCACCTGGGCCCGCTGCTGCATGTAAGATGAAAGTTGTTCTTCAACCGCTCGCTGAGCTGCTTCGCGACCTTGGGCATCATGCTCAACGGTATCGATCTTCTGCTTCAATGTTAACCCGTCAGAGATACTTTGCAGGAGGCCCTCGAAGATAACTTTCACCCTTGCAGCGTTCGCGTCGACCTCAGCACGCAATCGAGCAGACTCGCTTGAGGTCTCTTTGCATTCCCTCCGCCTTAAAGCCGCTTCTTGTTCAAGATGGCGGAAGTAAGAAGTGCTCTGCTCGATCCATGCCGCCCGTTGAGTACTCGTGGCCAAAATCTCAAGGGCAGGACGCATAAGTTCCAGCTGATACAAGCGGGCCTCGATCTCCCTGCAGTGGTTAACCCAAGACTCGACGACGCCTTCATTGTGGAAATTTACAAGCGTCGCCAGCATTGGATTAACCTCAGCAGCGAAATCTGCAGCAGATATAGGAGCCTCTGCGTCAAGCTCCTCGACTCATCCGCTCAGCATACTCAGACTCATTGCAGCACCCTTTGAGGATGGACGTCTGGAGAATGGGCCTGCCGGCATCATAATGCGAGACTCGAAAGGGGCCGGAATCAGAATGACAGCTGCAAAACAAAACACAATCAAATAACGGTTCAAGAAATATAGAAAGGTCATAAATGACGGAATCTACTATACCAGCTGCAGCAGGTGGCAAAGCCGGGAGGACCGGTGGCGCGACTGATCTTACATCTCCTCCTTCGATCTGTAGCACTACAATCAGGGCAAGGAAGAATCAGAAATAATTCAATTATTGAAAAAAGAAAGGGCATTAATTGAAAACTATACTCACTAGCGCCACTGGAGGAAGCAAGCTCCGACGGGAAGGAGAAGTGTGGGAGCAGCACCTGGTACAGGTGATCAAAAGGCACTCCTATAAGGACGCAATAGTACAACATCAGTACATAAATTATGCAGCCAAGATAAGACTGATAGGTCGCAAATCCATACCTTCCAACATCTGCGACGGTACGAAGGAGGGTAGAGAGGTGGCCACCGTCAGGGCGGTAACTGACGGCGCTCCCTCAGGTAAAGTGGCATCAGCACTAGCCGCACCTGCGTTAGAAAACAAGATAAACTTTATTAGCAAAGATTGCGGAATAGAAGAAGGGCGGTAACCCAAGATTTACCTGAAAAACCGCCGGCCAGGGCCCTAATGAGGGCGTTTCTTGATGTAACGGTGGCGTCTTCCTCATCCATTGGGACGGTCTCACCTCCCGTTGCCTCATCGCCCGACTCTATAGGAGCCGTCGTCACGCTCGTGACACCGGAAGATGACAAGGAGCCGTAAGAAGGGAGAGCGATGACCGGAGCGGCGCCTGATTCTTGAGAAAGAGCGGTTGTCTCGTGCTCAGCGATCATGCCCGTCTCATCCACCACCACCTTGGGCTCGGCGGTCGCAGCCGTCTCGTCCACCACTGCCATGGATTCATCAGTCGCAGCCGCTCCATCTGCTGCTTCCTCAGGCTCGGTCGTAGCAGCCGTCTCATCTGCCGCCACCTCGTGCTCAGCAGTAGTGGCCATCTCGGGCATAGTAAGCGTGACTTTCTTATCAGCCACTAGCTTGGGCCCGGCAACTACGGCCGCACCGCCTACCGTCGCCTCGGGATCAGATGCCACCTTCTCCACCGTCCCCTCAGGCTCGACGGTCACCGCCACTCCTTCAGTAGGACTCGGCCCTGCAAGACAAGATATATAAGAACCAATAGTTTTACAACTTTTATAACAAAGCCTCGAAAAACACATTACCTGAGGTGGATTGACTGTTAGCCTCCCGAGCTGCACGCGCCGCCCGTCTGTGAGCAGTAAACAAGGCGACCGGTGGCTCCTCTGAAGGAGTAGCAGCGGGAGTAACGGCACTTGAGCCCGCTCCTACGGCCAAAGCAGCGCTACGCTCCTTCGCTGCGCGCCTCAAGCGCTTCCTCTCCTCCCGGGCCGTCACGACGGACTTTTTTGAAGCCTCCCTCAGCAAGGCGTCGTCGTCCGCATTCAGAGTTGCCTCCAGAGCCTTCAAGGCATCCATCATCGGCTTTTTGAGTTAGGTCTTTCGCGGCAGCCCCGAAGAGGCCGGGACTTCGGTGGCTGGCCCGGGGAGAATCCCCGCATCGGCTTGCGAAGTAGATCCCGCGGTCCCTGCAATGAGACAAAGAAAAGGTTAGATTAGCCATAAAAAGCGAGAATAAAGACTCAATGAGCCGAGACGTACCAACGCCCGATAAAGAGTGTTTCCTTTCCTCCTCCTCGAAGGTTTTGAGAGAAGCAGCGATGGCTTCTTCGGTAGAAATACCTGTTTAAAAAAAGAAAAGCGTTAGTCAAAAACAATGATAAAAGTACGATGAAATGAAGAAGAATAAAACTGGTGATTACCTGATTGCGCGAGTTTAGCCAACCACACTTCGAGCCTTGCCGATCGCTCAGAAGCCGCGATGGCGGCCACCAGATCGATGTCTTCTGGCGCTACGAAGAAACCCTCGTTGCTTCCATACTCACTTAGGCCTTCGGTAAGAAGGGCCTGAGGCTCTAAGCCGAGCACAGCATCAAGAGAAAGAACAGACTTCTTCTTCCTCTTCTGAGCCCGGACCCCGGTCGCACCCAAAATCCACTTGCGCTTCGTGGGCACCTTAGGACGGCGAGTCCCGATGTCCGAACCCACGCCGGATTCAGGCGATACCACATTCACCGTCTCCATCGGAGCACGGGACGCTGGGGGCACGTCCACGGTATCACAGGGCAATCCACGCGTGGGGCTTAGCACACGTGGAGGCTCATCTCCAGCACCTCCTCTTAGTGGAGGAGGGATAGGGGTCCTTCGCCTTAGAGGAACGTTGCGATCGCTGGCCGGGGGCACACCCTTGCGATCAATCAGCAGCCGCTTCTCTTCTCGAATAACAGCACCCATCGCGTGCTGATACCAAGCCCCGTACACGTTGAGGGCCCTTGGAACGCAACTTGGCTCGCTGATGAAGAAGTGGGAGCCCGTGTTCAGCCGCATAAAGTGGTGCGGCGCACTCCGTATCCCCTCCCTGGTGGCCGCAGGCTCTTCTAAAAATGCCTCCAGTGGGACCCCCTGGTTATAGCTTATCTGTTGGGTGAACCGATGGGGGTTGTACCTCATAAAGAGCGCCAAGTCATTCTGCCTGAACACCAGGAAGCCCGGCCGGATGGAGTATAAGTGAAGAATCTTCCGGGCTTTCAATACGGAGGCCCCATCCTTGAAATTATCACACAACGCCAACACCGCCTTAGAAGTCTCCGGGCCGATGGTCATGACCTTGTCCATGAAAGAGATGCCCGCTCCGACTGTGCGCGGACGAAGAAGCAATCCCCTAGCTTCCCGCGGAGACGGATTCACAATAGAAGCGTCAATTAACCGCATGACTCTCGGGAGTCTGCACTTCTCGTAGAACGAGGGCATCTTGTGAATACCAAAAATCCCGAGCACATGCATTTCCAGCCATGAAGTAAAGTAGTGCATCGGGAGATTGGCGGTTTGCACCCCGGGTTCATTTGCGTCCGCCGCCACGCTGAGTCCATGGTATAGGTGGGCCAACCCGGCGATTCCAATCGACAACTGTATACCAGCCACCATCCGATGCGCTGGGTAGAAGACAGACGGCCTTATGTAGCGCGGGTGCATGGGGAGCGCAAACCAGCACAGCCATAACCTCAGAAACCCGAGAAAGAAGGTCTCCTCGTCGATGCCCGGGGCGGCGATTTCCGATAAGGGCATGACTGCAGCATCGGGGAGGTAAAAACCCTTTTGGTCGTCCTCCAGTACTGGTCGACGATCTAAGCCAAAGCCGAAGGGGTCGTCGAGCTTGGCGAATTTTCACCCCGTTGTGATAAAATCTCCGGATGAAGAAAGCGGGCAATGAAGTCTGCAAGATTAACTCCCCGGCCTCCCGATTCCAAATAAAGGCTTTCATACATATTCAGCACCTTCACCAGGCTCGGAAACTGGTGCTGAATATCATTCTCCGGCGTTAGGCCCATTACCAGCGGCTTGGTGGCGAAGACATATTCATCAGGAGGAATTAGCTCTTCATAATGCTCCCCCCCACCGGCAAACCGGAAATCTCAGCAAATTCTTCCAGGGGGTGGAGACTTCCCTGTCCGTCAGAAGAAAGGTATAAGTGGGGATGTTCCATTGTTCCACGAATGCCTTAACCCACCACGTCGGAGGAACGGGGTACTCGAACAATGAGGCGTAGACTGCGGGGTACAGACCGATCTTCAGCAAATGCGCCTTCTTCGCTGACAAGAGGTACCTGGCCCACTGCAAGTACGCGGCCAAAAGTCGAGGGGTCAATCCAATGTTATAGGGTTGTCCCCAAGGGCACGACTCACCCTGGCATATGCGCCGCCCCAGAATATCCACGGCTGGCGGCGGCTGCACGGGGATGGCAGCAATCGAAGGCTGAAGAAGATCCTCCGAATTCCAATTTACGACCTCCACGGCATAGTTCACCGGGGGTGCGTCTGCATATGGGATCGATAAGATCGGCTCTGACGGCGTCGCGCAAGAGAAGCTTCGGCGACCCTTAATAATCTCGCTATACCATCTACCCCACAGATGAAGGTTCTTATACTCACGGTCGTAATCCTTAATAAGAGTAAAAACCTCCCGGTCCACCGGCGCCTCAGGGAATCCTCCCTCTGAGCGGAAGAATGGGAACGAAAGATCAGCAGACATGTTGCCTACAAGAAAAAGCGAAGTTCAATTATCGGTATCATAATTTAATTCCGACGCTAGGTACTTTGAAATTTGTACTACACTGCAATGCAGTGGAGAGGGGACCAAAGGGGGACCCATAAAATCCAGATGACAATGCATCAGTTAATAAGACAGCCTCATCATTGGATGAGACTGTCAATTAATGAGGAGATCCTCAAAAGAATATTCTCATTAAATGAGAAATCCCTTGAGACAAGGAGAAAATCTCCCTTTTCAGAGCAAAGCTCTGTCACAGAGTGACACTTGTCAAACTCTGGTCACAAGAGAATAAAATTTCTTAAAGAGCCTAGCTCTGTAATAATGATGGAAAAATCCATCAAAGGAAAAATTAATTTCTAAAAATTAAAGTTTGGGACTTTAAAGATCCATGAAAAACTCTTAAGAGTTCATCATCAGAAGATCAAAAGATCTATGTTTTGTCAATGAGCAAAGCTCTGTTCATGAGTTAAGAAACCCTGAAACAAATTCTTGAGAGCAAAGCTCTGTTTATGAAACCCCAAAAGGGTTTTCTTTAGATCAAAAGATCAATGAGTGCAAGGCTCTGTTAAATAAAATTAATTTAATTTAAGTTAATTTTTTTTACCTAAAATTTTTCTGGAATTTAACCATTAAAAGTTCTTGAAAACAAGAGCAAGGCTCTGAAAATAAAATTCCTGAAGATGATAATCATCTGCTGAGGACCAAGGGTCCTATTTATAGGCGCTCAAGCGCCTCTTCAACTCCTGAATCGATCCAATGGATCAGATGTTGCCACCGCTGCACTCACGTGTGCGCCACGTGAGCGCAACGGTGGGGGGGAGGGGGCATTTGTTTCCCCCAATCAGAGCAAAGCTCTGTTTGAATTTCAAATTCAAAAGGTGAAGCAACGCTTCAGATCCCTTGCGCTGCGCAGAGCGCCACGTGTCAAAAGCAGACACGACAGCGCAAGGGGCACTGCGCCCAAGGCAGCGCACCCCCAATCAGAGCAAGGCTCTGTTTTAAAATTCAAATTTTAAATAAAGGAAGCAACGCTTCAGATAAGTTGCGCCCTGCACTGCGCGACATGTGTCAGCGCAGTTGCGCTGCGCTCTGCGCTGCGCGACACGTGTCAGCGCGGGTGCGCTAGCGCAGTTGCGCTGCGCTCTGCGCTGTGCGACACGTGTCAAGCGCAGGTGCGCTGCGCTCTGCGCTGCACGTGTCAAGCGCAGGTGCGCTTGCGCCAACTGCGCTGATTTCACATATATTTTAGATGGAATTTTACGATCAAAAATATATGTTACCGCAATCAAGAACGGCGTCGCTTGGTAGCTAGCCGGTGAATACGGGTCGATCCACAGGGATGGTGTTAATTTCCTAAATGTTCTTACGAGCTAATTCCAAAGGGTGTTGGATCTTTTATCACAAAAACTAAATTGAGTTATACTAGGATTAGGAAACTTGCTAGGATTAGGTTTAGGTAAAGTTTGGTAAAATAAAGATTCGCACCTCTTTCAATGCCCTAAATTAGATATCTTTTTAGAAGTTATGGTAATTATTAATAAAGGGGATTAGGATGATCGGGAAGAAACTATATTTCTTCCTCTAGATCCTTGTCCGTCCTTTCTTAATAATTACCCTAACCTTCATGGAAGACATGCATATTCGGTCTTTTATACTACGGTATCACCGTTACCTCATGGGTAGGGTGCCGTAGGGAGCGGAATATTCATGCATGCATGAAGTCCTAATTATTACAAATGATTGGGCACGAAAGAGATGAAAGATTTTCATCTCTCAAACTCTTCCCTATTCCTAACCCTAACAAGCGAGGAAACTACTCGCTCATTAAGGGGTCTATTAAAAACATGATTTTTATTTGTTTTTAGATCTAAGAGATTAATTACCTACTGCAGATTAAGAAATTCTAAACTAGATTAAACTAAGGCAAAAGAATAATTTATCTAGGGCAAGAATTAAAACTAGAACTAAAGCAGAAATTAAAAGAAACTTACAAAATGATGCTCTCAAAACTTCAAAGGAATCTGAATTTTATTCATAAAAAGAGGCATACCCTAATACAAGATTTAGAGTTCCTATTTATAGAGGATAGGAAACCCAATGACTCGCACATCTGCTATTACAAAAATACCCCTAGGAAGACTAGTCAACGCGCCGCCAGAGTTTTGGTAAAATTTTATTCACTCCGTGCATCACACGGCCGAGGAACCGCGGCCGCAGCCAGGGTTTGGCCGCGGTTCCGCGGCCCAATGGTGGTCTTGAAATCTGCAATTTTCTGGGCTGGCTCTGGGCTTTTTGGTCTTCCTATTTCTTTAGTTCTTTTCTCAATTTGGCTTCTAAGTTTCTTCCAGATCTCCACAGTGAACAATTTCAGTGGGCTTTTACCGTTGCTTCGTGATGAAATCTTGGACCTTGCGCTGTCTTGTACTTTGTGAACTGATCTTTATGTAGGCTTTATCAAAATCCTTCTGTTTGCTGGTCGTAGTCTCACTTTTGCACCGTCTTTTATCTTTTTCACTGTTTTTGCTCCAAGAACCTGTAACCTGTACTATGTAGATGGGTCAAAAGCACCTGTTTATTTGTAAAATGCATAAAAATGGGGAATATAATAATGCAATATTATGATATGAACAAATACCCCCAAACTTATCTTTTGCTCGTCCTCGAGCAAACCTAGTTTTATTCTTGACAAAAACCTAACCTCACTTTCGCAGGGAAACGCGATTACACTGAGCTCGTGCAACAAGTCGTTAAACCTCTAGGTGTCCCTAGTAAGAGGAGTGTTGTCTCCTGAGGGTTTTCAGCGGATACTACCCACAAAATCCTATCAATTAGGCCTATTGACTTTTATTCTCCAACTAGGTTTTCTAACAAGGAATTCTATTATCGTCGACTCATAGATTATCCACCCATATTCTTCACACTTCCTTATCATTTAACTTAAGATTATATATATTCTGTAGATTTACCTAGCTTTCGGCATCTCTTAAGTTTTCCTTTTAGGGTTCCATCTCAACTTAGGAATTTTTATCATCTTTACTAAAGACATAAGTCATATTCTTCATTCCTATCTCTTATCTAAACCCCAATCACATACCCCTATGTGTGTGTATAAATCACCCCTACACTTGGAAATTCAAATCAAGTAATCATACTCTTGTCCGTTGTCCAAAGCACTTCTTAATAGGTGAATTTTTAGATGAATTTCGCTCACACATCCTTCATGCAACCGTTAATACTTCTTGAGGTACCAACAACCGATTACAAGATGTGTTTGCACTTTAAAGCGTAATTCCTAGTCTTGTAACACCTAAGGCTTTAGCAGTGACTCCCAAACCAGTTGGTCTAAGGCACTAGGTGATGAAGCACCCTCGCTAAATATTTCTTTTATTTTTGCAGCCTTAAGTAATCAAAAAAACCAGTGTTCATTTTTTATTGTCTATTTATTCACACTTGAATTTTTTTTATTTTATTTTCTTCGTACTAAGGGCTTTAGACAAGAGCATTTCAAGGTCTCCTCTACTATTCCAAGTTTCAAGGTGCGTGTCTGTGCAATTTGTAGGGTATACATTTTCAGAATTTAGACTTAAGTTAGGAACTATTTTTCAAACTTATACTCTAATAAAAATATCAATACTTTTCCTTTGTTTTGACTTAGCCCAAGAAGTGAACTCAAAATTTGCCTATTTCTAAATAAACTACAAAGATATATACTTTCTACCGTTAAACTTTAAGAAATGTTATTTTTAGGGTTTTTAATTTACTAAGTCTAAGATCTAGTTGTTCCTAGCCAATTAACCTATTTGTTAAACTTAAGTCAAATACGGCCAAAATTGAATACATTAATTTTTATAATTTTTAAAATTTCCAATTTTTATGGGTTTTTCTTTTTCTATTTTTTTTTTATTTTTAGTTTTTTTCAATTTTTATGATTTTTATATAAGGATGCAAATGCAAAAATATACATATGAATGCGAAGTAAGAAAACTTACCGAGCATACCCCCAAACTTAAACTGGACAGTGTTCTCACTGTTAGGCTGCACCAAGTGGGTCAAAATTGTCGGCAATTTCCTGCTTATTATCATATCTACAAATGATACACACCCCCAAACTTATGTGAAATAAAGTTTTGGAAAAATTGATTGGAAATTCAAGGGTGAAAGTAGAGGAGAATTAATCGGTGTAAATCCGCTCCTGCAAAAACAGGAGCTCCTCCGACAGGTCCGCTGTGAGGAATGATTTCAATCGGTGTCCATTTACTTTGAATAAAGTACCGTCCTCTGGATTTTCAAGATCGACCGCACCGTGCGGATAAACGGTGCGAACTACAAATGGCCCTTTCCACCTAGAACGGAGCTTGCCGGGGTGATAATGTAACCGAGTGTCATAGAGTAAAACCTGTTGACCAGGTTTAAATGTTTTTCGCAGAAGGTGTTTATCATAGAACACCTTAGTTCGGTTTTTTAACAATTATGGCATTATCATATGTCTCATCCCGCAGCTCTTCTAGTTCATTTAACTGCAGCTTTCGATTGCTGCCCGCATCTCTTAATGATAAATTCAACTCTTTGATTACCCAAAATGCCTTATGCTCAATCTCTACCGGGAGGTGGCAAGCCTTCCCGTAAACAAGCCGGTATGGAGACATACCAAGATCGGTCTTGTATGCAGTACGGAAAGCCCATAGTGCATCGATCAGTTTTAGCGACCAATCTTTACGGTTGGTAGAAACCGTTTTCTCCAAGATTTGCTTAATTTGCCGATTCGAAACCTCGGCTTGCCCACATATTTGGGGATGGTATGGCGTTGACAGCTTGTGGGTAATAGAATATTTGCGTATTAAGGACTCAAAAGTCCTATTGCAAAAGTGAGAACCATTATCACTTATAATCGCTCGAAGGTGGCCAAACCGTGAAAAAATATGTTCTTTAAGAAATCGAACGACAATCTTGTTATCATTCGTTCGGCTAGGCACAGCCTTGACCCACTTTGACACGTAGTCAACCGCCAAAAGAATATACACATTCCCAAAGGAATTAGGAAATGGTCCCATGAAGTCTATTCCCCAAACATCAAAAACATCCACAACCAAAATTGGTTGGAGCGGCATTTCGTTTCTCCACGATATCCGGCCCAAGTGTTGGCACCGGGAGCATGTTTTGCAGTATTCATAAGCATCCTTGAAGAGTCGTGGCCAATAGAAACCACACTGCAAGATTTTCTCGGCTGTCTTCTTTGGGCCAAAGTGCCCGCCACACGCTTGATCGTGGCAAAAAGACAGCACACTCTTAAACTCGTTTTTCGGTACACGCCGACGAATGATTTGGTCGGAACAGTATTTAAAAAGATAAGGTTCATCTCAGTAAAAATGCTTTACTTGGGACAAGAATCGAAGTTTATCCTGTTTCGACCAATCTTTAGGTATCAAGCCGGTGGCTAAGTAGTTTACTATATCAGCGAACCATGGTTCGCAAGAAACGATTAAGAGTTGCTCATCGGGAAAAACATCTTTGATTGGAAGTTCAAGTGTAGGCGAAGAAGGAAGTCGTGAAAGGTGATCGGCCACTACGTTTTCACATCCTCTTTTGTCCCTTATGACAAGGTCAAACTCTTGTAGCAAAAGGATCCAACGTATTAGCCTCGATTTAGCATCCTTCTTCGCAAAAAGGTGGCGAAGAGCTGAATGGTCCGTATACACAATAACTGGAGAGACGATTAAATAAGGCCGGAATTTTTCAAGTGCAAACACAACGGCTAAAAATTCTTTTTCTGTTGTTGTGTAGTTCAGTTGGGCCTCATTTAATGTACGGCTAGCGTAATAAATTACGTGCGGCATCTTATTAATGTGCTGTCCAAGAACAGCACCAATGGCGAAATCTGACGCGTCGCACATAATTTCGAAGGGGTGCGTCCAGTCTGGAGATGAAAGAATGGGCGCAGAAATGAGAGAGTGTTTCAATGACTCGAACGCTTCCATGCAAGATGAGTCAAAATCAAATGTTGTGTCCTTGGCCAGTAAGAGAGTAAGGTTCTAGCACTCTTGCTAAAATCCTTGATGAACCGTCTATAAAAACCGGCGTGGCCAAGGAAAGCTCGGATGTCTTTGATGCATTTAGGAGGAGGAAGATTGGAAATGACTTCAATTTTGACTCTATCAACCTCTATGCCGTTTTGCGAGATGACATGCCCTAAGACAATGCCTTCTCGTACCATAAAGTGGCACTTCTCCTAATTTAAAGTTAGGTTCTTATCCCTATAGCGGGTGAGAACTGCGTCAAGGTGTAGCAAACACTCGTCGAAGAAGTCACCAAAAATGGAGAAATCATCCATAAAGATCTCCAAAAATTTTTCAACCATGTCTGAAAAGATCCCCATCATACACCGCTGAAATGTAGTGGGTGCATTGCACAACCCAAAGGGCATGCGACGATAAGCAAAAGTGCCAAAAGGACAAGTAAATGTGGTCTTGTCTTGATCCTCTTTGGCTATGGGGACTTGGTTATAGCCGGAATAGCCATCTAAAAAGCAGTAGAATTAGTACCCAGCAAATCGTTCTAGCATTTGGTCAATGAAAGGTAAAGGAAAGTGGTCTTTCCTTGTCGCAGCATTGAGTTTTCTATAGTTGATGCAAACTCGCCACCCAGTTTGGGTGCGAGTGGGTATTAACTCATTTGCCTCATTGGTGATGACCGTGATGCCCGATTTCTTTGGCACAAAATGAATGGGGCTAACCCACTGGCTATCCGAGATAGGGTAAATGATACCACTATCAAGACATTTAACAATCTCCTTCTTGACAGCCTCTTTCATTATGGGGTTGAGGCGTCTTTGTGGATCCCTTACCGGCTTGGCATCATCCATCAAGTGTATATGATGTTCAACTATGAGGGGACTAATCCCCTTGATGTCCTCCATAGACCAGCCAAAAGCTTGCCGATTATTTTGTAAGACCATTAAAAGGGCCTTCTCTTGCTCGAGAGCTAGAGAGGCCGATATGATGACGGGTAGGGTCTCATTCTCACCTAGATAAGCGTATTTAAGGTGCGACGGCAAAAGCTTTAGTTCGAGTTTAGGAGGTGAAACAATTGATGGTAATAATGGTGTAACTGTTTCAAACTCGAAGGATTCCATCAAAGGTTCAAATCGAGTGTACGCAACCGAGTCGGATGGTTCAACTAACTCATCCGAAAAAGCAAAAGACTCAAACTCGGGTGGTGAGTCTTCAAAATCTTCTACAAAGGTGAAACACTCATAATCGTTGTCCGCCGTGAAAGCTGTGTTGGATTCTAGGAGGAACGCACTAGTGGCGTCAACACTGCTGTGATCAAACATAAAATTTTCGAACTCACAGTCCTCCTCCGCGATCTCATTGATCGAGCAAACATTAAGTACGCTAGAATTAGGCTCGGAAGGCTGATTTCCCAACTTAAAAATGTTGAGTTCAATTGTCATATTGCCAGAAGATAGATTCATTGAACCATTACGACAATTGATCACCGCATTAGAAGTCGCAAGGAATGGTCGACCAAGTATCACCAGAATTTGACTCCGGGGGTTAGCTACAGGTTGTGTATCCATAACAATAAATTCAATGGGGAAAATGAAATTCCCTACTCTAATTAACACATCCTCCAACTCTCCCCTAGGATGGGCGATGGATCGGTCAGCCATTTGGAGAGTACAATGAGTGGGCTTAAGCTCTCCAACGCCTAATTGCTCATACATAGAATAAGGTAGCAAATTGACACTAGCACCAAGATCTAATAGTGCTCTATTGATGTTCTTGTCCCCAATTGTTATCGAAATAGTAGGACAACCGGGGTCCTTGTGCTTTTGGGGTAAAGATTGGACAAGAGCATCGATAACAACATTAGCCACGAAAACTTTCTTTGGTACTTGTGACTTCCTCTTCTTGGTGCATAAGTCCTTTAAGATTTTTGCATATGAAGGAACTTGTTGGATTGCATCCAAGAGAGGGATATTTATGCTAACATGTTTGAACAACTCTACAATCTTCTCCATTTGTGGAGTTGGTTTATTGGATCTCAACCGGTTTGGAAAAGGAACATTTTGAAAAGTTGTTGAGTCCAATTTTTGTGGATCGGATTGTGGAGTCGGAACGGATCCCCGTGTAGATGTGTTCGTGTTGTGAGAAGTGGGTCCGTTCGAGCTAGAAGAAGTAGAGCCTTGTGAAGGATGGAGAATAAGCTCTAACGAAGAAGAAGAAGAAGAAGAAGGTAAAGAAGATGAAGAAGGACCACCGGCAGGGGTGTCATGGTTAATACCCACATAATTTTGCAACACTCTTCCGGATCTCAACGTGGTCACAGTATTTACGTTATGATTCTGCTATTCATATGCAACATGTGCATGACCGGGATTTGGCAGTGGTTGAGATGGAAGCTTTCCTTTTTCTCACTCGCTCAACGCAACATTGAGTTGTGCAATTTGTGCCTCTATGGATTTGATGCTTTGATCGTGTGAGGAACTGTTTTGCACCAAAGATTGAATATAAGTCTCTAATCTTGCTGCGGATTGTGTAGATTGCTTTAGGAATGCATCTAGACTTCTTTCGAGCGAATTAACCTTGTCATTATGAGGTGGAACAAAATTGTTTGGCGGGTAAGAATTGTTGGGCACAAAATTGTTCGCTTGATTAGGGTAAGGTTGCTGTTGGAAAGGTTGCTGAAATTGAGTTTGTGGAGGTGCTTGTTGTTGTGGAGGAGGAGGCCTTTGAAAATTGTTGTTTCCTTAGAATTGTTGAGGTTGGTTCCAAGCGATATTTGGGTGACTCCTCCAACCCGGATTGTATGTCGAAGAGTATGGATCATTTCTTTGTCGTTACTGAAAGGCGGCATTGACTTGATCATGTCCTTGAGTAGATGGATTGCAAGGACACTCTTCGGTGAGATGTAATGGATCCGAACAACAAGCACAAACAGTTCGTGGGGGCACGACAGGGGCAGGAGAAGGCGATGAGATTTTGGTCTCAATCGCTTCTAGCTTTTTCGTAAGTACGGCCATTTCGGCCTTCATAGCAATCGACATATCTAGTTGATGTATGCATGCCCTAGACTGACCAATAGAAGAAGATGAGGTGATCTTGGTGCTCTCCCACTGAATTGTTTGTTCACTAAGATCCTCGAGAAACTGCCACGCTTCGTCACTAGATTTAGTTAGAAAGTGACCTTGACAAATGGTTTCTAGCAACTGCTTCGTTGCCGGGTTCAATCCCTCGTATAATGTTTGGCAAAGTTGCCAATTTTCGATCCCATGGTGAGGGCATTGAACAAGTAGGTCTTTGAATCTTTCAAAACACTTCCAAAATGGTTCGGAAGGAAGCTGAGAAAATTGTATAATCTCGTTGCGTATTCTAGCAGTCTTGTGATGAGGATAGAACTTTTTAAGAAAGGCTTTCACAAACTCTTCCCAATTCTTAATTGAATGCGACGATGTGCTGTATAGCCACTTCTCGGCTAAGTCACATAAGGTGAAAGGAATGACCCTTAGCCTTATAGCATCGTCGCTTAATTGGGTTGTTTTCATCATAGCGCAAACGTTTTGGAATTTGTTGATAAAGATATAAGCATCTTCGGATTCCAATCCGTGAAACATTGGCAGCATATTGATGAAGTGGGGTTTGATCTCAAAATTGTCCCCATTTGCCGGTGGGAGGGAAAGACAAGTAGGTAGGGCGGTGCGGATCGGGTAGAAAAGATCCTGGAGCGCGACTCGTTGGGGTGCTTCAACAGGCGGGTGATTCGGGTTATTCACACCTAACGGAGGTGGAATCAGTCCCGTCGGTAAGGTGTTGTTAGGATTGTATCCCGACATACCTTCGGAAGAAGAATTTGAAGGTGGAAGTGAAGAAGTGGAAAGGATTTCAACTTCGGAGTCGAAAGGTTCGTCGGTCGGTACCGTCGAAAGGTTCGTCGGTCGGTACCAACGAAACACGGACTAATCGGGCGCTAGTGTCCCTAGTCCAACCGGACATACACTAATGAGGTAGTGTAGTCAAAAAGATGAAAGACAGAATGTGTAGGTAAGACAACGTCAATGAGAAGAAAGTGGTGTAAGTGAGGTGCAAAGATTTCTTTAGCGACAAGTTGCAAGTTTTTGAAAAGATTTTGTCCTTTTTTATGTGGAGCTTTTTGCAAAAAGATTTTTTAGAAGAGACCTTGACACAAACGCAATCAACCACAAATGCACAATCAGGCTTAGATCTAGGGTCACCTAGGTCAGCTAGACAGCTCCTAACTGTTCCAAAGGGCTAGAAATAGGACCTCAAACCGCCTCTTCACCGCCAATTGTGGCCAGGTAAGTGCCAGCTGAGTGGGAGGCTCTCCACTACAAGTAGTGGCCCTAATTAAGTAACCACTCGCCTTAGACACACTTGCCTAGACACCGCAAAGTCAGGTTAGGATTAACGGCCGATGCCTATAACTAGTCCTCTGTCCTATTGAGGGCGACGTCCTTAGGGCTGAGTCTAGTATTTTTTAATTAAGAATGGTCAATGCAAATGCCTTATGTGATTTCTAGGGTCCTGGGAAGGGTGATGAAATCCCCACCCAATCTGAATTGGTCAAAAGCCCCTTAAAGTCCGATTAAAATATGCAAAACAGTAAATCACTTGCATTCAATTTTCTTTTAAGCGCGGCGCAAAGAATCCTACAGAAAATCAATTATTGGAAGGGGGGAAATTTTTTTAGCGCAAAGAATCCTGCAGAAGATTTGACAGAAAATATATGGGGATTTGCATAAGGGAGAAAGAGAAAACAAATAGTGCAAATTTCGCGCGATGAAGCCCCAGGGGGACCGCGGTTCCGCCGCAAATACCCACTTACGGCCGCGGTTTAGCGGTGGGATGGAGGGCTCAGGTCACTGAAAAAATTCTGTAGTTCTGTTTCCAATCCCCTTCTGTTCCGATTTACCTTTTTCTGTTTCGCACTCTGGATTTTCCAGATCCGTCGATCCTGCAAAAATTCACACAAGAAACCCTTCAAATAATAAAAGATGATAGAATTTTTATATTTTTTCAGATTTTTATGATTTTTTTTTATATTTTATATTAACCCGAAATTACAAAAAGGAAATTTTTACGCCATCCCCGGCAACGGCGCCATTTGATTTAGATGGAATTTTACGATCAAAAATATATGTTACCGCAATCAAGAACGGCGTCGCTTGGTAGCTAGCCGGTGAATACGGGTCGATCCACAGGGATGGTGTTAATTTCCTAAATGTTCTTACGAGCTAATTCCAAAGGGTGTTGGATCTTTTATCACAAAAACTAAATTGAGTTATACTAGGATTAGGAAACTTGCTAGGATTAGGTTTAGGTAAAATTTGGTAAAATAAAGATTCGCACCTCTTTCAATGCCCTACATTAGATATCTTTTTAGGAGTTATGGTAATTATTAATAAAGGGGATTAGGATGATCGGGAAGAAACTATGTTTCTTCCTCTAGATCCTTGTCCGTCCTTTCTTAATAATTACCCTAACCTTCATGAAAGACATGCATATTCGGTCTTTTATACTACGGTATCACCGTTACCTCGTGGGTAGGGTGCCGTAGGGAGCGGAATATGCATGCATGCATGAAGTCCTAATTATTACAAATGATTGGGCATGAAAGAGATGAGAGATTTTCATCTCTCAAACTCTTCCCTATTCCTAACCCTAACAAGCGAGGAAACTACTCGCTCATTAAGGGGTCTATTAAAAACATGATTTTTATTTGTTTTTAGATCTAAGAGATTAATTACCTACTGCAGATTAAGAAATTCTAAACTAGATTAAACTAAGGCAAAAGAATAATTTATCTAGGGCAAGAATTAAAACTAGAACTAAGGCAGAAATTAAAAGAAACTTACAAAATGATGCTCTCAAAACTTCAAAGGAATCTGAATTTTATTCATAAAAAGAGGCATACCCTAATACAAGATTTAGAGTTCCTATTTATAGAGAATAGGAAACCCAATGACACGTACATCTGCTATTACAAAAATACCCCTAGGAAGACTAGTCAACGCGCCGCCAGAGTTTTGGTAAAATTTTATTCACTCCGTGCATCACACGGCCGCGGAACCGCGGCCACAACCAGGGTTTGGCCGCGGTTCCGCGGCCCAATGGTGGTCTTGAAATCTGCAATTTTCTGGGCTAGCTCTGGGCTTTTTGGTCTTCCTATTTCTTTAGTTCTTTTCTCAATTTGGCTTCTAGGTTTCTTCCAGATCTCCACAGTGAACAATTTCAGTGGACTTTTACCGTTGCTTCGTGACGAAATCTTAGACCTTGCGCTGCCTTGTACTTTGTGAACTGATCTTTGTGTAGGCTTTATCAAAATCCTTCTGTTTGCTGGTCGTAGTCTCACTTTTGCACCGTCTTTTATCTTTTTCACTGTTTTTGCTCTAAGAACCTGTAACCTGTACTATGTAGATGGGTCAAAAGCACCTGTTTATTTGTAAAATGCATAAAAATGGGGAATATAATAATGCAATATTATGATATGAACATGCGTCAGCACTAAAATTTAAATAATAAATCATTTAATTAATCAGAATTAAAATTCTAGAAAGATCTTTCCAATTTTATTAAAATAAGAAGATTGTCTTCTGTAAAACAGAGGCCTCAGCATCAAAGATCCAACGGTGGGGAAATATCCCCAGATCAATCAGAGAAAGATCTCTGTAACTAACTCAACAAACCAATTGGCCCTATATAAAGGCCCCTAGACTCCAAGTCTCACATATACAGAAATAGAAAAAAAAAAGAACACTGAAAAAAATTTGAAAGGCAGGCCTTTGAAGAAAGAAGATCATCTTCTTCAAGGTAAAGAATTAAAATTCTTGGAAGAACAGAGATGAAAACATCTCACAAAAAGAAGAATTTCTTCTAAAAAGATCAAAGATCTAAGAACAAGATCAAGATCTTCAATACAAAAAGAAAAAGATCAAAAAAGATCCAATCACAAAAATTAAAGAAGTAATTTACTTCATCCTTAGATCTTTTGATCTATATAAAGACACAGCCTTTTGATGAACCATTGGTTCTTGAATCTTAAGGTAAAACCTCTTTTGAACAAGAAGAACCTGTTTCTTTGATCTTAATTGGATCAAGATGCGCTCTGCGCTTTTGTACGGTGCCTTGCACTTTTGAAATGTGCATTTGCGCTCTTGGACTGGCGCAACTCACCAGAGCGTGCCACGTGTCAACCATAGAATGATCTGCGCCTTGCGCTTCAAAAAATAGCGCACTATGCTCTTGGACTAGCGCAACTTACCAGAGCGCGCCATGTGTCAGCAGCGCACTGCGCTAACAGACTTGCGCTCAGCAGAGCATGACACGTGTCACCTCCACATGCGCTGGCGCCTTGCGCTCTTTAATTGGCGCAAAGCGCCTGACAAGCCACGTGGCGCACTGTCAGACCATTAAAATGATGTGCATTATTTAAAAGGGCAGAGCCCAATTAAAGGTCTAACAGGCCAAATTTAAATGCTATGCATTGTTTAAAAAGGGCAGAGCCCAATTAAAAGTCTAACAGACCAATTCAAATGCTGTGCAGGCCAATTTTAAATGCTATGCATTATTAAGAAGCCTAATGCTATGCATTGTTTAAAAGGGCAGAGCCCAAGCAAAAGCCTAATAGGCAGAACATGAATAAAATGTTGAACATTTTCAACTGGATTGAGCCCCATTCTGGCCATAAGTCCTCAATTTAAATTGAACTGAGCACAACTGCTCTCCCAATCAATTTACACCCGGTTCGAGGGTACATCTCTTTACTCCTCTGATATCTGTCGTTGTAATTCCTCAATGTCGTCAGAGAGGTAACGGGTCCCGACAACCACACACTGCTACGGACTGTGGGGTCCTTAAACTCATGGACTATGATATCCTTAACCTCGACCGTGATGTCTTAAAACTAATACCGGACTATGATGTCCTTAAACTTGACCGTGATGTCTTAAAACTAATATCGGACTGTGAAGTCCTTAAATCCACGGATTATGATGTCTTTAACCTTGACCGTGATGTCTTAAAACTAACACCAGACTGTGAGGTCCTTAAACTCATGGACTATGATGTCCTTAACCTTGACCGCAATGTCTTAAAACTAACATTGGACCGCAATGTTCTTAAATTACTTATCGACCGCAACGTCACTAAACTAAACAATAGAGCCCCCAATTGCTCTCTTGTCGGATCTAAACGATCCCATTAAGTCGATCTTAGTCTAAAAATTAGACCAACGTGTCCTTAACGAACGTTTAAGTCGATCTTAGCCTCAAATAAGGCTAACGTATCCTTAAACACATCCCCCCCAAACCCAAATCAAAGAAAGATACGGATTTGGACTAATCCACGTCCTACGGGCGACGGCATATCCGTATACAATCTACGGGAAACCGAACACAAAACAAACACACACGACACGAAGTGACCATATAGAGAAGGAGAAAGTTGTTACCGCGATGCGGTAGCGTAATTAACTGTAGAAGCTTGCGCCTGCAGGGAAGAGCGTCCCCGCAATCAAAAACCCCTCAAGCGAGGAGGAATCTGACGAAGTCTGCTACATCGGCCGCATCCGTTTAAACCTTCGATACACGGTGCCATAAATCAACTTGGCATCTTCGGAGAGGTGGACGGATAGCACCTATTAGCATCTGCCCCAAATCTCAGGCAAGACGTCCCTGTCGCGCCGTCTTTCGGAGGGGAACAATTATAATCCACCTTGTTTTTCTTATGTGGGTCTTTGGCTATAAGCTCTTTGATGACTCCATCATCGAGGGAAATCTCCTTATGGACTTTTTCCTTCCCCTTGTCTCTCTTACCCGAACCTTTGTTTGAGAGTCCGAGATTCTTTTCAGGCAACGTACGATTAAGCAGCTGAATGTTCTCACTGTTCTTCACCTCTTCTTCTTTTTCAGAGGTGGATTCCTTGAAGAGAGGGCCGAGAGCTATTTCTTCGTCAGAATCGCTCCTGAAGGTAAGAACTTGAAATTTTCCTTTTGTCGAAATGGCATCAACCATATGACAGTTACCAGCTGTTACTTTATGCTCATTTATCGTGCTTCTCTGTTCCCGACGAGCTTTGTGCTTCATTCGCTTGAAGTGTTGTCAGTGGGCAACGTATCCCTGCCACCACTTCTTGAAGGCATTGCACTCTTCGGTAAGGTGTATAACCCTCCGATGGTATAAGCAGTATTTCGGATGTATATCCACTTCGTCAAGGCACGTACTCTCGAGAGTATTTCCTTCGAAAGGTGTCAGCTTCATTCCCATTGACAGGGCTTTGGCGAACCGTTTCCCCGTCTTAAACTTGATTTTGTCCGCCGCAGGTGTGCTTCAATCCAGTTGGAGTACTTTATGACTCTTCCTTGCCGCAACTTCCTCATCCTGACACCGACACTTGGCCTTTTCGTATATGGCCGTTTCACATTTCGGTCGGCTTTACTCTCTTGAAAGGCTTCGTTTAGCAGCCTGTCGATCGATTCGTCTGACGGCTCCAGCGATTTTGACGTCGGTCCTGCCCCCAGCTTCTCTACGTTATTTTCTAACGTTGAGGAAGCTTTTTTGCCATTCATTGATGAATGAGAGATCATGTGGCAACTCTCCACATAATCCTCGGGTTCTTCTGACGAGTTATCTCCCTCGCCATTGTCATTGTTTCCGTTCTCAAGTATGTGGTTGAGAAACTCTTCTAGAGTGACTAAAGTTCGCATCTTCTGGTTGTACTCTTCCAGCGTGTCAATGTACTTTTGCAGGTCTATACGCTTGTCTTCAGGCTGCACGGGTTTCTTGGCCTTCTTCTTTTTCTTCAAACACTTTGAAGACCTAACCTTGGTGTTTTGCCCATCGCCACCAACTTTCGGTGTTGGGCGCGGTTTCAGCATCCCGTCAATGATCTCGGGCTCCAGCGGGCTTTTCCACCTGATTGCCGTGCATACTTGAAGATCCTTCAGCATTCTTTTAGTTTTAGCTGAGAGGACAACTTCCCACGGAGCTTCTTCTACAAATGAGCATGATGCCCCCGGCGTATCCACCCTTTTAGGAGCGTGCTGCTGTGGCGGGTTTACCTTCCAGTTTTCGGACAGCGCAAACTTGCCTTGTTGGTACTGGTCCTCAACCCAGTTTTTGAAGACGTAGTAATCATCGATTGGGTGTCCCACTACTCTGTGGTAGGGGCAGTAGTTAGGACGGTTGACGTCATCAGGCTGCAGTGGGTGTCTCGGATCCGGCAGAGTGATGAGCTTTTTGCCCACCGCCAGTTCGAACAGTCTCCTAGTTTTATCTCGGGGAAATGAGTAAGGACGTCTCAACTTCTCTTCGAGGGATCGGCTTGTGTTGCTCTGGAGAGCAACCGGTTTTGGGTCACTCGATTGTTGTTGAGCGTTAGCAACGAAGGTCGCTTTCCCTTTGCCCTTTTCATTCCGGAGATCTGTTTTTTAAGAGGACGGCCTATGGCCCATCTGGTCCATTTGGGCCAGCTTGTCAATCAAGGTATGGAAGATGGTCGGCTTGAAGAACATCATAAATTGGGATATAGTTTCCTGAGGGTCGATGGTCCCCACGAACATGCCCACGGCAGGAGCTTCTTCTGTGCGTTGTTCGCATTTTGACCATAGGTTCCGCCATCGAATTCCGTATTAAACCCAGGTCTCTCCAGGCTTCACCCTGGCATTGATTAATGTCGTGATAGGGGTGCGCTTGCGAACTACTGCATGAACAGTAGCTCCATCCGAGTACCATTCAAATGTTGTCTCCGCCAAGCTGCTGACGAACTGGCGAAGCAGCAGTTTGTCATCGCCTCCAGTATTGCCGCATAGAGCCCTGAACTGAGCGACGTGCTGATGGGGATTGCCTGTCCCGTTATACACGTGGAATTTAGGGATCGTATATCCCGGCGGGTACTTCATTTGATCGTACCAGCCTGGATAAGGTCGTCCAGTTCTGACGACTTGGCCAGCCACTTCGCTTGCCTGATGAGCTCGTATTTGTTGATCTATGTAGTCGTCAACGGCAGCCTTGGAGATTGTTTCTTCCTTGGCTGCTGAGAAAGCCGGTGGAGGATTTGACGTTTCCCCTATGTCGTCTTCGATAATTATTGGAGGGTCTTCGGCTAGAGGTTCCGGCTGGATCATCATCCCAACCATATCTTGGAACAGAAGCGCCATCTGCTTTATATTAGCAGCCTGTTCCGCGGCCTCTTTATCCTTTCTTTCTATCACCCTCCGCAGGAACTCGGTGTCGGTCTCCTGCTCCCGGTGCTATTCAGATGATGCTTCCAGGCTCTCTTTTTACCCAGTAAGTGTTGTAATTTTCGTCAGCATCTCCTGGAGATTTTGTTGCTGCTCCTGAACTTTCATCAACGACCGAGTTTATGGTCGATGACCCATGGAAGTACGACTTTCTTCTTTCCCGGAAGCCATGTACACCGTATGCACGAACATGCCCCCGACTTAGAGCGTTTGGATCCATCACCTTTGCCATTGGCCACCGGTGGTGGGAGATTCTCCGGCCTTCTCTTTTTGTGAGAATTCGAAGTCGAAGGAGATATTGTAATAGGCGTCTGAGAAGTCCCTCACTGCATGCCAGAGGGATGACTTTCCTCTTGTCGAACATTCATTTTCTCCGGTCGATGAGAGTAGTTCTTGTTGATCACAGAATCCTGGACTTTCCGCCAAACTCTGTGGATTCAGGATGACATCCGCTGAGGGGGCTGCTCCGGTTTCGCCTGTACCATGTTTTCAACATGTGGGGGAAATTTCTTCGGCACTGCGGTCAGAGAGTTCTTTCGCACCCTCCTTAGCAGATCAAAGTTGTTCCCGGTTGGAACAGCAGCGTCAACTTCCACCATTGGAGCTGGTGGAGTAAGTCCAGAGGGAGAGTTGCCCCTGCTTTCCTCACTCGGCGCCAGTGGCGACGTCGATCATTCCTTGCAGATGGGATTGCCTCAGTTATGGGAGTGGCTTCCTCATGCCCCCTGCATTGGTGAAGGGCTACTGCTGGTGGCAGCCTGTCGAAAACTGACGTCCGTTGAGAGGGGATGGTCAATCTTTTGAAGGCCGGCCTTCTGGTAGGGGAAGAATTTTTGATGACTTCACCCTTCGTAGGAGTTGGAACGGCCAGTCTTGCGAAGACCGATCCTTTAGTAGGAGAAGCCCCTTTGACGACTTCATCCGCCGGAACTGGAATGGCTATGCGCTTCAGGATAACCCCTTCAGGTATTGCGAGCCTCTTTGCAGGCCCATTTGAGCTTTGGCTCAGCCTGTCAAAGACTGAGGTGGCGGACTTGGACGACCCATTGAGAGGGGCCGTGGTGGTTGTAAGTCGCTCAAAGACCGACTTCTTTGGAGCTTCCTGTGATGGCATCGGGGTGCTGAAGCTTGTCGGTGGGAGCATGGTCCCAAAGAACAATCCAGTTGTGTCTTGAGTCACCTGTTCCGCTGGCTTTGAGAAGATGCACGCCGCATTTGGTCCGTACGTCACTCCTCCGGCGGGGACGGAGTGGGAGTTGCTGTTGCAGGTGCAGTTGGAAGCCGTCGATTTCTCTTCTCTGCACAGGAGCAAGACACCAAATCTTAGTATCTCGAATCCAGGGGCAACCATAGCAAACCGTGATTTGTTCTCGAACACGACACACGAAGTGTGGAGTGGAAAGAGGAAATGGTCCCACCAGGCGTGCCAGAATCCGTTTACCGCCGAAAACGGGGAAGATAAACGTCTTGCCTGAATTTGGGGACAGATGCTATTTGGGTTTATCCGTCCACCTCTCCGAAGACGCCAAGTTGATTCAAAGCACCGTGTTCCCCTCCGAACGGCGGCCCGGACTTCGCGTCTGTTGCCTAAGGTTCGGGGCAGATGCTATTTGGTTTGATCCGTCCACCTCTCCGAAGATGCCAAGTTGATTTATGGCACCTTGTATCGGAGGTTTAAACGGATGCGGCCGATGTAGCAGACTTCGTCAGATTCCTCCTCAGGGTGAGGGGTTTTTTGATTGTGGGGACGCTCTTCCCTGCAGGCGCAAGCCCCTGCAGTTAATTACGCTACCGCATCGCGGTAACAACTTTCTCCTTCTCCAGAATTTCACTTCGTGTCGTGTGTGTTTGTTTTGTTCGTGGTTGCCCGTGGATTGTATACGGAGACTGAGTGATGTCGTCACCCGTAGGACGTGGATTAGTCCAAATCCGTATTTACTTAGATTTGGGTTTGGTGTTTTTTGGTTTAAGGATACATTAGTCGCGTTGCGGCTAAGATCAACTTAAACGTACGTCAAGGATACGTTAGTCCTGTTTTAGACTAAGATCGACCTGACGTGGTGATTGATTTAACTATCTGGCCGTCGGGACTCATCACCTCTCTGACGTCGTTGAGGGATTACAACGACAGGCGTCAGAGGAGTTCAGAGATGTACCCTTGCACCAAAGTTGATTCGGAGTTTTATTGTTTATATAAAGATCTAAGGTCGCATTAACCATATTCGGGGCTAAGGTCAACTTAGACGGGACCGTTTAGATCCGGCAAAAGAGCGTTCAGGCTCGATTGCGCTAGTTTAAGGACGTGGCGGTCCATCGCCAGTTTTAAGGACGTGGTGGTCCATTATTAGTTTAGGGACGTTTCGGTCCGTCGCCAGTTTAAGGACGTAGTGGTCCATATTCCAGTTTAGGGACGTTCCGGTCCGATATTAGTTTAGGGACGTTCCGGTCCGATATTAGTTTAGGGACGTTCCGGTCCGATATTAGTTTGTGGTTGTTGGGACCCGTCACCTCTTTGACGTCGTTGAGGAATTACAACGATGGATGTCAAAGGAGTTCGGAGATGTACCCTCAAACCGGACGTGGATTGATTTAGGAGAGCCATTTTGCTCAGTCAATTTAATTTAAGGACTTATGGCCACGATTGGGCTAAGTCCAGTTCAACACTTTATTTGCATTGCATTTTTTATTTAGGCTCTACCCACAAAAGATACAGAGTATCAATTTATTTTGGGCTCTACCCATTTGCAGATAATGCAAAGTATCTACCTTGTTTGGGCTTTGCCCCTTTTAAAATGCATAGCATTCTGAATATTTTGTTTGGGCTCTGCCCATTTATAAATGATGCAAAGCATCTGTTCTGGTTTGGGCTCTGCCCCTTAAAATAATGCATTTGCGCTTTATTAAGCCTGTTAGGCCTTCTCTTAATTGGGCTTGGCCCTTTTTAATGCATCTGCGCTTTGCGCTAAGTGATGAGCGCAAGCTCATATGGTGATGACACGTGTCGTGCTCTGGTGAGCGCAAGCGCCCTAGCGCAGTGCGCTGCGCTGTTGCGCTGCTGACACGTGGCGCGCTCTCGGCGAGTTGCGCCAATTCCAGAGAGCAAAGCTCTATCTTAAGGGCGCTTAACGCAAATGGTTCTATAGCCGACACGTGGCGCTCTCTTAAGAGCGCAACGGCGCAGTTTGGAAGTGCAAAGCACTAAGAATCTTTTAGATTCAAGAAGGGAAGTGCAAAGCACTGTTTAAGTTCTTGATCTAAATTAGATCAAAGAAAAATAAATTTCTTCTTTATTCGAAGAACCAGAGGTTCATAAAAGTGCAAAGCACTATTCTTTTATTATTTTATTATTTTTATTGTTTTTAAAGAACCGAAGGTTCACAAGAAGTGCAAAGCACTGTTTTCTTTTTTATATAAAGATCATTGATCTTATATTTTTTTTTAGACTAATGGTCTATTAGAAGAATTTCTTCTAATCCATGAAGGTTCTTTACCTCTTTTTTTTTTGAAATCTTCAGAGCTCTCTCTGTTTAAAGTTCTTGAGTTCTCAAGAAAAATGTTGATGCCTTTGAATTGAGGCTTAGGGTCCTTTTTATAGTGCCCACAAATTTGTTGAATTTGTTAACAGGATATTTTCTGAATGATTTTGGGAATTCTCCCACCGCTGGATCTTTGATCCAAAGGCAGAAGAAAATCTTCTGTTTCTGGAAAGAACATAAAAGATTTCGTAAAATCTTAATTTAGTTTGGCGCAGATGCCCCAGCGCATGACACGTGTCGCGCAGAGCGCAGCGCAAGTGCGCTAGCACGTCTGCGCTGACACGTGTCGCGCAGCGCAGAGCGCAGCGCAACTGCGCTAGCGCATCTGCGCTGACACGTGTCACGCAGCGCAGAGCGCAGCGCAGCTGAAGCGTTGCTTCCTTTAAACAGAGCTTTGCTCTGATTGGGTGCGCTTTCTGGGGCGCTGCGCTGACGTATTAGCGCAAGACACGCGGCGCGTTGCGCCCGTGACTTGAAGCTTTGCTTCAAAATTTGAATTTTGAATTCAAACAGAGCTTTGCTCTGATTGGGCGAAACAAATGCCCCCCCACCGTTGCGCTCACGTGGCGCCCACGTGAGTGCAGCGGTGGCAACCCCCCTGACCGTTGGATCAAGGGGGAATCTCAAGGGGCGCAAGCGCCTTATAAATAGGGCCTGTGGCTCTTAAAAATTCTCCACCATTTTCTAGTTTTTAGATTTTCAGAGCTCTGCTCTTGCTTAAGAACTTCAGAGCTTTGCTCTTGCTTTCAGAACTTTAGAGCTTTGCTCTCATTTCCCAAAGTTTTTTAGAAAACTTTAGGTAATGTTTAATTTAAAACCAAGTTAAATTAATTTAAGTCAATTTTAACCCACAGAGCTTTGCTCTCATAGATCTTTTGATCTAAAGAAATTCCCTTTGGGGTTTCATCCACAGAGCTTTGCTCTCTCAAATTCATAGATCTACAGAGATCTTGTTCATGGGTTCTAACCCATGAACAGAGCTTTGCTCTTGAATTAAATGTAGATCTTTTAGACTTAAAAAAATGAAGAATTTTTTTTCTGTAAGCTTTTATGGATCCTTTGTCAGGATTCCAGAAATTTTAATTTTAAATTTCTTTTTTCAAAACTTTCTCTTTGGTGGGGGTATTATAGAGCTAAGCTCTTTTTTAAGGAATTTTATTCTTTTGAGACCAGAACTTGACAAGTGTCATTCTGTGATAGAGCTTTGCTCTAAAAGAGAAGATTTTCTCCTTGTCTCTAGTGATTCTTTCCCCCCCTTTTTTATTATGGGAATGTTCCCCCCCAGGGGCCAACTGACAATCTCATCCAATGATGAGTTTGTCCCCTTAATTGACGTATTGTCATTTAGATTTCATGGGTCCCTCTTTGGTCTCCTATTCACTGCACTGTGGTGCGGTGTAATTAATTAATTTTGATTTTAATTTAATTAATGCATTTTCTTTTTTCAATGTCAAGCGTTAGGATTACAACACTGACAGCTACATTGCTCTTTTTGCAGCGATTATGTCTGAAGACACTTCATTTCCGTTTGTCCGCTCAGAGGAGGGATTTCCAGAGGCGTCTTTGGATCGCGAGGTCCTGGCCATGATCAAGGCATACGACCCGGAGTATAAGAGTCTCCACCTTTGGGGGTCGTGGTACAATCAGATTATTATGGGTCGACGCAGCTTTACATGTGCGGTGCCGTCGGAGCCCATAACGGCGATTCATTACGCCAGCCCACCCCCGGTGCAGTATGCCGCGGAGATGACGGATTAGACATCGAAGGGTTTTCTTCATCCGGCCATAGATGCCATCCCGGTCCAGCGTCCTATGGTTTTAGATATCCTAGGACGCCGTATCTGTCAGGGCGAAGCGAGACCTTGGGGGCAATCATATAACATTGGTCTGATCCCCGGCCACCCGGTTGGCTATCTGCCGTGGGCCCGGTATATCCTGTCGACGAGGAAGTCGCAGTTGATAAGACTAGGACTGTACACTGCAGTCTACGTCTCTCTCTTCCAGTATCCTACGCTTCCCACTTGGTGGTTCAAGGCTTTCCTGGAGCAGTGGAACATACCTACTCATACTTTCCTTGCCATGGATCGGGAAGTGTCCATCTCGTTGGAAGAGTTTACGGAGGTGTCTGGCCTACCGGCTATGGGGGAACATTATGAAGAGTTGCTCCCGCCGGATGAGTACATCTTTGGTGCCAAGCCGACGATAAGGGAGCTCACGCCGGAGAACGCTGTTCAACATCAGTTTCCAAGTCTGATCAAGGTGTTGAACATCTATGAGGCCCTTTTTGTTGAGCATGGGAGCCGTGGAGTTAATTTTGAGGATTTTATTGCTCGGTTCCTTCATCCAAACGTCCTCTCGGCGAAGACTGCCAAGTTTGCCAACCTTGAGGATCCTTTCGGCTTAGGTTTGGATAACCTGCCAGCGAAAGACATAGATCAAAAGAACTTTTTTCTTCCCAACTCCTCAACCATGTCTTTTGCGGAAGTCGCAGCCCCCGAGATGGACGAGGAGGCCTTCTTTTTGGGATTTCTTGGGCTTTGGCTGAGTTGTTTTGCACTTCCAATGCACTCTCACCGCATGCGGCCCTCTGTTTTTTATCCGGCCCACCGAATGACTATCGGGGTAAAGGTGGCCGTTGGGATCGCCGGCTTGGCGCATTTATATCACGGCCTTAGCCGAGCGGCAGATGCTAATGAGCCTGGGGCGTTGCACGTGGTTTTCCCAATGCACTACTTCATGTCGTGGCTCGAACTACATGCAGCGGGTGTTTTCGGCATGCATAAAAGGCCCTCATTCTACGAAAGGTGCATTTTTCCTCGCCTTCTACAGTTGATCGGCGCATCAATTGTAAATCCATCGCCGCGAGATGCCAGGAGTTTACTCCTTCGTTCCCACACCGTTGGAACCGGTGTGTCTTTTATTGACAAGGTGTTGACCATTGGAAAAACGTCCACCACTGCAGTGCGGCCATTGCAAGACACTTTTAGGGATGGCGCTTCGATTTTAACGGCTCGGGAGACCCTTCACTTATATTCTATCAGACCGGGCTTTTTGGTGTTTAGGCAGGACTGTTGGGGTAAAAATTTACACCCCGGTTGACCAAGTCAAAATCAAAGTCAACCCCAATCTAAGTGGGCCCAAGCCCAGATCCAGTGGGCCCATGCCCGGGTCGAGCCCGAACATGAAGCGGCCGGCCTCCCCCCATGCCAAGATAAAAATTTTGTAATAAATAATTTTGTTGTATTTCTTTTATTTTATTTTTGGATAAATGTAAGAAAAAAATAGGCATAAAGCCAAATTTTTGTAAAGCCCATGGCTTATGTGCAAAAAGAAATGGCACATGAGCCATGGGATAGGCAAAATGCCATTTTGTGAAGCCCAAGGGGCTATGTGTAAAGTGTATGGCCTATAAAGGCAAGGATAATGAAATATCCCAACAACTTTTTCTCTCTAAAAAAAAGTCTTAGAGCTGAGCTCTTTTCTTCCATCTTCAAGGTTCTAAACCTTTTTATTTTCTTTTGAATTTAAATCAAGAGTTTTACTCTTTCTTTTCCAAAAACTAAGTAGTTTTCCACCACAAAACCCACAAAGGGGAACTCAGATCTCCCATCAGATCTAAAAAAAGGAGTGATTTTTAAAATCTCCTGCTTCTTGATCTTCAAGATCCGGCCGAGCGATAGGAGGAAGAAGAAGAACATCTTTCACTAAACCCCTCCCCAAAAAAAAAAAAGAAGAAGAAGAAGAAGAACACTCAGGAGTCCAACTCCTCTTTGATTTCTCATCAGAGAAATCTTTTTAGGCTAAAAGCCTCTTTTTCTCGCCGGCGCTCAAGCGCAGAGCGCCCACGTGCCGACACGTGGCGCGCTTGCGCTCCAGCGCAAGCGTTCGAGCGCAAGTCGCCCTCGTGCCGACACGTGGCGCTCTTGCGCTCGAGCGCAAGCGCCCGAGCGTAAGTCACCCTCGTGCCGACACGTGGCGCGCTTGCGCTCCAGCGCAAGCGCCCGAGCGCAAGTCGCCCTCATGCCGACACGTGGCGCGCTTGCGCTCGAGCGCAAGTCGCCTACGTGCCGACACGTGGCGCGTTGCGCTCCAGCACTCTGCGCTCGAGCGCAAAGCGCCCACGTGCCGACACGTGGCGCGCTCGCGCTCAAGCGCCTAGGCGCTGGCCCCACGCATCCTTTGGATGTCCTTTTCCCCTTTACTTATATATACATGTATATATATACATATGTATACAAATGTACACATACACATACTCCGCGACACTTTCCCCCCCCCAAAAATTTTTTGGGCCGGGGCGCTGCCCCGAACCCCGCAAGGGGGCTGCTAGCCCCCTTGACCACCAGCCCGCTATCCGGGTAACGGGACCCCCGTAAAAACTCTGCGTGGCTCCCGATATATCCAAACCCCCCTTTCAAAACACAACACACGTACACTGCGCATTGAGTTTGCATGACCATTTTAACCCGTTAATCGGAGGTTCCCTCGCCCCAAAGGTGAGGGGTAATTAACGGCAGCTTAGTCCGCGGCTGCCGGAGATTCGGATCCCCACAATCATTAAACCCCGGCCTACCCTAGACAGGGGGAATCTGTAGTACGCCTGACAAGCGTGCGCGTATTCCCATCTCAATGGGGTGACGAAAAACACCCTACAAGGACGGGGGAGCGATCTTCATGAGATATAACCCGCATCGTTTCGCCCAACAGCTGAGCTATAACCAAGGGGTACCGCTGGAGGCCTTTTTATCGGAACCTGCCGCGACCGAAGAAGGGACGGAGAGAGCGCTGCATCACTTCATGCGTCTAAACACGGGCTCTCACTTTTTTATCAGTGAGCCGGCTTGCGCCCCCCGACTTCTTAGGGTATACACAGAATGGTATAGTCATTCGACGGGAGCAGTCATAAAGGAGGAAAGGCGGTTGCTGATCGACCGTAAGGGTGCACCTCCAGGTAGCGATCGCAACGCTCCTCTGGTGCCAAGGACTCCAATAGTCGCTCCCTTAAAAGATGCTGGGAGCAGACCATCACGTGCGCAAAGTCCTCCATGTGAATTGCCGCTCCCCGATATCGCGGATGCACCTCCTGCACCCCGCGCTCAGGCGGAAACAGTGGTTGTACCCTCGCCGGAGTCTGGCGTGGGTGCGGACATCGGGACCCGTCGTCCCAAAGCGGCTGCCAAGCGTAAGTCGCTTCCCCGTGAGCCTAGGGCTGGAGGGCAAAAGAAAAAGAAGTCGCTCTTCGCCGCGGACGTTGCGTTCGGCCAGGAACCCCACGCTCCTTATTCCGAGGGTCTGCTCGAATATGGGACTAACGCGGGATTAGTGATGCCGCCGCCGGACGATACAGACTTGGAAGCTGCTCTCAGAGCTTCAGCATGGCTGGTGAAGCGTGATGCGTGGCTGGCTAAGCTTGCGCAATCAGGTAACTACTAGTCACTTTTTCTTTACTGTAACGTATTTTCTTCCTTATTTCATTATTTTTGACTAACGCTTTTCTTTCTTTTCTTTCAACAGGCATTACCGATGAAGAAGCCATTGCCGCTTCTCTGAAGACCTTTCAGGAGGAGGAACGTGCCAGGGCATCTGTGGGCCTTAGTAATTTTCGACTCATCAAGTTTTTTCTGTTTTCCTTGTGTTATGGTCGATCTAACCTTTCCCTTTTAATTGCAGGGACCTCAATGCCGCTCCCTCCTAGCGACGCAGACGTCCTACCAGCTGCCGACGTTCCCGCTTCTTTTAGGCCACCACAGGAGGTTCGTCTTGAAGAGCCGATGAGAGATGCCTTAAAGGCTCTGGAGGCATCCCTGAATGAAGATGATGACGCCTTGAAGGAGGCGTCACAGAGGTCCCTCATAACCGCTCGGGAGGAGAGGAAGCGGTTGAGGCGTGAGGCGAAGGCGTGCAGGGCTGCCTTGGCCATGGGAGCGGGACCTAGCACCGCCCCTCGCGCTGATACTCCCTCCGGAGAGGCCCCTGTCGCCCTATCCACTGTCCACAGAGAGGTGGCGCGAGCAGTTCGGAGCGCAAACGGCAAATCCGCTTCAGGTAATATTTCTCTCAGAGTTTTTGTTATAAGGATTTTAATGTCATTGGTCCTTATATCTCTTATCTTTGCAGGGCCAAGTCCGATCGAGGGAGAGGCGGAGGCCGTCGATCCTAGGGGAGCGGAGGAGGCGGTGCCTGCCGAGCTCGAGCCGACAGTGGGCAGTATCGTTGAGGCCATGGAGCCTGAGGTGGAGTCCGAGGGGCCTGCCACCGGGAAGGTCATTGATGCCGAACCCGAAGCGGTGGTAGATGATATGATCATTATAGCTGAGTCCAGGGTGGTGGCGAATGAAGCGCTCGAGGCCGGCGATCCCCTGGCGATGGTGGACGATACGACCGCCACTACTGAACCTGAGAGAGTAGTGGGTGAGGTGGCCATGATTCCCGAAGACGAACCAACCGCGCCTTCTCTGGAATCTGGCAATACTCCAGTCATTGCCCTCCCCATCTATGGTCCTCCGCCGTCTCCAGGTCTCGCGAGCACGACAACGGTCCCCATCGAGTCGGGCGATGAGGCTACAGGCGGTGATCTTATGTCGATAGAGGAGGGAGTCGCCTCCGTTTCAGCCGGGAGCTCCTCAGGTAAACCCTAAGTGGCTGCTTTTCTTTACTTTACAACCATTTCTGACAAGTCCACCTTTTCGTAATGCAGGTGCAGCTAGTGCCGATGCCCCACCGCTCGAGGGAGCGCCTTCGATGACCGCTTTGGCGGTGGTCACCTCTCAACCTTCTCTCATACCCTCGAAGATGTTGGAAGGTATATGTTTACGATTTATTAATCTTGTTTTCCAGATATCTAATTCGCGTACTAAAGTCACACTGTCGTGTTCTCAGGAGCGCTTTTTGATCATGTACATCAGATGTTGCTCCCATACTTCTCCTTCCCATCTAAGCTTGCTTCTTCCCCTGGTGGCGTTGGTGAGTATAATTTCTGTTAACATTCTTCCTCTCTCTCTTTTTTTTTATTGATGGAATTGTCTCTAACCTCTTTTTCTCATCTCAACTGCAGTGCTACAGATTGAAGGAGGGGATAAAAGCTCAGCTGTACCACCAGCCCTTCCGACCTTGCCACCTGTCTTAACTGGTACAATGACCATCATATTGGTAACTTTCCTCTCTCTATTTTCTGTACTATTATCTGATCGCATCCTGTCTCTTTCAGCTGTCGTTCTGGCTTCGGCGTCCTTCGAACCTCGCGTCACAATGCCGGCGGGTCCTTATCTGAGGAGTCTGTCTTCAAAGGGCGCTACGAATAGTCTGCGCATGTTGAGTGACTATGTCGAGGAACTCGACGTTGAAGCTCCTACATCTGCCGCAGACTTCGCTATGGTGGTTAACCCGATGCTAGAAATACTCGTGAACTTTCATAATGAGAGCATCATTGCATCCTGGGATAACCATTGTAAGGAGATCGAGGGTTGCCTATTTCAATTGGAGTCGTTGAGTCCCACTCCCGAGACTGTGGCTGCCAATAATCAGAGGACTGCGTGGATTGAGCAGAGCGCTTCTTACTTCCGCCATCTCGAACAAGAAGTTATTTCAAGGCGCAAGGAGCGTGATGATGCTTCGAGCAGGTCCGCTCAACTGCATGCTCGGGTGGAGGCCAATGCTGCACGGCTGAAGGTTATCTTTGAGGGCCTCCTACAATGCCTCTCCGAAGGATTATCATTGAGGCATAAACTTAACGTTGTCGAGCGAGCTTCAGCCAGCCAGGAAGCAACCCAGAAGGCGGTAGAGGAGCAACTTTCATCTTTCTTGCAACAGCGGGCTCAGGTGGAGGCGGAGGTGGCCGCGGCTGTCACTCGAGAGGAAGTGCTGAAGGAAGTGCGAGAGCAGCTTGTGAACTTACTAAAGACACTTCCTCCTCAGTAGCTATCCATTTTTGTATCGTTCGTACTTATAGATAAAAGAATGTATATGTATATATTTTTTTTATCCTTTGACATAATGTATCCTGTATTTGATCAAGTTTATGAATAAAAGATACACCTTTTTGTAATGTCTTGTGTCACTTCTTCGCTTTTTCTTTCTTTTTAGCATGACATCTTTAATGCGTCTTATTGGCGAGTAAATTCATTTCTCCCAGAAATAACGATGGCCTAGACTGCAGGTTCAGATCTGCCGCCTAGGACTTTTCAACTCCATGAGCCGTGAGGGTCTCATAGAGGCTTTTCTCCCTACGGATCGAGAGGATCTCGCAGGTGGATTTTCTCCTTAGGAATCGTGAGGATTTCTAAGTGTGGTTTGCTCTTATAATTCGTAAGGATCCTATAAGAGAATTTTCCCTCTTACGAGTCGAGAGGATTCGTAAGTGGTTGTTTCCCTCTTTGTCGAGAATCGACCTCAGAGAGTGAGACCCGTGAATAGTATGCAAGAGACCATTTAGGATTGACTTGCAGGGTCCCATTGTTCAGGAAGCAAGTTTTTGAATCCTTACTGCCCGAGATGTGAGTCAAAGAAGCTCTCGTCACGGAGTGTTTGTATCCGTGAGTTGAGAAGTTTTGCGAGGGATTATTTGTTTCCCAAGCGCCAAGGATTATTTGTGTCCTTGGGGTTTGAAACGAGTCGATAGTTCCCACGGAGGCGCTGGTGGCTCTGCGAGTCGACGCGGATCAGAAGGCTCTCGTCAAGGAGTGTTTGTATCCGTGAGTCGAGGATTTTGCGAGGGATTATTTGTTTCCCAAACGCCAAGGATTATTTGTGTCCTTGGGGTTTGAAACGAATCGATGGTTCCCGCGGAGGCGCTGGTGGCTCTGCGAGTCGACGCGGATCAGAAGGCTCTCGTCAAGGAGTGTTTGTATCCGTGAGTCGAGTAGTTTGCTAGGGATTATTTGTTTCCCAAGTGCCAAGGATTATTTGTGTCCTTGGGGTTTGAAACGAGTCGATGGTTCCCGCGGAGGCGCTGGTGGCTCTGCGAGTCGACGCGGATCAGAAGGCTCTCGTCAAGGAGTGTTTGTATCCGTGAGTCGAGGATTTTGCGAGGGATTATTTGTTTCCCAAGCGCCAAGGATTATTTGTGTCCTTGGGGTTTGAAACGAGTCGATGGTTCCCACGGAGGCGCTGGTGGCTCTGCGAGTCGACGCGGATCAGAAGGCTCTCGTCAAGGAGTGTTTGTATCCGTGAGTCGAGTAGTTTTTTGTTGAAGTCATTGGCTTCTTCGGTTGAAATGAACCGTTGGGGTTTAGCTTCGTCGTTTGACGGAATCTGCTGGGGAAGTATGGTTCCTTTTTTTGTTTGCGCCCTTGGATTGTATACAGGGATCGATGTGATCTTAACTGTAGGGCCGAAGTTTTATCATTTCTTCTTTTTATCTTATTTTATTTCCGCGATGCTCTATCATTTCAGCTTTTATATCGCGAAGGTCGCGATTGCCCAATCATTTCGGCTATTTTTCGCGGTATTGTTAGTGTATATGCCCTAGAGGCCATTACTGTATCATACTAGTTTGTATATTACTTAATGGATGCTTGGGATATTCACCTTGTATATACAATCTTGCTCAAAATAGTAGTATGCTACTTGGTTTGTCTCTACTTCAATGTGTACTTGTGTTTATTTTACTATATCACTTATACGCATTAGTGGAGCCCTTAGGATCTTTGCTTGATTACCAGCGTTGTGATGGCAGTCACACTAGTGGGGGCTGGGTAATCTATAAGCACATCCTTATACAGGTCCCTAGTCGCAGGACTATCGAGACAGGGCATCGATACTCCGGAGTAGACTAGCGTATGCGCTTCTCATCCCAGTGTGGGAGATGGTCTGTCCCACAGCCATCAGTACGTCGTACTGGAGATAGTATACGGGTGCTCGTTGGGTTACGAGTACACTGGACAGGACTCGTCGGGAACTGAAAGGTTGGTATTATACCTATCGTCAGTCATCAGTTCCCAGGTGACATGAGTACAGCTTAGTCCGCTGACTTGACACTGGCACTTCGCCTCGAGTGTGTTCCCACTGCACTTTGATCACTACCCTACCACGGCTCAAAGGAGTCGTGCAAACAGGTGGTGGTTGGGTGCAGTCCCGAAGCACTTGGAGGCAGTGACGGTTAGACAGGATTCGTCTCTCCCGGTATTGGGGGTTGACATCGCGCTGTGTCTAGGAGAGCCATTACACAAGTAGTCCCTGGCCAGGGCAAACGAGATATACTGGTAGGTTTCCAGTGTTATCTCAGGGTGTTTTGGGCTTCGCTCCGGCACGACTTGTACCGCTATTGGGGGACTGACGTTTACCGCCCCCTAGGCCCGCCATGCGATGTATCAGACGAACAGACCGGACTGTACGGAGACTGTCACATTCAGACTCAGTAGGAGTACCGATGGGGTTTCACCTCGTCAGCCTTCTTGTCGACATCTACCTGGGGACCGTTACGCACAGCTAGTGCCGCTTGCGGTCTGTGGTTAAACCCACTGCCAGCGTAGTGTCGAGTCTTTAGAGTCCCACACAGAGGGTATTCGCCTATGGGCAAAACAGAGTAGAGGTCGCATGGTTTTGCGACAGGGTTCGTTCTCATCCGCGCACTTGTGCACGTTTGGAGTCCGGACAGATATTACCAGCGGGCTCTGGTTTGAGCCGGATACTGGTATAGTATTTGGGGTTGCTTTTATCTCTCAGTATTCATGTTCCTCGGAACAAGAATGCAGGTGTGTATGCACAGTTTTTGAGGAGGAGGAAGATGATTTCCATTAGGGTTTCGGAACGGGTGCGTATGCACAGTTGACAGTCGTCTTTTTCCAAACCCTAATGGATTTGTATTATATCATTTAATAATATATAATAAAATGAAATTGTGTCATGGTTAGTTTTTGTTGACTTGTTGACCATGGTTGACTTGTTGACCATGGTTGAACATTTGACTACCATCATTACAAATGCAAGATGCTTTTTCATTCTTGCTTTATTCATTTAATGCATGTAATGATATTAGTCATTCTAAACTAACCATCAAACCTTTTTCATTTTTGATTATTGTTATTATTTGATTTTTCTTTTTCTTTTGTTATGGTTGCAAAAGGAAAAGAAAGAGCTCACTTTATCATTCTCACTCTCTCTCTTCACTTCATCTTCTTCTTCCTCTAGTCAAGAGAAACCTTCTCATGAGTTGAGAATCCTTCTCTTGAAAAAGAAAAGCAAACCCTAAACACTCTCTACTCACTCTAGGATCAAGGGTCTAGCAAGCCGGCGATTCTAGTTCACTCCAAGTACGAGAAAGAGCCCAAAGGTCGAGCCTTCGAGGTGGATCCATCTTCGACGGGAGAAGGCGACAAAGGAGAACCATCAACCTCTACAAAGTTTGAAGACGAAGGAGTTCAAGTCTAGGTATAACCATCTTCATCCGAGTAGCTAAACTTCTTTAGCTAGGTTGCTAGTTTTAGTTTAGGTATCGATCCCGACCTTGCATAGTCCATGTTGCTTCTTGCACTAAAAATTTGATTTTTATACCGTTTCCGCCTCCCCGTAAGAACCGGGGGTGGCAACGTGGACTTACAGTGGTATCAGAGACTAACTAAACTTAAACTAGCTCGGTAGTGAAGTGTAACGAAGTTCGGAACCGTAAAAAACCCAAAAACCGTATTTTCAAAAACCTGAGTTTCTGTTGAAATATTTTTGGCTCGAAATGAAAAACTTTATATTTGTAAAATCGTCTCAGGCTTTTCTAAGAACACCCATGAAAAACGATCCAGTGAGGAGCTCAAAGCGCCGCGCATCCGCGGCACGAGGTAGGCTCGTGCCGCGGAACCGCCGCTCTTTGTCGTCTTCTGCGCCTCGTTTTTCGTGCAGTATCTGTAGTTGGGGATTTTGGGATTTTTAGAATATAAATTATATGCCCAGATTTTCCAGAACTAAAATTTACTTTTGGGGGCCTATAATTCCGTATTTTTCCGAACTTCACTGCACTTTGACTATGATGGTTGTATCTGTGATGTTTGCATGTATTGAACGTTGACTAATTGCTATAAGACGATTAGTCGGGGTTATACATGATCTGTAATGTGCTGGAATGTGTATATAAATATGTTGGATTGTCGCGGGTGAATAGCCGGGGGTTGTGAGACGAGAGTTTTCTTTTCTTGCAATTCATTGTAAATGTAAATTGATGTAATAATTATTATTTGTTTGGCCGCACAACCGGGTCGGGGTTGTAGCCGTCATTGTATAATTCTTTTACTGTTTTTGCTCCTAGGATAGACCCATGGAGGGGTGCACAAACTACCGGGTATGCCGAAGTGTCGAGTGGCCTACTCATGGAGATGAGGGAGGTTGCTACGCTTCGGGTACTTGGCGGGTAGTTTGCCGCACCCGTAGGGGTCTTGGGTGGGGTATTGGCTATTCACCGCGACCGTGTTATCTGTTTTTGTTACAGGCTCGTACAAATTACAGATTACTAGTATATCCAATGTATTTATCTGTGATCTGAAATGTTTATCATTGCTTTCTATTTAGGCGTTGCTTATGTTTTACAGACGCGCTAGCCCAGCCCCCGCTCTGTCGTTAGTTAAGTAACCTAACGGGTAATGACGGGGCCCAGTGGCGAATGCGAATGGCATAAGCGTACGTCATATTTTGGTTGTTTTCTGCAATGGTAGGATTTAAATGATGGGACGCATTAAAAGTACTAATGCAAGAATATCACGCATTAAAAGAACTAATGCAAGATAATAAACCAAGTTAAAGTCGTTGGAACACTTTCGAAAAACCACTCGGTTCTTTTCAAAACTAACTTTTAAAATGCGGAGCTTGAGCCACTCCATTTAAAAGCTATCTCGTTCCATCGACCAAATCAAGTTCACTACGTTCACGGTTTTGCCAAAACCATCCGTAGCCCTCCATCATTTCAGTTAAATATTCGGTAGTATTCAAGCTATGTATTTTGACCTCACGCCAAGGCATAGTGATTGGTAGCTGCCGGATATTTATCTGTTGCATAGATAGAATGCGTTGGTTTGAAACAGTCGTACTGCCATTTTGGCCTACGTCAAGGGTATGTACGGGTGGATTCAAATTAACCTGGATAATGATGGGACGAACTTGACATGTGACTTATGACATTTTGACCTCACGCCAAGGTCATAAGAGCATGGGGCAAAAATCCACATCGGGAGTTTCATAAGTACTGAAACTTGCTAGATTTGCATACCATTTGGAGTGTGGTGATTCTGGTAGGATTCCTTCAGTTTCGTCACGCGATGATATTTGGATCCCGATCCTACTGTGAGTATATGCTACTCCTCGGGAAATTTCTCACTTAACGATCAATGCTATAAACCTAGTAGGTGCCTAGAAAGGTGTTAGCGGGGCTACGCCCCCAGGGAAAAGAGGTTCTTTAATTAAGGAACTTCGCGAAAGCGTTGGAAAACCTCCCTCGAAGTACCGACACCAGCCTGGCCGAACGGTTAAGCAAGTATTGTACGGTGGGATTGATCCTGACTAATTCTTCCTTTATGGTTTGAGGAGGGATTCGAGAAACAGTGGGAGCCATCCTGTTTAGACAAATTAAAAACCACTCTAAACTTGCAAGAGCATCATGCTGAGTGTTTCTTCTTCTCTCTCCTAATTGCAGCGACCAATCAACATGACTGGACTTAAGTTACTCCTAGATAAAAACAAGTTGACAGGGCCAAACTACAAAGATTGGCTCAGGAATGTCAAGATAGCAATCACTTATGACAAGCTGGGGTATCTTCTTACCACCAAAGCTCCCCCTGTCCCTGGTCCAACTTCCAGCGTCGCGGATAAGGAAATCCGCAAGACTTGGGAGATTGATAGCGCGAAGGCCAAGTGCCTCCTGCTTGCCTCGATGGACAACGAACATCAGAGGAGGCATGAGAATATGGACATGGAGTCCATATTGCTTCATACAAAAGAACTGTATGGAGAGCAATCACGTATCGCAAGATACGAAGCGTCGAAAAAGTTGTTTTCGACAAGAATGGCCGTCGGATCATCAGTAGCCGAGCACGTGCTAAAGATGATCGGCTACATTGAGGAGCTCGCTGACCTAGGGATCACATTGGAGAGTGAGCTATATACGGATATAGTTCTCCAGTCCCTTCCTTCCACTTACGCCCAGTTTATAATGAACTTCAACCTACAAGAAAAAGAGGTTGAACTTTCAGAGCTCCTCAACCTGCTGAGGAGCGCAGAGGGCACCCTACAGAAAGGTAGGGAAACATCCACTTTGTTTGTAGGAGGATCATCTTCTTCTAGGTCCAAGGCGAAAGCCAAGGGAAAGAAGAAGAAAGCCCCCGCCAAACCAAGGGGCGGTGTTAGTAAAGTGGATACGAAGGGAAAAGGTAAAGCAACAAAGATAGCGGGGAAGCTTGTGGATAAGGAAGAATGCTTCTTTTGTCATAAGAAAGGACACTGGAAGAATGATTGCAGGGCCTGGAAGGCCAGAACACAGGAATTGAAGCAGGTTGCAGCTTCAGCTTCAGGTGTGTATGTTATTGAAAACTGTCTTTCAATAAACTCTACTTCCTGGGTATTGGATACCGGATCAGGATCTCATATCTGTAATTCTTTGCAGGCGTTGAGAAATCGTAGGGTTTTGAAGGCAGGTGACATGACCCTCAGAGTTGCGAACGGAGCTAGCATGGATGCTAAAGCCGTGGGGGACTATCACCTGGGAATGTCAGATGGACATGTTTTGGTTTTGCGTAATTGCTTTTTTGTACCCAACGCAACTTGTAATATCATTTCTGTATCTTTAGTTTCTAAAGAAGGTTATGAATTTGCGTTTGTAAGTAATGTTGTAAACATTCACCTTAATCAAGTTCTGATTGGGTCAGGTACATTGAGTAATGGTATATACGTATTGAACCAACCACAGATTTTCAATGTCCAGAATACACACAAAAGAAAGTCTCCAGAAATAAACCAGACTTTCTTATGGCATTGTAGATTGGGTCACATCAATGAGAGAAGGTTGACGAAGTTACATACAGAAGGGTATTTGAATGCGTTCGAATATCAGTCGTATGCCACTTGTCAATCCTGTCTCAAGGGAAAGATGACAAAGACTCCGTTTACTGGACATGGAGAAAGAGCGAGCGAGCTCTTGGGACTCGTACACAGTGACGTGTGCGGTCCAATGTCTACACATGCCCGAAGCGGACATTCTTACTTCATTACTTTTACGGATGACTTCTCAAGGTACGGTTATGTCTTCTTAATGAAACATAAGTCCGAAGCTTTTGAAAAATTCCAGGAGTATAAGAATGAAGTAGAGAAACAGACCGGCAAAAGTATTAAGATTCTAAGATCGGATCGAGGTGGAGAATACTTAAGTGCCGAGTTCCTGGACTATTTAAAAGAGAACGGAATTCTCTCTCAGCTTACTCCTCCATACACCCCGCAACATAACGGTGTATCGGAGAGACGGAACCGCACCCTATTGGATATGGTGCGGTCCATGATGAGTAACGCTGAGTTACCGCGATCATTCTGGGGATATGCGCTAGAATCAGCTGCATACCTTTTGAACCGAGTTCCGACTAAGACTGTGCCTACCACCCCATATGAAATGTGGAGTGGGAAGAAACCATATCTTCAATATCTGAAGATATGGGGATGTCCAGCTTTTGTCAAAAAGCAGCATGCGGACAAACTAGAGGCACGCTCAGTGCTGTGCAAGTTTGTGGGATACCCAAAGAGCACCAGGGGGTATCTTTTCTACTACGCAGAGGAACAAAAAGTCCTTGTTTCTCGCAATGCCCACTTTCTAGAACACCAGTTCTTGGAAAAGGAAATTAGTGGGAGCGCAGTAGAACTGGAAGAAGTTCCAGAGCCACAGACTGTTACTGAAAGCTTAGTGGAACCAGAGGGTTCAACAGAACAGGACATTCCTACGCCGCTCCGCAGAAGTAGTAGGCAGTCTCATCCGCCCGAGAGATACTACGGTTTTCTCATAGACGGGGATAGAGAGGATTGCATCATAGATTATGATGAGCCTACTAGCTTCCAGCAGGCCGTTCAGAGCGTTGACTCAGTGAAATGGCTGGATGCAATGCGGACCGAAATGGAGTCCATGTACACCAACAAGGTATGGACGTTGGACATTGCTCCAGACGGGGTAAAACCCGTAGGATGCAAGTGGATCTTCAAAAGGAAGATTGGTGTAGATGGACAGGTTGAGACCTATAAAGCTAGGCTGGTAGCAAAGGGTTTCCGTCAAAGACCTGGCTTGGACTATGACGAAACCTTTTCTCCAGTAGCCATGCTGAAATCCATTCGGATCCTTCTTGCCATCGCTGCCTTCCACGATTATGAGATCTGGCAAATGGACGTAAAGACAGCTTTTCTAAATGGAAATTTAGAGGAGTGTGTCTATATGGACCAGCCAGAGGGCTTCATTCAGAGTGGGAGCAGCGGAAAGGTGTGCAAGTTGCTTAAGTCCATCTATGGACTAAAGCAGGCATCGCGGAGTTGGAACATCTGTTTTGATGAGACGGTCAAAGAATTTGGCTTTATCAAAAATCCAGATGAACCATGCATCTATAGTAGATTTGTAGCAAGAACTGTAGTATTCCTCGTTTTATACGTGGATGACATTCTCTTAGTAGGAAATGACATTCCTATGCTACAATCTGTCAAGGGGTTCTTGTCACACAGGTTCTCCATGAAAGACCTGGGTGATGCCTCATACATCCTGGGGATCCGGATCCATCGTGATAGATCCAAGAGGATATTGGGACTTTCTCAGTCCAGGTACATCGACACCATAGTGAAGAGATTCAGTATGGAAGATTCCAAGCGCGGTAACCTACCGGCTTGTCACGGGATCACCCTCTCTAAAGAGATGTCTCCCAAGACTGATTTGGAGAGGGATCGCATGTCGATTATACCCTACGCTTCTGCGGTAGGCTCTATAATGTATGCGATGTTGTGTACCAGACCGGATGTAGCTTATGCACTGAGTGTGGTAAGCCGGTATCAGTCAAACCCTGGGGAGAAACACTGGATAGCGGTAAAGAACATTCTCAAGTACCTGAGAAGGACTAAGGAGATGTTCTTGGTGTATGGCGGAAAAGACCTCCAGATCGAGGCCTTTGCTGACTCCAGCTTCCAGAGTGACAAGGATGATTCCAAGTCCATGTCGGGCTTTGTCTTTACCCTCAATGGAGGGGCGGTGTGTTGGAAGAGTTCCAAACAGGAAACCGTTGCAGACTCGACGATGGAAGCGGAATACATCGCTGCATCTGATGCCGCAAAAGAAGCTGTCTGGATGAGGAAGTTCTTGAAAGAACTTCAGGTGGTTCCGTCCATTGTTGATCCAATACCTCTGTATTGCGACAACAATGGGGCTATAGCTTTAGCGAAGGAACCCAGGTCCCATCAGAGATCCAGGCACATCTTGAGGCGGTATCACCTGATCAGGGAGATCGTGGATCGCAAGGAGATCGAGGTTCGGAGAGTTGCTTCAGAAGACAACACTGCAGATCCATTCACCAAGGCCCTGCCCCAGACTCAGTTCGAGCGGCTGATCGAGATGATAGGTCTTCGATACGCCAGTACATGGCCTTAGTGCAAGTGGGAGATTGTTAGTGTATATGCCCTAGAGGCCATTACTGTATCATACTAGTTTGTATATTACTTAATGGATGCTTGGGATATTCACCTTGTATATACAATCTTGCTCAAAATAGTAGTATGCTACTTGGTTTGTCTCTACTTCAATGTGTACTTGTGTTTATTTTACTATATCACTTATACGCATTAGTGGAGCCCTTAGGATCTTTGCTTGATTACCAGCGTTGTGATGGCAGTCACACTAGTGGGGGCTGGGTAATCTATAAGCACATCCTTATACAGGTCCCTAGTCGCAGGACTATCGAGACAGGGCATCGATACTCCGGAGTAGACTAGCGTATGCGCTTCTCATCCCAGTGTGGGAGATGGTCTGTCCCACAGCCATCAGTACGTCGTACTGGAGATAGTATACGGGTGCTCGTTGGGTTACGAGTACACTGGACAGGACTCGTCGGGAACTGAAAGGTTGGTATTATACCTATCGTCAGTCATCAGTTCCCAGGTGACATGAGTACAGCTTAGTCCGCTGACTTGACACTGGCACTTCGCCTCGAGTGTGTTCCCACTGCACTTTGATCACTACCCTACCACGGCTCAAAGGAGTCGTGCAAACAGGTGGTGGTTGGGTGCAGTCCCGAAGCACTTGGAGGCAGTGACGGTTAGACAGGATTCGTCTCTCCCGGTATTGGGGGTTGACATCGCGCTGTGTCTAGGAGAGCCATTACACAAGTAGTCCCTGGCCAGGGCAAACGAGATATACTGGTAGGTTTCCAGTGTTATCTCAGGGTGTTTTGGGCTTCGCTCCGGCACGACTTGTACCGCTATTGGGGGACTGACGTTTACCGCCCCCTAGGCCCGCCATGCGATGTATCAGACGAACAGACCGGACTGTACGGAGACTGTCACATTCAGACTCAGTAGGAGTACCGATGGGGTTTCACCTCGTCAGCCTTCTTGTCGACATCTACCTGGGGACCGTTACGCACAGCTAGTGCCGCTTGCGGTCTGTGGTTAAACCCACTGCCAGCGTAGTGTCGAGTCTTTAGAGTCCCACACAGAGGGTATTCGCCTATGGGCAAAACAGAGTAGAGGTCGCATGGTTTTGCGACAGGGTTCGTTCTCATCCGCGCACTTGTGCACGTTTGGAGTCCGGACAGATATTACCAGCGGGCTCTGGTTTGAGCCGGATACTGGTATAGTATTTGGGGTTGCTTTTATCTCTCAGTATTCATGTTCCTCGGAACAAGAATGCAGGTGTGTATGCACAGTTTTTGAGGAGGAGGAAGATGATTTCCATTAGGGTTTCGGAACGGGTGCGTATGCACAGTTGACAGTCGTCTTTTTCCAAACCCTAATGGATTTGTATTATATCATTTAATAATATATAATAAAATGAAATTGTGTCATGGTTAGTTTTTGTTGACTTGTTGACCATGGTTGACTTGTTGACCATGGTTGAACATTTGACTACCATCATTACAAATGCAAGATGCTTTTTCATTCTTGCTTTATTCATTTAATGCATGTAATGATATTAGTCATTCTAAACTAACCATCAAACCTTTTTCATTTTTGATTATTGTTATTATTTGATTTTTCTTTTTCTTTTGTTATGGTTGCAAAAGGAAAAGAAAGAGCTCACTTTATCATTCTCACTCTCTCTCTTCACTTCATCTTCTTCTTCCTCTAGTCAAGAGAAACCTTCTCATGAGTTGAGAATCCTTCTCTTGAAAAAGAAAAGCAAACCCTAAACACTCTCTACTCACTCTAGGATCAAGGGTCTAGCAAGCCGGCGATTCTAGTTCACTCCAAGTACGAGAAAGAGCCCAAAGGTCGAGCCTTCGAGGTGGATCCATCTTCGACGGGAGAAGGCGACAAAGGAGAACCATCAACCTCTACAAAGTTTGAAGACGAAGGAGTTCAAGTCTAGGTATAACCATCTTCATCCGAGTAGCTAAACTTCTTTAGCTAGGTTGCTAGTTTTAGTTTAGGTATCGATCCCGACCTTGCATAGTCCATGTTGCTTCTTGCACTAAAAATTTGATTTTTATACCGTTTCCGCCTCCCCGTAAGAACCGGGGGTGGCAACGTGGACTTACAGCCCAATCATTTCGGCTATTTGTTTTATCTTTACTCGTTGCTTTTTATTACGAGTTGCCCAATCATTTCGGCTATTTTGCATGCATACATTTTACTTGCTGCTTTTTATTGCAAGTTGCCCTATCATTTCGGCTATTTCGTATGCATGAGCGGCCTACTGGCTTTCGCCGTAAACCTGAAATTGGACACCGATTTTGGCATCAGCACCGCTGCAACTGGGATATTGCCAGGAGCGAATCATCATTTGCCTCTGTCACTGTCGAACAAAGGAGGCTTAACGATCAGGGTTAGGGACCTGTCGACTAAGGCTTTCGATTTCATGAGCCGTAAGGGTCTCATAAAGGTATTTCTCCCTACAAGTCGTGAGGATCTTGCAGGTGTATTTTCTCCTTAGGAATCGTAAGGGTTCCTAAGTGTTTTGTTCCTCTGTAAGTCGTAAGGATCCTACAGGAGGGTTTTCTCCTCATAAATCGAGGGGACTTATAAGGGTTGTTCACCATGCGAACGTATTCCCAATTACGGATAAAATTTGGCTAGGGAAATGTTTATTCGCGCCCGTGGATTGTATACAAGGGTCAGTATTGAGCCACTTGTAGGGCAATATTGGAAGTTTGTGGGGGTTTGCTTAAGCACAGGTTTAGGTTTCTGTGACTTAAGACTTTCAAATCCTATGAGCCGTGAGGGTCCCATAAGAGAATTCTCCTTACGAGTCGTGAGGATCTCGCAAGTGTATTTTCTCCTTAGGAATCGTGGGGACTCCTAAGTGTGTTGTTCCCTTGTAAGTCGTAAGGATCTCACGCAGGTGGTTTCTCCTTACAGGGTCGAGAGGATCCTATAAGTGTTTCTTAACGAGGTTGCGCCCTTTTAGGTTTTCACAAACACTCGCCAGCAGCCCTGCTGTTTTTACTCACGGAGCCCTTTCGGGTTTTCATCCGTGCCCATTTTGCTTATGGGTATACCGTTTTTTTTTATTTTCTTTTTCTCTCTTTTTTTTACGAGGTCGCGCCCTTTCGGGTTTTCACGAACACTCGCCGGCAGCCCTGCTGTTTTTACTCACGGAGCCCTTTCAGGTTTTCATCCGTGCCCCTTTTGCTTATGGACATACCGTTTATTTTATTTTATTTTATTTTTTTTTATATCTCGTCAGCCTAAGGATGCTGCGGTATTAGTTTAAAGACGTTTCGGTCTGCTGTTAGTTTAAGGACATTTCGGTCCATCGTTAGTTTAAGGACGTTTCGGTCCGTCATGGAGAAGGCCGGCTACTTTTTATAAAGCCTGAGCTTAGGAAGATAGCGAGCGGACATAGTCGTCGTCATCTATCATTGACCTAGGCTGTGGCTCATTAAGCGTAGTATTTCTTTAGGAAGCGGCCGTTTATTGGCCTGAAAGGTCTTTCGCCGTGCATGTCCATGAGTAGATAGGCCCCACCCTGGTAAACCTTATCTATGATGTACGGGCCTTCATAGTTTGGCTCGAATTTTCCTCGCTTGGCGCGATTAGGGATCATAGGCCTTTTGACCACTAACACGAGTTCACCTTGGCGGAATGTCCTCGGTCGGGTCAACCTTTCGTATGAGCGCGTCATCTTTGCTTTATAAGCTTCCAGATTTTATTGCGCTATGAGCCGTGTTTCTTCAAGGGCATCAAGCTCCTCAAGCCGGAGGTGAGCATTTTCTTCATCCGTCAGCTCATAATGGACTGCCACTCGTAGAGAGGGTAATTCTATCTCAAGAGGGAGTACTGCTTCCGTCCCAAATACCAACGCGTATGGCGTTGTGTTTGTGGCCGTTTTAAATGTAGTTCGATACGCCCAAAGAGCTTCTTGCAATCTTTCATGCCAATCTTTCTTATTTCGTGACACTGTTTTCTTCATGATCTTCGTCAAGGTCTTGTTGAAGGCCTCAGCTAGACCGTTAGTTCGCGGATTATAAACTGAGGAATATCTCCAGTCTATATTGTGCTGCTGTGCGAAGCGGCTAATTTTATGACTTCGGTAGGCTGGCCCATTATCAGAGATGATCCTTCTCGGGGTTCCAAACCGGTATATGACATGCGTTTTGAAGAAATGGAGGATGTTTTCCGTCTTCACTTCCCTCAACGGTACCGCCTCTGCCCATTTGGAGAAGTAATCAGTCGTCGCCAAGATGAAACGATGTCCCTTGGACGATGCTGGTTCGATGGGGCCGACTATGTCGGTTACCCACATCTCGAACGGCCAGCTAGCCACTGTTGGATGTAGTGGATTGGGATGCTGATGGATGAAGTCCCCATGAATTTGGCATGAATGACACTGCCTCGCGTACTCCAGGCAATCATGCATCATCGTGGGCCAGTAGTAGCCCATCCGTTTTATCTTCAACTTCATCTTAGGGCCTGCTTGGTGGGAACCGCAGAGTCCGTCGTGAACCTCTTGGACGACCCTCCTCGCTTCGTCAGGTCCTAGGCATCTCAACCACAGAAAATCGAATGACCTCCTGTATAGAGTATCGTTGACGAATGCGAAAGACAGAGCTCGTTTCACGAGCTGATGTCTTATGGACGCTTCTTCAGGCATTCGGTGGAATTTGAAGTAATCTATGAAGACTTCTCTCCAGTCCTCGGCCTTCTCATGATCTTTTATTTGTAGGGTCGCCTGCTCAGCTGCTCCCTTTTCTTTATATGATTCTGGATGTATTTCTGCCGGGGCGAGCACTCGACGGCTTTGTATCACGATTCTGACGTCATCGAGGCTCTCGTCAGCCAATTCTTTAGCGAGTTTGGCCAGTGCGTCCGCTTTGCTGTTTTCCACGCGCGGTATACTTTCCAATGTGTAGGATGGAATTTGGGTTAGCAGTTGCTGCACTTTTTCACCGTATTTTACCAATTCCGGTTTGCATGTTTGGTAATCGCCGTTCACTTGACTGACGACCAGTTGGGAGTCCCCATATATGAGGAGGCTCTCAATTCCCATATCGATGGCGATTTCGAGGCCTGCTATCAGAGCTTCATATTCGGCTTCATTATTCGTTCTCGGCTCTGTTAAGGAGAAGGCGAAGCGCATAATTCCTCCTTGTGGAGTCACAAAGATGAGTCCCACCCCCGATTTGATCGTTGGCATACTTTGTTTGTGCTTTTTCATAGAAGACGCTCCATCGAAGTAAAGCTCCCAACGGGTATCACCACTGTCGATTGCGTCAAACGCATGCCTGTCCGGCAAATCGCAATTTAACAGAGAATCGGCAGGTATGGGATGCTCAGCAAGGAAGTCGGCGATGGCCTGGCCTTTTACTGCCCTGAGAGGTTGATATGTTATCGAAAATTCCATCAAGAGCAGGGCCCATTTAGCGAGTCGCCCTGTCAATATGGCTTTTGACATTAGATATTTGAGAGGGTCCACTTTTGAAATAAGACGGACCTCGTGCGCCAACGCATAGTGTCTAAGCTTTGTTATTGCGAAGATCAACGCCAGGCAGTGTTTTTCAATGGGAGAGTAGTTGCTTTCTGCCCCCAGCAGGACTCGACTTAAGTAGTAGAGTGCTCTTTCTTTCCCTTGATCATTCTCTTGTGCCCATAATGCGCCTAAGGAACCTTCGAGGGCGGTTGTATAAAGAATAAGAGGCTTCCCCTTAACCGAAGCAGCCAACACCGGCGGGTTCTGCAGGTATTGCTTGATCTCATCCAGTGCGCCTTGGCATTTTTGATCCCAAACAAATGGGGTTCCCTTCTTCATCAAGTGACTATAGGGACGGCACTTTCCTGAAAGGTTGGCTATAAATCGCCGTATGTATGCGAGTTTCCCTTGGAGAGACCGCAGCTGTTTGAGAGTCCTCGGAGGAGGCATTTCCATGATCGCTTTAATCTTTGATGGATCTATTTCAATACCTCGGTGTCGAACAACGAATCCCAGGAATTTGCCTGAGGAAACTCCGAATGCACACTTAAGAGGGTTCATCTTCAAATTGTATTGCCGAAGGCGTTGAAATACAGTCTTCAGATGCTCGAGATGTTCCTCGTATGATTTGCTTTTAACCACGAGATCGTCGATATAGCATTCAACGATTTCGTGTATAAGGTCGTCGAAGATCTTTGTCATGGCCCTCTGATAAGTAGCGCCGGCATTCTTTAAACCGAAGGGCATCACTTTGTAACAAAATATACCAAGAGGAGTCCTGAAGGCTGTATGCTTCTGATCTTCTGGATGCATTTTTATCTGGTTATACCCCGATGAGCCGTCCATGAAGGAGAAAACCTCATGAGTGGATGTATTGTCTATCATCAGTTCAGTGACTGGCACTGGGAAATCATCCTTCGGGCAAGCTTTATTAAGATCTCGGAAGTCTACTCATATGCGCACTGTCCCATTTTTCTTCATCACTGGGACGATGTTGGCGATCCATTCAGGGTACTGAACTTCCTGGATGAAGCCGGAGTCGATTAACTTTTTGACTTCGGTATTTATGCTCATTTCAAGCTCGAGTCGCATTCTTCTCGGCGCCTGTTTGACTGGCTTGATGTTCGAGGATATTGCTAGTCTATGTACAGCAACTTCTGGATCTAGTCCCGGCATCTCGGAATAGTTCCATGCGAAGCAATCTTTATGCTGTACAAGGACGTCTTTTAACGCAGCCACCCTCTCTTCAGACAGCAGCTCGCTGACGAACGTCGGTCGTGGATCATTTACCGTCCCCAACTCGATTTTCTTGAGGTTATCTGCGGTGGTATGTATTCCGTCTTCCAGCTCTTTCGGTGCTGGGGGAAATTCTGAGATTACCTCATCACTGCTGTTTTTGAGGCACCAAGGGAGGCTGTCCAGGTTCTCGGACTCTTCTTTCAATGTCGTTATCATACGACAGGTGTGAATTTTCTGCCAATCCCAATGTGGAACTGGTTTTTCTTTCGCGGCTTCGGGCTCGTGCTTCTGTGGCGGCGCTACCCTCCAGTTATCAGACAACGCGAATTTGCCGAGCTGATATTGATCTTCAACCCAATTCTTGAAGGTGAAGCAATCTTCGAGAGGGTGTCCCATTGCTCGATGGTAAAAGCAATAATTTGAGTTGAACACCTCGCCTGCGTGCTCGGGGTGCTTGGACTCTGGCAACGTAAGCATTTGATGTTTTAGAGCGAGATCGAATATCTTCCTTGTTTTGTTCCGAGGAAATGAGTATGCTCGACCCATTTTCTTCCTGAGGGCTAAGTCAATAACGCTCGATTCTCGGATACGTGGTTTCTTAGCTCTGCTTTGTGGTTGTCGAGCACCTTTTCGGCCCTTCGACTTGTTTTTGCTTTCGCGTCGAACCTTCTCTGTAGCGGGTTGACAAGGAGAGGCATTTTCATCCTTCACCGCCTGTTGAAGGAGGCGCTGTGTCTTGGCTTTCTCATAGATTGCCATTTCACGATCGTGATCATCTCGGGCTTTTTGACTGGCATCCCTTGTAAGTTTGTTCATTTGGTCTTCAGACGATGGGTTGGGAGGTCTTGCATCAGGAACTTTTGCTGATTCAGGATTAGCGTCTTCCCATTGAGCGTGCGCCTCTTCATCGAAGTCATACATGGCATAACAGCTGTTTATTAGCTCCCGTTTCTTTGTCCGGACTTATCCAAGCCCAATTGTTTCCATTCTCCCATTAGGCAGTTTGCGTTGAGTCCCGGGAACGTTCCAAACTTTTTCATAGAACTTGGCTTTTCGAACGGTTTGCTTGAAGGATATCCCCTGGCGTTTCAGCAGCTTTTTCAAACCCACTGTATAATATCTGGGGAGACGGATGGGCTGAAGCCTGTCGAGCGTAGAATCCGCACCATACCAAATTTCTTTTTCCACCTTGGTTTCTTCAGAATGGTAGAACAGAATTGCTTTCTCGCTCTCTCGCCTGGGAGGGATGTAGAATGTTTGCAGCTCTTCTACGTTGTAAATATTAAGTGCATCCAGTTCTTTAAGGTGTTTAAGTGGCACCATGGCGACTTGCAGACTTTGCTCTTCATCAGCGGACGTTTGTATTGAAGGTCGAGCAGAGAATACAACATGGACTTCATCTTCCGAGTCGCTGCCAAAGATCAATGTAGGGGCCGATGGTCCCGGCTTGTTGTGTTGGGGCGGACCCGAATACACTATCTCCTCTTCTTCCTCGCTATCACTGCCAAAGACAGGGATGGTGGCATTAGCTTTATTCTCTGGCTTGTAACACTTCTCCGTATCTTCGAAATCCGGTAAGAAATATTTGGCATCTTCGTATTTGCGGACCTCGTTCACGGAGAACGGGTTCAGTTCTCCCGCCACTGTGTACTCGAGGCCATCCCTACAATACTTCATGCACTGATGCTGTGTAGAAGGGATGATATTGTACTCGTGTAGCCATGGTCGGCCGAGCAGAGCATTATAGCACGTCTTGGCATCTATAACATGGAATTTGATGTCTGTGACGAGCAACCCGAAGCGTAGCGTCAATATCACAGATCCAAGAGTTTTTGAGGATTGAGAGTCGAAACCGGAGATAGTGATCTTGTCTCGGGCGAGGTGTTGGACACTCATGCAAATCTCCTTTAACACTCGCACATTGAGTAAATTGACAGATGATCCGTTATCGACCAAGATTTTGCCTATCTTTATGTCATGGCAGTATCCTGAGACATAAAGGGGGCGATTGTGTTCACACGTCCCGAGGAGAAGGTCTTCATCACCAAAAGCAACGTCGGCTGTGTGCACTTCTTCTAATTCGTCTTTCATCTTTTCTTCGGCTAAGAAGGCTTGGAACTGGTCCGGATCTTGTAGCGCCTTAATCAAAGAGTCTCTGGCTTCCTTTGATAATAACAAGGCATCGAGAATGCTGAGTTGTGAGGGTAGCTTCCTCAGATGCGCCAAGACATTGTAATCCACTTTACTCCTCTTTGGCGGATTTTTAGCGGTTAACTCTTCCGCGACTTGGTCATCCAAAGCGATGTCTTCAGAGACCTTCTCTTTCCCTTTGTCTTTCTTGTTTAAGGGTCCGAGATTCTTTTCAGGCAGTGTCCGATTTTTCAGCTGTATATTTTCGCAAGACTTCGGTTCTTCTTCTTTTCCCGAAGTTGACTCTTTAAAGAGAGGGGCAAGTTCCAACTCCTCATCAGAGTCGCTCCCAAATGTAGGCACTTGCGACCCGCCAGTGTTAACCATGCAACAATGGCCGGCAGTTCTTTCAAGCTCTTTGGTTGTGCTTCTTTGCTCCCGGCGAATCTTACGCTTTTCCCGTTTAAAGCGTTGTTGATTAGCGACGTATCCTTGCCACCATCCATTGAAAGCTTTGCAATCTTGGGTGGAATGCGAGACCTTCTGATGATATAAGCAAAAAGAGGAGTGCATTTCTACCACGCCAGTAACTTTTTCTTCAGAGGGTGGTAGCTTCATGCCCATCGATATGGCCTTAGCAAACTTCTTTTTTATCTTGAATTGGCTTTTGTCAGCGGTGAAGGCATTTTGTTCCAGCGGGATCATCTCAGCTCTTTCCTCAAGTCGCTGGCGCTTGGCCCTTTCGAATATAGCCGTCTCGCGTTCTCGATCAGCTTTGCTTTTCAATCGAGCTTCATTAAGAAACGCGCCAATCATTTCAACTGATAACCCTGGGGCTCTTGATTCAGCATTTGCCCCCAGCATTTCAGTGCCAGAAGTCCCTTCATCGTTCGTGACTGAATGGGAGACCATATGACAGCTCGCCACATATTCCTTGGATTCATCCGATGAACTTGCTCCCTCATCTTCTTTTTGAAAGACGTGATCAAGGAAATCTTGGAGCGTAATGGGAGTCCGCGCCTTTTGGTTATATTCATCCAGCGCGTCGATTTGCTTTTGTAAGTCCGTGCGCTTGTCGCCAGGCTTCACGGGCTTCTTAGATTTCTTCTTCTTCTTTTTCGAAGATTTTGACGGCTGACTATGAACGCTTGAACTACCACCATCGGTTTTCAGAGTCGGTCGTGGCTTCAACATCCCCTCAATAACCTGCGGCTCCAAGGGGTTCTTCCACTTGACCGCTGGACAGGTCTGAAGATCGTTTAGCATTCTCCTCGTTTTGGCTGATAATACAACCTCCCAAGGAGCTTCTTCAATGACGGAGCATGTTGCCCCCGGCGTATTTGTCCCTTTAGAGGTGTGGGGCTGCGGGGGATTCACCTTCCATTTGTCGGATAGCGCAAATTTGCCCTGGCGGTATTGGTTTTCAAGCCAATTTTTGAAAACGTAACAGTCTTCGATCGGATGTCCTAGCACTCGATGATAAGGGCAGTAATTAGGCTCGTTGACGTCACTTGGTTGCGACGGACGTTTTGGATCTGGCAGATTTATGAGCTTGTTGCGCAATGCCAGCTCAAATAGCCTCCTCGTTTTATCACGGGGAAAGGAGTAAGCATGTCCCATCCTGTCCTCAAGGGGTACGTATGGGCGTGTATTGTTTGGACGAGCAACCGGCTTCGAGTCGCTCGGTTGTTGTTAGGCATTAGCGACTATGATCGCTTTTCCCTTTCCTTTATCGTTTCGGGAGTCCGGCTTCGGGAGAGGGGGTTTATGGCCCATCTGGTCCATCTGCGCCAATTTGTCGATCAAAGCCTGGAAGGAAGTCGGCTTGAAGAACATCATAAACTGTGAAATGGTTGCTTGTGGATCGAGGGTTCCAACAAACATTCCCACTGCAGGGGCTTCTTCTATGCGCTGTTCACACTTAGACCATAGATTACGCCACCGTATAGCGTACTGGACCCACGTCTCGCCGGGCTTTACCCTGGCGTTAATCAGCGCCGTCATCGGAGTACGCTCACTGGCACTTGCAAAGCGTTGGGTGAAGAGCAGCTCCATCTCCGCAAAGGTTTTAATAGAGTCGTTGGGGAGCTCGGAATACCACTCGAACGCCGTATCTGATAGGCTTCCAACGAACTGGCGAAGCAGAAGCTTGTCGTCGCCGCCGGTGTTACCGCAAAGCGCCCTGAACTGGGCGACATGTTGATGGGGATTGCCGGTCCCTTTGTAGACATGAAACTTGGGAATTGTATAACCCGGCGGGTACTTGATTTGGTCATACCAGCCTGGATACGGTCGCCCCGTTTTTACGACGTGGCCGGCTGCTTCGGCCGCGTGATGAACCTTTATTTGCTGGGCTATGTATTCGTCCAGATCAGTCTTAGAGATTGTATCCTCTTTAGCTGTTGATAGAACGGGTTGAGAGTTTGATGTTTCTCCCCTATCATCTCCAAGGACGATCGGGGGTTCTTCAGTCGGGGGATCTGGTTGTATCATCATCCCTATCATGTCCTGGAAGAGGAGGCCCATACGCTGGATATTGGCTGCTTGTTCAGCAGCCTCTTTGTCTCTCTTTTCCAATACTCGGCGGAGGAACTCAGCGTCGGTCTCTTCCTCTTGGCGTTCATCTAAGGACGTCTCAGGATTCTCTTTTGGCCCCGTGAGTGCAGCCATTGTAGTCATCATCTCCTGGAGCTTTTGTTGCTGCTCCTGAGACTTGGTCACTGACCGGGTAAGCGGTCGGTGACCCGTAGAAGTACGACTTTCTTCCTTTCCAGAAGCCATATAGACCGTATGAACTGTTATGCCCCCTGACTTGGGGCGTTTAGGTTCATCGCTTTTAAACTTTGTCAGTGTCACGGAGGCTTTCTCCGACCTTTTTCTTTTGTGGACCATTGAGGCTAAAGGAGCCGTTGAAATGGGCATCCTAGCATTTGTTGCCCCATGCTGTTTAATGGGGCGGTTTTTGTCCTTTTCCACCTTTGCCCTTTTCTGGCGACGGAGGTGGTCTGAGTCAATCACGGAGTTTTGAACCCTCCGCCAAACTTTATAAATCTTTGACGACAGCCGCTGAGGGGGCTGTTCTTGCTTTGTCTCCGGAGCTTTTTCTATAGGCGGAGGAGATCTTTTCAATGTAGCAATCGGAGAGTTCTTTCTCACCTTCCTCAGCAATTCAAAGCTGTTCCCCGTTGGAACAGCAGCATTGACCTCCACCACTGGAGCAGGTGGGGTTAGCCCTGAGGGGGAGTTGCCCCCTGCTTTCCTTACTCGCTGCCAATGGCGACGTCGCGCACGACGAGCCGTTGGGAAGGGCTCGGAAATCGAAATGGTTTCTTGCTGCCCCCTGTTTGAGTGTGGGGTAACTGCTGATGTCAGCCTATCAAAGACTGATGCCTTTTGACCAGCTGGGGGAGGAGTGGGAACCGTCAATCTTGTGAAGACCGACTCTCTGATGGGAGAAGCCGCTTTAACGACTTCCAAGGCAGCGGCCGTTGCCCTCTTTGGGACGGCCACCTTATAGTTCTGACCTAGCCTGGTGAAAACGGAGGCTGTTGGTTCAGTAGCAGGCGACCCGTTGATAGGGGTCGTGGCAGCAGTGAGCCGGTCGAACACCGACTTCTTGTTCACTTCCGGTACAGGTGTCGGCATAGAGAAGCTTGTAGGTGGGACCATGGTCCCGAAGAACAAGCCGGTGGTGGCTTGGGTCACCTGGTCTACCGGCAGAGTCAGGAAGGAAGCCGCTTGGGGCCCATATGTTACACCTCTTGGTGAGGTGGAGCGTCCGTTGTAGTGGCATTTCGAGCAGTTGGTGCAGTTGGTGGCCATTGAATGCTTGAGTTCTGTACCAGACAAAAGACCAAATCTTAGCAACTTGAAATCCGAAGGCAACCATTTAACAAACCGCGATTGGTTCGCGAAGACGACACACGAAGTGTGGAGTGGAAAGAGGAAGAGGTCCCACCGGGCGTGCCAGAATCTGTTCCCCTCCGAACGGCGGCCCGGACTTCGCGTCCGTTGCCTAAGGTTCGGGGCAAATGCTATTTGGTTTGATCCGTCCACCTCTCCGAAGATGCCAAGTTGATTTATGGCACCTTGTATCGGAGGTTTAGACGGATGCGGCCGATGTAGCAGACTTCGTCAGATTCCCCCTCAGGGTGAGGGGTTTTTTGATTGTGGGGACGCTCTTCCCTGCAGGCGCAAGCCCCTGCAGTTAATTACGCTACCGCATCGCGGTAACAACTTTCTCCTTCTCCAGAATTTCACTTCGTGTCGTGTGTGTTTGTTTTGTTCGTGGTTGCCCGTGGATTGTATACGGAGACTGAGTGATGTCGTCACCCGTAGGACGTGGATTAGTCCAAATCCGTATTTACTTAGATTTGGGTTTGGTGTTTTTTGGTTTAAGGATACATTAGTCGCGTTGCGGCTAAGATCAACTTAAACGTACGTCAAGGATACGTTAGTCCTGTTTTAGACTAAGATCGACCTGACGTGGTGATTGATTTAACTATCTGGCCGTCGGGACTCATCACCTCTCTGACGTCGTTGAGGGATTACAACGACAGGCGTCAGAGGAGTTCAGAGATGTACCCTTGCACCAAAGTTGATTCGGAGTTTTATTGTTTATATAAAGATCTAAGGACGCATTAACCATATTCGGGGCTAAGGTCAACTTAGACGGGACCGTTTAGATCCGGCAAAAGAGCGTTCAGGCTCGATTGCGCTAGTTTAAGGACGTGGCGGTCCATCGCCAGTTTTAAGGACGTGGTGGTCCATTATTAGTTTAGGGACGTTTCGGTCCGTCGCCAGTTTAAGGACGTAGTGGTCCATATTCCAGTTTAGGGACGTGGTGGTCTGATATTAGTTTAGGGACATTTCGGTCCGATATTAGTTTAGGGACGTTCCGGTCCGATATTAGTTTAGGGATGTTCCGGTCAGATATTAGTTTAGGGACGTTCCGGTCCGATATTAGTTTAGGGACGTTCCGGCCCGATATTAGTTTAGGGACGTTCCGGTCCGATATTAGTTTGTGGTTGTTGGGACCCGTCACCTCTTTGACGTCGTTGAGGAATTACAACGATGGATGTCAAAGGAGTTCGGAGATGTACCCTCAAACCGGACGTGGATTGATTTAGGAGAGCCATTTTGCTCAGTCAATTTAATTTAAGGACTTATGGCCACGATTGGGCTAAGTCCAGTTCAACACTTTATTTGCATTGCATTTTTTATTTAGGCTCTACCCACAAAAGATACAGAGTATCAATTTATTTTGGGCTCTACCCATTTGCAGATAATGCAAAGTATCTACCTTGTTTGGGCTTTGCCCCTTTTAAAATGCATAGCATTCTGAATATTTTGTTTGGGCTCTGCCCATTTATAAATGATGCAAAGCATCTGTTCTGGTTTGGGCTCTGCCCCTTAAAATAATGCATTTGCGCTTTATTAAGCCTGTTAGGCCTTCTCTTAATTGGGCTTGGCCCTTTTTAATGCATCTGCGCTTTGCGCTAAGTGATGAGCGCAAGCTCATATGGTGATGACACGCGTCGTGCTCTGGTGAGCGCAAGCGCCCTAGCGCAGTGCGCTGCGCTGTTGCGCTGCTGACACGTGGCGCGCTCTCGGCGAGTTGCGCTAATTCCAGAGAGCAAAGCTCTATCTTAAGGGCGCTTAGCGCAAATGGTTCTATAGCCGACACGTGGCGCTCTCTTAAGAGCACAACGGCGCAGTTTGGAAGTGCAAAGCACTAAGAATCTTTTAGATTCAAGAAGGGAAGTGCAAAGCACTGTTTAAGTTCTTGATCTAAATTAGATCAAAGAAAAATAAATTTCTTCTTTATTCGAAGAACCAGAGGTTCATAAAAGTGCAAAGCACTATTCTTTTATTATTTTATTATTTTTATTGTTTTTAAAGAACCGAAGGTTCACAAGAAGTGCAAAGCACTGTTTTCTTTTTTATATAAAGATCATTGATCTTATATTTTTTTTTAGACTAATGGTCTATTAGAAGGAATTTCTTCTAATCCATGAAGGTTCTTTACCTCTTTTTTTTTTTGAAATCTTCAGAGCTCTCTCTGTTTAAAGTTCTTGAGTTCTCAAGAAAAATGTTGATGCCTTTGAATTGAGGCTTAGGGTCCTTTTTATAGTGCCCACAAATTTGTTGAATTTGTTAACAGGATCTTTTCTGAATGATTTTGGGAATTCTCCCACTGCTGGATCTTTGATCGAAAGGCAGAAGAAAATCTTCTGTTTCTGGAAAGAACAGAAAAGATTTCGTAAAATCTTAATTTAGTTTGGCGCAGATGCCCCAGCGCATGACACGTGTCGCGCAGCGCAGAGCGCAGCGCAAGTGCGCTAGCGCGTCTGCGCTGACACGTGTCGCGCAGCGCAGAGCGCAGCGCAACTGCGCTAGCGCATCTGCGCTGACACGTGTCACGCAGCGCAGAGCGCAGCGCAGCTGAAGCGTTGCTTCCTTTAAACAGAGCTTTGCTCTGATTGGGTGCGCTTTCTGGGGCGCTGCGCTGACGTATTAGCGCAAGACACGCGGCGCGTTGCGCCCGCGACTTGAAGCTTTGCTTCAAAATTTGAATTTTGAATTCAAACAGAGCTTTGCTCTGATTGGGCGAAACACACCGTATATCAGAAGTTTGAACAGATAGGGCCGTTGTAGCAGATTTTGTCAGATTCCCCCTCGTTTGCGAGAGGTTTTGATTGTGGGGATGCTCTTCCCTGCAGACGCAAGCCCTTGCGGTTAATTACGTTACCGCGTAGCGATAACCACTTTCTCCTGCTCCAGAAGGTCACTTCGTGCCGTATGTTTGTTTTATTTTTGGTTGTCCGTGGATTGTATACGGAGACTAATTTATGTTGTCGCCCGTAGAGCGTGGATTAGTCCAAATCCGCATATTCTTATATTTGGGTTTGGGTTGATTTAAGGATCGTTAATCTCGTTTGAGATTAAGATCAACATAAATGTTTGTTGAGGATACGTTAGTCTAATTTTAGGCTAAGATCCACTCAACAGGATTTTGGGATCATTCAGACCCAACAAAAGAATATTTGGGCTCTATTGCTTTAGTTTAAGGACGTTAAGGTCCATCGTTAGTTTAAGGACGTTACGGTCCATAGGGATGTGCTCATCGCTTTGGGAGTGCACCAAAGAGTTGTTGGTTGTCGGGATCCTCCACCTCTCTGAAGACGTTGAAGAATTACAACGATATGTATCAGAGGTGTGGAGAGATGTACCCTTGAACCAAATTCCAGATTGAGGGGAGAGATCATGGTGGACCATCTAAGAATCATTAGTCATTTTTGGGAGACTAAGATTAACTTAGGAGATGTGTGATGGACATCATTCTGGTCAATTAGTTTGGGAGGTCATGAGCATAGAGGCTCGGTCTATTTGGAGATCCAAGATGTTTTAATCTCAAGAAGACTTAGCCAATTTGGGGCTGAAGTTGGCTTCTTATAGCGTTAAACACTAATATATGCTCGGTGCTCACGTGCTCTCACGTGAGTCTCTAAAGCAGTGTTAAACACTAAAATTTGGGGCGCTCACGTGTGGCACGTGAGGCGCCTGAAAGTTGGCGCTGTACACTTGGGTTCAAATCCCCGTCTGTATATAAGTGTTAAACACTTAATTCTTGTGACCATCACATGTGGGCACGTGAGGTGTCCCAGAGTTGAGCACTGCTTCTTTGGGTTTATTCACTCTTCCTTTTATAAGTGTTAAGCACTTAGCTCATATAATGCTCACGTGCGAACACGTGAGGTGCTCAAAAGTGAGTGTTGTCTGTGGATTTTTTTCCTTTTTCCATTTAAGCAACTGTTTGGGGGTCACGTGGGAACACGTGAGGCACCCTAAAATGGGAACTGTCTTCGGGTTTATTCCTTTTTTCATGTAATTACTGAGCAATCTTTTTAATGGGTCATGTGGGAGCACGTGATTCGATCTCAGTCATTCCTTTTTGTTCCTCAGAGGTGCTCGCGTGGGAACACGTGAGCTTTCATTATAACGTCAAACATTAATGAATTCCCAGTCTTTTCTTTTACATGCACAGAGATTTTAATCTGAGTTTTGAAAATTTCAGGTCCCTTGTTTTATAAGAATTAAATTCTTTTACAGGGTTAAAACCTAGTTTTATCAGAGGAATTAAATTCCTATATCCTTTTGGAAGAATTAAATTTTTTGAACTTAGTTCTTTCCCCTAAATTTTGAATCTGCATAACAGAATCTCCTCGATGAGAATTAAATTTTCAACTTGTGGGGAGATCTGCTTCTGCAGACCTCAACCAATGGAAGAACTATGTTCTTTGAGAAGAGTTAAACTCTTGGTTTGAGAATTAAATTCTCTGTACTTTCTTCTTACTTAGGATTTTTGTTTAAGAAGGAGATTTTCTTTCTCTAGATAATTGAATTCTCTTTTTCTCTTTTTTTTTTATTTCTCAAAACTTATGGGGGGGTCTCCTCCGTACAAGACTTGAAGTCTTGGGTCCTTTATATAGTAGAAGCAAGTTTGTTGATTTAGTTAAAGAAATATCCCATTGAGAGGTCTTAATTAATTTGGGGATTTTATCCACTGTTAGATTTTTGATCCAAGAACTTCTGTTTTACAGAAGATATTTTTCTTGTTTTTAACAAGATTAGGAAAATATTTTTCCATACAGAATTTTTTCTATAGATTGGTGATTTTTAATCACCATTGGATTTTTAATCCAACGGTACTCTGTTTTACAGAGCGTAATCTTTCTTATTTAGAAAGATTTAAGGAAATATTTTCCAAATATAGTTTTGATCCCTTTATTTAGAATTTAATTGTATCAGCTCAGAAGGCATTTAGGACCACTCACGTGTAGCACGTGACCCCTACTGAGTTGAACTTGTTGGCTTACACGCAACAGCCTAATAGGGCATCACGTGATAACACGTGATCTTCTCTAGCTTACTATTTGTTTTAATATGGCACCTATATACTTTGTATATAGATGCTCACGTGCTTGCACGTGAAGCCTAATTTTAGCCTGTCAATTGTTAAGCGCGGCGTCTATAATCTCTATTTATAGGCCCTCACGTGTGGGCACGTGATGCTCTATTAGTGGGAAATTTTCCCATTGCTTTTTCTCTATTTCTTTTCTTTTCTCTCTCTCTTTTTATAAGGGAATACTCATCTCCGAGCAATCTGATAGGCCGAGCTTCCTCGGCTTCCCCGATCAACAGAGAGCACGGAACCCAAATGCCCCCGCAACGGATCCGCGTATCTCGCCAGGGCGAGATATCCGCCTCCTCACGTTCCGCGTCCCAAGCTAACGCGTCCCCCCATTAATGGGCGTATCCCACCATTAATGCGAAGATAACGCAGGGGCGTAACTGACGACGATGATCTTGCGTCTGCTCGCTCCATGCGACCACTATATAAACCCCTCTCTCAGACGACTCAGATAACTCGAAATCATTTCCAATACGTCGTTACTCTGCACTTATTCCCCGGCACTAACTTAATCATCGGAGGGTCCTACGGTGGTCACCCATCCCGGGACTTCTTTTGCAGATAGCTCGGCGTCAACGCCAACTCATTGAGATCCACACACTCAATAACTCCCAAAACAAATCTCAACCGTCAAAGACCGCCATCACAGGATCGATGGAGGACAACATCTGAAGGAGATCATAGTCTCCATCAGTTGGCGCCGTCTGTGGAAAAATGCTTCAGAAGCTTCTCAACCCCTAAAGTTGATCTTCCACCCTCAACCCGATGGCGAGCAACAACTGCGACGATCCAAATACGAGCCGCCACAACGGAGACGGGAGCGGCTCTTCTCCTCCTCCTAACGTGATCAACGTCTTATCCGCTCGGATAGACAGGCTCACATCGCTGGTGGATGCCTTCGTCCGCGTTCAAGCGGCGGGCCCTACCCACCAGACCGCCGTTCTCCCTCCCCGGGATAACGACGTCCGCAGAAGGATGGATAGGCACGCTCAAGCCATCGATCTCACTCATGCTCATCCCAGCATCACCGAGCGCCGGCGTGCCGACTCCGGCCACCATGACCCGCATGCAGCGATTGATTCCATGACCTGCTGGGCGCCGGACAGCTCCACGCCCTGATCCCAGGGAAGACTAGGCCGTCGCTCTGAAACCCGCCGCGCGTTCTCTCCTCCTGAGGAGGTGTCGGTCAGCTCGCCTGCTTCCAGAAATGACAGTCGCCCCCATGCTAGTTGGGGCCGCACGAATAGCGAACGCCGAGACCACTTGAGGAGGGCATCGCCCGAAGATTTAAGAAATTTGATAGAACGGAATCGGAGCAACACCATCATGCAGACCCGGAGCGGAGGTAGCCACCACTTCGACTGTGCAGAATCTTTGGGGTACCGCCTCCGACATGAAGCCCTCGAAAAGAAAATTGAAGGCATACGATGGGATGGCCATGCTCCGGCGAAGGGTCCAGGTACTCCACTAACTCATTAACAAAGCCCTTTACAGAAGAGCTACTGGCCAAGCACGTCTCATCCAGGAACAAACCGCCAAAAGTGGCCCTCTTCTATGGGAAATCATACCCGAAGGACCACTTAGATGCATTTACGGCAGGCACGAGCTTCCAAGATAACTCGGGCGCGGATCAATGCCGAGCTTTCCCCACCACCCTCATCCGGGCTGGCCGGGACCGGTTCCACGGACTTATGCCACGCTGCATCTCGACCTTCGACGAGCTGGCCACCCGATTCCTCGGTCACTTCGTCGGGAATCAACGATAGAAAAGGACAATCTACTACCTGCTCACCGTTAAGAGCGGAGACAAAGAATCCTTCAAAGAATATGTCACCCGCTTCTACAACGCCCTCCTCGAGGTCCCCGAGCACCGTGGTGAAACAGTCATCACCGCCCTGAGGTCGGGTCTTAGGCACAAAGAGTGGCTCCGCTCTTTTGCATTAGCACAAGCTAAGACCATGGCCGAAGTAAAAGCCTGGACCGAGCGAGAAATCCAACTCAAGTCCGAGGTAAACTCAAACCTGCCCCGAGCTGACAAGGCGGACAGAAAGAAAAGGGACAGGGAGGAGGAAAAGAAAATCCATCGTCCGAAACCTTACTCCCCAAGGTTCCAAGGGTACATCCCTATGAACATTTCCCAAGCCGAGCTGTTGGAGAAAGCTAAGGGTGAGAGATTCTTCAGGCTCCCGCAGGCTACCCGAAGCATGGGCAAACAGCTCCGAGGCCCATATCATGCCTATCACCGTACGCAAGAACATCCGACCAAGAATTGTAAACAGCTGCACGATTACATCGAAGAGCTGATCCGCTCTGGTCACTTAGCGAAATACCTTCGAGACAAATATCAAGCAAATAGGGGGAAAGCCGGCCAAGTTACAACCGAAGAGCTGATAATTAGGCAGATCATGGTCATCACCAACTGACCCAAGTCCGAGCAACAAGGGCACCCGCCAAATCCGTTCATTTTATACGGGAGAGTTTAAATTAAATCATTGAATCTGTATTTTCTTTAATCATAAAAATTATTGCTTCCCTGCAATCTGAACTGCTTCTCTCTGTTTCCATGCTATAACTTATTGCATGGCCACCGAGCAGCTTCCTGTTCGGTCCATCTGCAGTGGATAGCTTCCTGCCCAACAACGCTGTGGATTAAAAGCCCTCCTCACGAGGCCACCGAGTAGCTTCCTGCTCGGTCCATCCGCAGTGGGTAGCTTCCTGCCCAACAACGATGTGGATCAAAAGCCATCCTCACGAGGCCACCGAGTAGCTTCCTACTCGGTCCATCCGCAGCGGGTAACTGCATCCCCAACAACGTTGTGGATCAAAAGCCCTCAACACGAAGCCACCGAGTAGCTTCCTGCTCGGTCCATCCACAGCGGGTAGCTTCCTGTCCAACAAACGCTGTGGATCAAAAGCCCTCCTCACGAGGCCACCGGGCAGATTTCTGCTCGGCTCATCCTCAGCGGGTAGCTTCCTGCCCAACAACGTTGTAGATCCAAAGCCTTCATCACAAGGCTACCAAGTAGCTTCCTGCTCGGTCCATCCGCAGCGGGTAGCTTCCTACCCAATAACGTTGTGGATCAAAAGCCTTCCTCACGAGGCCACCGAGTAGCTTCCTGCTCGGTCCATCCGCAGTGGGTAGCTTCCTGCCTAACAACGCTATAGATCCAAAGCCCTCATCACGAATCCACTGAGTATCTTCCTGCTCGGTCCATCCGCAGTGGGTAGCTTCCTGCCCATCAATACTGTGGATCTAAAGCCCTCCTCACGAGGCCACCGAGTAGCTTCCTGCTCGGTCCATCTGCAATGGGTAGCTTCCTGCCCATCAACGTTGTGGATCTAAAGCCTTCCTTATGAGCCCACCGAGTAGCTTCCTTCTCGGTCCATCCGCAGTGAGTAGCTTCCTGCCCATCAATGTTGTGGGTCAAAAGCCCTCATCACGAGACCACCGAGTAGCTTCCTGCTCGGTCAATCCGCGGTGGGTAGCTTCCTGCCCATTAATGCTGTAGATCTAAAGCCCTCCTCACGAGGCCACCGAGTAGCTTCCTGCTCGGTCCATCCTCAGTGGGTAGCTTCCTGCCCAACAACGCTGTGGATCAAAAGCCCTCCTCACGAGGCCACCGAGTAGCTTCCTGCTCGGTCCATCCGCGGTGGGTAGCTTCCTGCCCAACAACGCTGTGGATCCAAAGCCATCATCACGAGGCCACCGAGTAGCTTCCTGATCGGTCCATCCGCAGCGGGTAGCTTCCTGCCTTACAACGCTAGGGATCTAAAGCCCTCGTCATGAGGCGGCTAGGCAGATTCCTGCTCGGCTCATCCTCAGCGGGTAGCTTCCTGCCCAACAACGCTGAAGATCAAAAGTCCTCCTCATGAGGCCACCGAGCAGGTTCCTGCTTGGTCCATCCACAGCGGGTAGCTTCCAACCCAACAACGCTGGGGATCCAAAGCCCTCGTCCCGAGGCCACCGAGTAGCTTCCTGTTTGATCCATCCGTAGCGGGTAGATCCCTGCCCTACAATGAAGCGGATCTAAAAGCCTTCCTCACGAGGCCACCGAGCAGCTTTCTGCTCGGCCCATCAATCGGTTCATGCTCGAGGCGTGATCACCACCTTGACTCCGAGGAAAGGGAGGATACCGACCTTCCTACACTTGGCCATCGATCAATTCATACTCGACGTGCGATCACCACCTCGACTCCGAGGAAAGGAAGGATACCGACCTTCCTACACTTGGCCATCGATCAATTCATACTCGATGTGCGATCACCACCTCGACTTTGAGGAAAGGGAGGATACCGACCTTTCTACACTTGGCCATCGATCGATTCATACTCGACGCGCGATCGCCACCTCAACTCCGGGGAAAGGGAGGATACCGACCTTCCTACGCTTGGCCATCGATCGATTCATACTCGACGCGCGATCACCATCTCGACTCCGAGAAAAGGGAGGATACTGATCTCCCTACACTTGTCCATCGATCGATTCATACTCGATGCGCGATCGCCACCTCGACTCCGGGGAAAGGGAGGATACCGATCTTCGTACGCTTGGCTACAATGCCTCAAATACTCGCAGAAAAGATGGACACCGGCCTAACACTCGCAAGATAAAGAAACCTACGAGCTAAAAATACTTGTGCAATAAAGATTCAAACAATGAAAAGTATACGAGCTAAAGTACTTGCGCAGTGAGCAGACATTTGGGCGAAAGAAAAAGGAGTATTTTATTTATAATCAAAGATAAATACAAGGTATTCTGGGCTCCTCAGACTTACAGAAATGCCCGGAAGCTTACAAAATTTTAATGGGTTATTTCAAAAGAATAAAATCTTCAAAGGAGGTGTAACGACTCTGTTTTGATTGTACAAAAATTTTAAAGTTAATGTACAGAATGGAGTATTTGCAAGCCTGAGTATATTTTAAGTATTATTTTTGTTGGAAAACAACAAGAAATAACTTGTAGTTCACTGGTAAAGCTCTTGCACCGATGTGACGTAACCCCTGTGTTCAAATCCCCCAGCCCCGTATTATTTTTACTGATTTTTTATTTTAAACTTTTTGGAAGCCCAAAAGTTTACACGTGCAATACACGTAAAAATGAAAAGTCGGATAAAATAAACATGTGCAAAAGAGTATTTGTACAGACTAGAACACGTAACATCGATCCAGAGCCCCACCCCCTACAGATGGCCGGCGAGATTGGCACTTGGGCCGGCGCCGCCGGCCCTCCCCTCCTCCCCTAAGCAAATGCCCCCTGACAATGCACCTCAGTCCCTTGGCCTACCCCCACTACTCCTATGCTTTTTTATTTCCCTGTAAATTAACAGAGAGATTAAAATCCTACTAATCCAAGTGTAAATGCATTTTTAATTCTCTCTTCAATTCTCAAAACCCTAATTTTACCCTATAAATACAATATCATACCCTAGCCCTCCACATTCTGAAATCTATTGTCAAAAATCCTCAAAATTTTCCAAGTCAAAGAAGAGTACAAGTGGAGTTAGCACTAGGTCAACTTTCCGGTGAGAATTCGAAGCGATTCCGGCGACCCTGCGACTCCACGAAACTACCAATCTTTTCCTAAACCTCCTCTCTCTTCTCTAAACTAGTAAGTCCCACTTCTCTTCTCCTCTTCTTAATTTAAAATGATCTCTTTTCAAATCACGTCGGTAAGTAGAGTTATACCGACCTTTAATTCTATTCTCTTTTAAATTTCGATTTCTTCTTAAGAACCACTTAAATATTAACTAATATTAGAAACAAGTTTCATTTTAAAACTCCATGTAAAATAACTTTTATTAAGCTTTTACGCTTAAATACCATGAAGTTTTTAATCATTCTTGCTTATATTACTTCTAGAAAACCTCATGAGCTAATGACCTACCTCTCACAAACACGCATCTTGACATAGCACGATTCCCTTGAACAATAATTTTGTAGCAAATATGACTTTTACATCAAAATACCATAAACTATTAAGAACCGTATTCTTTAAATTGTGTTATTTAAATTCCTTTCAATTATGCTTCTACAACCTATTTTGGAGAATCCGATTCGGTTGGTGCGGGTTATCGCACATCCATCTGACTAGTAGGGCGAGATGCAGAGCTCTTCACGGAGCATACGATCTCGATGGAATTTTTAATGCAATTTTTAAGAAAAACGTGATTTTCTATTTAATAAATAAATTTTACTTTTAATAATTATATATAAATATTATCAAACCATCTATTTTAAATATATAATAAATTCCATATTTTTCTAAACAAAAGCAAAGAATTACAAGTTTCATGAAAATACCATCAAGAATTCATACAAGTCAACTTTACACTAAAATACCATGAATTATTCAAGCTAAGTATTTATTCACTAGAATACCTCACTTTTAAAAATTACATCCATGAAAATCCTAAATACGATAAATAAATACTTGAGATTTATTTTGAAAGTATACTAAAAATATTTTTCATAAAACCAACTTATAATACTTTACATTAAGGACCCTAGTAAATATAGGTTTAAGCGGGACCAATTCCCTTGAGCCTCAGGGAGCCGGAGAAAGTGGGTGCTTGCCTATTTAAGATAGAAAACTAAAACGGGGTTATCAATGGTAATTGGCTTGGAAAAAGTCACAAATCATGTCGTCCATGTGCTGCAGTTACCGATAACTCCTAAACTTAATTCAGGACCCAAATCTGTTTAAGTGTCTGACTCAATCTGAGTCTCTGTCTAATCTGAATACAATACAAATATGAATCCAACCATATATCTAATTCAACATGAATCCAATGTATCAAACATGAACACTTGAACATGAATACCGAACAATACGAACATGCAACATGACTTGACTTGACCGATCCATGGATATATCTTGAACTTGACTACATGACTATCCGTTTACATCCAAACCGTTTACATGAATAACTTATACCATGGTTTCGGTAAATCTTATACTACAACTCATTACAATCAATACAATATGCATTACGGGGTTTTTAACGGGGTAGATTGGTACGGAATGTATTAGAAATGGAATGAGGCGGTCACTATAATACACCTAACCTGAATATCCGTGCCGTTGTCCCGTGGGTTTAACGGGGTCTTGTACTCCATATGCCTTAGTCCATGGAGCAAGTTAGACTCCTCTCGTATACACTGATACATTCTGTACCAAACTACAAACAACTACGTTATTACAAAAAAAATAGCTAAATTATCAGATCTATCCATTTACTTGATCTATCTCTCTTTTGGGACTTACCGAGCGGTTATTCGCTGACGACATTCCTATTTCTTCTTCTTTGGAATATTGTCAGGATGACCCGACTCTCAGGAGATTGAGCCCAGTCGGGAAGATTTGGAGCAGTTTGCTGAGGAACCAGAGTTCTAGTTCTTACTTGTACTTAATTTTCTTCATATGTCATTGTTTAGGCATCGCTTTCCATTATTGTATATTACTTTCCAGTTGTATATAAAGAATGAATATAAATAAAAGTTGTTGTTTCATTACATCTCTTGTCATTCTTGTGCTTTACTTTTACATTGCTTATTTAAGCTTAACGTGTTTACTTCTGAGTAAATACGTCGCGGCCTTGCCACGTCTACTTCCCCATATATTGGGAAGCGGGGCGTGACAAGAGGAAAGCTCACGCCGCCCGCTCGGCCGAGATCTTACCCTGCTCGAGGCCGCCATCAGGGACCAAAACTACAACCTCGGGGTCGGCGCTTCCGCCGACAGCCTCGCCCCCAACTGCCGCCTCGGCGACTTCCCCTCGCGGCGCTTCCTCGATCAGGAGGTACTTAGCGTGGAACTCTCTTTCATCAAATCCCGGCATATACTCCTTAACGGCATCAAGGGCGTTGTGCCACACGACGGACGCGGATTCGGAGAGATCGGCATAAAATTGGTCGGACGCCCTGTATCCCTCCACGGCCTTCGCCGCCCGGCTCTCGGTGAGCTTCACCGTGTCCATAGCCACCCGGACATCTCTCTTGAGAACGTCCCTCGACTTCTTCATCAAGTTGTAGAGGCTTTTCACCTCCTCCAATTTAGCCTAGATAGCCGATGAGACTCTTTCAGCTTGGAGTTCGTCAGCCCCTTGGCGACCAGTCGAGTGTCGAGAAGAGCTGCCTTCTCCTCCTCCTGCCGCAGTTGGAGGCGGAGTTCCTCCTCCCGCGGGAGGATTCGCCCGCCTTTTTCATGTCCGGGGCTACCTCCTCGGATTCCATGGCGACGAGCAGAGCGCAGTGATGAAGGATCTAAGAAAAGCAGCAAACGGGTTAGAAAGCTCAAACCGAGGAAACAAGACTTGAGAAATTTTAAGAAAAGTCAAGTACCGACCTGAACCGTTTCCTGCGTTATGGCGGCGATCTGAGACTTCATGGTCCCCAGGAAAATCTTGCCCCCGGCTGCTTGCTCCATATCCGAAAGCAAGCTGTCGGTGACGGAGAGCCCCGAGGAAACCTCAATGCAGAAGTTGCCCTCCTGCTTTGGTATCCTGGTAGAAGGTGGCCGAGAGACCGTCCGCTTCAGCCTTTTGAGAGGAATTTCAGCGGGCTCAGCCTCCTTCCTCCTCTCTTTCCCAGGACGCCGGTCCCGCGCATGCTTATGACCCCCCCCCTGCGGCGTTCTTCTGGGGCTCGGGGAGCATCAGAAGGCTTGGACGGCGGAGTTGGCCTCGGGGCCGAGCTGGGATCGGGTCGGGACGAGCTTGCTTCCCCGACCTTCCTTCCTTGGTTCTTGGCGGCCATGGCGGCTAGGATCTTCGATCGGTCCATGGGCTCTGCAAAAAAAGAACATACAAACAAAATAGAGTTAGCGACACCAAAACGGCAAAAGAAATTTAGCAAAGTCTAAACAGGCCGTCGAAAGCCCTAACTAACCCAGAAAACGCGCAGGACTGGTCCCAACCCAGCTCAGTGCCTGCTCGAATAGCAGAACATCCGCCCGCTGGATCGGTTCCTACTGGAACACCACCCTCGCCTCATGGGAAGTCGACTGCTTTGCCATCGGACAGTCGGCCCTGTGCCACTGTATAGGCACGGCCAATCCTCGCCCTCAGGTGGCCCGACGAATACAAACTTCTCCTTCCATTCATGGATGGAAGAAGGGACAACTATTACCCCCGATCCGGCCGCCCCACCCTTATGCTTTTTATACGAAAAATTCACCCAGCTCGGCTTTTCCTTGCTGGTGCCGAAGTGATTTTTATAACAAAAGAAAGACACAAGGAGGGTCAAACTGAAAGGGATCTAATCGAGTTTTAGCCGAACCAGAAACCGAAGAGGATTCTCCACGAGTTCGGCGCTGGCTGGCCCGGGGAAAGACGGAAGAAACAAGGCACCCCACAAAACTCGGTTGTGAAGGGAAGAAGCATTCCTGTCCAGAACGCTTCCAAATACAGGGCAATCTCCTTACCCCTCACCTGGTCTGCCCGCTCACCCTCTCTAGCCAAACGGAGTGAGTAGCTGGAGGGGATGTGGAATCGAGTCAGAATTTTGGAAAGCTCATTCAGACTCTTCAAAACGGAGGACGCATCACGGGTGTTCCCGATGCGCGCCTTGGGAACCCTCGTCGCTCCCGGCGGCGAGTGACAAGGGTGGCCCTGACTCTAGGGGGCAAACCCGACACAGAGGACGAAGAAGAAGAAGAACCCTCTTGGTTATCTAAAGCCGAAAAGGAGGAAGACCCACTAAACTCGGCCCCAGAAACTGAGGCCTCATCGTCCGACTCTACCCTTACTACCTCTACAGACTTCTCGAATGAAGATATCTAACCTAATTCAAAGGAAGGGACTCACCGAGGTAAAATCAACAGAGGATCCGATCTAAGAAGTGGAGCACCGGGCAATCTTCAACAATGAAAGAGAATTAGAGCAAAGTGTCGGCCCTAAGATGATCCCCTCCTATTTATACACCCCAAAAGAGAACATCCTATAGCCCCGATTGGTTCCCGCCAAAACGAAACGTCACGCCCAAGCAGCAGACGAAGCTCCACGTGGAGGTCGACCGTTGGGGACGTCTTTTCGGTTGCAAGAGTCAAAGACAGCATGTCTTGCCCACCAACCAACGTCCGACACGTGACCCGTATCCCAACTGGCGAATCGACTGAAACGACGCCCCCTCTTTAAAGCGCAATCATTTCATTGATCCGCCGACGCCATCGGAGATACGCGAGAAAATTCAGGCGCAGGACGAGACGACATGTGGGCCCAAAGATCGAAACGACGCAGCTGCCAAACGCCATGTCGTTCCCAGGCGATCCACATTCTGATTCTCAGCGCCAAACTGAGCAGAAGAAAAACCGAGCGGGCCTGTCACGCCCCGCTTCCCAGAGTGCGCTAAGAACGGCACGTAACAGAGCCAATCATGCTACTTGTGGCTAGGAAACATCCCTCCACAGTCACATTACGGCTGTCTAGAAGATATCAAGAACATTAGAAATAAAATAAACTATCTAGTACATGTCCATGAGCCAGAATAAATGAGTCAAGAAATAATATGAAATGGAAATATTCAATTGGATGCAGTATATTGTAATATAGTATGTAACAAGATAAGTTTGTATGCACTAAATAGAAATAGATTGTACGGACGCATACGGATGTCCAAAAATGGTAAAACATACCGAAATGATAATGTGGATGCATAACTAATCATTATGGAGCATTATTATTCAAATGGATATAGAATATAGTAATATAGCATGTAGCAAGATTAACTTGCCTGGATGGATCACGTGACGGATGCGTACGGCAACGTCCAATGTCGGTAAAAGTCGCAGCGCACGCACGGCACGCGGGACGGGTCCAAGCAAGGTAAGAGGATGATCACGCAGGTAAGGTACGTTCACTAGGTCGTCTGGAACGGCAGCGACGGTCACGGCTCCGGTGGCGATCGCCGGAAATCAAGAATCAAGAAGAGGAGAAGAACTAGAAGAAGAAGAAGAAGAAGAAGAAGTAGGAGAAGAAGATAGAAGTGCTCACTGGGTAGGTGTACAGGGGTTTCTGTGCAGGGGTAGAAGAGAGGTGAGGGCAACGACGAGATCAACGGCGGCGAGGCTAGGGTTTGGATATAAGGAGTTGGGGTTTGTGTGTGCAGGTTCGGGCTCGGGGGTTAGAGTTGCAGTAGGGGAAGGAGAAAGAAGAATAAGGAGATGATGAGGAGGAGGAGAGAAGAAGTTGTTGGCGATGATGAGGTAATCGGCGGTGATGGAGGTGCAGGTGAGACATTAGCCATTCATTTTGCGGTGCGTGGTATTGACCGTTTGCGCTCATCCCTTTACTCACACAAGTCCGATGGGTTCGATGGGTTAGGGTCGGTCGCAGGGTTCTCGGGGTGAGGGAAGGAGAGGAGAGGGAGAAGAGATGATGACGAGGAGTATGAGATGAGGATGGAGGCTCGGGTTGAGTCGAGAGATGAGAGGCACGAAAGTTAGGGTTAGGGTTTTTGAGGAGGCAGAGGAGCTTCGGTGGTTCCTCGTGGGGGTGCTCGGGGTTAAAATAAAGGAGAAGAAAAAGTAGAAGGGAGGTGACCACATGCGTCGGGTGGTGACCAGACTCGAGGAGTGCACAGTAACCGCGAGAGGAGAGAGAGAGGCGCGAGAGGAGAGAGAAAGAAGAGAGAGAGACAGCGAGTGGGAGAGAGAAAGAGAAAGAACGAGGAGAGAGGAGAGAGACAGCGAGAGAGAGAGAGAGACTCTGAGTTGTGGGGACCAGAGAGGGAAGAAAGAGAAAGAGAGAGTGAGGCTGTTAAGAAAAGATTTTAAATTTTAAAAGATTTGTTAGTTTAATAAATTTTAACTGTCGATTTAAATTTAATAAAGATATTATATTTAATAAAATTGGATTTTCAGGTAAATACAAATTTAGTCCAAAACACGCCCGGGTCGGGTCTAAAATTTTGGTTTTAAAATACGAAAAATATATACGACGACCAAAATTAAAAAATGAAAGTCCGGGTAACGAAAATGCATACCCCCAAGAACGGATGCACATACGTGCACGTAGCCATCCAAATAAGTCCGTTTCACTGAACGAGACGAGAACAAGATGCACGGATGCTACCACGGGATTAGAGGTATCATGCAGGCCATGCAATGTATTTTAAAATATTTTACGTGACCTAAAATGTTATATTGTAAAATGCAAATACCAGATAAAATGCCAGTATGCAGTATTCATGAAAGTGCACAAGTTTACGTAACACGTCAGGATAAATCATAAACATGAATCAAGACAGGTTTCAAGCAAGCGGGTCGGGTCGGATGCAAATACAAATGTCAAAAACACTATCCGCACCCAAAACACAATAAATCAAGAAAATACCATAAATAAGGAAATACTAGAATTGGTATAAATGAACTAGGATGTTACATTATACCCAACTACAAAAAGAATTTCGTCCTCGAAATTCCCAAAACAAGAAAAGATAAACAAACATGAAACTACAGGAAGAGATCTGGAAACTTCTGTCGAATCTCGTCTTCATATTCCCAAGTCAATTCTCCATGCGAGCGATTCCCCCAAGAAACAAGTACGAGGGGGATAACCTTGTTCTTAAGGACCTTTTCTCTTCGATCAACAATCGACATCGGTCGTTCCTCAAAGGTTAAATCCTCCCTTGCGGTCAGCTCCGAATGATCCAGTACGTGTGTTTCATCTCGAACATACTTACGGAGTTGGGATACATGAAACACGTCATGAACATTTGCCAAAGATTGTGGTAAAGCCAATCGGTAAGCCACTTCTCCAACACGCTCCAAAATCTCAAAAGGCCCCACGAATCGAGGACTAAGCTTGCCTCGACTCCCAAAACAAATCACTCCTCTAGTCGGTGATATCTCCAAGAATACTAGATCACCAACAGAAAACTCTACAGGTCTTCTCGATATATCTGCCCAACTCTTCTGCCGGTCCTGTGCTGCCTTCATATGATTCCGGATAGTATTAACTTTCTCCACTGTTTGCACGATCAAATCTGGTCCCAACAATCGTTCTCCAATATCGTCCCAACAAATGGGTGAGCGACACTTGCGACCATACAATTCTTCAAACGAAGCCATCTGAATAGTCGCCTGAAAACTGTTGTTGCGCGAAAACTCCACCAAGTGTAGATGATCCTCCCACGAACCTTTGAAGTCCAACATGCAAGCTCTCAACATATCTTCAAGAGTTTGGATCGTTATCTCTGATTGGCCATCTTTCTGAGGATGATAAGCTGTACTAAACTTTAATCGCGTCCCCAAACTTTCCTGTAAACTCCTCCAGAAGTGCGATAAGAATCGGGTATCACGATCAGAAACGATGCTCACAGGTACTCCATGCAATCTCACAATCTCCTGCATGTATCGTTCTGCCAACGCTTCCATTGACTGACTAACTCGAAACGGTATGAAATGAGCTGCCTTGGTCAAACGATCAACAATCACCCAAACTGCATTGTTGCCCTTTGGACTCCGCGGTAAAGCTTTCACGAAATCCATGGTTATAAGTTCCCACTTCTATTGAGGAATCGGAAGTGGTTGCAATAAATCAGCTACCTTTTGATGTTCAGCCTTAACTTGCTGACACACCAAGCACTTTGCTACAAAGCGAGCAATCTCCCTTTTCATGCCTTCCCACTAGAAATGCTGTCTTAGATTGCGATACATCTTCGTGCCTCCTGGATGTACGGAATATGCGGAACTGTGTGCCTCCTTCATAACTTCTTCACGAATGTCTCCTTTTGGCACACACAAACAGCTACCATATCCCAACGAACCATCTTCATGAATCAACAAGTCCGTTCGAAGTCCCGCTTCTACCTATTCTCGAAACTTCTGCAATCTTGAGTCCTGTGACTGTGCTGCATTAATACTCTCGATCAACAACGACTGTACTTGCAGCTGCATCAACTGTCCCAAAGAATGCGGTAACACAATCTCCAACTCGAATCTCCGAAAGTCTTCGATAAGCTCCTTCTGTGCAGTCAACATCTGAATTGCTGGAAACCGACTAAGCGCATCCGGCACAACATTAACTTTTCCCGGATGCTACTTAAGATCAAGATCATAATCAGCCATCAGCTCCAACCATCTACGTTGTCTCATGTTAAGCTCTTTCTATGTGAACACGTACTTTAGGGTTTTGTGATCGGTGAATACTTCGACCCTTTCGCCCAGTAAGTAGTGTCTCCAAATTTTCAAGGCGAAAATCACTGCTGCAAGCTCCAAATCATGAGTTGGGTAATTCTTCTCATGGGTCTTCAACTGTCTCGATGCGTAGGCTATAACCTTCCTATGCTGTATCAAAACACATCCCAAACCTTTCCCAGATGCGTCGCTGTGAATCACCAATCTTCCGGAACCATCTGGTACAGTCAAAATAGGAGCGGTTATCAACATCTGCTTCAACGCCTCAAAAGCCGACGCACATTTATCCGTCCATACGAACGGTACTTTCTTGCGCGTAAGCTTGGTCAAAGGCTCAGCCAAACGGGCAAAATTCTCCACGAATCTTCTGTAATATTCGGCAAGTCCAAGAAAACTTCTGATCTCTGCTACGTTCTTCGGAATCGGCCAATCTTGAATTGCTGCAATCTTTTCAGGGTTAACGGCGATTCCATCTCCGGATACAACATGCCCCCAAAAACTTCACTTCTTCAAGCCAAAACTCGCACTTGCTCATCTTTGCATACAATCTTTCTTGCCTCAATGTCTGCAGTGCGATCTTCAAGTGTTCTGCATGCTCTTCAATGCTCCTCGAGTAGACCAGAATATCATCGATGAACACCACTATAAATTGGTCCAAGAACGGTGAAAAGATTTGGTTCATCAAGTCCATAAATATCGCTGGTGCATTCGTGACTCTGAATGGCATCACTAAATACTCGTAATGCCCATATCGAGTTCGGAACGCAGTCTTGCAAATATCTTCTGATTTAACTCGAACCTGATGATATCCAGACCGCAAATCCAGCTTCAAGAATACCCTCGCGCCACCAAGCTGCTCGAACAATTCTCCAATGTGAGGGATCGGGTACTTGTTCTTAATAGTCACCGGGTTTAATTCTCGATAATCGATGCACATCCTCCTTGTGCCATCTTTCTTCTTGACTAGAAGAACTGGAGCTCCCCAAGGTGAATTACTGCTGCGAATCCAACCTTTCTCAAGTAATTCGGTAACCTGCTTCTTGACTTCTTCTAACTCCACCGGTGCCATTGGATAGTACGTCTTTGAGATTGGTGCTGCACCAGGAACAAGATCGATCGCGAACTCCACATCTCGTTTTGGCGGTAAACCCGAGATGTCCTCGAACACGTACATGAACTCTCGAACTACAGCTGGTGCTTCCTCCTTATCAACTTCCATTGACGAAAGAACATTGCTTGTCGGCCTAGCCCTAAACTCGACTGGCCCGACAGAACTGCTTCCTCCAGCAAAAACAAACTCCAGATGTCCGGGAATCTGTAAAATCACTTTCTTTGCCCTACAATCAATGTGAGCATGGAAAGTGCTGAGAAAATCCATTCCCAAGACAACATCATAGCTGCCGATATCGATCACTGAGAAATCTGCAAAACATGAACTGGTAAGCAATGAAACTGAGAGAACCAAGAAAATTTCATGACCATGAATCAAGGAAATGGATTAAGACCAGGACTCCAAGTTACTTAAATAGAGTACCGCATTGTAACCATGCTGCAGTTCATGGGTACAATCACATAACTCCGTTCAAGTCGCCCAAATCTTAGTATCAGAATCAAAAGAATAGGACGAGAGAAACAATAAGGAACCAAAAGGATTCAAGCCGAGATGCAAAGTCATTTGCATATCGTCAAGACAAGGATCAAGAGAAAGATATGATTCAAGAATCACGATAACAAGGTGGCAGAGCATGCTTCTAATTACAGGCTTTCTGATTCGTGTATTGGGTCCAATACCCAACTACAATAGAATCAAACCCGATTAACCTAAATCCTATGCTTCTGATACCAAACAAACCCTGTCATGCCCCGCTTCCCAGAGTGCGCTAAGAACGGCATGTGACAGAGCCAACCATGCTACCTGTGGCTAGAAAACATCCCTCCACAGTCACATTACGGCTGTCTAGAAGATATCAAGAACAGTAGAAATAAAATAAACTATCTAGTACATGTCCATGAGCCGGAATAAACGAGTCAAGAAATAATATGAAATGGAAATATTCAATTGGATACAGTATATTGTAGTATAGTATGTAACAAGATAAGTTTGTATGCACTAAATAGGAAATAGATTGTACGGACGCATACGGATGTCTGAAAACGGTAAAACATGCCGAAATGATAATGTGGATGCATAACTAATCATTATGGAGTGTTATTATTCAAATGGATATAAAATATAGTAATATAGCATGTAGCAAGATTAACTTGCCTGGATGGATCACGCGACGGATGCGTACGGCAACGTCCAATGTCGGTAAAAGTCGCAGCACACGCACGACATGCGGGACGGGTCCAAGCAAGGCAAGGGGGTGATCACGCAGGTAGGATACGTTCACCAGGTCGTCTGGAACGGCAGCGACGGTCACGGCTCCGGTGGCGATCGCCGAAAATCAAGAATCAAGAAGAGGAGAAGAACTAGAAGAAGAAAAAAAAGGAGTAGGAGAAGAAGATAGAAGTGCTCACTGGGTAGGTGTACAGGGGTTTCTGTGCAGGGGTAGAAGAGAGGTGAGGGCAACGACAAGATCAACGGCGGAGAGGCTAGGGTTTGGATATGAGGAGTTGGGGTTTGTGTGTGCAGGCTCGGGCTCGGGGGTTAGAGTTGCAGTAGGGGAAGGAGAAAGAAGAAGAAGGAGATGAGGAGGAAGAGGAGAGAAGAAGTTGCTGGCGATGATGAAGTGATCGGCGGCGATGGAGGTGAAGGTGAGGCGATGGGTTCGATGGGTTAGGGTCGGTCGCAGGGTTCTCGGGGTGAGGGAAGGAGAGGAGAGGGAGAAGAGATGATGACGGGGAGTAGGAGATGAGGATGGAGGCTCGGGTTGAGTCGAGGGATGAGAGGCACGAAAGTTAGGGTTAGGGTTTTTGAGGAGGCAGAGAAGCTTCGGTGGTTCTTCGTGGGGGTGCTCGGGGTTAAAATAAAGGAGAAGAAGAAGAAAAAGTAGAAGGAAGGTGACATATGCGTCGGGCGGTGACCGCACTCGATGAGTGCACAGTAACCGCGAGAGGAGAGAGAGAGACGCGAGAGGAGAGAGAAAGAAGAGAGAGAGAGAAAGAGAGACTCTGAGTTGTGGGGGCCAGAAAGGGAAGAAAGAGAGAGTGAGGCTGATAAGAAAAGATTTAAAATTTTAAAAGGTTTGTTAGTTTAATAAATTTTAACTGTCGATTTAAATTTAATAAAGATATTATATTTAATAAAATTGGATTTTCAGGTAAATACAAATTTAGTCCAAAACACGCTCAGGTCGGGTCTAAAAATTCAGTTTTAAAATACGAAAAATATATGCGACGACCAAAATTAAAAAAATGAAAGTCCGGGTAACGAAAATGCATACCCCCAAGAACGGATGCATGTACGTGCGCGTAGTCATCCAAACAAGTCCGTTTCACTGAACATGACGAGAACAAGATGCACGGATGCTACCACGGGGTTAGGAGTATCATGCAGGCCATGCAATGTATTTTAAAATATTTTACGTGACCTAAAATGTTATATTGTAAAATGCAAATACCAGATAAAATACCAGTACGCAGTATTCATGAAAGTGCACAAGTTTACGTAACACGTCAGGATAAATCATAAACATGAATCAAGACAGGTTTCAAGCAAGCGGGTCGGGTCGGATGCAAATACAAATGTCAAATACACTATTCGCACCCAAAACACAATAAATCAAGAAAATACCATAAATAAGGAAATACTAGAATTGTTATAAATGAACTAGGGTGTTACAAGGCCACTCTCGACCCGACCCATAAATAGGTCGGAACGAGAGTGGGGGGCTAATGATGATACTCACAAGTGGTATTTCCTCCTATTACGACAAGTGGCGAATGACATTCCAAGAAGGCTACGGATGTGGAATAAATGAGTGGCACTAGGGGAATTCCTCAGGCCCTCATCTCGAGGAAGTGTTCGACCTTTCAGGAGACCTCCCTGAGTACTTCCCACCTTCACCTAGCAAACTACCAACAGCTCGTCTCCGAGCTTCCTCGGCCTCCTTACTCGTCTCCGAGCCTTCTATCAGGCCGAGCTTCCTCATCCTCCTTGCTCGTCTCCGAGCCATCTGACAAGCCGAGCTTCCTCGGCCTCACTGCTCGTCTCCGAGCAATCTGACAGGCCAAGTTTCCTCGGCTTCCCAAGCGCCCCTGGAATAGTTCCGCGTATCTCGCCAGGGCGAGATATCCGCCTCCCCACGTTCCGCGTCCCACGCTAGCGCGTCCCCCTATTAATGGACGTATCCTGCCATTAATGCGAGGATAACGCAGGGGCGTAACTGATGACGATGATCTCGCGCATGCTCACTCCACGCGACTGTAGGGTGTTTTTCATCACCCCATGGAGATGGGAATACGCGCGCGCTTGTCAGGCGTACTACAGATTCCCCCTGCCTAGGGTAGGCCGGGGTTTAATGATTGTGGGGATCCGAATCTCCGGCAGCCACGAACTAAGCTGCCGTTAATTACCCCCCGTCTTTGGGGCGAGGGAACCTCCGATTGACGGGTCAAACTGGTCATGCGAACTCAATGTGCAGTGTACGTGTGTTGTTGTTTTGGAGGGGGGGTTTGAATATATCGGGAGCCACGCAGAGTTTTTACGGGGGTCCCGCTACCCGGATAGCGGGCCGGGGGTCAAGGGGGCTAGCAGCCCCCTTGCGGGGTGCGGGGCAGCTCCCCGTTAGAAATTTTTTTCTAACAGGGACAGTGTCGTGGAGTATGTGTATGTGTACATTTTTATACATATGTATATATATACATGCATATATAAATAAGGGGGAAAAAGACATCCAAAGGATGCGTGGGGCCAGCGCCTAGGCGCTTGAGCGCAAGCGCGCCACGTGTCGGCACGTGGGCGCTTTGCGCTCGAGCGCAGAGTGCTCGAGCGCAACGCACCACGTGTCGGTACGTGGGCGCTTTGCACTCAGACGCTGAGCGCTTGGGCGCAAGCGCGCCACGTGTCGGCACGTGGGCGACTTGCGCTCGAGCGCTTGCGCTTGAGCGCAAGAGTGCCACGCGTCGGCACGAGGGCGACATGCGCTCTAGCGCTTGCGCTGGAGCGCAAGAGCGCCATGTGTCGGCACGGGGGCGACTTGCGCTCGAGCGCTTGCGCTGGAGCGCAAGAGCGCCACACATCGGCACGAGGGCGACTTGCGCTCGAGCGCTTGCGCTGGAGCGCAAGAGCGCCACGTGTCGGCACGGGGCGACTTGCGCTCGAGCGCAAGAGCGCCACGTGTCAGCACTGGGGCGACTTGCGCTCGAGTGCTTGCGCTCGAGCGTAAGAGCGCCACGTGTCGGCACGGGGGCGACTTGCGCTCGAGCGCTTGCGCTGGAGCGCAAGCGCGCCACGTGTCGGCACGCGGGCGCTCTGCGCTTGGGCGCTGTGCGCTTGAGCGCAAGCGCACCAGGTGTCGGCACGCGGGCGCTCTGCGCTTGAGCGCCGGCGAGAAAAAGAGGCTTTTAGCCTGAAAAAATTTCTCAGAAGAGAAATCAGAGAGGAGTTGGACTCCTGAGTGTGTTTTTCTTCTTTTTGGGGGGTTTAGTGAAAGATGTTCTTCTTCCTCCTCCTCGGTTAGCTGGATCTTGAAGATCAAGAGATGTGGGATTTTTAAAAATCTCTTCTTTTTGAGATCTAATGGAAGATCTGAGTTCCCCTTAATGGGTTTTGTGGTGGAAAACTATTTAGTTTTGAAAAAGGAAGAGTAAAACTCTTGATTTAATTCAAAAGAAAGAAGAAGGTTTTGGAACCTTGAAGGAGGAAGAAAAGATCTCAGATCTCAAACTTTTTTGGAGAGAGAAAAGTTGTTGGGATATTTCATTATCCTTACCTTTATAGGCCATACATTTTACACATAGCCCCTTGGGCTTCACAAAATGGCATTTTTCCTATCCCATGGCTCATGTGCCATTTCTTCTTGCACATAAGCCATGGGCTTTACAAAAATTTGGCTTTATGCCTATTTTTTCTTACATTTATCCAAAAATAAAATAAAAGAAATACAACAAAATTATTTATTACAAAATTTTTATCTTGGCATGGGGGGAGGTCGGCCGCTTCATGTTCGGGCTCGACCCGGGCATGGGCCCACTGGATCTGGGCTTGGGCCCACTTGGCTTGGGGTTGACTTTGATTTTGACTTGGTCAACCGGGGTGTAAATTTTTACCCCAACAAATTGCCCCCCATCAATAAATGCACACCACATATGTGGGTCGTGTGCATGAAATTGATGGATCTTCTTTCACGTGGAGGCGACTTGATTTGGTTCCCGCTTTTTGGGAAGCTGGCACTGCCCTTTTTACGACATGGACGGTCGTTGCTTGACATGTCTCCGAGACGGAGTGTCCGTGATAGACGTTTTCCCTGGCCCGGAGTTATCTGGTTCCCGCTTTGTAGGAATCCTGCGCTGCCCTTTTTGCGACTTGGACGGTCGGTGCTGCCCTGTTTGCGACTTGGACGGTCGGTGCTGCCCTTTTAGCGACGTGGACGGTCGATGCTGCCCTTTTTGCGACTTGGACGGTCGGTGCTGCCCTTTTTGCGACGTGGATGGTCGATCTGCCCTTTTTGCGACTTGGACGGTCGGTACTGCCCTTTTAGCGACGTGGACGGTCGGTTCTGCCCTTTTTGTGACTTGGACGGTCGATGCTGCCCTTTTAGCGACGTGGACGGTCGGTTCTGCCATTTTAGCGACATGGACGGTCGATGCTGCCATTTTAGCGACGTGGACGGTCGATGCTGCCCTTTTTGCGACTTGGACGGTCGATGCTGCCCTTTTTGCGACTTGGACGGTCGATGCTGCCATTTTAGCGACTTGGACGGTCGGTTCTGCCCTTTTTGCGACATGGACGGTCGGTGCGGCCCTTTTTGCGACTTGGACGGTCGATGCTGCCCTTTTAGCGACGTGGACGGTCGGTTCTGCCCTTTTTGCGACTTGGACGGTCGGTGCTTGATTTGACTTGCTCTGCTTCTTGCAGTGTCAGGGGTAGACTTGACTTGCTCCGCTTCTTGCGGTGTCGAGATTGGATTCTGACTTGCTCCACTTTCTGCGGTGTCGGAGTGGAAGTTGACTTGTTGATTTTGATTTGGGTTGACATCAGCATCGCTATACTGGAATATGGTACCAGGAGCGAATCATCATCTGTCATTGAGAGGATTCTGGGATTTTGGTTTTTGTTTGGCATCTGCATTGTTGCACTGGAATAATGCCAGGAGCAACTCATCATTTGCCCCGAGAGGATTTGAGAATTGATGGCTTAGGAGGCAGGTTTAGATCCCTATCACCTAAGACTTTTCAATTTTATGGGTCGTGAGGGTCCCATAAAAGCATTTTCTCCCTACGAGTCGAAAGGATCTCGTAGGTGTATTTTCTCCATAGGAGTCGTGGGGACTCCTAAGTGTGTTGCTCCTTTGTGAGTTGTAAGGATCTCACGCGGGGATTTTCTCCTCTCAAAGTCGAGAGGACTTTGAGAGTGCATTTCATCTCCTTTTCACGAGTTTGCGCCCTTTCAGGTTTTCACAAACTCGCCGGCAGTCCTGCTGTTTTTACTCACGGAGCCCTTTCGGGTTTTCCTCCGTGCCCATTTTGCTTGTGGACATACCCTTTTTTTATATTATTTTTATTTTATTTTATTATATATATTTTTTTTTAGTGGGACTTTGAATGTGGTCTCACCGGTAGGACTTAGGAGAGATTGGGATTGTTTTACGCCCATGGATTGTATACGGTTTTGCAGAATGTATGATCCAGACCGTAGGGCCGGAAAGATTTCAGGGATTTGTTGGCGTCTGCATCGCTGCACTGGAATGTGGTACCAAGAGCGACTCATCATTCGCCGTTGGGGTATGGGATTTGGTTGGCGTCTGCATCGCTACACTGGAATATGATACCAGGAGCGACTCATCATTCGCCGTTTGGGGACTTGGAATTTGGATCTTGTTTGGCATCAGCATTGCTGCACTGGAATAATGCCAGGAGCAACTCATCATTTGCCGTTGCCCGTTGGGGAACGATGGCTTAGGAGATAGGTTTGGGTCCCTACCACTTAAGGCTTTTCAATTTTATAGGTCGTGAGGGTCCCATAAAAGCATTTTCTCCCTACGAGTCGTAAGGATCCCGCAGGTGTATTTTCTCCTTAAGAATCGTGAGGATTCCTAAGTGTGCTGCTCCTTTGTGAGTCGTAAGGATCTCACGCAGGGGTTTTCTCCTCACAAGGTCGAGAGGACTTTGCGAGTGTATTTCATCTCTTTTCACGAGTTTGCGCCCCTTTCAGGTTTTCACAGACTCGCCGGTAGTCCTGCTGTTTTTACTCACGGAGCCCTTTCGGGTTTTCATCCGTGCCCGTTTTGCTTGTGGACATACCGTTTATTTTTTTATTTCTTTTATATTTTTTTTCTTTTTTTTTGGCCACTGGTGGGACTTTAAAAGTAGTCTCACCGGCGGGATTTGGGAGAGATAGGGGTCATTTATGCCCGTGGATTGTATACGGTTTTGCAGGATGTATGATCCAGACCGTAGGGCTGATGTGCTCAATTCGCCTGCGACTTGGAGCATTCACGTGTAGTATTTCTTGAGATATCGGCCATTGATGGGTGGCATGGGCCTTTCTCCCTCGGCACTTATTAGTTGGTAGGATCCTCCGTCGAACACTTTCTCGATGACGTATGGTCCTTCCCAGTTTGGTTCGAATTTTCCCTTGGCATGTCGATTGGGGATGATCGGTCTTTTGAGGACCAACACCAATTCACCTTTCTTGAAAGCGCGGAGACGGGTTATCTTGTCATAGGCCCGTGACATTTGGGCTCGGTATAGCTCCAGACTTTGCTGCACCGCGAGCCTCTTTTCTTCGAGGGCATCGAGTTCTTCAAGTCGAAGGAGCACGTTTTCCTCCTCCGTCAACTCATGCTGAACGACCATTCTTAAGCTTGGAACTTCGACTTCGAGGGGGAGGACCGCCTCCACTCCGAAGAGCAATGGGTATGGAGTGGACTGAGTTGGAGTACGGTGCGTGGTACGATATGCCCACAATGCCTCGTGAAGTTTGAGATTCCAGTCTCTCTTGTTGGCTGAAGCATTTTTCCTCAGGAGCTTGCATAGAGTCTTATTGAAGGCTTCGGCTAGCCCATTGGCTCTTGGATTATAGATGGAGGAATATCTCCAGTCTATCTTGTGCTGAGTAGCGAACCTTGAGACATTGAAGCTCTTGAAAGAAGGCCCGTTGTCAGAAATGATTCTTCTTGGTGTACCGAAACGGTATAGAATATTATGCTGGAAGAATGTCAGAATATATTTTGTCTTGACTTCTTTTAGCGGGACAGCTTCAGCCCATCTGGAGAAGTAGTTTGTCACGGCCAGTATGAACCGATGGCCTTTGGATGACGGAGGATCAATTGGGCCAACAATGTCGGTGCCCCAGACTTCGAAGGGCCACGACGCCACCGTAGGATGCAATGGATTGGGATGCTTGTGAATAAAATCACCGTGAATTTGGCAGATATAACATTTCTTTGCATGCTCTCCGCAATCCCGTATCATGGTAGGCCAGTAATACCCAAGCCGTTTAATTTGCAGTCGCATCTTGGGGCCAGATTGGTGAGCACCGCAAACGCCTGAGTGAACTTCTTTCATGACTTTTTGGGCTTCGGCCGATGACAGGCACCTGAGCCAGAGTTGGTCATATGACCTGCGGTATAACGTGTCATTTACAAACACGTATCGGAGAGCTCTTTTCTTCAGCTGAATCCTCGCAGATTTTTCTTCGGGCAGCTTGTCGTATCGGAGGTACTCTATGAAGGGTTCTCTCCAATCGGGCTCGTCTTGGACGATCGAAGCTTCTTTGGCAGGACTGCTCTTCTGTTCCGCGCTTTCCTCTTCTCGTAGAGAGACTGGGGGTAGAATTTGTCGGCTCCTGACTGTGATCAGAATTTCGTCCATGTCTGGATCAGCCAGCTCTTTGGCTAGGCGAGCGAGTATGTCGGCTTTTCCGTTCAACGCTCTAGGGACTCTCGTTAGTTCAATATGAGTGAACCGTTTCATGAGTTCCACCACTCGGCCTCTGTACCGAGCTAATTCGGGTTTGTATATCTTATAATCGCCGCTTACTTGGTTGACGACGAGCTGGGAGTCACCGTAAACTCGTAGCCGACGGATTTCCATTTCTATGGCAAGCTCCAAACCAGCTATCAGAGCTTCATACTCAGCTTCATTGTTTGTCCGAGGCTCGGAGAGAGCAAAAGAACGCCGTAGGGTTCCCATTGATGGTGTGATGAACACCAATCCTATCCCTGCTTTTATCTCCGGGACGCTTGATTTACTGGAGGTCCTTATTGACGAGGCTCTATCGAAGTAGAGCTCCCAACATGGCTTATCTTCCTCGAGGTGCAGCACTTGTTCATCGGGTAACTCACAATTTAGCGGTGACCCTTCTGGTATGGGATGAGCAGCGAGAAAGTCTGCAAGAGCTTGCCCTTTTACTGCTTTCTGAGGAGTGTAAACTATGTCAAACTCAAGTAGCATAACAGCCCATCTTGCCATTCTGCCGGCTAGGCTCGCTCTGGTCATCAAGTGTTTGAGCGGGTCGACCTTGGAGATCAGCATAACCCGATGAGCGAGCAGATAGTGCCTCAGCTTCTTCACAGCAAATATCAGAGCCAGGCATTGCTTTCCGATTGGGGAGTAGTTGTGTTCCGCCGCAACTAGAGTTCGACTGAGGTAGTAGAGGGTATTTTCTTTTCCTTCCTCGTTATTCTGGGCAAGGAGCGCACCGAGTGACTCGTCCAGCGCAGCAGTGTAGAGAATCAGCGGTTTATTTGGAATGGGAGCGGCCAGCACTGGAGGGTGCAACAAGTATTGTTTGATGCTTTCGAACGCTGCTTGACATTCGGCATCCCAAATAAAAGGAGCTCCTTTCTTCATGAGCTTTGAGAAGGGCCTACATCTCCCCGATAAATTTGAGATAAACCTCCGTATATAAGCAAGCTTGCCTTGAAAAGATCTTAGCTGTGTCAAACTCTTCGGAGGGGGCATCTCCATGATGGCCTTTATCTTTGATGGGTCAACTTCGATCCCTCGATGTCGGACTATGAAGCCCAGGAATCTTCCCGATGACACGCCAAAAGCGCACTTCAGAGGATTCATCTTCAGATCGTATTCCCTCAGTCTGGTGAGAATGGTCCTGAGATCTTGGATATGATCGGCCTTGGCTTTAGTCTTGACGACCAGATCATCAACATAGCATTCAACGACTTTATGGATTAGGTCATCAAAGATATTAGTCATTGCCCTTTGATATGTAGCACCTGCGTTCTTCAATCCGAATGGCATTACCTTGTAGCAATATATTCCGATCGGGGTTCGAAATGCTGTGTGCTTCTCATCCTCAGGCGACATCTTGATCTGATTATATCCAGACGAGTCGTCCATAAAGGTGAACAGTTCGTAATTTGAGGTGTCATCGACCATCATTTCCATGACCGGTAGCGGGAAGTCGTCTTTAGGACATGCCTTGTTGAGGTCCCTGAAATCGACACAAACTCGGATCTGCTCGTTTTTCTTCTTCACTGGGACTATGCATGCGATCCAGTCTGCATATTTCTCTTCCCTGATGAAGCCAGCATCGATGAGTTTCTTGGTTTCCTCGATGACCTTTTCTTCCAACTCCCTTCTCATTCTTCGAGGAGCTTGTTTGACTGGCTTAGCATCAGGAGATATAGCCAGCTTATGCACGGCTACCTCAGGGGAAAGGCCAGGCATTTCTTTGTACGTCCACGCGAAGCAGTCGACGAACTCGCGCAGCAGGGCAATTATCTGCTCTTTCATTTCCTCCGACAAGAGTGAGTTGATGTAGGTCGGCCTTGGATTATCGAGCGTTCCTAAGTCAATCTCAGTTAGCTCATCAAAGGTTACTTGTCCGCCATCTTCGAGCTCTTGAGGAGCTTCTTCTGGCTCGGCTATCTCGTCATCATCATTTGATCTTTCGCTGGCCTCACCAACATGGATCATGTAGCATGCTTTGGAATCAGGTTGAATGTAGCCTATGCCCCGTCTATCTGGAATTCGTCCATCGATGAGTGCTCGGACCTGGGGCGGATCCATAGCCCTTCGTAAAACTTTGCTTCGGACTCCGTTTGATATAACCGGCATCCGCACTTCTTAAAGTATTCCCGCATCTCGGGCGCATAGTATCTGGAATTGAGGACGGCTCTTATGCCTCTCTCATAGGGAAGGCACACGACAGAAAGGTCGTCCGGGTGCACAACGGGGTTTGACCTGTAAAACAGGATGCCCTTCTGTCCATTTTTCCTCCCAGGCACGTAGAAAGTTTTCAGCTGGTCCACGGTAGAGACTGACAATGCGTCGAGCTCTTTGCACATCCATTCCGGCACCCTTGTGATGGCCAGGGACCCTTCTGCGACTTCGAAGGTCTCTCGTAGTTTCGCTTGCTGCATGGGGGGCCGATCTGCACAGCTGTTGCACGGCAGGTCCTCTTCTTCTGACTCTTCAGTGTCACTGCCAAGATGATGGCGGACTTTGCTGCTAGATGGGCCTTCAGTAACAGATTCGTCCGTATCGCTGCCGAAATGAGGGCGAGTTTTGCGGAAGAACGGGCTTCCAGCGTCGGACTCATCAGTGTCGCTGCCGAAATGCGGGCGCACTTGGGTATTTTTGCTTTTGAAAGTGATAGCCGGCGCAAATTTTCTTTTGAGTCTTGGGGCCGTTCTATCCTCAGTCAGCTGTGGCTTAGCATTTTGGTGGTTCGTAAAGTACCGAGAATCTTCATATCGGACTTCATGCACACCGAACGGCTGAATGTCTCCGTCAATGCGTCTTTCTTCGCCATTTTTAGTATACTTCATGCATTGATGGAGAGTTGACGGAATGATGCCGTAATCGTGGAGCCACGGCCGCCCCAAGAGAATCTTATAAGATGTGTCGGCGTCGATCACGTATATCTTAGCTTCAGTTTGCAGATCCCCAAATTTGATTGGCAAAGCTATAGACCCCAGAACTTGCTGGCAATTTTGGTTGAAACCTTGAATGACAATCCTTTCCCTTGACAGGTGTCGGACGTCCATTGACAAACTCTTCAGAGTTCGCAAGTTCATGATGTTCACTGAGGACCCTGGATCAATCAATATACGATTAATTCGATCTCCGTCGCTGTACCCGGTCACGTAAAGCGGCCGATTATGCTCAGCCGTTCCCAGTAGCAAGTCTTCATCCTTAAATGTGACTGCGGCGGCATGCAAAGCGTGCTGGGCTTCTTTCATATTAATTTTCGCAAAGTGAGCCTGATACCGCTCTGGGTTTTGTAGAGCGTGAATGAGAACATCTCTAAGCTCCTTAGATAGGACCAAGGCATCGTAGACGCTCAGGAGAGACGGAAGCTTCCGGAGATGCGCCAAGACATTATAGTCCACCGAGGAAAGACTTATGTTTTCATCGGCCGGTTCTCTGCCATCTTCTTCATTAGCGACATGTTTTTCCTTTCCTTTTGGGGCGTTGCCCTGATTTTGCGGTAGAGCCCTGCCGCTTCTGAGCTGGATTTGATTGGCCTTTGTGGTGAGCTCCTCGTCCTCTTCCGGAAAACAGAGATCATCCTCGGAGTCGCTGCCAAGATGGATGGCGTAGCAGGTCACTACTGGGATCTCTTCATTAGAGTCTTCTTCTAACTCCTCTAGAATTTCAGCCGCTTGTACAGGGAAGAACTCCTTCAATTGAATCAATGTTCTTTCCTTTTGTTCATATTCTTCGAGGGAATCGATATATTTTTGAATGGTCGATCTCCCTGCAGACTCTTTTTCGCGCCGAGCTGCACTTTTCTTCTTCTTGAGCTTCTTGGATTTTGAGCCTGATGGAGCCGCATTGGCAGATGGACTGGTAGGCTTCTTCTGTCCTTCCCATTCCATCATGGGCTCTTTCTGAAGTAGCTTTAGCATCTTCTTCGTCTTATTAGATATGTGCGTACTCCACGGAGGCCGCGATGGGTCAGTTTCTTTTTTCAGGGCAGCAGGTTCAGCTGTCTGCTCCCAGAAGGCTTCAACTTCTGTCTGTATAAAGTTGGCGGTTGCAACTTGATTGTTCACCAACACGCTTTTGGACAGCTCAATCTCTCCAGTCTTGTACTGCTTCTCGACCCAGTCTTTGAAGATATAGCAATCCTCGATCGCATGGCTCACTACTCGGTGGTACGGGCAATACAGAGGATTGTCGGTCATTTTCGCTTCTTGGGGTCTTTTCGACTCCGGCAATTGTAGGCCATTGTTCAAGGCATCTTTAAATATCTTGCGGACCTTGTCCCTTCTGAAAGAGTAAACCTTGTTCTTTTTCTCCTCTAGGGAAGGCCCATCTCCTCCCAGCAATGGCTTTCGAGACCGGTTGGTTTTGGATTCGCCTGCCCTTCGCTTTTCTTCATTGTCGGAGGCATTGAAGACATTGGTACTGCTGGAACTCCCGCTTCTACGGTTGTCGTCCCGCTTGCTTTTCCAGGTTTTGTCTCTCTGAGAGTCCGGCGGGGACTCTTGCTTCGAGCGTTCCAGCATTTGGACTTTCTTTGTTAGCTCCTGAAATGTCTTGAGGCCCGCCGTACACAAGAATTGGACCATCCAATTGCTGAGGTTCCCAATGAGAAGGCTGACGGACTGGTCCTGCTCCAGCGGCGGTTCGCACTTGACTGTGAGATTACGCCATCGGGCGATAAAGTCGGTGTTGCTTTCATTCTTCCCCGGCTTGGTCCTCACAAGGTCGGCAATGGAGATTTTATCACTGACACTCATGAACCTTTGCCAAAACAGGGACTCCATTTGGGCAAAGGTAATGACGGACCCGTCCGGTATACTCGCATACCAGTCGAAGGCGACGCCGGTCAGGCTGTTGACAAACTGACGAAGAAGGAGCGCGTCATTGCCCCCTGTATTTCCGCACGATGCTTTGAAGTGGGCGACGTGCTGGTTTGCATTCCCCGTTCCATCAAATCTTTCGAACTTAGGAATGACGTAGCCGCTTGGGAACTCAATCAGATCGTACTGCGCGGGATATGGCCGCCCACTACTGCCGATTTCTTTCTGAGCTTCGGCTTCGGCCACCAATGTTTTAACCTTGCTGGTGACCAAATCCATTATCCGATCCTGTGTTAGCGGGATGGTGCTATTTGGGGCCAAGGCGTCCCCAGAAGCGGAATGCGGCCGGCTTTCATGCGGCTCGACCAATCTTGGTCCCAAAGGAACAGGCATTGGCTGCCTCGGATTGTCATCACCCGGCTGATTAGTAGCGGTTTGTGTCTGATTGGGAGGCGCTCGAGAAATTTGAGCAGTAAGCTGCATCACCACGTTCGTTAAGTCATCAATCTTCGAATAGAGCTTGGCCATCTCTTTATCTTTGCTCCTGAGCTGTTTTCGAAGCTCTTGAAGCAGCTCTTGCTCCGCAGTCCTGGGGCGGAAAGTCGGCTCTTCCTCGCTGTCCGAGCTTGACTCTGCATGGATCGAGGGGTCTTTCTGCCTATCATCCTCATCGAGAGGGTTTTCTTCATCCAGCGGGGGCGGTTGTTCTTGGGCGGCGGCAACCACATTCAGGCTAGATTGGGCTTGAGATGTGGTGGCCCCGTCCTTGCTTTTGCTGCGAAGGTTGTCGCTAGGGCGCCCGCCCGCCATATAGACCGTATGGGTGATATATCCGGCCGTCTTTCTATCATTGGCGGCTGATTTCACGGATCGCTGTCTTGACCCCCTTGCTTCGGTAGCTGGTAGTCGATTGAAGGCGGCTGGCCTAACCAGGTTCTTGAATGGTGCTGGCGCTTCTTTTCTGGGTTTGCCCCGCTGCTTTCGTGCGGTACAGAGTGCTCGATAGACTCTTGAAGAGATAGTGTCGTACTTTTTCTGTTGGGGCGGGGACACGTCTCTTTGTGGCACTGTTCGGACCGCTGTCTTCTTGATTCTGGCGGTCATGGCATTTTTCTGAACCCACTTCAGAGGCTCGAAGGAATTGCTGATTCTTACGTTCGACTCAGCCGTCGTCGCAGGGCAACCCTGCACTTGGAACTTCACACGACTCCATTTGGCCGAAGCCTTGGCCCTCTTGTTGGCTCGATACCTGAGCCGCTTCTGCCTTAACTTTTCCGTTCTAAGCACCTGGCAGACTTCGGCTCTTTGAAAAGACGCCGCAGACCGGGCGATGGAGAGCCTTGGAGATACGCTCGATTGTTCATTTGTTGGAGTTATCGCCTGAGCTCGTCCGCAACATTTGATGTTGCCCTTTGTACCGAAGTTCTTGCCCCCCGCTGGAGCACCAGGGAGTCGTTCAGACACCATCTTAAGTTTCGGTTGTGGCGCCTTAGCAATCACAACATTCGGCCTCTTGCCCCTTGGGATCGGCTTGGCCACCTGTTCCGCCGGGATCTCTGCCAGATGAGCGCTTCCGGCAGGGTAGATGATGACAGAGCCAAACTAGCGGGGCGGTTCCTCCCATTGTCGACTGAGGCTTGCGGGGAGAACCACACGAGCGTTGATCTTGACCACGTACGGAATCGGGATCGCTTTGGAAGCTGAGTTCGCCTGGGGAGACATTGTCGTCGAAGGTTGATTGCTTGAAAATCTGCATGAAAAAGCATTATTTTAGTATAAATACAGGTATGTATATTGATTAAGTTCGCATGAACATTTAACCCGAAATATGGGAGGAGAGATTTGTCCCACCGGGCGTGCCAGAATCTGTAGGGTGTTTTTCATCACCCCATTGAGATGGGAATACGCGCGCGCTTGTCAGGCGTACTACAGATTCTCCCTGCCTAGGGTAGGCCGGGGTTTAATGATTGTGGGGATCCGAATCTCCGGCAGCCGCGAACTAAGCTGCCATTAATTACCCCCCGCCTTTGGGGCGAGGGAACCTCCGATTGACGGGTCAAACTGGTCATGCGAACTCAATTTGCAGTGTACGTGTGTTGTTGTTTTGGAGGGGGGTTTGAATATATCGGGAGCCACGCAGAGTTTTTACGGGGGTCCCGCTACCCGGATAGCGGGCTGGGGGTCAAGGGGGCTAGCAGCCCCCTTGCGGGGTGCGGGGCAGCTCCCCGTTAGAAATTTTTTTCTAACAGGGACAGTGTCGTGGAGTATGTGTATGTGTACATTTGTATACATATGTATATATATACATGCATATATAAATAAGGGGGAAAAGACATCCAAAGGATGCGTGGGTCCAGCGCCTAGGCGCTTGAGCGCAAGCGCGCCACGTGTCGGCACGTGGGCGCTTTGCGCTCGAGCGCAGAGTGCTGGAGCGCAACGCACCACGTGTCGGCACGTGGGAGCTTTGCGCTCAAACGCTGAGTGCTTGGGCGCAAGCGCGCCACGTGTCGGCACGTGGGCGACTTGCGCTCGAGCGCTTGTGCTGGAGCGCAAGAGCGCCACGCGTCGGCACAAGGGCGACTTGCGCTCTAGCGCTTGCGCTGGAGCGCAAGAGCGCCACCTGTCGGCACGGGGGCGACTTGCGCTCGAGCGCTTGCGCTCGAGCGCAAGAGCGCCACGTGTCGGCACTGGGGCGCTTGCGCTCGAGCGCTTGCGCTGGAGCGCAAGAGCGCCACGTGTCGGCACGGGGGTGACTTGCGCTCGAGCGCTTGCGCTTGAGCGCAAGCGCGCCACGTGTCGGCACGCGGGCGCTCTGCGCTTGGGCGCTGTGCGCTTGGGCGCTGTGCGCTTGAGCGCAAGCGCACCACGTGTCGACACGCGGGCGCTCTGCGCTTGAGCGCCGGTGAGAAAAAAAGGCTTTTAGCCTGAAAAAATTTCTCAGAAGAGAAATCAGAGAGGAGTTGGACTCCTGAGTGTGTTTTTCTTCTTTTTTGGGGGTTTAGTGAAAGATGTTCTTCTTCTTCCTCCTCGGTTAGCTGGATCTTGAAGATCAAGAGATGTGGGAATTTTAAAAATCTCTTCTTTTTGAGATCTAATGGAAGATCTGAGTTCCCCTTAATGGGTTTTGTGGTGGAAAACTATTTAGTTTTGAAAAAGGAAGAGTAAAACTCTTGATTTAATTCAAAAGAAAGAAGAAGGTTTTGGAACCTTGAAGGAGGAAGAAAAGATCTCAGATCTCAAACTTTTTTGGAGAGAGAAAAGTTGTTGGGATATTTCATTATCCTTGCCTTTATAGGCCATACATTTTACACATAGCCCCTTGGGCTTCACAAAATGGCATTTTTCCTATCCCATGGCTCATGTGCCATTTCTTCTTGCACATAAGCCATGGGCTTTACAAAAATTTGGCTTTATGCCTATCTTTTCTTACATTTATCCAAAAATAAAATAAAAGAAATACAACAAAATTATTTATTACAAAATTTTTATCTTGGCATGGGGGGAGGTCGGCCGCTTCATGTTCGGGATCGACCCGGGCATGGGCCTACTGGATCTGGGCTTGGGCCCACTTGGCTTGGGGTTGACTTTGATTTTGACTTGGTCAACCGGGGTGTAAATTTTTACCCCAACAGCGACCACTATATAAACCTCTCTGTCAGACGACTCAGGTAACTCGAAATCATTTCCACTACGCCGTTACTCTGCACTTATTCCCCGGCACTAACTTGATCGTCGGAGGGTCCTACGGTGGTCACTCACCCCGGAACTTCTTTTGCAGATTGCTCGGCGTCAACGCCAACCCATTGATATCCACACACTCAACAACTCCCAAACCAAATCTCAACCGTCAAAGACCGCCATCACAGGATCGACGGAGGACAACATCTAAAGGAGATTACAGCCTCCATCAAATGGCATAGTTAGGAATTTGTATTTAACTTTAGATAACTTTATGAAACTCCAGTTATCTCAACCTAACACCATACCTAAACAGGGCACTTTAACATAACGGTATTTAGGCAACAACAAGTTGTAGAATATCCAAAAAGAAGAAAGAAAGAAGGAACGTCAATCAAATTAGAAGGAAGCTGCAGGTATTCAAAACAGAGATTCAGTACAATCCTATTTTTGAGTTGGTGGGTTTATGGGTGGGTTTCTCGTCTCTCTCTCTCTCTCTCTCTCTCACTTGCGGGGAGGGGGTCCCTTGCAAATTACCTGAAAAGAATATACATTTGAAATTTTCCACTGCAGTTGCTATTGATCGCAGTTCAGCTTTAACCGCAAACTAGCTTCTCCACGAGTGTGCACCTCTACTCGAAAAAGAAAAGTTCACATATCCTTACTTCTGCACCATTACAAGCCTCTTGCATAAAACAAAGATAGGAAAAAAAATAAAATGTTGAAGATCCCTCAATTAATTAGGCTAAGAGAGCGAGTGTCACCATAGCCTAATGGTAAAGATTCTTGTAATTGAGTAAGAGGTATAGATTCCAAATCTCGCTTGCATCGTGTTACAACGTTTTATTCCCTAAAATAGAGGCTGACAGAATATCGTAGACCATCTTTGATGTGGCTTTAATGCATCTGCTGTAAGAAGCCCTCCAATTATTTAAGCATTTCATAACTATAAAGGACAAGGGTTTGCAACATTGCTACCGCGCAACTTTATGCTAGTCAGATTCTAAATAATAGGACTTCGAGACTTAACTGCTAGTAGGCAGTGGATGTAAAAGTGGTTGCGGCTTCTGAAGTCCTATTTTAGAACCTAACCAGTTTATATTCTTACATAGACCGGGAGATCTGTGGTAGGCTACAAAACAGAAACTTGAAAGCTTTTTCTATGTAAACTTTGGTATTTCTAAATACATTCCCCTAAAACTTTAATATCCTATATACAATCACCCCCGGTGTTTTTCTATCTTCATCAACTGCAGCAAATCACTTTAACTCAACCTCGGGGTCGGCGCTTCCGCCGACAGCCTCGCCCCCAACTGCCGCCTCGGCGACTTCCCCTTGCGGCGCTTCTTCGGTCAGGAGGTACTTAGTGTGGAACTCGCTGACATCGAATCCCGGCATAGACTCCTTAACGGCGTCAAGGGCGTTGTGCCACACGACGGACGCGGATTCGGCGAGATCGGCGTAAAATTGGTCGGGCGCCCTGTATCCCTCCACGGCCTTCGCCGCCCGACTCTCGGTGAGCTTCACCATGTCCATAGCCACCCAGACATCCCTCTTAAGGATGTCCCTCGACTTCTTCATCAAGTTGTAGAGGCTTTTCACCTCCTCCAATTTAGCCTGGATAGCCCGGTTGGACACATTCAGGAGCCGATGAGACTCCTTCAGCTTGGAGTTCGTCAGCCCCTCGGCGACCAGTCGAGTGTCGAGAAAAGCTGCCTTCTCATCCGCCTGCCGCAGTTGGAGGCGGAGTTCCTCCTCCTACGGGGAGGATTCGCCCTCCTTTTTCATGGCCGGGGCTACCTCCTCGAATTCCATGGCAACGAGAAGAGCGCAGTGATGAAGGATCTGAGAAAAGCAGCAAACAGGTTAGAAAGCTCAAACCAAGGAAACAAGACTTGAGAAATTTTAAGAAAAGTCAAGTACCGACCCGAACCGTCTCCTGCGTTATGGCGGCCATCTGGGCCTTCATGGTCCCTAGGGGAATCTTGCCCCTGGTTGCTTGCTCTATATCCGAAAGCAAGCTGTCGGCGACGGAGAACCCCGAGGAAACCTCAATGTAGAAGTCGCCCTTCTGCACTGGTATCCCGGTAGAAGGTGGCCGAGAGACCGTCCGCTTCAGCCTTTTGAGGGGGATTTCGGTAGGCTTGGCCTCCTCCCCTTCTCTTTCCCGGGATGCCGGGTCCCGCGCGTGCTTATGACCCCCCCTACGGCGTTCTTCTGGGGCTTGGGCAGCGGCAGAAGGCCTGGACGGTGGAGTTAGCCTCAGGGCCGAGCTGGGACCGGATCGGGACGAGCTTGCGTCCCCGGCCTTCCTTCCTTGGTTCTTGGCGGCCATGGCGGCTAGGATCTTCGATCGGTCCATGGGCTCTGCAAAAAAAGAACACACAAACAAAAGAGAGTTAGCGACACCAAAACGGCAAAAGAAATTTAGTAAAGTCTAAACAGGTCGTCGAAGGCCCTAACTTACCCAGAAAATGTGCAGGACTGATCCCAGCCCAGCTCAGTGCCTGCTCGAATAGCAGAACATCAGCCCGCTGGATCGGTTCCCACTGGGACACCACCCTCACCTTGTGGGAAGTCGACTGCTTTGCCCTCGGGCAGTCGGCCATGTGCCACTGTGTAAGCGAAGGCCAATCCTCGCCCTCAGGTGGCCCGATGAATACAAACTTCTCCTTCCATTCATGGATGGAAGAAGGGACGACTACTACCCCCGATCCGGCCGCCCCACCCTTATGCTTTTTATACAAAAAATACACCCAGCTCGGCTCTTCCTTACTGGTGCCGAAGTGATTTTTATAACAAAAGAAAGACACAAGGAGGGTCAAACTGAAAAGGATCTGATCGAGTTTTAGCCGGACCAGAAACCGAGGAGGATTCTCCACGAGTTCGGCGCTGGCTGGCCTGGGGAAAGACGGAAGAAACAAGGCACCCCACAAACCTCAGTTGTGAAGGGAAGACACATTCCTGCCCGGAACACTTCCAAATTCAGGGCAATCTCCTTACCCCACACCCGGTCTGCCCGCTCACCCTCTCTAGCCAAATGGAGTGAGTAGCTGGAGGGGATGTGGATTCGAGTCCGAATTTTGGAAAGCTCGTTCAGACTCTTAAAATAGGAGGACGCATTGCAGGTGTTCCTGATGCGCGCCTTGGGAGCCCTCGTCTCTCCCGGCGACGAGTGATAAAGACGGCCCTGACTCTAGGGGGCGAACCCGACACAGAGGACGAAGAAGAAGAAGAACCCTCTTGGCTATCTGAAAATGAAGAGGAGGAAGACCCACTGAACTCGGCCCCAGAAACTGAGGCCTCATCGTCCGACTCTACCCTTACTACCTCTACGGACTCCTCGGATGAAGACGTCTAACCTGATTCAAAGAAAGGGACTCACCGAGGAAAAATCAACAGAGGATCTGATCTAAGAAGTGGAGCGCCGGGCAATGTTCAACAATGAAAGAGAATTAGAGAAAAGTGTCGGCCCTAGGATGATCCCCTCCTATTTATACACCCCAAAAGAGAACATCCTACGGCCCAGATTGGTTCCCGTCAAAACGAAACGTCACGCCTAAGCAGCTGACGAAGCACCACGTGGCGGTCGACCGTTGGGGACGTCTCTTCGGTTGCAGGAGTCAAAAAAAGCATGTATCACCCGCCAACCGACATCCGATACGTGGCTCGTATCCCAATTGGTGAATCGACTGAAACGGCGCCCCCTCTTTAAAGCGTAATCATTTCATTGATCCGCCGACGCCATCGGAGATACACGAGAAAATTCAGGTGCACGACGAGACGACATGTGGGCCTAAAGATCGAAACGACGCAACTGCCAAACGCCATGTCGTTCTCAGGCGATCCACATTCTGATTCTCGGCGCCAAACTGAGCCGAAGAAAAACCGAGCAGGCCACTCTCGACCCGACCAATAAGTAGATCGGAACGAGAGTGGGGGGCTAATGATGATGCTCACAAGTGGTATTTCCTCAGATTACGACAAGTGGCGAATGACATGTCCCGAAGGCTACGGAGGTGGAATAAATGAGTGGCACTAGGGCATTCCTCATACCTTCATCTCGAGGAAGTGTCCGACCTTTCAGGAGACCTCCTTGAGTACTTCCCACCTTCACCTAGCAAACTACCAACAGCTCGTCTCCGAGCTTCCTCGGCCTCTTTGCTCGTCTCCGAGCCTTCTGTCAGGTCGAGCTTCCTCGGCCTCCTTGCTCGTCTCCGAGCCATCTGACAAGCCGACTTCCTCGGCCTCACTGCTCGTCTCCGAGCAATCTGACAGGCCGAGTTTCCTCGGCTTCCCCGATCAACCGAGAGCACGGAATCCAAGCGCCCTCGGAACGGTTCTGCATATCTCGCCAGGGCGAGATATCCGCCTCCCCACGTTCTGCATCCCACGCTAGCGTGTCCCCCCATTAATGGACGTATCCCGCCATTAATGCGAGGATAACGCAGGGGCGTAATTGACGACAATGATCTCATGCATGCTCACTCCACGCGATCACTATATAAACCCCTCTCTCAGACGATTCAGGTAACTCGAAATCATTTCCAATACTCCGATACTCTGCACTTATTCCCCGGCACTAACTTGATCGTCGGAGGGTCTGACGGTGGTCACCCATCCCGGAACTTCTTTTGCAGATTGCTCGGCGTCAACGCCAACCCATTGAGCTCCACACACTCAACAACTCCCAAACCAAATCTCAACCGTCAAAGATCGCCATCATAGGATCGACGGAGGACAACATCTGAAGGAGATCACAGCCTCCATCATATGGCATAGTTAGGAATTTGTATTTAAGTTTAGATAATTTTATGAAACTCCAGTTATCTCAACCTAACACCATACCTAAACAGGGCGCTTTAACATAACGGTATTTAGGCAACAACAAGTTCTAGAATATCCAAAAAAAAAGAAATAAAGAAGGAACGTCAATCAAATTAGAAGGAAGCTGCAAGTATTCAAAACAGAGATTCAGTACAATCCTATTTTTGAGTTGCTGGGTTTAAGGGTTGGTTTTTCGTCTCTCTCTTTCTCACTCACTTGCAGGGAGGGGGTCCCTTGCAAATTACCTGAAAAGAATATACATTTGAAATTTTCCATTGCAGTTGCTATTGATCGCGGTTCAGCTTTAACCGCAAACTAGCTTCTCCACGAGTTTGCACCTCTACTCGAAAAAAAAAAGTTCGCATAGCCTTACTTCTGCACCATTACAAGCCTCCTGCATAAAACAAAGATAGGAAAAAAATAAAATGTTGAAGGTCCCTCAATCAATTAGGCTAAGAGAGCGAGTGCCATCGTAGCCTAATGGTAAAGATTCTTGTAATTGAGTAAGAGGTCTAGATTCCAAACCTCGCTTGCATCATGTTACAACATTTTATTCCCCAAAATAGATGCTGACAGAATATCGTAGACCGTCTTTGATGTGGCTTTGATGCATCTGCTGTAAGAAGCCCTCCAATTATTTAAGCATTTCATAACTATAAAGGACGAGGGTTTGCAACATTGCTACCGCGCAACTTTATGCTAATCAAATTCTAAATAATAGGACTTCGAGACTTATCTACTAGCAGGCAGTGGAAGTAAAAGTGGTTGGGGCTTCTGAAGTCCTATTTTAGAACCTAACCGGTTTATATTCTTACATAGGCCGGGAGATCTGTGGTAGGCTACAAAACAGAAACTTGAAAGCTTTTTCTATGTAAACTTTGGTATTTCTAAATGCATTCCCCTAAAACTTTAATATCCTATATACAACCACCCTTGGTGTATTTCTCTATCTTCTTCTCTATCTTCTTCGACTGCAACAACGCACTTTAAACTCAAATGCCGCATCTTGTGAAAGTGACAACTGCAACAATCATGACTAACCATGACAAGGGATAGAAGAGGATGAAAATGAAGCTCTCCATTGATGAAGAATTGGGATTGAAGTGCAGTTGTTTATAGAGACAATAGAAGATTTACTTCAAGTATTAAACCATGGTGTAGACCTATAACCCAAGCAGTGGTTGGGTAAAAAATGGGCAGAAGGCCATATTTGGATAACGGAGAACTTTTGAGGGTTATATATAGAATACTTGAGTTTTTGGGGATGTATTCTAAAACTATGGAAATTTTAGAGGTTTGAATTAGAAAATACCCCATACAACAATATTAACTACCCGTACCACTGCCACTGTATAATGATCCCCATCTTCATCACAATTGCCATGCACCACCAGCGCTGCCACGGTTAACGCATCAGCTTCTGCTATAATCATCACCGCCAACATTTTCGCCGTGCCGTCGCCCTCCCCTTCACCGCCACCATCTCCATCTCCATCATCGCCAGCCACTGCTTCCACCATTTTAACGCCACCACAGTATATACCACTACTGTTGTCGCCGCCCCCATATACATCATTGCGGTTGCCTTCATCACCGTCGGCATTGTCCCCACCTCCGCAATCACTACCATGGTTCCTGTTGCCATCTCCATTGTCACCTCGGCCATCGTTACTGCCACCGCTGCCCGCACCACTGTAACCATAACCACTAAAGATATTGCCTCCACCATTAATGTATTTTTTTTTTTACCGCAACCAAGCCAACCGGCCTCATGTGTCTCTCTTCAAAGCACTAAATGGAAAATCCGGTTCGATCTCGGGTCTTCTCCATATACACTTATTGTCCACCACTGGGCCATGTGTCTCGCACCCATTGATGTATTGATATATATTGGTAATTGGAAATATCGACTCTTAGTTTACAACTTTAAATGCTCCAACGTTTCCAAATGCAATTGAAAAAATAGCTATATCTGGAGATTAATCCTCACAAGCCAAGTCAAAGAAAAGTCAGCATAATATCAACGAGAGATTTCTAACATCAGCAGAAATTAAAGCACAAGTGGTTAGTTATTACACATATATGCTTATTTCAAAATAAGCATATCCATCGCCAACAAGCCACTATAGTTTAGTTTATAAATCCAATCTCCGGCATAGATCATCAACAGCAACAACAATATCCTCACATTTATTTATGAATGACATCGAAACTTCTATTAACCATTCACGATATTAAAAAGTAAAGATAATTACCGGCTAGGCTTCGGGAACAATCAACAGACCTTTTAATCTCACTTCATGTGCCCCATTTGCTGCCGTTAAGTATGCAACCCTGAAGTAGAGCCACTGTTCTCATGACTACAAAAATCTTCATCCGGCTCACTATATACTACACATTAGACCGATCTTCGCGGGAATGCTTACACTCTTTGTTCTTATCCTTCATTCCTACAACCGACTCTTTGGGGGGGGGGGGGGGGGGGGGGGGGGGGGGGAATAAAAATAAAAGCAAGGCGTCAGCATTGACACCCTTCAGACAAGAGCAGATAGTGTTCATCAAGCATAACGAAGAAGAATGCCGAAGTTGCATAATTAACATGTTCATATACCTGAGTTTGGTTTGAAGGCAGGTTGGAAGTGATCGCATAACTCCTACCGACGTGGTGCAGGCTGACGGAAATCAGGAGAAACAGGAGATGGTGTGAAAAGAGCAGATCTTCCTTGAGACTCTACCGGTAAACTATTTGTTTCTTGCATACATTGTACGCTCGAGCTGAAACCAGAATGTTCAGAATTGACATGGATCGACATACGCTTGTTGGTTTCTGAAGCGAATGGGCTTCGGAACTGCTCTTGAATCCAACCAGTAGGCGGAAGCAATGCTTGTGATTTCTGATCGTCCTTGTGATTTATCTAATCGACATATATTGTGACTTCGGCTTAAATATCTCTGGCTAGGCTGCAAAATAGATAAAACAATTGTTTAAAACCTGAGTTCAGAGCAAAGCTGATTTCTCAAAAGTAGAACAAGAAATTATCTACAACACATTAAAACTGAGAGAACCATTTAAAAAAGGAACTCCAATATGACCAATTTTGAAATCAAACACTGAAAGCTTTTTAAATCAAACAACAGAAAACACAATTGAGGAATAATTTACAGATCAAGCATTTATATAAAATCAAGATAGATCGATAAAAATTTATTTAAATTTTAAAAGAAAAGAGTAACATATAGTGGTAGAGGTAGCAGAATTTCAACCTTAGATTATAAGATAAATATGGATAGCACAACCACCACAAAACCAAACATATTAAAATCCTAGCATAAAGAATTAAAATGTTAAATAGGATTAGTGCAGTTCAAAATATCTTCCCAAAATATTTGATGGTGCAAAATATTTCACACTGACAAGAAGGATGAAACTTCCCGACGTGGAAGATATGTTTACTAGTTGATCTACTCCTGTTTCGATCACTTAACTAAATAAAAATGGAAAAAGAAATGAAGTTTGATACATCTCCGACCAAAAGGATGGGTAAACTATAGAGCCATTTTACGCTAAACTTAAAATGAATCTTCCCTTCACTTAACCTGACGCTAAGTAGAGCAACCATATACATATAAAGTAGAAACATGCCATGATTGACATCTCTATTTCCAATGACTTCTTCAGGTCCAGTTATACAGACAAAATTTTACCATATCATGCATGATACATGGATTTCTTAATATATATAAGTAATTATACATCTAGAAGCAAGCTATAAAATATAAAATAAGACGGCAATGGGGCCTTGCGGTATGCCGCAGCTAATTAGCTGTGGCACTGCAGACCCAAAGGGGTAACACAGGGAGCCCAAGGGCCCCACTGCTTTTAAGTTCGGTGGGACCCACTGCGGCACCGTAGGCCCAAAGGGGTAGGGGGGGCCAGGAGCCCCATTGCTTTTAAGTTTGGCGGAACCCATCCCCCCTTTCCCGCTCTCACATACCTCATTTAATGGGACCGCGGTCCATAAAATATAGATAAAAGAACGAGTTCGGTTTCCATTTATCTTCTATGTGCAATTTATTCGAACTGACAAAACCCGATCGTATTTATAATTAAAAAACGAGTTAAGTTCCCATCTATCTTCTACACACTCTCACATCCTGTATAATTTATTCGAACTAACAAGACCTGATCGTTGCTATAAAAAATACTTATAAACTTGTGTTTTGTAGAATGATTTGTAGTTGAGAACTCCCTGGCCAAATAAATAAAGATCATTCTGTTTATTAAGCCTGCACCATATATTTCCAATTGTCATCATATATATAATTCAACAACCTTATTGCCTTTTGCTGTAGATTCTCATTTCCATGCATCAACAATGGTGCAAAAAACATTTATTACAAAAAGAATTGCTAAGATTGTTATTAAATCGTTCAGTTTTTAAGTAAAGGAACAACTAGAAATTTCTCTATGATTTGAAGTCGGTATTTAAGAACATTGATCTGAAGGAGCAGTTAGAACTGGAAAAAGAAAAAAAAAACAGGAAAGCTTGAGGCTACTAAATAAATAGTAAGCTTCGGAATCGAGCCCTTTCTGAACAATTTACTTCAGGTGCTCTCATTAACTCTTTCATCTGAGTGTCAACCAACACCTCTAGCACACTTCTTATACATGTCATTATATTTAGGTACATTTTTGATAAAACTTAGTAAATTATGAGCACATTCTTGTCCTTTCAGCGTTTATTTGGCCGCATTGTCTAGACTGACATGCATATTCTCTCGTCTTGCATAGTACACTACAACAGAATGTGAACTCGGATATTTTTCAATATAGAACTTATGCACATCAATCTACTCTATGAGAAGGTCAAACAATAACTGCATGTCTATTGTTGAATGTGCGTAGTGTAAGGTGTTTTTCGCCATCCCATTGAGATGGAAAATACGCGTCGCTTGTCAGACGTATTACAGATTTCCCCTGTCTGGAGCAGGCTGGGTTTATTGATTGTGGGGATTCGAATCTCCGACAGATGCGGACTAAACTGTCGTTAATTACTTCTCGCTTTTGAAGCGAGAGAACCTCCAATTAATGGGTAAAACTGATCATGCGAACTCAATATACAGTGTGAGTGTGTTGTTGTATTGTGTTTTGAAGAGGACTTAGACGTATCATGAGTCTCGCAGAGTTTACGGGGGTCCCATTATCTGAATAGCAGGTTGGGAGTCAAACGGGCTAGCAGCCCCTTTACGGGATGCGAGGCAACGCCCCATTAAAAAACGTGTTGAGTGTGGAGCGTGAAGGAAAAAGAGAGGTGAGGAGCGTCCTAAAGACGCGTGAGTGGCCGTGGGCGTTGGGTGCCCACGGGTCACGTGCCCTACGCGTGGGCGCTGGACGCCCGCGGGTCACATTCCCGGCACGCGACCGCTGGAAACACCAGCGGAGAAAGGGGTTTAGCCCCTGAGCTGGGAGTTGAACTCCCGAGAGATTTTGGAGTTGAACTTCTAAACAGGAATTAGGTATAGATTTGGAGTTAAACTTTTAAGAGATTTGGATTTTGAGTTAAATTCCTAAAAGATCTGGATTTGGAGACTCCTTTGAGAATTTGGATTTTAGAGTTGAACTCCTCAAAAATCTTCGAAAATGATTAAAGAGAACCCCTTTCTTCTTCCTTGAACCTTGGATTCTCCCAAAATGAGATTTTTGGAGGTGGGTCTTCTTCCTCCTCTCTTTTTGTTGGATCTTGAGAGGAAAAAGGAGGTGAGGTCAAAAAATCTCCATTTTAGAGATTTAATGGGAGATCTAAACTAAACTCCCCTTCAAGGGTTTTATGGTGAAACTTTATTTAGTTTTGAGAAAAAGAGAGTAAAGCTCTTTGATTTAATTGGAAATGAAGATGAAGAGAAAAAAAACTTGAGAAAAAGATGGAATGATAAACCCTAAAATTTTAAGAGAATGAAAGTTGTTATTGATTTTTTAATCATGTTTGTCTTTTATAGACTACAGACTTTACATACAACCCCTTAGGCTCTTCTAAATGGCACTTGTGTCTCTTCATACCTCATATACTTATTTCTTTTTGCATATAAGTCATCAGCTTTACAAAATTTTGGCTTTTTGCCCATTTTTCATACATTTAATTCTAAAAAAATGTATTTAAACTAATTTATCGCCTTCTTTTGGCATGAAGCCGGCCCATTCCACGCTCGGTCTTGACTTGGGCTTAAACCTACTTGTTTGGGCTCGGGCCCACTTGGATGGGGGTTAACTGACTTTGACTTGCTCAGCCGGAGTATAATTTTCGACCCCAATAAAGTGCACCTCATCAATAAATGCACACCGCGTGTATGAGTTGTGTGTATGAAATTGATGGATTTTGTTTTATATGGAGATTAATTTGGTTTGGTTCCCTGTAAATGGTCGATGCTACCTTTTAGCGATGTGGACGGTCGGTGCTACTATTTTTGCGACTTTGAATGTCGGTGTTGTCCTTTTAGCGACGTGGACGGTTGGTTTTGCTATTTTTGCGACTTGGACGATCGATCCTGCCTTTTTAGCGACGTGGACAGTAGGGACTGCCATTTTTCCGTCTTGGACAGTCGATACTTAATTTGACCTGCTCCGCTTCTTGCAGTATCGGAGTTGAAATTGACTTGCTCCGCTTTCTGTCGTGACAGGATTTGATTTGATTTGCTCCACTTTCTGCGGTGTCGGGGTTTGATTTGACTTGCTCCGCTTTCTGCGGTGTCGGGATTGAAATTGACTTGCTCCGCTTCTTGCGGTGTCGGGATTTGATTTGACTTACTCCGCTTTCTGTGGTGTCGGAATTTGATTTGTTTTGGGAGTTCTCTACCCGTCCAGCGGGGCTTTTGAGTTTGGAAGCATTGCCGGGTGGGACGTTGATTTGATCTGTTTGATTCTGCCTTATTTGAATTTGAGAGGAACTTGAAATTTGGATTTTGTTTTGTATCAGCATTGCTACACTGGAATAATATCAGGAACAACTCATCATTTGCCCTAGGAGGACTTGAGATTTAGTTTTCGGGTCAGCATCAGCACCGCTAATACTAAAGCGTAGTGCCAGGAGCGACTCATCATTTGCCTTTGGGAAAACTTGAGTTTTGAGTTTTGGGTCGGCATCATCATCCTTAACACTGAAGCGTGGTGTCAGGAGTGGCTCATCATTTGCCGTTACCCGTTGTCACGCCCCGCTTCCCAGAGTGTGCTAAGATAGGCACGTGACAGAGCCAACCATACTACCTGTGGATAGGAAACATTCCTCCACAGTTACATTACGGCTGTCTAGAGATATCAAGAACAGTAAAAATAAAAATAAACTATCTAGTACATGTCCATAAGCCATAATAAACGAGTCAAAAAATAATATGCGGAAGCAATAAATCCAATAAAGAAAACAATCTGGAATGTACGTCCCATAATGCGGGCTCACATCAGGAATGAAATACTGAAAGAAAACTAAACTAAACTAATAACAGGTCTTCACTGCTCGGCCTGTTGATCAAAATACTCTTGGACCGTCTGCGACAAGGATAATGGATTTGGGCCATGCAAAACCCAGACGTCAGCGCGTCAATAATTCTAAGCAAGCAGGATGTAATAAAAAATGCAGGCATGAAGTATAATCAGTAACAAGTTATCAGGAAATAAATAGTAACATGAATATAGATCAGTGAACAATATATATATACAGGTGAAGTGCAGTGAGTAGTCTAAACTGTGTTATAGGGTTATCTACTCTAAAGTTATTGAAATCAATTAGAGTAATCCTCAATGTAACTCAAAAGATATGTCCCGTTATCCCCGAGACCACAGATCAGGTAGTGTGAGTCATGAATGACTCTGTCCCGTTATCTCCCGGGACCACGGATCAAGTAAGAATCACGAATGATTCTGTCCCGTTATCCCCCAGGATCACGGATCAAGTAATACCCTTGTAAGCGACACTTTAGTTTACACTTTTGATTTCCCCATACCCCCAAGGTTATGTGTTCAAGTCAGGTATTGAAAATCTGGAGCTAATGCCAACACAGGATCAAGCTGGTACAGGTTTGTCTAAATAAACAACAGGATATGTCCGTAGGGACAACAGGTCAAGATTGTCGGCATTAGTAACAAGATCAGATATCAAGTCAAGATGTGGTACATCAGGTCATGTCAGGTAGTGTACATGTATCAAGTCATGTCAAGTAGTGCACAGGTATCAAGTCATGTCAAGCAGTAGTGTATCAGGTATCAAGCGGGTGCTCATAATCAAACTGTAGTAAGTATGGGTGCACAAAATCAAGTATGGAGTACTAATATAACAATAAAATGAAATAATATGACATGATATGCAAATAGATATAAAATCAATGATATGGATGCACAATTATCGATTAGGGTTACATTTATAGTTCCAATACTAATTAGGATGCACTTTATTAAATATGGGATGTTAATATAACCGTTTTATGTATTAATGTGATCTGTAGATACAGCTATATGTATATTATATGATATGGATGCACACGGACGTCATATAACAGTAAAATGATAAATTGGTAAATGCGGGATGTGCAATCAAACAATATGAAATGTTCTATTCAATTGGATGCAGTATATTGTGATATAGTGTGTAACAACATAGGTTTGCATGCACTAGATCTGAAATGACATGTGCGGATGTGTACGGATGTCGAAAAATCGATAAAACTGAAAATTGATAATGTGGGATGCATAATTAATCATTATGGGGTATTATTATTCAAAAGGATATAGAATATAGTAGTATAGCATGTAGCAAGATTAACTTGCCTCAACGGATCACGAAACGAATATGTACGGCACGTTTGATGTCAGCAAAACGTCGCAACGCACACACGGCACACGAGACGGGTCCAAGCAACGCAAGAGGGTAATCACGCAGGTAATGTACGTCCTCTGGGTCGTATGGAATGGCAGGGACGTCATGGCTGCGGCGATCGTGGATTTGTGCACTGGAGTTAGGGAGAAGAGCTAGTGGTGTCGGCGAGATCAACGGCGGTGAGGTGCGCCGGTGAGTGGATCTTGAGGAGATAGGGTTTGGGCTCGGTTTTGATGTATGTTGGGGTTTGAATGCAGGGTTTTGGTGTAGGAGGGAGAGCAGAGGAGAGAGAGGAGAGGTGGTGTGAGGGTGACGAGGTGAAGGGGTCGTCGGCGATGAGATAAGGTGGTGGTGATGGGTGTGTGCAAGGTTCTCGGGGTTTCAGTGGATGTAGGGTGCTCGGGAAGAAGAAGAGGATGACGAGGAGGAGGAGGAGGAGAAAGGAATGGAGGCTCAGTTGAGGTCGAGCTTAGTGAAGGCAGAGGAGTTTTAGGGTTTCGTGGAGGCCGGGGTTATCGTGCTCGGGTTTAAAATAGAAGAAGAAGAAGGAAAAGAAGAGGGCGGTGACGCTAAGAAGGGGAGGCTTGATGGGATCTCTCTCACCGCGAGAGGAGAGAGAAAAAGAGAGAGAGAAAGAGAGAGGAAAGAGACAGAGCGAGAAAGAGGTGAGTGGGGCAGAGTGAGAGAGAGTTTGTTAAAGAAAAGATTTTTAAAATTTAAAAAAAATCTGTTGGTTAAATGGATTGTTAAACTGTTATAATTTTAAATATAAATATTATATTAAACAAAATTATATTTTCCCGATAAATACAAATTTAGTCCAAAACACGTCCGGGTCTGGTCTAAAATTTAGTTTCAAAATACGAAAAATATATGCAACGCCCAAAATTAAAAATGAATGCTCGGGTAACGAAAATGCATACCCCCAAGAACGGATGTACGTACGTGCGCGTAGCCATCCAAACAAATCTGTTTCACTGAACGGGACAGGAACAAGATGCGCGGATGCTACCACGGGATTAGGGGTATCATGCAGGTCATACAATATATTTTTAAAATATTTTACGTGACTTAAAATGTTATATTGTAAAAATGCAATGCCAGATAAAATGCCAGTATGCAGTATTCATGAAAGTGCACAAGTCTACGTAACAAGTCAGGATATATGAATCAAGACAGGTTTCAAGCAAGCGGGTCGGGTCGAATGCTAATACAGATGTCAGATATACTACTTGCACCCAAAGCACGATAAATCAGGAAAATACCATAAATAAAGAAATACGAGAACTGGAATTGGTATAAATGAACTAGGGTGTTACACCCGTTAGGGAGTGATGGCTTACAAGACAGGTTTAGACCTCTATCACCTAAGGATTTTCAATTTTATGAACCGTAAGGGTCTTATAAAAGCATTTTCACCCTACGAGTCGAGAGGATCTCGCAGGTGTATGTTCTTCTTAGGAATCATAAGGATTACTAAGTGTGTTGCTCCTTTGTGAGTCGTAAGTATCTTACACGAGGATTTTCTCCTCACAAGGTCGAGAGAACTTTGCGAGTGTATTACATCTCTTTTCACGAGTTTGCGCCCTTTCGGGTTTTCACAAACTCACCGGCAGTCCTACCGTTTTTACTCACGGAGCCCTTTCGGATTTTCATTCATACCCATTATGCTTATGGACATACTTTTTTTTCTTCGTTTTCTCTTTTTTTAATGCTTCAACGTTGGTAGAACCTCAGATGTAGTTTCACCAGTAGAACTTGGGAGAGATGGGGATCATTTGCACCCGTGGATTGTATACGGTTTTATAAGATGTATGATCCAAACCGTAGGGCCGGTGTGCTGAATTCGTCTGCGACTTAGAGCATTCATGCATAGTATTTCTTGAGATATCGTCCATTGATGGGTGGCATGGGCCTTTCTCTCTCGACACTTATTAGTTGGTAGGATCCTACGTCGAACACTTTCTCGATGATGTATAGCCCTTCCTAATTTGGCTCGAATTTTCCCTCAACATGTCGATTGGGGATAATCGATCTTTTGAGGACCAACGCCAATTCGTCTTTCTTGAAAGCACGGAGACGGGTCATCTTGTCATAGGCCTGTGACATTTAGGCACGGTACAATTTCAGATTTTGCTGTACTGCGAGCCTCTTTTCTTCGAGGGCGTCGAACTCTTCGAGCCGAAAGAGAACGTTTTCCTCCTCCGTCAACTCGTGCTAGATGTTCATTCTTAGGCTTGGAACATCGATTTCGAGGGGAAGGATTGCCTCCACTTCGAAGAATAATGAGTATGTAGTGGACTGAGTTGGAATGTGGTGCGTGGTATGGTATGTCCATAACGCCTCGTGGAGCTTGAGATTCCTCAGGAGCTTGCATAGACTTTTATTGAAGACTTCGGCTAGCCTATTGGCTCTTGGATTATAGATGGAGGAATATCTCCAGTCTATATTATACTAAATAGCGAACCTTGAGATTTTGAAGCTCTTGAAAGAAGGCCCGTTGTCAGAATTGATTCCTTTAGGTGTACCAAAATAGTATAGAATGTTATGCCGGAAGAATGCCAGAATATCTTCTATCTTGACTTCTTTTAGCGGGGAAATTTCAGCTCATCTGGAGAAGTAGTCAGTTGCGGCCAATATGAACCGGTGGCCTTCGTATGACGGAGGATCAATTGGACTAACTATATCGATGCCCCAAATTTCGAGCGGCCATGAAGCCACCGTAGGATGCAGCGGATTGGGATACTCGTGAATGAAGTCACCGTGAATTTGGCAGAGATGACACCTTTTTGCATGCTCTTCACAATCCCTTATCATGGTAGGCCAGTAATATCCAAGCCATTTAATTTGAAGCCGTATTTTGGGGCCAGATTGGTGAGCTCCGCATACGCCCGAGTAAACTTCTTTCATGACTTTTTAGGTTTCGGCCGATGACAGACACCTGAGCCAGAGTTGGTCATATGATCTGCGTTATAGCATATTATTTACAAACACGTACCGGAGAGCTCTCTTCTTCAGCTGAACTCTCGCAGATTTTTCTTCGGGTAGCTTGTCGTATCGGAGGTACTCTATGAAGGGTTCTATCCAATCGGGCTCGTCTTGAATGATCAGAGCTTTTTCAGCAGAATTGCTTTTTTGTTCTGCGCTTTCCTCTTCTCGTAAAGAGACTGGAAGTAGAATTTGCCGGCTCCTGACTGTGATTAGAATTTCATCCATGTCGGGATCAGCTAGCTTTTTCGTTAGGTGAGCGAGTACGTCGGCTTTTCCGTTCAACGCCCTAAGGGCTCTCATTAGTTCAATGTGAGTGAACTGTTTCATGAGTTCCACCACCCGGCTTTTGTATTTAGGCAATATATCGGATCAAATCAGACATCGTCGTACACCCGAACACTAACAGATTCAGTAGGAAGGAGCAGATTGAAAAGCCACAGGTATATCCAATATCCATTACCTGATGTTAAGACATCACACCACCCGTATTGATGCCGCATTTGCTGCCGCCGTTATCACTGCCGCATTTGCTGCCGCCGTCACCTCCATTATTGCCACCCTCACTATACTACTGGCGGACTACTGCCAATATTGTCGCCTCCGCTACCTCCGTTGCCCACCACCACAACCGACGTCTCCACCACCATCTTTGAGCGGCCGCTATCTATCATTGCTGCTTTCTACACCACCGTTGTTTCTGCCTCCGTTATCTATAATCTATACTACCGCCATTACCTCCATCATCGTCGTAGTCGCTGCCACCTCCTCTATTGTGTTCCCTTCATTGTTGCCGCCATCTTCTCCACCATCGCCATTGTCACCACTCACCACTTCATTCATCTCCACCTCTATCATTATATTCGTCATTGTCTCAACCAGCATCGCCACTACCGCAGTAGCTGTCTTTGTCGTCGTCACCACCATAATGGCCATCGGCTCCACCACCGTCATTGCAGCCAACGCCGCCTCCACCATCACCTCCACAACCAATAGTAATTGCCTCCACCATTGATGTCTCCTAATACAGATGATTGGAAACAGTGACCCTCGGTTTTAATTGTTATATTGTTGCAACTGCAGAACTGCTATGCATTATAAAAGGGGGGGTCTATATTTCACCCCCAAAAGTTACTTGTTTCTAAATATCACCCCCAAAGGGCCAAAACTTTCTATAATTCTATTTCCATAAATCACCCCCAAAATTGCCCCGTTGTCCGAAAAACACCTGTGTTAGCTATTTTCTGTTAACTTCTTAACTAGGGCAGAAAATTAACTTCTGCATTTCCTTCTCGAAATATATGAGTAGCTCTACACTCGTGCAGTCGAGTCCATTCCCCTTCATAATTAATCCAACAGATAACCACTTCGAGCTAGAGTTTATGAGCATGCAGCTCAAATACTGCAACCCTAACCGTTTCTCTAGCCGTCAATAACTCAACCAACGGAATGGTTAGCGCCAAAAGTCACCAGCCTTTAGTTTGAAGAACATGTCCACGCTCATCCCTACAAAGAAACCTACCTCCTGCCACAGAGAACTCATTGACCGAACCATTGGATATGACCGTTGAAAGGGAGGGGTTTGGAGAGGGTGTTCAGAACGTGATCACACCAGTTAATCGTCAATGAGCTCGAATAAATTCCAAGTTCATGACATCGGTATTCTTTAGCAAGAAACAGAACCTTATCACGAACCTTCTCAGGTGTTAGAGCAATTCCACTAAAAACCATCTCATTGCGTTGTTTCCATATAATCCAAGAACCATACATGAGAAATGCTTGTTTCAGGCAGTGTTGATTATACCATGGTGTCCTGACAAAGACTTGGTTTCTGATATAAGTTTTGCAATCGTCTGAAAACTAAGATCTGTCTCGGCGAACATGGTTTCTTATATAAGCCATGCAGCCTTTTTTACTTCTTTTTTCTTTTTCTTTTTTGCGCTCGGAAAAGTGTTGGGCACTGTGGTGTAGTAGTAGGCACTACTAGGCCTTCGAGCTCTGGCGAATGCGTGTACCTCTTTGAAAGCGGCCCCAAGGACAAATTTTTCATTAGTGGGATTAAGCTGACTTCGTCTTTTCTTCAATGGATGAATCTATTTATGCTCGATCACTAGGCATTTCTCTTATCACCCCAAAGATTTCATCTTATAGTGGATGCTTTGGTCAAAAGAAGATTCTGAGCTCGGAGAGGGTGTGTGTGTGGTGGTGTTGGGGGGGTTTTGGAAAGTGAATACACGCATGGTTTGTGCAAGGGCTCGAAAAAAGGGCTGACGGGCTTTTGTTATCTGCTCTTTTCGGCTTAGCTAGATTATGTAAGGCCCATTTGGGACAAAGAGCGTACTATTTCTAAATTAAAATGGGCAAATTGTCAAAAAGCCCCCGGTCCGCTTCAAACTTATGTAAAAACCCTATAAACCTAGGCCCAATTAAAAAAGTAATGGTAGTTGCATGCAATATCTAAAATGTTGCCTCCATCTAAGCAGTTGTAGGGAATAAAAGTTTATATGAAATGTGACCCAGATTTTGAAAAGTAGATCACAACAATTTTGAAAATATGAAGGGTTTTTAGACAACTCCTGAGCGGGCCGGGAGCTTTTTGACAATTTACCCTTTAATTATATAATATTGGGTGAATTGCTTAGTGATATTTCAATATTTCATCACTTTTGCATTTTAATACCTGATATATTTTTTTCTCAACACTCTAATACCATAATGTATTTCGCCGCTAGACTTGAGTATCTTCTACTTTTACCACCATACCCATTTTGCGTTGGTTTATTCATTGCGACCATTTCATAGTTTTTTATCTACAAAATTCTAGAAATAAACCGATCGTTAAGATATTAAAGTGCGTTAAGATATTAAAGTGCAATAGCTGTGAAACATTTAGGTGTTATTAAGCAATTCACCCTATAATATTACAGATGATGTGATTTTTAGAATTCTAGAAATACAATCTTATGATTTTTAAAATACATAAAATTCCATTGAAGCTATTGCCAAATAAGCGTGGGTAGAAATATTCTTCTTTCAATTACAATCACAATCACTACAATAACACAAAATTACAGCCGGCATGTGTTAAATCGCCATCTTGAGTGATTACTGTGAATTCTAACTTTGATCATTCAAAATCTACAAAATCTGTGCTAAGAGAATAACTATCATCTTCGTCATCTTCATCGTCAAAACATCCAATCATCCATATCAGCAAAAGAATTCTTATGCAACAAATGCCTTCCTGCATCTAATAGATTTACATATAGATTATTTATATTCATGAAAGTACAGCCTCTTGCAAAGTTGAATAAATATAAAGCAATTGTATACAACAATTAATCTCAAAGCTCTATCTTTCTTCTGAGCTTATCATGATAGTCGAGAGCTAAATTACACCAAAAAATCCCCTAAAAACCAAAGTTCAGGGGAGTTTAGCGTAAGTAAAAACTTTTTAGGTGGCCTAGTGAAAAATGCTCATAGCTGAGGGTAGTTTGGTGTAATTTAGCCTAATAGGGGATCAAAATTGAAATTACCCTTATGAGACTAAAGTCTCCCTATACATTTCTGAAAATGTTCAAAATAAAAACAAATTTTACTCCACAGAAAGAAATCGTCAATCAGCACACTATGCTCACCGCTCCGCTCTCCGATGACACAAACTTTGGCTTCCTATTAACCTGCTCCAAGCATTGAATAACATCACCAATCTGAAAATCGTCGCAATTTTCAATCACAAGCCCACATTCGTTTCCTTTGCCAACAGCTTCCACATCCTGCTTCTCGCGTTTCAGCGAAGAACATGGTCCCTCGAAAATGACTTCCCCGCTTCTCAACAACCTCAGGGTCGATGATTTTGTGAAACGCCCATCAAGGACCCGACACCCTGCGATTTTTACGTCCGGGCCCTTCGATTTGGAACGACCTTTCAGTTCGAAGATGCTGAGGACCTCGGCCTCGCCGGCGACTTGAGTTTCGAAGGTTCCTGGAGCTTTTTCGACAATGAGGTTGCCCATTTCTTCAAGGAGATGGTATATGACCCGATGAGTACAAATCTAGAAAAATTAGAAGAAAAAATTGAATTACATAAAGGGCAGATTACAAAAAACCTACCATCAACTTTCAACCTTTTTCACGTAACTACCAAAACTTATTTTAACTCGCATCTTTAGGATGGCAGTAGACAAATTCCTGTCTTGGGAAATATAGTTCATATGTTGTTTCTACAAGAGATCTTTTCTGCTCTCATAAAAATTACTAAATAGATAGCACAACTAGAACAAAATCAGTGGTAAATGCCGCTGAGTTATAGGTATGGATTCCAGCATATGAATTTTGTGCTTATATTAACTTGTGCCGACATTGGTGTTTTTTAGTTTCTTTTCCTTTTTAGCAACTTTTAGTGTCAACATTGATCATCTCGATATGTAGCTCTGTATAATACACTCTGTAGATAAAACTACCATAATTTGTAGGAATTTGCTATCAGCTCTCTAGGCCATTTCTTATTAGTGACTTAGCCAAATAAATTATTAATAATAGGCCTTAATCCTAAAAAGGCTAGTGAGCATCCTCCAATTCATCTAGACTACCGTAAACAGTATTAGAAAAAGACGAGGATATGATTGCTATTAACATTTTCCACATAGGCATAGTTAAATAAAAGACCATCATCTAACTTCATACTGTCAACACATGAAATGCCACAACACTGAAAAGCTGGTACGGCGGAAAAAGAAATAAAAATGATAGTTGGAGAAGGAAAATAAATAAATACCGTAATGTTAGCATGGCTTGCTGCTTGACTAATTGCACTTGGTGGACTACGTATGTGGAACCCAACTATGCATGCACCACAAGCTATGGCTAAATCTACATCAGACTGAGATATGGGTCCCACACCAACATGAACAATATTCACGAACACCTGGTAAAGAGATTTTAGCCTTTTCAAAATGTTGAAGAAAAAATAAAGCTACTTTGCTTACTTCAATATTGGGAACAAAGAGAAAACCTAAAGTTTGGACAACTATAATTAGGACTAGGCTAAATTGAAATGCATCTCTCCGAACTACCTTACAAGTCTTTTATTAAAGTTATTGTAATTAAGAAGATGCATGTGGCGGATATGCGCATGCTTCGTTGGATGTGTGGTAATACTAGAAAAGATAAGATACGAAATGAGAGTATTCGTGCAAAGGTTGGTGTAGCACCCGTGGAGGACAACATGCGGGGAAACAATCTAAGATGGTTTGGTCATGTGCGACGCAGACCTACGGAAGCATCGGTTCGATGAATGAATATTATCGATTTAGGCCAAGTCAAAAGAGGGAAAGAGAGACCGAAGAAAACATGGATGGAGGCGATACGAAAAGATATGGATGCTAAAGGCCTTGATGAAAGTATATTGTTCAATAGGAATGAGTGGAGGCGGAGGATTCATGTCTCGATCCGGCGTGGTTCTCATATTGGTTCATGTAGCCTACCCCATATGCTTGGGACAAAAGGCTCAGTTGTTGTATTGTAATTAAGAAACCTTGAATGTAGTTTATTAAAAGAACATCGATACTTAAAGGTAGTTTAATGTAGCGTAGCAGTGATACTATTGACATAAGTGATTTTTTTAAGCAAAAGGAACAGCTATTTAGTTGTGGTCATGAACGTAATTAAGGAAGACCCGTTATTTAACTCCTTTCAAGTAGAGCATATATTATGTGAAAACAAGTGGCAATAATCAAAGATGAACTAAAACAGAGACTGCTAGCCTAGAAATAGCTTTTCGCTGTTAGAAACATCTATAAAACTGAATATATAATTCTAATTCCGAGAATGCTCAACCACCAACACAGAATTGCATTAGTTCAACTAGTGAAGCAAAATTTAAAATATGTTGCTTAAATTTATATAGAAGAATCGAGGATGGTTCCTTAAAAAAGAGACTCGTAGATTTATGCCATGAAACTACAAACTTCTGATCGAAATACACTGTAATGTTAGAAGACAGACAATTTCCCTAAACAAAATTAATGGTGATGTGAAACATCAAAATAAAATACCTGGGCACTATTTAAACTCCTCAATGCATCTGTTACAGCCTGAACAGTACCCTGAACATCGGCTTTCACTATAATAGGCAATTCAACTCTCACAGGAACCTCTTCAGAAGTATCATCAACCTCATCCTCAATTCTCTCTTCATTAACCTTCAAAAGCCTATCCTTCTCCAATTTGTTTTTCCTCCCATTACTTAGCATCTTTGCTCTCTCCTCTGATTCCACAACTACAATGTCATCTCCAGCCATCGGAAGACCCTTTAGCCCTTCGATCTCAACAGGCATCGCAGGTCCCACAGATTCAGTTGATTTTCCAATCATATCCCTTATTGCCCTAATTTTCCCCCATTCCGCTCCTACAACAACATACTTCCCACAAACTAAAGTCCCGGATTTTACAATGGCGGTAGCTAACGGCCCCCGCCCTCTATCGAGCCTCGCTTCAACGACATATGCTTGTGCAGGACCATCTGTTCTCGCTTTTAATTCCATCAACTCCGCTTGAAGTAATAATGCCTCCTCCAACTTGTCCAACCCGATTTTGGTTTTCGCCGATACTTCGATGACCTGAACCAATGTTGTCAAAAACATGCAACACATTATATGTGCGTGTATTGTATTAATTGAATTACACGGAATCGAACAAAAATATACTTTAATATGTATGTGTTTTGAAAAACTTGAAAGAAAAAGGAAAACTGATAGAAGAAAAATACGTATATGGGGAGAAGGACAAATCTAGGTCCTCATTAAGTGGATATTGATATTGTGGTCGTGTTTTCCATATAAGGGGCCTTCTGCACATTGAAAGGTAAAATGACCCTTCATCCGCATATTCTGCTTATGGCCAATTATGCAGTCATTAGATCTTCTGAAGCTATTTGATACGGTTACTAGATGGAAAAATTATGCTAAATTACACTAAACCACCATTTTGGCTATTGCTGTTTTTCACTAAACTACCTTAGATTCTTTTATTACAGTAAGCTTCCTTGAGAGCTTTAATTAGGGGTATTATAGTCAATCAAATGGTCCCCTAAAACCAGATCTTAAGGGAGTAGAAGTGAAAATAAAGATTGTTAAATGTATTCTAGTGTAATTTAGCCAAACATACAAGCGCTGATTAATCGGTCTAAACCTTGTTATACAACACCGACCTGCACATCACCGCCCATATCCTCCAACATCAACCCCTCGAACCCGAGTTGCATCCTGACCCTCTCAGGGTTAGCCGCCGGCTTATCACATTTATTAATAGCTACAACAATCGGCACATTAGCCGACTTCGCATGGGCTATAGCTTCTAAGGTTTGCGGCATGACACCATCGTCCGCGGCTACAACTAGTACAACGATATCGGTGATGGCTGCGCCACGGGCCCGCATGGCGCTGAATGCAGCGTGGCCTGGTGTGTCAAGGAACGTGATGGAGGCGCCGGACGGCATGCCAAAGATGAAGGCGCCGATGTGTTGGGTGATGCCGCCGGCTTCTTTTGCAGCAACAGACGTTTGCCTTAGGGCATCTAAAAGGGAGGTTTTTCCATGGTCGACGTGACCCATGACAGTCACGACAGGGGCACGTGGTTGGAGAACTGCTCCTTTTTCAGAGTGTAGCCTTCTGACATTTACGCCTATTTCCTGCAACAAAATTGACGATGAAGTGTGTATCTGTACTTTTGAGTTTAGGAATTGTGAAAAGGTGTTTATCAGGTGACACCTTATTCCTAGAATAAGATGCCGTCTTAAAATGTCAATTATCCACCATTTTTATAAATGATTGGCATTGCGTATTTTAATCACCCAGATATCTCAGTCACTGCACCAAAACTACAAAGCAACGATAAGAGGTAAGGGATCTTTTTATACTCTAATAATCTTAATGGCTTAAACCTCCGAAAGTACGATGGCTAGTGTGCTTACAGTTCAGCTTAATTACTACCATGCTTAATTTAACAAGATATCTGAACTAACCAGGGACTAAGTAGCATTATTTGTTAAATATAGAACACAAACATTGAGGGTTGATTTCAGGTCTTGGCTTTATTAGTGCCTCAGAGTAACATTAATCCCAATAGCTAATGCATTATCTTTTTCCCTTCCCTTCTTGTACTGCTCTTTTATAGTCTATGAGAATTTGGAGGGTTTTAGCCGGTCATTTAGGATATGACAATCTCTAGTCATAGCTTTCTACGAATTGGCATTTACTAAAAGAGTGTTGATGTCAGGTCGACAGCCGGTTGTACAACTTCTGTTAATAATTTCATGGAGCTTAGCTTCATACCCGACCCCATTTTAATCGGAAAAGGCCTAGATGTGGTGGTGATGATGAAAGAATACAAAACACAGCCTCAAAGAATTAGTGAACTAGAGTTCCTACAGCATCTCAGCACAACAAACCTCCAGCCCCGGCCTGTTCAACTCAGTGTAAAGGACTAATAGACCAACCAATTTTGGAAGCAGCAATCAAACTCCTGTCAATAACCAGGGGTTGGGTTTTTTTTGTTAGTTGTTTTGTTGTGGGCGGTTTGTGTGTGTGCGTGCGCGCGCGCGGGGTGGGGGTGGGGGCTTCAGGACAAGGCAACTTACCTATGACTATCTGAGCTTAGAAGGTTAGTGAAACTAAACAATGATCAAGAAAAGATGTGAGGTATAAATACCATAGCAACCAGTTCTGCGATATCAATGCCAATGGGGTCAAACTCTGACTCCACTTTCTCTCCAACATTCGTAACAATCTCTTGAAGCGCGTCGCTACTTGAGCCAGTTCGCTTAGCAAGCTCCAGTAGTGTCATCCCCTCAAAGATATCAATAATTTTGTCAGGAGATGACTTCATATTTAGTTTTTGTTTCAGAGGTACATATGGTGCATCAACAGGTGGTTGAGTACTCTTCTCTTTTTTCACGTGCCGCTGTTTCTTGGGACGTCTGCCATCTCCTTCCTCATTTGTTTTCCTCGCCAAGATACTAGGAGTTGCATGAAACATCCTATAGATATACACATGTTAATGTCGGATAGTCAATGAATGCATAAAGAAAAAGCTGAGTGAAAAAAATAAAAGTATGCAATTCACTATCCGCAGAGTACAAAAATCAACAAGAAAAGTTTGGTAACCTGATAATCTGACTTTTGTTTAAAGCTCCAGCATCACAGGCACATTTGGGGACATCAATGAAATAGAAATCTGCATGATAACAAAAACCTTAAAATCATATCACAATTGGTTCAAACGAACTGAATTTCATCAAGTTTGTCTTATAAAATACCGACGAAATGGTAAGTCACTCAATATATACAGCCATACTATCACAAACATCAAACTGGATTAGTCTCGTCATGACATATTCATCAACTAGATTACTTATGTTGTTTACAATACATAAACTTGTGTCGACTCCCAATATATTTTCCATGAAATTCAAATGCAGAAACAACTTAATTGGGTAAATAATCACAGTCCGCAAGCCCCTTTATGTAGTAAATCGTGAACCAAGAAAGAAGCAATAGGGATCATCAGTTTCTGGGTTATTTACGCATCTGCAGAGGTCCTGCTCTTTCTACGGAATACGTGTGATCCGAAGCCCTAACAGAGCTATTGGCCGAAGGACAGCGACTGGTTTTTTTCCATTCATTTGGCAAGGACAATTCTTAAGAGTAGCAGCTAGCTGGGTACGCAGTGAGTAGCAAGGTCAACGTTGGTTGTTCTCATTTGATCAAATGCATGTCTCAGGGTGTTTAGATGTGTTGGGTTCTTGACTAGGATGTCCTCGACATAGTCTTCCATTTTGTATAGCACAAAAAAGTGAAAAAAACATTCACAAGGTTTCACTAGTTAAGTATTGATGGTGGGCACACATACTTGAACAGAGTATTTGCCCGTAAGACCGAAAGACGGATTTGAAAACTGACCAAGCATTGAATAGATAGAATGTCAAGATTTAACTATTTATTCACTCGACTCCCTTTCACCAAAGTCCCGACTGCACCAATTTCCATCAAGGCAAGGTCTGAAACGATAAGAAGGAAGAGGAGTTGTCACGAGACACTAATCGAATAAGTGACTTCCTATCCATACAATAGGGCGACTTCAATATCTTTTTGGAGATTGCTGAGGATTTGAGCCGGTTCCTTGCAAAGGTGGATCCTTACAGAGGCAGCTGCCTTACCTAGATCAAGAATGTCACTAGATATATCCTACTTATACGGATTCGTAAGTGTATAAAATTGTTAATTTACCCGACCTGACATTGGTAGATTGCTTGGTCGTTATAGCCTAGAGATTGTGGCTGTGGTTATGGGTTCGATTCCCAGGACAACAGAAGTTTGTGGCCCCCAAAATTAAAAAAACACCCTATTTCTTTTTCACAAAACTCTATACAGTTACATTTTTTTGCAAAACTTCTTTTAGATCGAAACTTTTAACGAAAAAAGCTCTAAATTATATATATTTATTAACGGTTCATGGTTTGAACTTTTATTTGTACAAAAAAAAGTTACGGTTGTTTTATTTTTTTGATAAAATTCTTTATATAAGTACTACTTATAACGATTGTTCTCAATCCAAGTTACAATAATCCATATATATCATTTATAAATCATATTGTGGGTTTATAATTTTTTTTCTTTTTGGATTTGATAATATGAATTATTTTATATATTGGCCGATTTGATTACATGTATGATTAGATTACATACACTCTAATTGGGTGAGGGTATTAGAGTTTTGCGCACAAACATCCACATGTCAAAAAACTAGTATTTAGGTATATTGTTTCAAAAAAGTATTCGTTAGGTAGAATGTTTCAACATTTTCATGAAAAAATAAGTTGATATCCAAATGGACTTGTCGTTAGTGTAATGAAATGATACTGAATTTGACTTATCTTTAAATCTTGTCTTCAACAATTTTATCGTTTAAAGGTTTGCTCCACTTTCAGGTTTCCTAAGGATACAACATAAACTTGTCGCTACCTGATCAAAGCCTCGGGATCCACCATCAGTTCCTTGTAAGTAAGGACATCGTTTAGCGAGTTCAGGTTAATAATATAAGAATTTCCACTGCCTCCATTTGTCAGATAAATGTTGATATATATTTAATTGTGTATATATTTGTATAAAGATTATGACCTATGATATTACTTGATATTGTTGATTGCATCCACTGTAACATAGTGTGCAAAAGCCTTCTTGCACTTATAAACTCGACAAATGGCAGATAGACCTATGAAAATCAAGCTGAGAAATATTCAAGTGGGCTAGTTCAAATTGCAACTGATAAAATACAAAACGAAGCTTGATAAAGGTGTAGAGTTGCTCATTCAGTAAACCATAAACTCTAGTTACTCTACTATCTGATACATGCACAGCCCTCCAACAGTTTTAACACTAAGTACTCCACCCCAAGCTAATTAAGAGAGACGGTTAAGGAAGAAATTTCCAACTTTCCATTCAATGTCAAACTGTTGTTACCACTTAGGATATCCTAACACACGTAGAAATTCCCAACTATTTCAAATGACTTTGTGTTACATGCCCTCAGGTTGTCTCATTGCGCACCAACTTGGAAATTTTAATACTAACTAAAATTCTTTGAGGATATGTCCTTTTCTCTTTGAAAGAAAAAAAAATTACATTCTTTAAAATCGTCAAGCTCTTCCAAAAAAACAATAAGAAAAACAAGTTGAATGCATAAATTCCTTGATGACTCTATGAAATTTTAATTCCAACACACTCACTTCACTAACAACGCATAAGAAAATACAGTCCTTTTTTCAAAACCATGTTTATATATGAAATTATTTATTTCACATAGTGGTCGAAACATCCCAAATGGTTGATTTTCCAGGTAAAATGGGACTCAATCTCTAATAAATTAACCGATTGCAACCATTAATTTTTTTTTAAAAAAAATCTTTAAAAATTGCGATAAACTAGTTGCATTATTACCAAATTTACCAGGCATCAGCTGCTTCGGCCAAAATATTCCGCCTCCTCGATTTGCAGAGAGCAGCGCTTGTGAAACACTCGCATAAAATCCCTTAGAAAACAAATTCAATTATTTAAAAAAGGTTGCAACTTTATTTCCAAAAGAATGCTTATCAATTAACAACAATATCGTATAAATTTAGGGGGGGAAATCTCACCTTTTTGCCTATTTCTCTCCACGCCATCAGCATGAATTCAGCAACGATTGGGGGAAAAAAAATAAAAAATCGAATTTTGCTGTCGGATTTGTGAAAGAAGAGAGATCTTTGACAGAGATTTAGGGTTTTTTGCCCTGGGATTCTTCTCGAAGGCAAAAAAATGGCGAGGTGTATGTGAAGCGGGTCCTGATCTAAGCGAATTGAATCGGCTTCGGGTTGGGTTCGCGATCTAAGCAGGTCGAGTGAGTTTTCTGGGGTAGGGTTTTGGGGGAGAAATGAAAATGGAGATCAGGAGAAATGAAAATGCACGTCTAAAAAAAATTCTTAGCCCTATTTTTTTGCTAATTGCAGGTATCTTTCCATTTTAAACTCAAGCTATTAACAACAAGAACTCGAATTAAAACCTTATTGCAAATAGCCATCGGCGTTAATGGCCGTCTCAGTAATTTCACTGATTTAGAAAGTATTCTTCAAACTGTTAAAGTCATCATCGTACATCCGCACGATCTTTTGAGCTGGCATCTCTCTCTTGACGAATCTTACGTGGACAAAGTACTAATTTTTAGGGTTAGGGTTTTTCTCAAGGGCAGTTTTGGTTTCGGGATCTAATTTGGGGGAGATTTTATAGGGTTAGGGTTTGAGGGACATTACGAGGGGTGGTTTTGTTGGAGTTTTTTTTGAAAAGTATGGCTCCCTGATTCGAGGAGGAAAGATTTGAGTGAATACATAAAGATATTGATGAGGAAAGCCTAGTTTCATGGGCTTGCCTAGGCTGTATTTTAAGGCCTGTTTGGAATAAGAGTACTGTTTCTTGAAGAGAGATGATTTTCCTGTTTGCTAAACTTTACTGTTTTGTTTACCGTTTGTTTTCCGTCCGGTTTTCCCGTTTGTTTTCCGTCCGGTTTGGCATCTTAGGGCCAGATCGAGTGAGCGGTGTGGACCGTGGTTTTAAAACTATAGTTGTGAAACCACGATTTCATAAACAAACCATATTCTGGGCTGTGTTCGTGGTAGCGGTAGCGGTGGAAAAAGCTAAATTTAAAATAAAAAAGGGAAGGGCCCACCATTTCTTTGTAAAAACTTGACCCTTTATGAATAAAGAAATGCTTCATGCAATATATAAACGAGCATTATTATTGCAACAGATAATATTCTCAACGCTAAAGCAAAACAGTAAAAAACACGTAAAAGCATGTTTCTTGTATATTTTATTTAAACGTAGGCGTCAAACATCAACATCTTCAAATACTCCTTCAACCTTGCAGCTATTCTTACATCACTTCTTACAAATAAACTTGATCTTCTGACTGATCCAATTCATCATCGGTTTGATTGCTATAATCTTCTATAATTCATAGCCGGTAGCCAGCTTGGTGCCGGAAGAAAAAGCAATCTACGGTAAATTTTAATAGCTGAAAGGGAACACTTATTTATTACTACGGCATGTTAGGATTATTTTTTAAAAAAATTCCCTCATATATATAGCAGAGCCGTGAAGATCTTTTTGGGGCTACACCGTTGATCCACAGAACTCATATTATTTTTTGAATTCATAGCTGGCTCTGTTTTTCCTCTTTCCTGAGAGACGTCATAAGCACCGCTTAACCATCTTCTAAAGGTCTTGAGATGGTATGTAATAAGGATGATACATACCTTTGGGGAAAAAATATTCGCTGCGGTATTTTTATCCTGGGATTTTATGCCCATGATTGTTTGATTTGGCAATTAATTAAGGTGGATTGATGTCTTCACGGAAAACATTTAGATACCGAGAATGATTTTTGTGTCCTAAATTTAGACATCATCTTACCGAACAGCATTAAAACGAACCTGCTTGCTTATTTTGTTGTCAAGGTTTTATGGAAATGCAAGGTTTCCTTCAAAATTTTAGATCCCAAATATAGTTATTAGAGGTGGGCTTCTTACTTTGGAAGCAACGAACCCAAAATGTCCGCAAAGAGATTTTATGTGTTTCGTGCAATTTAAAATCATGAAAGTTCAACAAATTTTTCCGAGCCTTGTAAAATCAATATGGGATAATAAAAGAAACATATAGAGAAAACGAGCATCAGTATTATGGTTTTACGAAAAAGCAGAAAATTAGAAAGCTCATAAAGAACATCATACATGCTTGGCTTGGGACATATTAGCCATGACGCTCTATTATTTCGTGTGAGGCAAAAGAAATACCAGAATCTTCCATGATAAAAAAAAGCCCTCTTCTTTAGCTGTGTTTCATTAAATTAATATTCTATTGGATTTTTGATTGAACGTTTTGAAAAGTAATACAATTGTATCCATACAATTCGCTAAAAGTTTCGAATGTTTTAAAATCATACGATTGATATTTTGTTTTTCTTACCCATCAAAGGGTCGATTTTCTAGAAAATTATCAAATGGTTGATAGTTTGTTTTTCTTACATATCAAAGGGGTTTATCTTACCCTCATTAACTTGCAATAACTTGCAATCGTGACCTTTTCATTTCATGTATCCGTAAAATATTTCATTAAGGCCTGGCCTTTTTGACGCTATACATTTCTGTAATTGCTAAATTCGGAGGGTGGCATATGAAAAATTCAACCCCGTTCTGGAATCTCTAAAATCCCCTCATCGCGCATAAAAACGGCGAGATCTCAAATCTCCCTATCGCTCGCCGTCACGTGCCATCCGGCACCGAATCGGAGCGGAACCGAGCGAAACCGCATCCGAAACCCGCAACCCCTCCTCCTCCTCCTTCTTCTCAGATTCGTCTCTGGGTCACATCCGAGCGGATCGGATCGGTTCGGTTTCGGTTGTCGTCACCGGATCCGGCGATATTTGAAACCATAACGGTGAGCTATTTCTCCATCGTTTGTTTGAGTTTATGAATGATTATAGTAATTTTGGTGTAGATGCAACAATCCAGGCAAACTGCAGCGGTTTTTATTGGAAAAAGTTTGAAATTTGAGCTAATTATCTTCATTTTTTTGTTCTGTCTGTGCGATTTAAAAATGTTGGATTTTGGAGCTCTAAAGCGAGATAAACAGTGACCGTTCCCAAGTCTGCAATCCGAGCTAAGAGTAATATAAAAGTGAAAATTCATCATGTGTCAATTTTAATTTAAAGCTTGATTAAATTTACTAAACAGTTTTTAGATGATACAAAACTCGGTGAAGATGTTAGTTCTCGATGCTATATTAAAAACAGTAGCTTTGTGTGTCAACGCGACTTTTGCAAAACCCTAAAATCAGCACATATTGATATGGCCTATGCTTATAAGTCGAACTTGGTTCTTTATCATTCCTTATGTGGTAGATGATCACCGAAGAACTCCTTATTGATTGTTTTGTTCGTGTGTAGCTTATCGGTTGAGCAGGGGCCGTCTCTGTTAAAACATAAACAAGGCTTGATGTCACTGTCTTTGGATAATACGATGGATCCAACGAGTTCTTATCTAGGGAAAGATTTACGTGAAGAAATTACTCCTGTTGTAATGGTTCTTTCAACTTCTCTTGCTGAAGATGCTTGTCGAAAGAATGGATTAAACTTAGTAGAGACGCTTGCTCCATTCTCGATGTTTAACAAGATAGATGGTGAGAAACTTCTGCTGAACTTATCTTTTTCCTCATTTATGCAGTTTTTGGCATGCATCTTGAGCTTATTATGTTGAAAATTGTTTTGCAGTACCTGTACGAACGGCAAGTGACCAACCTTATAGGCTGCAAATGTTCAAGCTGTGATTGGTTTACTCATCTGATGTACGCCAACGAAATTACGAGGTAGTTGTAGTTTCTGTATGCCTACCTTTATTTTGTTAGTATTTGAATCCTTAATAATCACATCTAAACTTGGTATGATAATTTACATGAAACTAGTGATCTTATACATCTTCTTGACTGATTACATTTGATGCCCTAGTTTTTGAAGTCCCGATCCAAGTTTGATCAGTACCTTTTTCTAAGCCTTTTCCCATCAAATTGTGGTCAGCTATAAAGCAAAGATTCAGTGAAGATATGACAAAGAATCATGATTGACCCGATGTCAGCCCTCTCCAAATAAGTGCTAAATTCCGTGTTTAGAAAACTATGACAAGTGAGAGGCTTATCAAAATCCTTAACGACCGGTTGGCATCCTCCAAATTATCATAGACCGGAAGAAGGGGAAAAGATGAAATTATGTAGATCTTAAATATTATCAACACAGTCTCTGATAACCTTTCTCGCTGTAATACCAAAATTGTTGAAATGCAACATTCTTCTCAGTGTGGAACTGCTATTTACTTAGCGCTGACATCATGGGCAGCAGCGTGCATAGCTTGATATAAAGGCGTAAAATTTACTAACTGCTCATTGGAACAGGATGCAGAAGAGAAGTTGAAGAAGGTGGTGGGTGATGCAAGTGAGACAATGCCAGATTTGTTATCGGATCCGCCAGACCTCGATACCATACTAACAAGTGAGAGAAACCCCTTTATCAGCATGGTTATTTTTTTACATTTTTTATACTATTCACATGTTTCTTGAATTGCATGAGAGCATAGTAGATGTTGTAGTATATATATTTTTTTTCCGCTGAATCGCTGATCCATGGGAGAGGGCCGTAACCCATGCATTGAATGGTTTTAGTTTTTCTATACTGGAAAGACATTTATTTTCAGCCCACTTGATGGATGGACTAGAGGCTTCCAAGTTGCATGATTTTGACACAGAGGTTTAAGATACAGTTATTGTAATGCACTTATCACCCATCATGTGTTTTGAAGCGGACAACACAAGGCCATTTACTGATTATATATATAATATGCAGTTTGACTAGGATCCTATTGATAGCATTCAGAAATTACGTTATCTACTTTTAGTGTTTAGATTTGCATTTGGATGTTTGTAAGCAATTATGAAGAAAAGCTTTCACTCTTTCAAATAATCACACAATCTTCGAATAAATTTTGCTGGATGCTTTTAGTCGAGAGCAAATTTTCACCCCATACAATGTATCTTCCAGATAGTCTTTAATCTGTCTCATGGAAATTACATAATAAATTTAACCGCACTGTTGAATCTGAACTGGCCAATGCAATAGAATACCTCTTAGTTTTCATTAATATTTGGTCTATGTTATATGCAGAATCTGAATCTGACTATCGTCCATCATGGATTCAGGCATTCAATAAAGAGCTGATTCGGACGCTATCCTTTTCAGAGCATGAAGCTTTTGACCATCCTGTGGCATGTAAGATTAAACCTTTGTTTGAAGGAGCTCTTTTAGATGATGACTAATCAGCAATTCATCTTTGGGAAAATTGCTTCTGTGTTCAAAGTTTGAATTTGAATTATGTTTAGATTGAGATCAACAAAGTTTCAAGTTTGCGCAAAATTTAAAACCATAGGAAGGCTTTATTCTTACACCCAAATACTATGTGCAATATAGCATATATTATCAGTGTACTTTATTCCCAAAAAAACTGAGTCTATTTTTTAAACTAAAACTATAAATGCAAGCTGTTCAAAGAATTTATCAAAGTTAAATTGTTTTAAATATTTGCTAAATGCTATAGTTTTAGTGTGCTTGAAATGCAATCCTGTTACTGGAAATTTGCTGTATTTATTATAAAATACGTATTTGGGTTTCAAAGATATTTACCACACTTAAATATTTTTTAAGGTTATTAGTTTTAACAATAATTCACATCCAAATTCAGAATTTCTGGTTGCAAATCATATTTCCCTTCTCTTTTGTCAGTAATGACATATTTTTATTAAATCTATATTTTGTTGCATATTTTGAGATCTGCTGAGGTAATTCAACTTGTGCTGTTTCATTCTTGTGCTTGTACATGGATCTGGTGTAAAGGCCTTTTGGTTGTGTCGTCGAAGGATGATCAACCTATCAACCGATTTATTGATCTTTTCAACCCAGGCCAGTTGCCCTCTCTTCTAAATGACGGTGCCATGGATCCAAAGATACTGAAGCATTATCTTTTGCTGCATGATAATCAAGATGGCACAGCAGAGAAGTACTTATTCTCATAACCTCATCTTTCTATATGCTGCTAGCATGTTATTCTGCATTGTATATACTTGCATCTTCCCTAAAATTTAAACACATCTCCACCTGACTGAGGTTTTGAACTTCAGTATTGGATATGTTCATGAAAGAACATAATTATAGTTGGACGAGTGCTAATTATATCATATTTGGACAAAGGGAAGTGTGGATTGTATGGGTGCTAGTTGGGAATCAGTATCTTAAGTAATGTACTTATGTTAAACTCTTCAGCATTTATTAATAGCTTTTTTCGCTGTTGACTTTCTTAATGAGTAGAAAATATTCCTCCCTACCTCAGCAATCTTGTATGTAAGCTAGGACTATGCTCTCTCCTTTTATGGCATTTTCTGGTTATATTTCTTTTCTTCCTCTTTTAGTTAAAGGACCCTCGTCCATGCAATTTTTTGTTATTAATACTGCCACGTGGCAGCATATCAAGGTGCATTGTGAGACAAATTGAAAGTCATACTCCAAACTCCACTTATGGTGATTGCATTATATTAGCAGAAATTTTCATTATAATTCATTCATTTAGTTTGGCCAAAAGGTTATTTGCTGATTCGTTGTTAGTGTCTTTATATGTCTCGGTTATATTTCAATGCACTTATTTTATATTATATATGGAATTATATAAGCCTATTTCATTTTTTTTCTTTGAAGGGCGACAAACATATTTACAGAGATGAGGAGTACTTTTGGCTTGTATCCATGTAAGTTACTGTGCATCAATTCTGCTCAAGCTGAGGGTGATGAGTGGAGAGAGAATCCTTGGATATGTGATGTAAGTTGGATTACTGGCTCAGAAGTTCAGTGAGTTGGACTATGAACCATCCATTATGGCTAGTTTTTTTGTTTGACCAATCTCCTTTTGTTCCAAACAGAAATCACATGCATCACATAGTCAAGGTATTGGTTCTTGTCTCAACATTGACGATCTTAATGGGGTAAGCATAAAATGTTGTCTAATATATAATTGTGCTTCTGGTGTATGTGATCTTAAACAAGATATCTATTTCCTGTAGGATAACTCTTAATCTTCAATGAAACTAAAAAATATTTTCGTTTTGATTGAACATGTTAGCAGCATGCTGTTTTCTTTGCTGAAATCCAGTTAGAAACATTTCTAGGGCGTAGATATCTATATTTCCTGTAAATAACTCGAAATCATCTTTAAAAATATTTACCATTATGATGGAACAAGTTAGCATCATGCTATTTTCCTGCTGAAATCCACATATTAGAGTTTCTAGTGCATTTAATTAAGTTGACAATGACAGTTAACTTAAACATTTTGTGCCCCTCTGTTTTCCTTACATTAGCAATTGGAATGAAAACTTATTGTAAATTGTTTATTTGGTTAGATAAAGGATTTCATGCAAGAGCTTGCTTCAAAACATATCATCCCACACATGGAGCAAAAGATTCGCATTCTCAATCAGCAGGTATTTATTTCCTATTATATGATTTGAGCTGTTTATCAGACAATGCACTGATGGCCATTTGTCAGGTTTCTGCAACTAGGAAGGGTTTTAAAAACCAAATTAAAATTCTGTGGCCGCGGTTCCGCGGCCGACACATGTCCTCTTCTGTTAAAATTTTGGGGTTATTCCTGTAATTGTATATGGGCTTATATTTTATTCTTATTGTCTCAGAACCATGCCTATAAATTGCCCAGAACAGAGCCAAGAAAGGTGTGCTTATTTTTGTTTGTAATTTTTGTATTAAGTTTAGTTTAGTTTTTAATAAAAGAGTATTTCCTCCATCTTCCTCCATTAAAGCTTGTGAGAGGTTTATTGAGTGTTGAAGAATGCAAGAAGTGTTCTTTTTCTATATGCATGATTTGTAATTTAGTTTTTTATGTTGCTTGTAATTTCAATTGTTAAAAGTAGTTGTTGTTATTTGTTATCGTTTTGTTTTTAATTCCCTTTCATTTTCTTTTATCCTTACAACCATGATGCTTAGTGTGATCCTTGCTTAAGTGAGGTTCCAAATAGCTAGTTGTGATTTTCTACCTCAATTCTTATTACTCTCTTTCTTGGTTTCATTTCATTTATCTTTTATAATGGGTGAGTAATTTCTCACTTGTTAGGGTAGGAAACGGAAAGTTTGAGAGAATGAAATCTCCCTCACTCTTCTCATTGACAAATATCTTGATTCGAACTCCCGTTAATTGATCCACAATCCGCTCCCTACGGCACCCTATTCTTTATAATAGCGGTGATACCCTAGTGAGACCAGCTGTGGTCGAATCAACTTGAGGTTGCGACTAAGAGCCAAGAACGGACGGACAAGGACCAAAAAGAGGAAACTAAGTGTTGGAAAGCCTAGCTTATACTCGCAAGTTTCCTCCTTAGTCGTACTAATCCCTGTTGTTGCCGATTACCGTAACATCGATATTAAGATGTGGCAAATGAATTAAGTGAGCGACCTCCTAACTCAAACCAACCAAATCCTAACCCTTAACAAGTTCTCTTATCATTCATTTATAATTAGCTAATCTTAAACAAACCTGAACACATTTGGACTTAACTCGTTAAAACATAAAGAAAAAGACTCCCATCTCTCTATGGATCGACCCGTACTCATCCGGCTAGCTGCAAAGCGAAACCGTCCTGATTGCGGTAATTAAACTTGAACACGCAGAAAATCTGCCAAATCAAATGGCGCCGTTGCCGGGGATGAGCTCTTCGTCGCTCGCTGTGGAGCTCGAGCTAAATGTCCTGGCCATCACATTCTCGGCCGGCTCGGTGCGCGACCATATATCGTGGAGTCGAGTATAGGATGTGGAAACACCCTCAAGAAGGGGTCGAATGGGGGTCCCAGCATGCATGTGTAGTTCAAACTAGTCAACAGGGATGAAATGGCGACACAGTTGTGTCACCAACATTGGGCACGGATAATTGGCCGAACTTTTGCCAGCATCAATCGACTGAAGTAACACAGTGCACATATCATAACTTGGGTTTCTAGTCATTAACGTGTGCACAATGTGTAGTGAAGGTGTGAAAAACGTCGTATTGTGCGAACTGCCAAATATGTTATTTTGTGCCCATCGGCACACGGTCAACACATTCGCGTACAGTGTACGTGCCTGAATCCCATTTCTAGGCTCCCTATAACAATCATTGCCCATCAATGGTGTGTAATCCTCAAATTGGAGGGGTTGGTCATGAGCGGGCATACGGGGTATCAATGTGACTTCATGAATGAAGTCTCTGTCTATTCGAATCTCTCGATCACCCCAAAATAAGCGAAGAAACCCGTATTTTTCAAAGCAACCCTTCTCCATGCTATCAAAGAACCGTTCAACGAGATCTGGAAGCGTGAATGCATTCGGATGGTTATACAAGAGGTAATTCCATCCGCGTTTCCGGATTTCGTCGCCAAAATAGCTACCATACGTGTTATGGTCGAATAATTGTGAGAAATTTCTTTCAAATTGGAAATGTGGAGCCATATATAAAAATTAGGATTTCTACAGATCTGAAAAGAGGGGAAAAGAGGTCAAACCTCCTCCGGAAAATATTCCAGAGGGTGAGTCGGCAAGGCGGCGGCGCTTCCGCGGCGGGAAGGCTTTCCGGCGGCGCTTCCGCGGTGGAAGGAGGCGATCGGCGGCGCAGTTTCTGTTGGCGGCTAGGGTTTGCTTTTGGGGTTTGTTTGAGGCAGAAAAAAGTCTGAAATGGGTTAGAGATGTATTTATAGGGGTTTTGGCTATTTGCACAAAAAACCCTATAAAAAGAATAATGAAATAAAAGAAGTATGTACAAAGAATATTATTATATATATATATATATATTTATTTATTTTTTGAAAATTTTGTTTTTTATTGGTTTTTTTGTTGTTTATTTATAAGTGGAAATTTTCCTGGCACACAAGAAAAAACAAAATTGTATTTACATACCCCTAAACTTATTTGAAACAGTGTTTCCACTGTTTTTGGCTGGAAAACCGAAGTTTGGGTGTAGGGGGAGGAAGATTAGTCAATGTAAACCGGCTCCTGCAACAGCAAAAGCTCCTCTGATGGGTCTGCGGTGTGGAATGGTTTCAACCTGTGTTCGTTCACTTTGAATAGTGAACCGTCTTTTGGATTTTCCAAATCCACAGCACCGTACGGATATACGGTCCGTACCAAGAATGGTCCTTTCCAACGAGATCTGAGCTTACCAGGATGGAAATGTAGCCGGGTGTCGTAAAGCAGTACCTGTTGACCAGGTGTGAATGTTTTGCGCAAAAGGTGTTTATCGTGAAACACCTTCGTTCGGTTCTTAACGACAACCGCGTTTTCGTAAGACTCATCCCGAAGCTCGCTTAATTCGTTCAACTGCAGCTTCCGATGGCTGCACGCATTTTCGAGAGACAGATTCAGCTCTTTTATCGCCCAAAATGCGCGATGCTCTATTTCCACAGGGAGGTGGCAAGCTTTTCCGTAAACAAGCCGATAGGGAGACATGCCAAGATTGGTCTTATAAGCTGTTCGAAATGCCCAAAGGGCATCAGTGAGTTTCAGCGACCAATCTTTTCGGTTCTTGGAAACCGTCTTTTCCAGTATCTGCTTGATTTGCCGATTTGAGACTTCGGCCTGCCCGCAGGTTTGGGGATGGTAGGGCGTAGAGAGCTTATGATTAATGGAATATTTCCGCATCAAGGCATCGAAAGTCTTATTGCAGAAATGAGTTCCATTGTCGCTAATGATCGCTCGGGGGTGCCCAAACCGGGAGAAAATGTTTTCTTTAAGGAACCTAATGACAACCTTGTTGTCGTTAGTTCGGCTGGGCACAGCCTCGACCCACTTAGAGACGTAATCAACAGCGAGAAGGATGTCCAAGTTCCCAAAAGAGCTGGGAAACGGCCCCATGAAATCGATCCCCCAAACGTCGAAAATCTCCACAACCAAGATTGGTTGGAGCGGCATCTCGTTCCTCCGGGATATCCGGCCCAAGTGTTGGCACCGAGAGCAAGTCTTGCAATAGTCATGAGCGTCTTTGAAGAGTTGTGGCCAGTAGAAACCACATTGCAAGATCTTCTCAGCTGTCTTTCTGGGGCCAAAATGCCCGCCACACGCTTGATCGTGGCAAAATGACAGTACACTCTTGAATTCCTCGTCAGGAACACACCGACGAATAATCTGGTCGGGACAGTACTTGAACAGATAGGGTTCGTCCCAGTAAAAGTGTTTTACTTGGGATAAGAAGCGAAGTCTGTCCTGACTTGACCATTCAGTCGGTAGTAGCCCTGTGACCAAATAATTCACAATATTTGCGATCCAGGGTTCGCAAGATACGGTCAAGAGCTGTTCATCCAGGAAAACGTCGTTGATCGGAATTTGAAGCGAAGGCGAAGAAGGAAGTAGTGAGAGATGGTCGGCAACTACGTTTTCACATCCTCGTTTATCCTTAATGACAATGTCAAATTCTTGAAGCAAGAGGATCCAACGTATTAGCCGAGATTTTGCATCTTTCTTCGCAAAAAGATGGCGTAGAGCAGAATGGTCAGTGTAGACAATGACTGGACAGCCGATGAGGTAGGGCCTGAACTTTTCTAAAGCAAATACAACAGCCAAGAATTCCTTCTCAGTTGTTGTATAATTGAGTTGGGCGTCGTTCAGGGTTCGGCTCGCATAATAGATTACATGCGGCATCTTGTTGATGTGTTGTCCAAGGACAGCACCAATGGCAAAGTCGGATGCATCGCACATAATCTCAAATGGGTGCGTCCAGTCAGGTGAAGAAAGAACGGGAGCAGAAGTGAGTGAGCTTTTCAATGACTCGAACGCAGCCACACAGCTCGAGTTGAAGTCGAATGGCGTGTCCTTGGCCAGCAAAAGAGTCAAGGGCCTAGCAATCTTGCTAAAGTCCTTGATGAACCGTCTGTAGAAACCGGCATGGCCAAGGAAGGCTCGGATGTCTCTGACGCATCTGGGAGGAGGAAGATTGGAAATGACCTCAATCTTCGCTTTGTCAACCTCTATGCCATTTTGCGAAATGATATGTGCTAAGACAATACCTTCTCGCACCATGAAGTGGCACTTCTCCCAATTCAAAGTGAGGTTCTTGTCCTTACATCGGGTAAGGACAGCGTCGAGATGCAGCAAACACTCGTTGAAGGAATCGCCGAAGATGGAGAAATCGTCCATGAAGATCTCCAGAAATTTTTCCACCATGTCTGAAAAGATTCCTATCATACACCGCTGGAAGGTAGCGGGCGCATTGCATAACCCAAAGGCCATGCGACGATATGCGAACGTGCCGAAAGGACAAGTGAATGTGGT